>JAJGOT010000047.1:845000-1510000 GCA_022457155.1 Cladopsammia gracilis | reverse complement strand
ACATAAGATCGTTTAGGTTTCTTTCCTGAGAATGCATCAACCTCTAGAAAACATGTTTTTTAAATAAAATGTACGGGAACTTTATTTTAAAGTGATGTTTCTTTTGAGCTACAAGATTTCATCCAATCGTGAAACTCCAAAACAATGGCCAAGAAAGGCTTCTAATTTTACATGTTTCCCACATAGAATTTTGCTTGCATTAAAACTCAGAAGAGTTTTCACTAAAACGGAATCAATCAGTAAACGAGAGAGAAATAAATGCACTACCTGGTTAAGTCATGGTAGATTTTCACGTTTTACCCAATGAGGTGGACCGTTTCAACAATATCACAATTAACACCTTTCTGCATTCCCTGCCGTTAGGTTGCCTACTTCTTACTAGGACCATTACTTAAGTCAAAATTCTTTCAATTTAAATTAAAGAGGCCGATTTTTACACAAATATCATGAAGTAAAAGAGATATGCCTGTTCAGTTTAGGATAAAAAACGACCACCTATTTATTTGGCAAACTTAGCTTCAAACTTCTTGCTTCTCAAGACATTATGCGCGATAGTGATGCGCAGTCGGTAACACTAAAGAATCATCCTAAATGCTTTACTATTTGTATTTTCTCAAACCTCTTTAGAGGCATGATTAATTTTGTGGATAGTGGTCAGTGGTTAAAAAGAACATCCTGTCGTCGATTTGAGTTACATTAAGTTACAGAGTAATCGAATAGGCCATTTCCGAGTTGCCTTTAATTAGCCTCTCTATCAAAGCGAGGCTAGGTGCGAAACCTTTCATATGAAAATGAGTTTTCATTCACATACAAATAGGTTTTATTTGCATGTGAATGAAAACTCATTTTCATATGAAAGGTTTCGCACCTAGCCTCGCTTTGATAGAGAGGCTAAAGGCAACTCGGAAATGGCCTATTAGACTCAGAAAACAGTTTCTTCTTGATGTAAACTGATAAATACAGTAAATATATTCTAGCGTGATTAATTCATTCCTTTAACATTTCCGATATTTATCTTTAAGGTATTCCTTGCAGAACTACAACGATAGTTATCTAAACACTGTAATAGATCGTCTTACAATTTGATAATGTTTTCAGAACATCTTTTTACGTCATTTCCTTCAAATTAATGTTTTCGAGTTTTTCTCGTTGACCGTTTTTCTATTACACTTTTTCTTACCGCAATTAGCCCATTGTCCTTTGTAAACAGCATCAAATGAACACCACGGTCTATTCCCATTGCCGACAGTGGTACAAGAGTCGTACGACACTCCTCCATACGTGAATGGAAAAACACAACAGCGCCCTTGTGCATCATCCGTCTTTTTTCCAGGTGGACATTCACTAACAACTAAAAACAAAAATGTCTTAACATAAAAATAATCTGAAATTATTTATAAACCTTTTCATTTAAATTAATGTTTTCAATTTTTTTTTTCTCCTTGACTCATTTTCTTTCGATGCTACTGTACCTCGCATAGCTATAAAGAACTTTCTAAAGCTTGCAATAAATTTCCATCACAATATATATTTACCACAGTTAGCCCATTGTCCTTTGTAAACAGCATCAAATGAACACCATGGCCTATTCCCATTGGCGACAGTGGTACAAGAGTCGTACGACACTCCTCCATACGTGAATGGAAAAACACAACAACGCCCTTGTGCATCATCTGTCTTTTTTCCAGGTGGACATTTACTAACAACTAAAAACAAAAATGTCTTAACATAAAAATAATCTGAAATTATTTATAAACATTTCCTTTAAATTAATGTTTTCGATTTCTTTTCTCCCTGACTGATTTTCTCTCGATGCTACTGTACCTCGCATAGCTATAAAGAACTTTCTAAAGCTCGGCTTGCAATAAATTTCCATCACAATATATATTTACCACAGTTAGCCCATTGTCCTTTGTAAACAGCATCAAATGAACACCATGGCCTATTCCCATTGCCGACAGTGGTACAAGAGTCGTACGACACTCCTCCATACGTGAATGGAAAAACACAACAGCGCCCTTGTGCATCATCTGTCTGTTTTCCAGGTGGACATGGAATCCCTATTTAAGAAAGTGTTAAATAAGTGAATTTTTTTTTCGTTTTTAAATTGAATAATGATCACATCAAAATTGCTGGGATATCATATTCAATGCAAAGATGGCTTACTTATTTCGCACGTTGGTCCGTCAAACTCCTCAGTACATTGACAACTGTAGCTATCCTCTCCAGTTACTGTGCAGGATCCTCCATTCTTACAAGGATTGCTTGTACACGGATTCACTATCACATAAAAACAAGGATTTTATTATGGTACATTTGTTTTCCTTGAACAAAATTATTTTAGTTCTATTTTCCGCTTTGTCGGCAGTATGATTGACATAAACTTCAAAAAAGGTACTTGTGATATACTGAGGCCCGGTTCAGACGCCGAACTTTTCATGAGCCGAACTTAATTCGAATTTGGACCGACCCAAATTAACAAAAGTACGCCTGTTGATTCAGACGTCGAACTTAATTAGCCGAACTTAATTCAGTTTGAAGAGAAACAAATAGAAAGGTGAGCGATTTTCAGGCAAAGATGTCAGAACACGCACCAGTCGTTATAATAATTTATGCATTAGGTTCGGCTCATGAAAAGTTCGGCGTCTGAATCAAAGCCGTTCCAAAGCCGAAATTCCCGGCTGAGCCAGGCGAAAAGAACGGCTCAGCCGTTCCAAATTCAAATAGCCGTTCTTACAGCGCGAGGCGCGCTACCGTGTCCACCAGACAAGATTTTTGACATTTTTTTGACATTTTTTTGACACTTTTTTGATTGATTAACAATGAAGTCGCATTCTCTAAAGCCAATCAAAATCCAGCCGTCGCGACATTTGACAAGTTGTTCCCGCCCTCTAAAAGGACTCACACTCCGAAGAGTTCGAGAATTGAACATGAAATACAACGTGAAAGTCGAATACGGGCCCGAAAAGTTCGTAAAATTTAATGTAGAGGCAGAGATATCAGATGGGGTGGTAAAAAAGTACTCATTCTGTGACCTGGTTGAAGATATACGAAAACGATGCAATAGTTTGAAATACAGCGCGATACGAATTCGATATGAGGACGAAGATGGTGACTTTGTAAACTTGAACGACGAGGACGAAGAAAACTTCAAGGAAATGTTTGTTCGCGCATCTTCCGTAGAAGGTTTGGTTGGTAGGATACGGCTAAAAGTCTCTGAGCTCGACTCTCCTGCTGTTCAGCAACTGTCAGACTCGGTGAAAAGAAGGAAACGCGACGAGACTCGACAAGAAATTGAAAACCCGGGAGAAAATCGTTCGACCCCACGAAGGAATGCAATGCTTGGCCCTCGTTCTCTCGAACAGAGCTTTGAAGAAGCCACTTGTTCCTCAAAATCATCCGGACAGTCTCCGCTAGATCACGTGAAAGCGGAGATGAAAGAGAACATGGAAATAAAGAAGGTGATGTTGTCTAGTGCTCAAGAGGAACTCCAGAAACTCAGTCGCAAGAATGATTCTCTAACTCCACTTTCGGCAGTACGAGCACGGGTTTGCGGGAACTGCCATAAATCGGGACACACAAAGGCGAAATGCGTTTCTCTTCCGTGTCAATCGCACGAAGAGTGTTCATTGAGAGACAAACACCCTGAACTGAAAGAGAAGATAACAATCTTGCAGAAAGAAATCAAGAAATTACAAAGCGCGTATAACGAAGCCGAGTCCAAGCTCAAGGCCTTTGATGAAGCTCGGAGGAAAACAGCTAGCTCTTTCTTTGCTGTTATGAGACCAAGGTTGAAGGTGTGCAATTTGATCAAGTACAGTGATCGCGTTCATTTAGATCGCGACCTGATGATACTTCAGAAAGCACTGAGCGGAAAAGTGCCGGACTTTACCGAGAGCGAGGACTGGCGATTGCCTATGTTGATTGAACAATACCGAAGTCGAAATGTCGATGTTTACATGGACAAAGCTGTTTAGTTGATCTTCACAAGTAATACCACAGTCAAAGGAGACAGTAGTTTTGTAATGTTGAACAATATTTATTCCGGCCTTGAAGCAGAACTACATGTAGTACGTGATCATGTTGCGTTTGTTTTTGTTGACATTGCATTGATTTACATTTGACTATATTTTTCGCTGAACCCACTTCTTAGGGTTAGCAGATGTAAACACAAGGCATGTACATGGATATCAAGGAATAAATGTTAACGTTCATTTGTTCTGGAAGCAGTATGAAGAAATATATTTGTTTTGAATTTATGGCTAAATGGTGTAAAAAGCTTCGTGACCTTTTATTGACCTCACGTGTGCACTTTATATAGCTGTGCAGAGAAATTATCCAAAAATGCAGCTGACTGAAATACACTCCTAGGATTAAGTCTATAGTGCTACCTGGACATTTTTTGTCGATTGGGAACGCGACACGACAAATGCGTTTCCCCGCTGGAAATGAGAAATACTAGCTCATGTTTTCCTTACTTAGTGTAGCCCAAAGTTGCTATAAATATGACAATGCATTTATGGGATTTATTGCCCGCTTGAAAGTCCATGTTTTTCTATTTCTATAAAGTGATACAGTACTCGTATACTTGGATGTTCAATGAGGAAGTCTATCTATATGCAGTGACGGGTATGGTGTTTGCACAATAATACTTTGTTCACACAAGATAACCGCAATTTCTGAAATAGCTCGCAGAGTTCTCCGGTGTTATGTTGCCAATTGCTTCCCCAATAGCGATTTCTGTTTCGTCCATCGCCAGTCGCTGGTGTCGCTTGAGAAACTGCTTGATTTGGTTGAAGCAATATTCACAGCTGTTGAGGTGGGGAGAGTAGGGCGGTTGGTAAATCAGAGCAACTCCGCAGGCGTCAAGCATATTTCTTAGCAATGGTTCTACATCATGGGCGTGATGAAACCCGCAGTTATCCATCACCACTGCGTTACCGCGTTCTAATGCAGCACTACCATCTGGGCGCTCTACAGGTAAAGCCTGGTTGAAAAAATTGAGAAGTTCTAGTCCATTTGAAGGTCCTTGAATGATATTGAAAAAGTCAACGCCGACAACAGAATGAAGCAAATTTACTGTGTATGTCGCGTTGGATGCGTAGCGCTGTATTTCTATTGCTCTTTCTCCTTTCGGTGCGCTTCCATATTTTCTGTTTCCTGTAGTTTTTATGACACTAGACTCGTCAAAAAAGTGTATCTGGCTTGCGTGATATTGAGAAACTTCTTGCAGGTACTGGTTCACTCTATTCAAAGTTTCAGGATTTTCCGCCTCGAGAGGAGAAACCGTCAACTTTTTCGCTGTAAACAACAAATCTTGTCGGAGTCGGCGGTTGATTTGATAGTGCCCAGGCAAGTCAACTGGATGCACAATTCCATCCAAAAGCAATCTTTCTTGGATCTCGGAGGCGTAAATACTTGGTTTCAGACGTTTTTGCAATTCAATGTATTCGAGAACTGGAGTATCAATCTTCGGTTTCGCAAACGTTGTTCTCGGTACCGGAAGAGATGAATTAGTTTGCTCATAGTTCAGAACCACTTTATTGACGTAACTGTGACTAACTCGCACTTCTCTCGCAATCGCTCGCGGACCAAAACCTTCATGGTTCAAATCTAAAATCCGTTCGCGAATGAGGGTAGGATGAGATCTTCCGTTATCGTATAAGCCTCCGTTTTGGTTGATACGCACTTGTATGTTTGCTGAAATAAAACGTTTATAATATTTGTCAGCCGCACTTGGATGAATATTACAAAGGAACGAAATTTAGAATCGCTGAGTCGATATCATTTTGATAACTTACGAATATTGTGAAGCATTCTTTTTGCAGTATCGATACACGAAAACCCGCCATTACCTTTCCCGCTTCTTTTCAGCAGGCCAGACTGGCTCCGCCTCCTCGTCAAAAAAATGTCAAAAAAATGTCAAGAAAATGTCAAAAATCTTGTCTGGTGGACACGGTAGCGCGCCTCGCGCTGTAATTGATTCAGACGGCGAACTTTTCATGTACTTAATTCAAGGTATTAGGTTCGGCTCATGAAAAGTTCGGCGTCTGAACCGGGCCTGAGTTTTTGTTGATGAATCAACGAAATAGGTTTACGGTTGGCAACGAAAAGAAACCTCCTGCTATAGTTAAGATATTGATTAACCAAAACAAGACTGAAAAAATAATACAAAAGCAATTTATCGGGAAACGTTTTGGGTCTGCACGATACACACCTGATGTTCTGAACAAACATTGCCAACTTTAAGATGTAATCCCTCTCACAAGTTCATTTACATTCCATATACAATGGAAAAAGTATGCTTTCAGAACGGCTTTTTACGTCACATTTCCTTTAAATTAATGTTTTCGATTTTTTTTCTCCTTGACTGATTTTCTCTCGGTGCTACTGTACCTCGCTTAGCTATAAAGAAACTTTTTAAAGCTTGCAATAAATTTCCATCACAATATATATTTACCACAGTTAGCCCATTGTCCTTTGTAAACAGCATCAAATGAACACCATGGCCTGTTCGCATTGGCGACAGTGGTACAAGAGTCGTACGACACTCCTCCATACGTGAATGGAAAAACACAACAGCGCCCTTGTGCATCATCTGTCTTTTTTCCAGGTGGACATTTACTAACAACTAAAAACAAAAATGTCTTAACATAAAAATAATCTGAAATTATTTATAAACATTTCCTTTAAATTAATGTTTTCGATTTTTTTTCTCCTTGACTGATTTTCTCTCGATGCTACTGTACCTCGCATAGCTATAAAGAACTTTCTAAAGCTTGCAATAAATTTCCATCACAATATATATTTACCACAGTTAGCCCATTGTCCTTTGTAAACAGCATCAAATGAACACCATGGCCTATTCCCATTGCCGACAGTGGTACAAGAGTCGTACGACACTCCTCCATACGTGAATGGAAAAACACAACAGCGCCCTTGTGCATCATCTGTCTTTTTTCCAGGTGGACATTCACTAACAACTAAAAACAAAAATGTCTTAACATAAAAATAATTTGAAATTATTTATAAACGGCATGGCTTGTCAGTTCTGAATAATACAATACATAGGAACGGGTACTGACACCTTTTCTCAGTGTTGATTTGAAAAACGGGAAAACTTCTTTATCGCTAATAAGTTTTCCTCAGAATAAAGTCATTCATTTTAAAACATAATAAATGAATTAATAATAAATAGATAGAATCTGTTCTGCAAAATAATACACCCCAGTCAAGGTACTCTGCCAAACCTGCTGTTAATGCAAGCTCCCAATACCGTCAGCGCGACTATCTTTTATTAGAAACAACAACAACAACAAGTAGCTTTATATTTGCGTGACTATAAATCCTTATAGTATTGCAAAAGCATTAAAACCTAACAAAATGAAATTACAATAATATAATAAAGAAAGAGAAAGTACAATTAAAATACACCAGTCTGGATTGATAATTTGATTGTTGCGGAGATCTGAGCATGAAAGTATAAATTTCACCATGATTTGAATATTTACAAAATCGATTACAATAGTTCATTAATTCAATGGTAGCTTCTGAAGGAAATAACTGTTTTATATTTGGTAGTTGAATACCCTATTTTCCTGTAAAATCCGTAACTAAGAATTGAGTATTTAGGACAGTGGAAAAGTGAGATGCTGGAAAAAGAAGTGATTAGACCACATTAATGGTACAGTGTATGCTTACCAGAAACCAGATTAATGGTACACACGAGCAGCGTGTAGACGAACATGAAAGTCGATTTCATTTTTGCTACCTGAAAATACATTTGGTTAACGCATTCATCTCCTCATAATAAGCCTTTTACATGTATCAGTGAAAATAATTCCATGTCACAAATTAAATCAAGGCAGATTAAAACCCCGTTTACACGGGTCCGAACAAATTTTTGCACGGACAAAAACTTGCACGGTTCCACCTTGCGTTTACACGGTACCGGCGGAACTGGACGAATTTTTGAACGGCTAAGTGTGCAAGTTTGGGACCTGAAAAAAGCAGGTCAAGTTTTTGACCGGCACGGTTCCATATTTCGTACGGACTCGTGTAAACACCCGAACCATGCAACTTTTTGCTCAGATAGCGCGGTTAAGGCCTGGAATCTAGTTATGTTTTGCCTGGCTGCGTCGCAAAAATGAAACATTTTTGTTACAATTTGTACCTGGTTTGTTACATTTTGTTAAATTTACGACAAAAGAAACAAACAAAAGCAGATTATAGATATGAGGAGACGAGCGGCAGCAGCATGCATCGCTATTTTCCCCTGCTTTTCCTGCTTTGCAGTCTATAACTACATGTAGCAATAAATTAATTTCCTCATCAGACCACGTAAAGTTTTTGTCTGCCGCCATGTTTGATTTGCCGCGTACTGCAAGGGCTGCAACATGATTTGTTTAAAGCATTAGCGATAACCAATCACAACAGAGACGTTAAAAAGCCATTTAAATGCCGCGACTGGTCCAAAATTTACACGGATCCGGGTAAACACCACTGCAATCTGTAACAGAATTTGCACGGATCCATGTAAACACGTGGTCTAGGAACAAAATTCGTCCGTGCAAAAATTTGTCCGGACCCCTGTAAACGGGGCCTAAGGCGTTAAATTCAATTTAATTCACTATTATTTATTCTCGTTAAAATCAAAATAAAGGCTCCTGTCAGCCAACTCGTGAATACGAAACGCTATAAATAGAAGATTTTTATGCAAATATATTTCAAACAAAAATAAATGCACGGGAATTTCCCCTTAATCAAAGATCGATTTATTTGACTCTTGTCGCAGCTTTGTTATCTGTGTTTTAGCAGTCCTCACTGCATGTAAATGAACAAGCCTTTTGTTTTTTCTCTGAGGAATTTTCTGATACGTGTCCGCAAAAGCTATCACAAAGCAAATAATTTCTAAGTAGAGAGTCCCCTGCATTTCTATCATCCTCTTGCTCACACCCATACACAACACATCTGGACTCTGGTAGTTTTTACCTTAATGATTCGAAAAAACCGGAAAGACAGTCGAGACAAACAGGTTTTAGCTCGGGCAAGTTCTCCTACAAACTAGACACTTGAATTTTACCGTCTTTGTGTGACGTCACAGAGAGCTGTAAGGCCGCAAAAAGCGATCTTCCCGTTCTCTGGTTAAAATATATAAAATATTAAAAAAATAAAATATGGTTTGGAGAGGTAAGTAGATACCAATTTCCTTTTGAAATATTTCAAAAGAATCAACATGTCAAAATTTGATCAAACTGACACTTTAAAGAGGCAGAGGAATACATGTCTATTAATATCACTGCAACAGTAAACAGGAACAATGTGTTCTTTTATCTTACATGACAACACTATCATCATAGCTAGGGAAGTCCAAATTAATATCACATGTTCCACTTCGATTTAACTTGAAAGGATAATGAATATGCAAAATGCTGGTAATTTCAGCAATTTATCTTATTGTTGTCATTGCGTTCAATATTTGGATACATATTCTCTCGTCTAAAAACCTGGGTTTTTCTTACAACTGAGTACGAAAAAGAAACACGCGTCTAATTTACGATCAGGCTTTTAGAATAAGGTTTATAGGGGATTTATTCGACAAATATGATATTTTCTCTCCTGTTAGGTAAAAATAATTTTTAACCAAGACATAATCAGGTTAAATCCCGGTAAGATCCTGGCAAAGAGCACGTTAAGCCCCGTCTACACGAGCAATTTTTACGTGGCAACTGTTTGTAGCAATTTTTATTTGCCCGTGTAGATGATCGACAAATATTTGTTGTTAATTTGCGTCAGTAATAATTTTGTACAGCGGAGATGCCCATGGAATAAACGTTAGGTAACAAAGCAAGATGGCGAAAGTCACTAGAAAAAGACGTGCCGGTCGTGTTGCAGCTTTAGCCGCGTTGTTCGTACTGATGACAATAATATATCTCTTCATTTTCCTTCTTTTTCGTATTACGGTTCTTATAGTTCTTGCTGCGACTATTCCACAAACGTCCCCTAGCTTGCAATGCCTCTAGTAACAAGAAACAAGCACATCTGTCCATCTACAGGGGTTAACACTCGTTTCCATCTCTCAAACTGACCTTGGACACCTTATGAGGCTTTACACAACGTAGTATATTTTATTGTCATACCGTAGTACTGACGTACACGACAATAGAACCCTATTTATTGCACAGAGAACCCGGAGAACTGAGAGAACAGAGCTCTGGTTAAGCAAAGAATAGCGTTTTGGGGTTTAGCATTGATCTACAGTATGTAGGGTTAAGCACTGATTTGAAAACGGTTAGCTTTCATTAATTGTTGTGGGAAACTCTATAAATGGGTTAAAAATTACATCTCCCGGCAACTAATCCACTTTGCTATATTGGATAAGGATATTAGTTATGAAGCGAACGACTCGGGTTCGAGGCATACACTATACTGATCTTTTTTTTTCTAATTTTACACTAAGTGTGAAATAGGTTTTACTTCATGTAACTTAAAGTGAAAAGGAAAGGTTAGTTTGAGATATGGAAACGAGTGTTTACCCTTTTTCTTTGCCTCGTGTGGTCCCCATTTTCTTATAACTAGGGCCAACGATAGTACTGTAGTAACTTTATCGGATTTTTTCAGTACTGAAATTTACAACGCAGTCAATTCTCCGATTTGTTGGACCCTGTCTCCAGTCCTGAGGTCCGTACTTTAATTATCAATTAGACGAAGGGCAAAGCGTTTGTTTTCACTGTGTTTTCAAACCGACAATTGAACAGTTTTTTTTTTGCGTCTTTTACTCGGAAAGTTCGATTGTATTTAGAATATTAGGCACAATTTCGTGGAAGCGCGTGTTCCGTGACAAAAGTTCATTCTCTTCCACCTGCTGTGGAATCCAGAGATAAGGGGTGGTGAATGGTACCTTCAAAATCGTGGGTCTCGGAAAATTTTGGTCCGGTCTCGAAATCTCGACAGTTTTTGTTTCAAGTCTCAAAGTCTCGTTTGGCTGGTGTTTTTTCTGTCTCGGAGTCTCGGATTATTTTCCTTGAGGTCTCGGAGTCTCGGATACTTTTGTCAAGCATTCTCATTCTTCTTTCTTGTTTGTTGTTTGATAGGTGAATCGGATATTTTTGGCACTAAGTCTCGGGCTCGTTTTTTTCCCGCATTGGGTCTCGGGCTCGGATTTTGTAACGTAGCTGCGGTCTCGGTCTCGGATTTTGAAACAAGGGTCTCGGCGTCTCGGCGAGTCTCGGATTTACCATTCGCCACCCCTAGAGATAATAGATGTTGCTTTAGGATTTTATTCGATCGTACTGTAAAGTACCATGGCTCCAGAGGTGCGCTCTCTTAATATCAAGAGTAAAAAAAGCCGCGTTAACGACAATGTACATTCACTGTACTTCAAACAGTACTTTGTAAACTTCATTTTTGAAAGCTCGACTGCCTCCACGTCTCATTATAGAGAAAGAGATTTTGTGTATTTTTAGAATTCTATCTTATCTTATTAATTACAAGTACTTGATTAATTTTTATTATATTTTAATTATTTTATTAATGTCTAAACTATAGTCCTGCTTATTGTATTTAGTATTTTAATTATAATTATTTTAGATGTAAATAGTTCGTAATATCTTATTTTATTAATTACAAATACTTGATTAATTTAACTATATTTTAATTATATTTATTAATATCTAAACTATAGTCTTGCTTATTGTATTTAGTATTTTAATTATAATTATTTTAGATGTAAATAGTTCTTAATGTAATAAGTGCACGACCCCACAAGCTTTTTAGCTTTAACACCCATCGTGTTTAAATAAAGGTTACTTACTTACTTACTTACTTACTTACTTACTTACTGTACCCTTCACAATCTCATTGTCACGAATTTCCACCTTATCATCCAAGTGTGCTCCCGCGCGGCCTCATAACTCGGACAGTAGAGCCATAGAAGATCTAATCCGGAGGAAATGGCCGGTTCGAATCGATCGTTTTCTTCATGCCTCGTGTGATCTCCATTTCCTTACTACGGGTAATGATCTGTAGTAACTTTACGTTTTTTTTCAGCACTGAAATTTACAACAGAGTCAATAGACCTCTTCAGCATGTATGTTTTGTTTTCCCAATGTAGAACGTGTGATGTTATCAAGGGAATTTGTTCAATTGTCTTTTCATAAACTATATATACATATGCACGTGAAGAAAACAAAATTTAAAAGAAACAGTCTCTCTTGGGTAACATCGCATGATCTACATTGGGAAAACAAAAACATACAAGCTAAAGAGGTCTATTCTCTGCTTTGCTGTATCCTGTCTACAGAGGTCCGCTCTCTAATAATCAATTCGAAGAAGGGCGGAGAGTTTGTTTTCACTGTGTTTTCAAACCGAAAACCTGAAACAGTTGTTTACGTCTTTCACTTGGAATAGTATTCAGTAGGATTAAGAAAGCAAAGACTTATTTTCATATTGAAACCAGTTTTTAACTCCAATGCCAAAACATTGCCTGCAGAGCAATAGCTCATCTTTACCAGAAGAAACAACCGGGCATAAAGAACAAAAATTGTAAACATACCAGATTTAGCCTGCTTCACTCACTGTCCTTCGTAGAGTGCGTAAAATTGAAAACGGATTCTTTAGTTAAAGAGGCCGAGGTATTTATAATTGTAAACAGGAACAACATATTTTATCCCGCATAATAACACTATTGTCATTGCTAGGGAAGTCCAAATTAATATCACTTTTCCCACCTCCAAACTCAAACGCGTTTTTTGATTGGACGCTGTCATGTGCCATGGGTCAAAACAGTCTAACTTCCGACTCGCATGTGATCAGGTCGTGTGCCTTGAAACCGCGGTAAATTTGTGCCGGCCACCGAGTCAAGCACACATTTTTTCTCATCTTAGCAATAGCCACACAATGCTTTCATCTCAGAAGCGAGGAAGAAATCGAAAATTACAAATTACAAGTAAAAGTATTTTAAAAGTTTGTAATTTTGATACTTTTTTTGGTATAATTTATTCGTAATTTGTAATTTTGCATTTTGCACTTATAATTTGTATCATTTCGCAATAAACTTGACACCTATATATTTTTTTCTTTTTTGAGTTGAGGGGGTTGGCTTCGCCTTGGGGAACATTGAAGGTCTAGGGAAACAAAACTTATTGTTTCCATTGGGGCCAATTATTAAGTGCTTTTAAAATATTCAAATGCTAGTTTTCTTCTTGTTGTCATAGTTGATGTTTAAATTTTTTTCGATATTTGGATACAGTATTCTCTCGTCTAAAAACTCTTACAATAATCGAAAGAAAAATCACGTGCCGCTAAAATTAAGATGTTTGATACCTTTATGGTGCGAAAATAAAATCCTCGTTTTGGAAACTTAGAGTAATTAATTTATTCAGGTTGAATTAAGGAAAAATAAATATTCAAAATGCTGCTATCTTCAGCAATATATCTTCTTGTTGTCATTGATGTTTAAGAAACTTTCAATAATTGGATACGGTATTTTCTCGTCTAAAAACCTGTTTATTTTTTCACGATCGAAATGAGTCGTTCGTGTAGCCAGTGTATACTTACTGAGCAAATTAGTCTGAATCAAATTAACAACGCTCACTAGCATCTAAACAAAGATATAATATGATTAAATAATAGTGATTACATGGCAGGAAATTTTACGAAATTTCTGGACTCCCGTACGAATAGCAAATATTCAGGTTGACGTACGGGTGCGAATAAAATAAGCTAGTCTTTCATATCTTGAAAGGTTTTTTCAAACTGTTTACCACTGTAAAATCATTTAGACAAAAAGAATTATAATAAAAAAGGCATCCATTCTATTGACTCGTGACTCGAACTTGACTCGGGCTCGAACTTGACTCGTGAAATGAGCACACTCCGAACTAAACAGGAACAACATTTTTATCTCGCATAACAACGCTATCGTGATTGCTAGGGAAGTCCAAATTAGTATCACACGTCCCACTCTGCTTTAAGTTGAAAGGAAAACATAAATATTCAAAATGCTGGTATCTTCAGTAATTTTCTTGTTGTTATAACGTTATGTTTAAGAAACTTTCAATATTTGGGTACAGTATTCTCTGGTCTAAAAACCTCACAATAATCGAAAGAAAAATCACGTGGTTTGATATCTTAGTAGTGCAAAAAGAAACATCTTCGTTTTGGAAACTTGGAGTCATTGATTTATTCTCTGCCTTTTCGACTAAATGTGTCATTTTTTACTGTTTGTAGATCATTTTTCCGCCAAAACATGATCAGGTTATGGTGGTACTGACGGGTAAAGAGACTTTTTTGGATTGCAGCGATTTTTTTTACAGGTCAAAGATATTTTTTTAAAAAATGCGTACACCAAATTTTAGGCCAGGATAACCAAACCCTTTTGAGATATGGACAAGCAAAGTTTCGTTTCTAAGACTGTTTTCGCGGTAAAAATACGAACACCATACTGTGTTAAATGCAGTTGCGTCCTGCTGCGGATCTCCCCAAGGATGGCCTTGTTGACAGCTCGATCAAATAAAACCGTGTAATTTGATCAAAGAATCGACAACATTTAGAACAACAGGTCTGTTATATCTTTATTTTGATCTAAAAGGAAAAATCCCTCGGGCATGTACTTGGGGCAGACTTATTCTAAATCTGGGATAAAACGCTTTTAGCGACGAGCAGGATTTGTGCTAGGCCTGTCACTTAAGTCAGAGTCCTGGGAGAGGGAAGCATCTGCCTGTGATTTCACTTCTTGGCGCGGGCTCCGGCGCGGGCTTGGTTCATTTGTCTGTGTTACTTGAAATCTCTCGAAGATCCCTTCATCTCTTATTTCCCGCTCTACATCTTTAGCACTGTTTTTCCACCAGGGTTTATGTAGCGAAAATAAACCTTCACTCCCGATAAAGATGATCGTTTGTCCTGTGTTATTAAACAGCCAGCTTTCTTCGACTTATCAAAATCTAGCACTCAGTATTCTCGACTGCGAGCCTGAACCACGAGTCTCGTTACCCTTTTCTGACTTCTACTTCGTCATGTGTATTAAACCGCTTTTTCGGTGGCATAACTTCAACTTATTCCTTTTTTAAACTATTCGCTCTGATCTACGCGTATTTTCTTCGATCACACGTTTCTTCACAGGGGGCCCACACAAACTGTGTGACCGTTGTTCGTATTTTTAAATTTAGAGGAAATGTATGGGAATATCGAAAAGGTTCACTTATCGTAATATACTGCGATGAATATTCACATACAAGATCAAACTAAACGTATTTTTACCTGAAATGTTGTGTGGTGTCATTCTTGTAGCTAAAAACGGCGAATTTTAGCGAGCGTATAGTAGAGAGACAAGGGAGGAAAGCTGGATTTTGGACCTCTCCAGCGCCGAGCCGATTTTCACCAAGAAATTCCCACTGCACGGCTTCCAATATGGTGTACCATCTCCGCCAAAAATCAAACTTGTAACTCAACATCCAACTTTACCGTTGTCAACATCGGACTTTCAAGTCAACCTGGAACTTTACAGTTATCAACATCGGACTTTACAGTTGTCAACATCGGACTTTACAGTTGTCAACATCGGACTATTGGCTCAACATCGGACTTTACAGTTGTCAACATCGGACTATTGGCTCAACATCGGACTTAACAGTTGTCAACATCGAACTATTGGCTCAACATCGGACTTTACAGTTGTCAACATCGGACTATTGACTCAACATTCAACTGTACAGTTGTCAACATCGAACTATTGACTCAACATCCGACATTATAGTTATCGACATCGGACTATTGACTCGACATCTCGAAACATCGGACTTTACAGTTGTCAACATCGAACTATTGACTCAACATCCGACATTATAGTTATCGACATCGGACTATTGGCTCAACATCGGACTTTACAGTTGTCAACATCGGACTATTGGATCAACATCCAACTGTACAGTTTCGACATCGGACTTTGCCACATCAACAAAACAAAATGTTAGACTTTGCCAAATGCCATGTTCGTCTTCGTAAAGTTCGATGTTGAGTTCTCTCCGTGCGTACCAAATCCGCCAATAATTATGGGATTGCCAGAATGACGTCACTATGGCAAAGCCCCGCTCTCACGTGAACTGTTCTTCCACGTGTTGCGGCCGCGAAGATTTCAGCAAGATTTCAGCAAGATTTAGGGGAGGGTTCATAATTTATGTAGAGGGGGGGTTATGTCGATTTCAGATTTTTGACCTTGCAATTTTTGGAAGCCCCCCTATTATTTGGTGTTTTTTTCCTGGCCCCCACAACTGTGGGCAAAATACCATGACCCCCCCCCCATTCCCCCTCCCCGCCCCATTCCCCCTCCCCCCTCCACCACCACCACCAAAAAAACTCTGATGACTAAAACAAGACATTTTTAGCCTCAAAATTAACCAGCAAAAATACTAATTAGTTTATTGAGAATGGAAAACTTACATTTAACAAACTGATTAACATAAATAGAGATACAACCTTCATTACTGCAGTCTTCTAAACCAGCTAAAAATGGCCATTATGATTCGGTTTGTCATGTTCGTTTTCTCGTGCCTTTGCGGTTTCTCGAGAAATTGTTAAAAACTACGTCGACCATTTAAAGCTCCTCGAATATTATAAAGATCTGAGAAATAAAGCAACCGCTGTAAAGCGGCGAAACAGGGAAGCAAAAAATATGAAGATTACAATTGGGACGCGTACTAACTGGGGGCTAAATTTCCTTTATGTTTTTGAGCTGGATACTTATCTGAAAAAAAAAAACACTCTTTTCCATGGAAAAATAAACTGAAAAGATTGCACTGATAACTACTCATCTTCAAGAAAAAAGGGGACATGCACTGGTAACTATGACTATGAGAGGTGAGCATCTTTTCAGGCAGAGTAACAAACCTGCATCTGACGATGAGGAAAGTGATGAAGATGACACTGTTGTTTTGTGAAACATGGTGCACTGACAGCGAAGGAATGTCGAGTGATAGTGACAGTTTGGGTGCTAATGGGTGTGAGTGATAGTAGTGACACTGAACTTCCTTCATCACCAGACAAAAGAAGGTGCAGAAGTGGACGGAGTGCCACAAGTTTTGCATTCCGTTGAGACTTGTACAAGTTGGCACATTTTGAGGCTGTCTAGCTTCACCGCCAATTGGAATATAAACTTTAGAACATGGACTGTCTCCTCCGCAGAGGCTCCCACTCGGGTATCCATTAATAAAATTTTAAATAGAAATTCAAACATTTGAATTCGAGCTCTCATCTGTTGCCATCACCACGTGCGATTTGGTAGAGAATTGGCGTTCGTGCTAGTTTTTCAGAGATTCCAACCCCGTGTGATGGAGAATAGGGAGTAATCATTAGCACCAGAGGCGCTATCCTGAGCGCTGAAGGCGCGAGCTTCTAGGGGTGTCCGGCGGCATACTCCCCCGGAAATTTTGCAAATTTAGGTTCTCTCAAGTGACATTTCCTGCATTTTGACATCATTCCGTCCTGATAAAAAGAGAAGAAAGTGTAATATGTGTGTTTCACAGTGACAGATCGCAAAAGAAATCCTAAAGATTAGAAATTTTTCCCTAGTTTTCAGAATTTTATAATAAATTGGGAGAATTTGGTTAAAATCGGGAGGGTTGGAATCTCAGGTTTTTCTATCTTTTTGCTGCTACACCGTGCTGACAAGATCCAACCAGGTCGAAACAGCTGTCCACGGTTGCATTTTGGCTTTCAGTTTGGGCTCTATCATGTCGTTGTCACTTTAAATGTTCTACGAAGTATCAGCCTTGCTCTATACTTTGATTGTATCTCTATTTTTGGCTGACTAGATCTGTTACAGATCCTACGTACATCAGCAGCATTTTCGTTCGCGGTCCTTTGCTTCTTATTTAAAAATTAATAATCGCGCGGGGGACGATGAGAAGTGCGAAAGGCGCGGTCTTCTTCCTCTCTTTCCCCGCCTAATCATCCCTGCACGCTTCTATTTCTTCCCCTCTCCTCCCCAGCCTCAGTGACACAAAGAGACCTCAGCAGAGGAGAGAGGAACACAGAATTACAAATAAATGTTCTGAGAAAGCGAGCATCGGTGTGAGTTTCTAGTTTATATTCATTGACATGGACTGCTTTTTAAGCGATGACGAAGTCATCGTATTATTGCCATCGTGCCGTGGTGTCTGTCCGGATGTCCGGATTACACCCGAGAAACATTGGGAACTAGCCTTGGAGGATAAGAAAAACACTGGGAACTAGGTCACTCGTCGTTTGCTCCGCCATTTTGTTTCGTGGAGAAAGCTAGGTTTGTTTGTGTGTTTCAAATTTTACACCGTCATGCTTTATTTACCGTGAATATATTTGCGCTCACTTGCAGACAAACAGACACGAAGTGATGGACATTCATCAGTAGTACATACTCGCACTCGCAATAGGCAAAAGTTCTCCACTAAATTATCGAGTCTGGGCGCTGTTTCGGAGCGGATCTTTGCCTGTCTCAGAAAGAACTTATCAGAACTGAAGGCCAGAAATAGCACTGAAATAGCATTGATTTAAGCTTACTGAACTTGACTTATAACTGAGTATCCTACAAGAGCTGTTACCTGAAAACGAAGCCGTGTGCGGTGATTCACGATCAGTTGTGTACAGAATATCGGAGCAACTTCATTGTATTGAAGAAAGAGAAGGAAATTAAACAGTTTATCTCGGATTCAAGCTATTAATAAAGGTGAGCCATCATTACCAGCATATTGTGTATACAGTTATGGTATCTTATAATGCAATATAGAGCCGCTGTGGGGTTGTATAATGGGACATTCCATTTTTTATCCGCACCCCCCCTATGGAAGGCACGATTCCGACAGGCCCCTTTTGCCTGATTCATGATTCCTACACCATATATTCGACAAAAATAGTGATTCCGACACCCCCACGCAGACCTGAAAAATTGATTCCGACACCTCCACAATAAGCCTACAATAGTGATTCCAACACCACTATTTGGGACAAATTGTGATTCTGACACCCACCTAATTAGGGAGCTTAAGATCCACGACGACGGCATGGACGACGACGACCGGAAGTGAGATTCACGCGATTTTCCCGCGAATTCCGTCGTCGTCCTCTCGTCGACGACGACCAAGCCAGTAGTTTCACGTCGTCGTGCAAAGGAGTTGTTTAAACAAAGTTCAAAGGTAAAAATTTACACTGACCTGTCACTTTTGTAATCTTTGTTCATCCCTTATCTTTTGTGGTTTCATTTTAGCTTCTCTTTCTATTTTACGAAGCGAATTGGATAAAAAATATGACTGTAAAAAGACGTGCGTGTTTTCTTGTTGTTTACTAACTGGCGGCAAGACAAGAGGAAAAGGCGAACCGGTAAGTCGTAAATTTATTTTTCCATGAGGTTGTAAAAAGGAATGAAGAACCTGAATAATAATTATAAGTACTCAATTGTGTTTTGACTTGAGAACACAACTGTAAGTGCTGGCAGTATAACGTTTATCTTTAAAACTTGCCCTCACGGTAGAAACAACTAGATCGAAAAAAAATTATTCATGACTGCAAGCAGCTGGCCGCAAGCCTTGAATAGAAGAATTTAATCACTTGTACTCTGGAATTTTCGCCTCTGTAATATGTAAAATTATATCGAATCTTTAGCAGTGAAACGTTTCATTTTGTAACTTTTTTGCACATGTGATTATTTAGACTCACTTACGGCCAATTACAATTATTTTGCCAACTCTTGTAATTAATTGTGTATCGTGTTTATTTTTAGGAATCCAAACTTTGTATGGAATTCCCAACACAATATACTAATGTGCCGGGAACTCGGCCAAACACTCGGACTCGGCCATTTCATACAGCGCGAACTATCGATATTCTCCATGGGGAAAAAATCAGGATTTTTTCACTCGAACAGGTCAAACAAAACTGGAAATTCTTCGTCGTTAATAAAGTTTAATCTGCGGCTCAAAAAAAGAAGCTCACTCATGTCCTTAAACGATGTCATCTTGAGCGAGACGTTTTCAACAAGTCAAGTCGAAATAAGTCGTCGTCGTCTACCTGTCGGCCGCATCTTAAGTTTTCCGAAACCGACGTCCTCAGTCCAGTCCTCCCACGGTCTATAGACGTCGTCGTCGTCTCGTTCGTCGTGGATCTTAAGTTCTCTAATCTCTAAATTTCAGATTCCGACAGGGCAATTTCAGGCCAACCCAAATTATGCCTTCCATAGGGGGGGTGCGGATAAAAAATGGAATGTCCCAATGCTCATTTCAAAGCCAGAGAATGTTTAAATCGTGTCAAAGGAAAATTCTGGCCTACGTTGTTATTTCTGTTTTATGTTGTTTATGCGTGGCAAATGAGTTTTCTTGAGTTACTACACTAATTGGTTCACACAAATCTGCATGTATCGTTGTATTCCACTTTTGATTCGTCCTTCTAACGATGTAGAAATGAATCCTTGTTCCTTGCCATCTTGTAGATACCTTAAAGATAGTTACAGCTGATTTTCATCAGGGAAATGTCTCGCTGTTTGGAAGTAATTCTGGTAAACAGTGGCTACAAAATTGGAACATGTGTTCAGTTGGAATTTAACAGTGTAGGGGAATTGGTGCAATATCTTCAGAATTTCTACCAAAGTGTTTTCCTCGTGCATTTTTCATGAAGCACATTACTGAAACTTGAGAAAGGGTGAGAACATTATCTTGTTCATATAGAGCGTATGCACTCACGTGGCAAGCAGCTATGCAAATTTATTGGAACAAAAGAAAGTGTTAACATAAGAAAAGCGTTCAAATCCCACAGGATTGTTTTGGTACACCAACATGGCCGCCGTTCTATTGTTTTGGTACACCAATATGGCCGCCGTGACGTCATGTGCATACGCTCTATTGGGCTAAGGGATGGACTATTTTAATTTTGAAGGTGGGGGAGGGGGGGCATTGGGCAATTTTTCTGTGCGTTTTTTTTTTAATTTTCTTTCTGTCTTCACCTGTTATTACATGTGACTAGCCACATGTAATAGTTTTTTCAATATATACAATGAAACTCTCAGCTCCCAAATTGAATTCTTCACCATCCATTGTATATCTAACTGAAGCACGTTAATTCCGCTTTTAAGTCCCCATAAAGCCATTTTGGTTTTAAACTTTAGTATGACAAAACACTTAAAAAAATGAACTGAATCTCAAGGTATTCATTTATTTTCTTTTAAAGGTACTCAATCACCTCCAGTCAATGCATCTGCAAACATTTAGCACATCAACTAATGCTGGTGACAATGACAAAAAGTCTGAAGTGCTGAAGAAACTGGTGACCTGCTGTTCATGCGTTAATGAAACCACAAAATGTCAAACTACCAATAATCTCTGAAAACATGTTCAGAACTGACAAAGTCTTTTCAATTTGTGAAGCACAAACATGGAAACAATTTCCAGTTGTTGTCATTTAGCAATTGTAATAGTTTTAATCATGTACATTGTACTGTTTGAATTGTGCTTCCTGTATAGAGCGTATGCACATGACGTCACGGCGGCCATATTGGTGTACCAAAACAATAGAACGGCGGCCATGTTGGTGTACCAAAACAATCCTGTGGGATTTGAACGCTTTTCTTATGTTAACACTTTCTTTTGTTCCAATAAATTTGCATAGCTGCTTGCCACGTGAGTGCATACGCTCTATTAACACTTCATAGTAACGCTGTAAGGAATCAGAAAAACAGCTATCCGGACAACAATGGACTGGTTATCAATTGTAACTTGCAAGATGTACAAATATTGAATTGCACATAAGTAAAACAAACTCAGATGTAATTTTAATCTCAAATAATTTGAAAATGAAAATGTTACTTGTTCTTGATGCGTGTTTGACCTATATTAAGCCTAATCAGCATAGAATTATACCAACCAAGTATGGCAAAATAAATTCCAATCCATATTTGTCACAAATATGAAGGAAAAACGATGAATTGTTTTGATTTTGCACATGATAAAATGTGCAATTACCAATGCAGCAACCACAATTGTGTAATAAATCTTCACATGCATATCATGATCACAAGTATCGGTGTCAGCCAGGACCTTAAAGGCCCAGTAATGACCATTACGCTCCACGCACCTCTGTTATTGTTATTTATTTCCTGGGATCGAGGCTTACATTGTTTTTATCACGCAATGCATAATGGTCACTACTGGGTCTTCAACAGGAAGTTCTGGTATAAAAAGGGCTGACCTGACCATTCACACCTTTGGTTTTTAATCAAACACAAAACAATCAACAACTGACAAACATATGTTATTCCTACGACCATAAGTACAAAAATTGAAAATGTTTGGAAAAAAGTAATTTTACCAATGAAAGTTCTATTACAAGTCCTTGGCTACTTCTGGTATTATATTATTTGCTGGGGCAATATTCTGGTTTAATGAGCATTTTCAAACAAATTTTATTTACAGGACGCTCTGCACCAACTAAAAGTCGCCGAAATTTGCATTTCACATCGACCCTTGTCACCCTTTTCTAGTGGAGCCAAGTGATACACTGATTTTATCAGAGCACCCCAGACCTATTGATTTAACGCCAAGTTGAAACTCGTCGTCGCTTCTGTACGCATTGCGTACCTATGTTTATAAGTTCCAGCTACACTAAAACTTTATTTACAGATCCTCCTGCTAAATATGACTAAACTGATGGTGGTGGTTTTTATTGAATCTGTTTTGGTGGCCCCCCCTTATACCTTCTTTCATATCGGGAGAAATTTTCGATAGCCCCCCCTAAAACCTAACAGGAAAAAATCATGGCCCCCCCTAAAAATCGACATAGCCCCCCCCCCCCCTCTAGATAAATTATGAACCCTCCCTAAGCAAGATTTTAGCGCGATTTCAGCAAGAAATTAGCAAGATTTCACGCTAAATGGCAAACGGCAACAGCCAGTTAAGCCGACTCAAAAACACACTACTACAAGTTGCAGCGAGACTCGAATCTTTGGAACACATTAGAAAGCATTAAACACCATGATCATGAAGGTGAGATAACTAAGCTTGAGCTTAAAATGTTTTGTAGCTAGGTGCCTTATAAATGTAAAGTACAGAAAATAATGCTATTATCCCGACGTTCTATCGCAATCGGTGAAAGATTTCCGGGTCTTTCTGCATGTACTGGTATCCATGAACCACTCAATGGCTGCGGCCGCACTTGGTGAGTTAACTGGGTTATTTTTTTAGTAACCCGGTTAAAATAACCCGGTTAAAATAACTCGGTGAAAAGTGAAATAACCGAGTTTATTTTTCTGAGCGGCCGCACTTCAGGAGGTTGAACTTTGAACGTGAGAGATTGATCTGCATTTCAATCAACATATGTATGTTAATCAGCCTCACTGGCCTCGGTAACATGTGCAAAAATTGAAAATAATTTTTACTCTAAAATGAGGCCAGTGAAGCTAATTAACATACATATGAAGGAATAAATAAATCGGTCGTCATTATGAAAGAGGTCTATTACGTAAAACAAAAGGAACAAAGAACGACAATAATACAAATGCAAAACAAGACCAAAAATACAATACCTCACAAACAATAGAAGACAATGAGTGGTTCATGGATACCGGTACATGCAGAAACACCCGGAAATCTTTCACCGATTGCGATAGAACGTCGGGATAATAGCATTATTTTCTGTACTTTACCATTTATAAGGCACCTTCAAGTATTATTAGTCGAAAAATAGTGCTAGCTACAAAACATTTAAGCTCAAGCTCAGTTATCTCACCTTCATGATCATGGTGTTCCAAAGATTCGAGTCTCTCTGCAACTTGTAGTAGTGTGTTTTTGAGTCGGCTTAACTGGCTGTTGCCGTTTGCCATTTAGCGTGAAATCTTGCTAATTTCTTGCTGAAATCGCGCTGAAATCTTGCTAAATCTTGCTGAAATCTTGCTGAAATCTTCGCGGCCGCAACACGTGGAAGAACAGTTCACGTGAGAGCGGGGCTTTGCCATAGTGACGTCATTCTGCCATCCCATAATTATTGGCGGATTTGGTACGCACGGAGAGAACTCAACTTTACGAAGACGAACATGGCGTTTGGCAAAGTCTAACATTTTCTTTTGTTGACGTGGCAAAGTCCGATGTCGAAACTGTACAGTTGGATGTTGAGTCAATAGTCCGATGTTGACAACTGTAAAGTCCGATGTTGAGCCAATAGTTCGATGTTGACAACTGTAAAGTCCGATATTGAGTCAATAGTCCGATGTTGACAACTGTAAAGTCCGATGTTGAGCCAATAGTTCGATGTTGACAACTGTAAAGTCCGATGTTGAGTCAATAGTCCGATGTTGACAACTGTAAAGTCCGATGTTGACAACTGTAAAGTCCGATGTTGATAACTGTAAAGTTCCAGGTTGACTTGAAAGTCCGATGTTGACAACGGTAAAGTTGGATGTTGAGTTACAAGTTTGATTTTTGGCGGAGATGGTACACCATAAGAATTATGCAAATCGCGATGACTTCTTTCTTTTCCCTACAATTCAAAATGTCGAGAGAGTCCAGTGCACGTCAAATGCGAATAAAAAACCTGCTTTCAAATAAACGTCCCACTGAAATTCGTGGGAACGATCAAAATAACGTGGAACACAGCCCCTAACGTTACTCCGCAAATCATGATGGTCACGCAGAAATGCGTTGCGCTTCACCTGAATTAATTAATTAATTAATTAAAGCGTCTTTGTGCGCCTTCAACCGTGCAATCAAAGCACGAAGTCTCATACTCTAAACACAGGGAACAGAGGAGCCAAATTTGACCTTTACGCGTTCGATCTTCGATCTGTTTTTTTTTTCGCCCCAGCGGGACCCCAAGCGTAATCGGAGCTTTCCGTTGGGTAACCGCAAATTGCTGACTGTGGGCGCCACAAAATCGTTACGCAGCAAGAAGAGAGACAAGGGAGGAAACAAATTTGGGCCTAATTTTTTATCCCCGATTACTCGCTTTTGATTTAATAAAAAGTTCTGATTTTTGGCATGTAGCTTTATATAGACAGTCTCTGGACAGCTTTTCAACAAATTCGATGAAGAGATCCATTAAACGCTCTTTTCGGTGATCGCTCTTTATGGCGTTCAAAGTTGACTTTCGTAGGATGTGGACCGCAACATACTGGTGACGGAAATACGTCATACGAGAGGTGTGCTCCACTCCACTGCAGTGGAGCACCGAAATAACGATAACTCGCCGAAATCGCGCTAAATCGCCCCGAGGAGCAAGCAAACAACAAAGAATACAACACAGCAACAGGTTAAGTCAATTTTATTCACATAAGATTCGAATTTTTAAGTTTTGAAGCAAAACCGTTGCGTTCCCATACAAACCTTTATAAATCGAATCTTTGTAACACAAAACCGCTCATAAAGCAAGGGTCACGTCCCGGTTATCTAAAAGTGAGCTTGGGCCGCCTGTGGTCGACTTTGCGGAGCTATATCTCCACTATTTTAAAAGATATCGCTTTTAAACTCGGCCACTTTGCTAATTTTGAGATGCTTTTTCCAGCAGTGTCAATGGATTTTTGCTGTCAGGCCAATATAAAAATTTGGAAAAACCGTGACAAGGTCTGTTTTGAACGGTTGGCATAACTTTCGTTTTATTGACGGCATGTCACTTTCGGAGTTTTTACTTCCGTCACCAGTATGTTGCGGTCCACATCTAACGAATCACGTGGTACTATGTTTCCTCCCTTGTCTCTTTTTCTTCTCGGCACTTCGTGCCTCGCTCGGAAAGCTTACGCTTTCCGGAAAGCGCCGATTACGCTTGGGGTCCCGCTGGGGGAAAAACTCGAAAACAACAGATCGAATAACGCAAGACACAGCGCGCGTTTTAAGCTCAAAGAGGTCAAATTTGGCTCCTCTGCTCCCTGTGCTCTAAACACACATTTTGGCGTAAATTTGAGATTGAGAAATTAAACTTTTATAAGCTTGATTGAGGAACTTATTGATGTGCTCATACACATGCAAAATCACAAGTTCGAAATGTTTTCCTGATTTACTCAAAATCGGCTTGACAAAATTTTCTAATTTTTAGATATTTTGTTTGCCATATGTCACAGTTTATCGTAATAGTTTTGATTTTTCTAGATGCCATCGCAATCGCTCGGAATTTAGACTCAAGCGATTTCAATGTTTCTCGTTTATCTCCGCAATTTTAAATCCGATTTTCAAAATTATTACAATCTTAAAAACTATTTAGATATTTTGTTTGCCATATATCACAGTTTATCGTAATAGTTTTGATTTTTCTAGATGCCATCGCAATCGCTCGGAATTTAGACTCAAGCGATTTCAATGTTTCTCGTTTATCTCCGCAATTTTAAATCCGATTTTCAAAATTATTACAATCTTAAAAACTTCAAACTAAGTACAATATTTTGTGTAAGTTTCATACTAATTCAATAAAGGAAAGTTAGTTAAACGGCCGCTTAAAAATGGTCGGTGCGGCTGCATGGAAACTGGAGGGAAACACCTTAAACACTTAGTTTTTATTTCAGTAGAAAAAGAAGATAAAAACAGCAGAATGGGGAATCGAACCCGGGCCGTATGATCTACTCCATGCACACTACCCACTACACCACCAAGGACTAGCTGCCGAAAATTGTAATTTTTAAGGGACACGAGATAATATGCTGCTAGCCCAGACCATATATAAGAACTAACCCTTTCGAGGGATACATGAAGTACCATACCTTATGATCAGGGATACACCAAGTACCTAGGCGTACGACGTACGTACGTTGCGCGGGGCTCGCTCGCGGGCGCGTATGACGTCGCAAAACATGCGCGTAGGACGTCACGCAACATTTGGGGTCTTAGCAATTTTGAAACCAAAGCGAGGCTTTGTTTTTCGCGTGGCTACACGGCCGATGTTACGTCAGCTACAGAAAACACTTTTGTTGTGTTTAGCGGAGTGAACGGTTTGCAAAATTGTTTTTCCCTGCGTTGTTTCGCGGTTTGCTAATCATGACAGGTTTTACATTTCTCAAACATTGGTCAAGACCGCATTTGAGGCTGCGTAACTCTGCAAGTCAAGCGGATAGAGATAAGTGTTTATTTTTAAACCTGATTTCGTCTTAGGACAATTGAAGCTAGTAGATCGTCGAAGCATTTGTTTAGAGCTAAACTCCTTTAACCCATTGCCAAAACCGGCCGTAATTTTGCATTAACTCACATTTAAAATATTCCAAATATAAAGAGAAAGCTTTTATTTAAAGAATACTCAGAAAAAGAAGAGCTTTAAGCGATGAAATCTTGCTTCGAGGAACTTCAGAACCCACGAAGAAGCGGAGTTTTAAAGAATTTTCAAGCAGCCGTGGGACTTAACGGTGAAAAAAAAATTAAATTTTTCTTTGGGAGTTTATGTTGATATCATGCAATTGTGATTGACCTTTTCTTTGTGTTCTCGTTAGTTTTGGAGAAATGTTTATAAAACGTCAGCCTAAATTCAGACGGATTGACATCTTGAATTTCGCCATGTGCCATGTGCTAGACAGCTCCTCGATGCACTAATGGTGCACCTTTTTGCTTTCAACATAAACTAACGGATATTTGAATAAAATTTTTCAAAAGAAGATTTTGTTGTCCATTTTTATGTTTTTTCATTCATTACATAGGTTAAAAAGCGCGGATTTTATGTAAACAAAACAAGACTTGGATTTTGTAGTTCCAACTTCACTCGCGTCGCGTTGCGCAAAGAGCAAAGATGTCTGTACATTTTTTGCAATTTTAATCTCCAAATCAGTTTCTCGGGCAATTTTCGATACGCAACAGGTGTATTTTATTCGGAAAGAGTCATACTAGTTACTTCTAGACCGAGAAAAAGTGTTTTTTTTTCTGAGCTTTTGTGCAGTCTAAATGTACTGTACAGACTTTCACGTAATACTATTTTGAGAATTGCTAAAATTGAAAAATAGCCCGGTCGTCAATCTTAATTCCAATTTTTCTTGTGCTTCCGATCTTTCACGTATAAATTAAGCTTATCATCATCGTTTCTTTCCAGAGAGCTCCGCTGTTAGGCTTAAAGCGTATCTATATATATTATTCAGTAGCAACTTTCGAGAAATTCAGCAAACCTTGTTCTCTCTTACTCTTGCTAAATGCAGGCCATGTTGAAAAGTAAGAAACGCAACAATTACATCAAAGCAACAAAATTAATACCTGCCAGAACTAGTAGTGAAATACAGACAGTCCCCGTATGTTGACACAAAGGGGGCACGCTACTGTGTCAAATCTGTAGAAATATTTTGTCAAATATGACCTTATGGATTTTCACAGATAAAAGATGACCACATCAAGATCTTTCCAAAATAGTTTTTTTCTAAGACGATGGAAAGAAAAGAATTTCTGTTTCACATTTTCATCAGAGTAGTTGAAAGCCTGTCATTTGCATTTCTCAATACCGGCTTTACATAATTAAGGAGAGCTGAGGAAGAAGCGCAAAACGAAATGAAAAAAAAAAGGAATATTTGCGAAGAGTAAAGAAAAAATAATATTTATCTTCAAGTGACAAAATTAACCTTTTCATTTTCTAAATGACAGAACTCCAAATACTGTATATTCATTGAGCTAAAAGATGTATTTGCACAGAGTAAAAATCTTCATTGATGCGTTTTAGTGCTATAGGTCACGAAAGGTAAGTGTCGTTTCGGCAAAAGACTGTAATTCGATGACTGTTTTTGCTTCAGAAGTCCAGAGACTCCATATTGATGAAGTCTAGTCTTAGTTTTCACGAGAAAAAACAGAAAAGGAAGCGAATCAAGCACAAAGCGAAGCGTTGTTATTTCACCCTTCCGTGAATACAGTGCTGACACGCTTCAGTATTAGTAGTATTGGGACCCTACAACTGAAGCAACCACGGCGGCATCGCCAAACAAAACTTCACTTATAAGGTGAATTAACGTTCGTTTACCTGCTTCATGAGTTGTTGCTTTGCAGGGAAAGGCAAATAAATCTATTAAATTTTATAACGCACGTACAGATCTGTAGTTTGTTCATTTTGACATTCTCGTTGCCGTTGCAGTCGTTGTTGCTTTACGAACCTTACAGTCAATTCAGTGCAGGTGCGACGCAAATGCAGATAAAAGATCAAAATGTTTTTATTTCAGTTCTTATCCTTTAATTTAATGCTTACAAACGATTTCCATTTAAGATATATAAACACTTGAGGTTACTCTTCGTAAAGCCAGGCTTACATTTGAAAGTTTCATTGCAATTGTTAAATTTCTGTTTGAATTTGTTGTAACAACCGTGGAGTTCTCAGAGAAAATATGGTATTTGGTCTTTACGCGCATTTGTTAATTCAATCAAAGCGGGTTTTGATCATTCAACTGTCATTCATTGCTTTTTATATGAAGACGCGAAATTAATTTTATATGCACGCATATAGGTTGCTTATTTATTGGCCTCGGTTTAAGTCAGATTTCTTTTATTCTTAAAAACTTTATTTTCGTTGCTTCCAGTTGCACCTTCAAATTTCAGGATTCATCGAGCAAACGTTAGCCCTTTAACATTACTCTTAGATAGATAGGACCTCTCTATCACCCTTTCGTACAAATTAACCGTAAATAGAAATTTAAATTGGTATTTTGATTGAAATAGAGAAAAGCCGGATGCAATGTGGGTCCTATAGTTTAATATATATAGATAGCCCAAGCCTAACAGCGTCGCACTTTGAACAAGCTTAACTAAGGTGAAACTTAACTAAGGTGAAAATTAATTAAGGTGAAAGGTTGGAAGCACAAGAATTAAGATTGACGAACGGGCTATTTTCAATTTTAGCAATTCTCAAAAACAGTATTACGCGACCGTCTGCACAGTACATTTTTATAGACCGTACAAAAATTCACAAAAACAACTTTTCTCTGTCTAGAATAACTAGTACCACTAGTTTCCAAATAAAATACAGTTTTTGTTTGTCAAAAATTGCCCGAGAAACTGATTTGAAAATCAAAAATTGCAAAAATACACAAACATATTTGCATAAGGCGATGCGAGTGAAGATAGAACTATACTATAAAATCAACGTCTTGTTTTGTTTACATAAAATCGCTTTTCAAACTATCTTATGAATGAACAAACACATAAAAATGGACAACACAATCTTCTTTTGAAAAAATTTTTTCAAATCTCCATTAGTTTACGTTTAAAAGCAAAACGCGTACCATTTAATTATAGCTCATCGAGTTCAAGCTTTCTTCGATGAAATTCAAGAGATCGATACAACTGAATTTAAGCACGTTTTAAAATCAATTCTCCAAAACTAACAATAACACCAATAAAAAGTCACTCAAAGATTGATATCAACATTAATTCTCATCGAAAACTGTAATCTGTTTTACCTTTAATGCTTCTGGTTCTGAAATCCGTAGAAAACAAGCATCTCCCGCATTGATAAAAACGTAATACATGAAGTTCCTCGAAGCAAGATTTTATCCCTGAAAGCTCGTCTTTTTCCACTAAAGCGGCTTCTGAGTATCCCTTAATTAGTATCCTTGTCTTGAGTAGCAAACCGCGAAATATTCAGGGAAATAACGCCTTTAATTTAAACGTTTTTCTCCGCTTAGTAAATTCACAGCAAAACATCAAAGTGTTTTTCTAGCTGACGTGACATTCGGCGGTGTAACCGCGCGAAAAACAAAGCCTCGCTTTGGTTTCAACATGACGTCGTACGCGCTTGTTTTGCGACGTCATACGCGCCCGCGAGCTAGTCCTGCGCGACGGAGCGAGGGCGGAGGGCGGGCACACGCGCGCCCGCGAAACATTCCGCTAGCCATAACATGAAAAATGACGGGCATGGTTCTATGAGTATGGGGCTGCGCAGCCAGGCCTTCGGCCTGGCAAGTGCTCCGCTATTAGTTTATTTAAAGGATAAGAATGGAAATACGTTATAGTTGTTGATAGTTGTTTACATACAGATTTTAATTTCTCTGAACTACTGTTTCCCCATTGGAGATTTTTCTTTGTGCCACATTGCACCAAGCCATGTTTGCAAACGTGACTGAAATGCAATTATTTTTCAGCAGTTTATTGTATTCTATTCTATTGAAAGATTGGAGTCCCTGTGTTTATTTGATGGATCAGTGGCATCCTGTTGACATTCTGCGCTAAAAAGGATTTATTACAAGCCAAAAACCCATACCTTTTTTTTCTTTCTACTCCTCTGAGAACAGATTTCTGTTAAATTGGTTTAGCGTCCTGGGAAATCACTCATATTCGTCAGTATTTCTGTATGTATTCCAAATTTTCACAATCAACCATTAACCAGCGCGTTTCTCGCCATCAAGAAAACAATTTATTTATTGTTAAAAAAATGGTCCTGGTTGAGCTAAGAACGTTATATAGCACCACAGCGGCTGGATACATAGATCTTATCTATCTTTATACACAAACTGTTGCAACTGAAGCGGTAAAAAGGGGGCTGGAGAATTCAACTTACCGGACAGATGCCAATCAACCATCCACTCCAATCTCTTGTAAGCGTCGTGTGTTGAAGTCGCTTTGCTCGATCGATGGCCATTGAGCCCATCCAAACTTTTCAGACGTGAAATAGTTGCATACTGTAGAATGTTTTTTGTAGCTGAACTGAAGGATAGGATGATTCTCTTCTGGGAAAATCACTTTTTAGGAATTTCAACACGGCAAGGAGTTTAAAACTCTAAAACCGGTTCACATGCATGCATGGATTTGTTTTCTATAAGCTCACGTTTGGAAGGACTTTGTCAGGAGCATCTTCTTTCCATGGAAAATGAATATCAGTTCTGTTGAGGTCAGCTACCAACTGAAGGAACTCTATACTGACAGCCGGGTTAGAGGTTATTTAGAGCCAAGTGTAAGTAAAATTTCTGGAAAAGTGATTGAATTTTATTTATTCGATAGGCCGTGTGTTCTAAGTTAAATTCATTTAAGCTTATTTGGATTATTGACTTAAAAAAATCCAGTAGACTTGTATTATTTTATTTCAGTGATGTTACCTTAATTTATTCATTGAGCTTTGGGATAAAGGCCACCATTTCTTTTTAGCAAGCTTACATCTTTTTTAAGCTTAAGACCTTATAATAAAATTGCGGGCCTCCCCTATGGGCGGCCATCACCGCCAAAAATACAAGAAGTGCAAACGATATAGAATAAACAGAAATGGTTTAGTTGTCCTTTGTAAAATGGTTTAGACAATTACGAAATGATGCAGATAGCATGCAGTTGGACAAGTTGTCTTTGATGGAATGATGCAGACAAACAATAAGTGGTTTAGACAGTTGCAAAACTATCCAGTCACCGATGTTAAAATGGTACAACAAAGACACAAATGAGCTAGTCTACACGCGAATGGTCCAGCTTCCGTTTGTAATACAGCACAGACAAAACATAATTGGACAAAGTAAATCAAAAGTGGTGAAGTAATCAATGTCAAATCAACAAAGTTAATGCTCGAATGGTTCAGCGTAATGTGAAATGGTTCAGTGCAATTGCGAATAGTCTAGCTTTCGGTGCAAACGATATAGAATAAACAGAAATGGTTCGATTGTCTTTTGTAAGTTGGTTTAGACAATTAAGAAACGATGCAGATAGAGTGCAGTAGGACAAGTTGTCTTTGATGGAATGATGAAGCCAAACAATAAATGGTTTAGACAGTTGCAAAACTGCCCAGTCACCGATGTTAAAACGATACAACAAAGACACAAGTGATCTAGACTGAATGTGAATAATTCAGCTTCCGTTTGTAATGCAACACAAGCTAAATAGAATCGGTCAAAGTCGAGGTCAAAGTAAATGAAAAGTGGTGAAGTAGTCAATGTTAAATTGGCAAAGTCAATTCTCAAACGGTTTAGCGTAATCTGAAATGATTTAGTGCAACGCCAAACAGTATAGCTTTCTGTGAAATGGTCTGTGACTTACCGTCAAACGGTTTAGCGTGACACAAAATGGTCAAAATGGTTTAGCGTGTCGCGAAATGGTCTAGTGTTACATCAAACCGCCAAAAATACAAACATGAAATGGAACAGCTTGTTGTTAAATGGTCTAGTCCATGTGGGGCATGACGTCATTTTTGGCGCGAAAAAAGCTCACGTACTCTGTGCTGCCTGTGTCATTCGTACAAGACCGTACAAGCTCTCGTCGCTTTCTTTAAGAAAAATAATCAGGTAAGTTCGCTTTGACTTGTTTTTATTCGCCGTTGGCAACTACTTTATGTGTAGATTCGGCGTTGTAGAACTTTTTTATTTCCTGTGAATTCTACAACATGTTTTGTTTATCTGGTTTATCGACAGTCTCTTGTGTGCAAGCCAGGGTCAAGTCTGCATTTATTATATAAAGCATCGGATGGGGCCGGGGGAGGGAAGCGTATTTTTTAATCAACATATTTGTTTCATATCCTCCCAGTTGGGACCATTATGTTTTTACCTTCCCCTCTTGCCTCAAAGAAAAACCCATAGCTAACCTTGGCACATTATTAAGTTAGAAACCATTGCTGATACTTTAATATTTTATTCAATATTAAAGGAAAAAATAGCATCCCCCCCTCCCACCTTACTGTAAGGAAAAATGTTGACATCCCCCATTATTCGTCATCAAAAAAACATTTAGACACCCCTCAAAATCAATTTTCTTCCAAGAGAAAGCGAAGCTTGTTCGTGTGACTGCACACATGCGATGCATGAATGTAAAAAAATCAAAAGATTACATTTTCGCTTCCAGTTGCCTTACAGGAAAAATATGGAAATTCGGCGCCTAGCCACATGGTATAAAAAATCTATACAAACATGGAATGTGGAGTGCAGTTCCACAGAATAAAGAAACAGATTCCAGACAGCGAGACTGTCGATAAACCAGATAAAAAAAACATGTTGTAGAATTCACAGGAAATAAAAAAGTTCTACAACGCCGAATCTACACATAAAGTAGTTGCCAACGGCGAATAAAAACAAGTCAAAGCGAACTTACCTGATTATTTTTCTTAAAGAAAGCGACGAGAGCTTGTACGGTCTTTTCGCGCCAAAAATGACGTCATGCCCCACATGGACTAGACCATTGTAACAACAAGCTGTTCCATTTCATGTTTGTATTTTTGGCGGTTCCGGCGCTAATCATTTGATGTAACACTAGACCATTTCGCGACACGGTAAACCATTTTGTGTCACGCTAAACCGTTTGACGGTAAGTCACAGACCATTTCACAGAAAGCTATACTGTTTGGCGTTGCACTAAACCATTTCAGATTACGCTTAACCGTTTGAGAATTGACTTTGCCAATTTAACATTGACTACTTCACCACTTTTCATTTACTTTGACCGATTCTATTTAGCTTGTGTTGCATTACAAACGGAAGCTGAATTATTCACATTCAGTCTAGATCACTTGTGTCTTTGTTGTACCGTTTTAACATCGGTGACTGGGCAGTTTTGCAACTGTCTAAACCATTTATTGTTTGGCTTCATCATTCCATCAAAGACAACTTGTCCTACTGCACTCTATCTGCATCGTTTCTTAATTGTCTAAACCAACTTACAAAAGACAATCGAACCATTTCTGTTTATTCTATATCGTTTGTACTTAAGTCATTAAACCATTTCATCGAAAGCTAGACTATTCGCAATTGCACTGAACCATTTCACATTACGCTGAACCATTCGAGCATTAACTTTGTTGATTTGACATTGATTACTTCACAACTTTTGATTTACTTTGTCCAATTATGTTTTGTCTGTGCTGTATTACAAACGGAAGCTGGACCATTCGCGTGTAGACTAGCTCATTTGTGTCTTTGTTGTACCATTTTAACATCGGTGACTCGATAGTTTTGCAACTGTCTAAACCACTTATTGTTTGTCTGCATCATTCCATCAAAGACAACTTGTCCAACTGCATGCTATCTGCATCATTTCGTAATTGTCTAAACCAATTTACAAAGGACAATTAAACCATTTCTGTTTATTCTATATCGTTTGCACTTCTTGTATTTTTGGCGGTGATGGCCGCCCATATCTGCACTGTGACCTTGGTTTTTATTGGCATTTCCACAGCCATTCCCGTTTGGTTCTATCCATGCTCTGTTGATCCCTGTTTTCTCTATGCAAAAGATAAGCACCGCTTCCAAGAAGGCAAGTCTTTTTGCCATCCTGGTTAAAGCCCCCCGACCACACTAATGCGTTTTCGTTTGAATAACGCATACATTTAGATGCGTTTTCGCCTATCGTTCACTAAAACGCCCGAAAACGAAGACTTTCGAAAACGGTTTCAAAAGTGGAGACTTTCGAAAGTGCATCGTTTTGAAAATGCCTCGTCTCTGGTGTGGACAGGTAAAAACAGAGACTTTTGGAAACGATGATGTAAAAAGCGTCACATGCCTCTAGTGTGGACGGGTGAAAACGGAGACTTTTGAAAACGGTGACGTCACATGCCATCGGTTCCAGTCCAAATCGGAGCATCTATCACTTTAACACATGTGCAATCCCAGGTCCAAGTCGTTTTCATCGTTTTCGAGCGTTTAGCGTGGACAGGTTAAAACGATACAAAAACGCTAGTGTGGACGAAAATATTTTGCTTCGTTTTCGCCGAGATGAAAACGGAGACTTTTGAAAAGGCATTAGTATGGCCGGGACCTAAGTCAAACAACATACGCTGTTCAAAACTCACGGTAACTTTTTCTCTCCAGAAAGACACCCGATCGATAAGCTACAAATTCAGTTGCGCATAACGTTTGTTCAATGCTACAGTTTGCGGAATAATCGGCCTTAGTAACACACGTGCACTGAGTCAAATCTATACCCTTCTATTAAAATCTGCTCCCCAAGTCGAGTCTCACCTTTAATACCGTGTTTGAGAAGTTATAATAACAAGCTAACTCCAGTGTTTTTTCTAAGCAATATATTGCGAAATGTCTCACAGTGTTCGTAAAATAAATAGAACAAACTTAATTGTAAAGGAAAAACGATTAAATAGAAATCGACAGTCATAATATTATCAAAACTAAACTGCCGTACGACTATGGTGCAAATCAAATAGACTGGTATCCTATTCCTATATATACGCATGCGGGTTCTTTTGATTACCATATCAGCCTAAAGGACAACTCTGGGTAGTAGGTTAGTGATGAACTTGACCTGAAAAAAAAAAAAAAAAGAATGATACAACATTGTTAGTCTATATGTGGAAAGTAGAGAGTGAATTGGATCTGTACGGGGTTATTATTTAGAAAGTGGTATCAATTTGGGGTCTTCTTTGAGCTTTTTGCCATTAAGTCAGTTTAAATTGTAACACAGTTACAGGAAGTTTGTCGTGATAAGCATCTGAATCATGCATTCTCATGTAGCAGACGTCCAGTAGCAGTAGCGAAAGCAGCAGCAGCAGCAGTAGTAGTAGTAGTAGTAGTAGTAGTAGTAGTAGTAGTAGTAGTAGTAGTAGTAGTAGTAGTAGTAGTAGTAGCGGTAGCTTGCGGTAGTAGCAGTAGCTGTAGCAGTTAGCAGTAGCAGTAGTAGTAGTGGAAGTAGTAATAGTAGTAGTAGTAGTAGCAGCAGCAGCAGCAGCAGCAGCAGCAGTAGTAGTAGTAGTAGTAGTAGTAGTAGTAGTAGTAGTAGTAGTAGTAGTAGTAGTAGCGGCAGTGGCAGTGGCAGTAGCTGTAGCCGTAGCAGCAGCTTGTTCCCAGCCTTCTCACTCCCTCACATGACTTACCCACGAGTGGGTGATTAGTTCACCCACGGATTGAGACTACTAGCAGACGTCCTTGGGGTAGCCTGTTCCAGGATCCGAGATAGTGGGGAACGCGCGAAGTAAGAAAAAAAAAGAATAAACCACTGGGAAATTGGGGAGATGGGGGCGGCGCCCGCCCTCTTCCCAGTTCCCCCGCGATTATTCGCCTTTTTTTTTCTTCGCGTGTTCCCCACTATTTCGGAGCCTGGAACAGGCTATCCTTGGGGCTTCTCGCGAACAGATTGGGTAACAAGCCCTAACGACTTCCGCCAGGAGATTTACTTTCCTTCAGTATTCTCCAAAATCTGAAAACCTGCACCAAGAGAGAATCAAAAGTTACATGTACACAGCAAAAAAAGAATTTTTGCAAATGAGTAAAACTGACTCATTTTTTGAGTAAAGCGAGCATTTTACTCGATATTTTGAGTTAGTTTACTCAAAATTTGAGTTAAATATTTAACCCAACATAGCGAGTTGAAACAACTCCTTATTTTGAGTAAATCAAGCGGGAGTCACTTTTACTCAAACCTACGAGTTAAAACTTACTCACCGCAGTGAGTAAGTGTTTCTTACTCAAACTCAAAATATGAGTTAATTCTTAACCCAATATAGTGAGTTCAAACAACTCTTTATTTTGAGTGAACTCAGTGTAGCAGTCACATTTACTCAAACGTGAGTAAAAGCACACACATAAGAGTAAATAAATAAGTATGAATCCGATTAGAGGTCATCCCGGACTATGTGATTTTCAAAGAACTGTCTTTAAACCCGGCGGTGAAGAGCACACAGCTGACAGAGCATTTTAATATTTCGTTATTTTAAATAACTAAAAGTTCCATATTGGAAGTGAAGTGCTGCCACATTGCGAGATGTGTGACGCTGGCTAAGAATCTTGAAAACGTTGGGCCGCCGACGTAAATCAAACTTTACAAGCCATCGCCGTGGAATTAGGCAAAATCCTTCAGTTCTGCCGTGCTGTGCACTCCGAAAGGTCTCAGATTTTTCCCGCATGTAATAATTTGTCTTGATTTCGTGTCGGTTATTTTCCCGATTCTGGAATCATACGCCTCAGGTTTAGACGAATACATAGCGCCGTTAATTGTTTAATAAAAAGCGAACACTGGACAGTGAAGGAAGAAATATAAGCGTGGTAGGTATCCCAATTAATTTAACTTCTTTCGGTTGTTTGCCTTTTATGAATTTTTATTTCGTGAAGTTGAAGGAACAAAACAGCCTCGGCTACAAAAATTCACCGCCGAGAGAAGATGTATTAAAACAATGCAATTGTCTTGCGAGTTTCGCTTGCGCTAGTGAAAGTAACCTTAGAGCGATTACTTTTTAAATTAATTTTCTTTTCTATGTTTCGGATAGAGAGGAATAAAAATTGGATATATTTTCGTGTGTCTGATAATTTTGCGAGATGCTTTATGAAATAGCTGCGTTATGCGTTACTGGAAACGGTGTGCGACACTTGCAGACTGCAGACTTGCAGACCTGCAGACCTGCAGACCTGCAGACTTGCAGACCTGCAGACTTGCAGACTTGCAGACCTGCAGACTTGCAGACCTGGTGAGTCAACACACTAGTAGTTTTTACCCAAAATCATTTTTAAAATCTGCACAACCTCGTCTTCGCAACACGTGCTTCCCAGAATTTCCACGCAGCACGCAAACGTAACAGGAAAATGGAGTTGCATGTTTCTGTGTTACACTTCATAAGAGTAAAGAGTGAAACTACTGATGTGTGGTTGGCGTTGTCACTGATTCTCGTATTTCTACTCCTTTCATTAACTCCTGTCTCACAACCCTTAGGGAACCTCGATAGGACCGCTACGTCCGCTACGGGATAAAAATTATTCTCGTGTATCCGGGGTCAGCACCAGTAGAAAGGAAAAAGGCTCTCCTACCCATGCGATGAGAAATTTTAAAATGGTTTGTAGTGTAGCTAACTTACTTATCATTTGTTGTTGATGTCAGATTTTTTGCAGTCTATTTATATCACGCTACTTTGTCACGCAAAATTTTGTCACGCAAAATGTACAGCGGACTTCTAAGAGTATTATCAACCCTGTCATGTAAACTGACCATAACACACGTTGCTTACTTCAGCGCATGACAAGTTTATAATCCTTTCAGTTTAGAAGTCAACGGCTACACGAAAAGGACGTTATTTTACCGTTACTCTGCCGTGTTGGTGAAAACCGGCAATTTCTAAATTTTCGAGTTTCAAGTGTGAACGTCTTGCTGGGAGAATGAACGCAATGGCGGACTGAAAATAACTAATCGTGAATGCCGAAGTTTTTCAGCGACTGTGAGTAAACTTTAATAGCAACAGTCACTATGTTCAAATGGTCTGTTCCTAAATATGAACTAAAACGTTTTTGTGTTAGGATTTGGTTAACCTTCAGCCTTATTGACATTCGGCTTGTGACTTGGGAACGCTGAGTAAATCAAGGTCTGCAAGTCTGCAAGTCTGCAAGTCTGCAGGTCTGCAGGTCTGCAGTCTGCAAGTGTCGCACACCGTACTGGAAAGGTTTCAAATTACTTTTACATTATGCAAATTGCAACACTTTCACCTCAACTGAAAAAAAATATACTGTATTTCAAAGGGCTTTATTTGTTTCTCTCCTCGTAAATTATCATTTCTGTCGTAAACTTGGATTAAATTTATGTTTCATTCCAAATTTATTATAATAATGGCAGGAATACTTCCAGCAAAACTTTCAATTCGAAAAGTTCTTTTGACCCCAGGTCACGTCCGGGTCCAGACCGGGCAAAATATAAAACTGAAAGATTCATGGCTTCGAAAGGCCACTTTATGGCTACAAATTTGCATTCACTTCAAAAGTGTCGGACACACAGACCAGATAGTTACGAGATTTAGCTAAAACCAATAACAACCGTCGGGAAACTCTGATATACGGCCTTTTATTCAACGGTAAGTACAAAGTATGTAGGCATCGATTTGAATTTTTTAGTACTCACTCCACAGGGAGCCCATACAATCTGTTTGTGTAACATAATGACCGTTTGTAATTTTATAGGAAATGTATGGGATTTACCTAAATTTCATATTATGACGACGTATCGCCAAATGTATGTACTGATCAACGCTAAATAAATGTTAAATTACCTTATTTGTTGTGTGTTGTCGTCCTTTTGCCGTAAAAGTGATTTTTGAGCGATTTTGAAGGATTTTGAGTTCGCCGTTGACTGTGCGTCTAAGAGAAAGACAAGGGTGGAAAGAGATTTTTGAACGGCTCCAGCGCCGAGGCGATTTTTTCACATAAAATCGCATCGCTCGGCTTTCAAACCACGCAACAGAAAGGCCCAAAGATTCACGCTTCTTCTCGTACCTCTCGATCGAAAATCCGTCCAAACGGCCCGGAGCTAGCCGTCGAAGAAAATCAAAATCCCACACCTTCCAAGCGGTCGATATTCGTATCAACATTTTGCCGTGCCAGCCAGAAACCGTCCTGCTGATTGCCTCTTTCTGATTGGTCGCCGTTAAACAATAACCGATTCAAAATACGTACCGAGGGTGGGGAGCCATAGGCATTTTCGTAAGGTCGAACCGTTTACTCACCAGACTCGTGCCTATGGCTCCCCACCCTCGGTACGTATTTTGAATCGGTTATTGTTTAACGGTGACCAATCAGAAAGAGGCAATCAGCAGGACGGTTTCTGGCTGGCACGGCAAAATGTTGATACGAATATCGACCGCTTGGAAAGTGTATGATTTTGATTTTCTTCGACGGCTAGCTCCGGGCCGTTTTGACACAGTGCGATCTCGCACGCAAGCTATGCTGTGTCTTCTTGTTTTGGAAGGTTAACGCGCGTCTTTGTTAGACTGCTCACACTATGTTGGCCCTGAGAAGAACCTTTGTCCATGTTTAACTGATTTCCAACGTACTTTTAGACATTAACCAAGTCGAATGGATAGCAGAAAAACCTTGAACCAGTCGAAAATGGCGTCGAAACAAATATGTTTTAAATCGTGCATCTATGCATGCTCGAGTCGGCTTGTCATCACTTTGTTTTGATTGGATGCCGAGGCTATCCCGAGACTGCCGACGGTTTCGTAGTCGATCGTCCTCCACTTTTGATTGGTTCTCAAACAATTTATTGTTACTTTCGGAAAACCGAGACAGACAGAAGGACAGAATTCTCAATTCTCGATTCTACACGATTAGTAGACTGCCAGCCGGCAGCAATTATTTGCCAAAACAACTCAAATTGAAGAGGTGTTTTTAAAGCCTGGATTTACCTGGAACGGAAATAGGAATACGAATTTCCAAATAACAAGAGGCTCAAAAGAAATGCCTTGATAAATTCGTAAAGCTGTAAGTGAACTGTTAAAAAATAATGGTGAAAATCGAAGCAATTTTTCCACTGGGCCGCTCAACCGAGAGGTCTTGGGTGCGAATTGATCATGCGCAAAGAGAGTCATTCCCGGCGGGCAGTTCGTGATTTTGGCGCGTCTTTCAACGAACCGTTCCACGTACAGTGTATCTTGCCGCTCGTTTTCAGCGCTAAAACTTCACATTCTTTGAAAGGACAGCTTGTGATCTGAGCCTTTTTCTCGTTCCACGTTTTCTAAATAAGCTGTATGCAATGTTTTTACGACATATCAACAATCGCTATGCATACGATTGCTTCCATCGTACAAGCATCGTCAAAGTCCATTTGTCCGCCATGTTGGCTTCTTCAAAGCCACCAATTCAAGCGCTTCATTCTTACTGCCCATGCGATCCCAAAGGTAAGTAAGCTTACGTTAAAAATGTAATTATATAAACCAGTTGAAATATTATTTTTGTTTGCCTACACCGAAGATTTTCTGCGAATTTCATGGTTCTGTCTTGGTGGATTCACAGTCTGGCCGATTGTATTCTGTGTAGTCTATTGTTTAATATTGTTTTTGTCTTTGTATATCGGTACACTGGCCAGGACAGAACCAATTTCAGCCTGCTCATTTAAATAAATAAGTTTATAAGAAACTAAAGCTTAAATTATAATATTCCTTAATCTTGTAATTCTGTTCAAGTGATGCTGATTTTACAGTATTATTTTCTTTTTATTTGCTGGGGCCATTGGTCATCCATGCTTAGGAAACCATATGAGCATAAGACCATTGACTTTGGATGTCAAATCCTTGTCCACTGATAGCACAAAACTGCGAAAAAATTTTTCAAACTGACTAATAATTGAAAAAAGCTACGATAACAGTTACAGACTTCCAATTACACCGTACACAACTTGGGATGATGCAGTAAGATTCTGATTCACTATGTACAATGTTCGGTAATTTCAATGTCATCAAAAATGACAGATTTCACCCTCTGTGCGTGCAGTGCATTTTTGGTGACTCAGCTTTAAAATATAACAAAACATGACAAGTAATTGACGTAATAAACAAAAAATGTTATTGAAAAGAAGTATATAATTCTTGTAGACATCAAGCAAGAAATTTTAGAATTCATAAGTGAATCTTTCAATGGCATGTTTGGAGCCTGAGTTTTGGTCTTATCGTGCTGTAACCCAGCTATTGAGTAAGGTTGCATTCGCTGCCTTTTACTTAATAACTCACTCAAGTGTAACTCAACGCTTGTCAGTGAGAACTATGAGGCCAGGACAAGGCAGTATAAATTTATGTTGATGCAGTTTCTGTTGTTATATTGGGTGGTATTTACTGCCCTTTACTAACACCCCTTTTGAGTTGACTTTTACTCGCTCATCAAAGTGGAGAAACATGAATTTATACGTGATAAATTTTATTTGCCAAATTAAAGATGATATGTCATTCCATAAAAAAGAAATGCAGATTGGTTGAATTAATAACTGAACTTAAGTGAGAGAATGAATAGTTGTTTGGAGGTTGTATACAGCACTTCAACTTGGCCTCAATTTTGATAGCCTTCAATTTCTTCCAAAAATATACATGATTGTAAGTACAGGTCAAAAGTAATAAACAGTGGATTTTGGTTGACATTCCACATGACAGAGTAAACCTGTTGACAGTGTCTTTAAATACAGTACATACTGTACATGTAATTATTTAACAGGAAAAATCAAATTCTACTATAATGTACATGTACACATATAATAATTGCATCTCCTTAAGAAAGTCTTGATATATACATGTAAATATAAAGACCATAGGTGCTCAAATTCTCTCAGCAATTAAATCTAGGGTGCCCAGCAATTTAACTTTGTGTTTTAGAAATTACACTTGTAGTAAATATATCTTAGTATATTGTACATTGTAGCCTGTGATACCAGCAACTGCAAGGGCACAGTCCTGTATATTTACATTGTATGATACTGTAGCTGGAAAAGGGGCAATCAATAACTTGATTCTATGAAATGCTTACTGTACTTAGCTGCCAAAAGCATATTAATTGTTTTTTTTATCATAACTGAATGCAGTGCAGAAAATTTCCAGCGTAACTCCATCACCTTACATTGTTTGCACATGTACACTTTCATCATAAATCAGAAATTATACACTGTAGTTCATAAGATGCTGGTAATTTTCACAAATACTGTAAAGATGTAGCTTGATACAGGGAAAACACTGTACAGTTTGTGTACTGGTATTTGGACTTTACCAAAGAATCCACCACATTAAATTAATGCACAATGTGGTGTGAAGATTAAATTATTTAGGTGGGAAAACTCAAGATTGAGAGCACTTGCCGGCCTTGAAGAAAGGCTCAACTTTCAGATTTGAAATCATTTACCCGATTACTCCCTGAATTTTACTCACCCTCAGTCCAATTACTATTATTTATAGGATCAGATTTTTGTGGCTAGATTATTACAGGGTTCCACTGTATTATTATATGGAAACTTACTCACAGTGTATGTAACCTTTTTTTCTTCTGCAGGATGGAATTTTTTAGGGCATGTACAGTATATTTGAACTAAAGGACGGTTCATTATTTATGGGGATGACCGGGTCAGGAAGTAACACAGCTTTTTGTTATTTTTTTAAAGCCCATCATAAAACCATGTCAGAATTCCAAAGCCCGTCTAGGTGCATCATTAATTATTTTTTTCAAAGCCCATTCAAATAAAATATAAAACTTGACAAAAGATTTTAATGGGGTACATGTACATTTCTCAGTACAACTGCATTTCTAACTATTATTTTTTAGAAAGCTAACTGGATTATTGTTCATCGTATATTACATGTATAATTAAGACATTTTCAAACCCCAGTCATTTTGGCCCAAAAAGAAAACTAAAAGCCCGTCGTTACGAAGAAAAAAATTTCTACGGTCACTTTTTTACTCACCCGGTCATCCCCATAAATAATGAACTGTCCCTAATAATAGACTGCCAGCAGTTTCCCCTCCCCCAACACACACACACACACACACACAAGCTGATTTCTGAATTAAACAATTACAAATCAATAATAGACTGTAAAATTTTCATTATTCCTTGAATTCCTGTTTCTGAGAGACTGAAAATACTGATTGTTTATTTACCTTTTCATGCTCAAATTTGTTAATCCAACAAGATATTTGAAATTGGACTTGGTACTTGGATTTGGTGGCCATTATGGGGAGGTTATCAATTACATGTAGAGGATTTGAATGAGAAGGCGGGACAAGAAAACATGGCCCTTGTAGAGAGGTGGCCGTTATGGGGAGGTTATCAATTAGAGGATTTGAGTGAGTGAATGAGAAGGCGTGACAAGAAAACATGGCTGTTGTAGAGAGGTGGCCGTTAGTACATGTAGAGGTTCTGCATGTACTGTAGTTAATTTCTTTCTTCATTGCTGTCTGTTGATTTGTATTGCAATCAAGAAAATAGTCAAAGTGAGAGGAGCCAGCTCTCAAAAACTTGTCAAAGTTGGTAAATTGGTAGGTCAAAGGACCCATCACAGTGGCCTTCTTCTTCTTCTTTGCCCCTGCTGTCTGCACTTCTTGCAGCTACCGTATTTGTTTGTGTGCTTGCATACGTCTCACACTAAAAATATATTTTAGGAAAAGAGACTGCTGGCGGTTTACAAGTAAACTAGTAATATGTTAAAATCACTTTACAACTGGTCTGTACAGTTACAACCGTTTTAACTGCAGCATGCAGACCCAGGTCTTTCAAACCATAATTCACTGGCTATGATTTGCCCATCATGGTCTGCCCATGATCAGATATATTTTTGTGAAGGAAATTCACACATAAACTGAGTTCACAGAGCAAAATTAATACTGACTAACTGAAATAAAAAAAAAAAACATCCATAAATATCTCATTGGGGTATGCAGAACCGTTTTTGCCAAGCATGATTAACCAGTTATGATGCACCTGTCCTGATTCGCCCATCATTATTTGCTCATTGTCAGAAAATGTTAAAAGGAAATTCACAGTTTTTGTGCTTTGTGGATGTTTCTATTTCAGGAAGTATTTTCTTTTTGAACACATTTTATGGGTGAATTGCTTCACCACTGTCTTACATGTATCTTAACCAAATCATTACAGGCCATGCATAGCCAGCGAACAGTGCTGAAATGACCATTTTGATTGACACATGTACAGCTATGTACAGAAAATTATTATACATTTACATGCAAATCAACTAGCTCCAGTTGTTTAACCCTCTCAGTGCCAGAGTCAAGAAATGAAGACATGTAAAGAAGACAGGTAAAGTAATCCTATGGTGTGACCATTGCATGGTACCATTTTGTTTTTCAATATTATTTTTACAAAATGGAATTTGTGATTTTTCTAGAATTTTGATTTTTGGCACTCTTGGGAGTTAAAGAGTTAAAAGATGATCTTAAAGGGGCAGTGTCATGGAGAGTTTGGCCTTTTTTGGTCAAAGCCATGCTACAATACCTTAACTTATTTACAAAATAATACTAAACCACCAAGAACAAGAAATCAAACAATTCTAGCCTGCGTAGCAGGTGTCGGGGAGAGAGGGAAAGGAGGCCTACAATGAAGACCCCCAGTTGTTCATTTCTGCGGATGCTGGCAGCCGCAAACTCTGATTGGCTCATTCGTGCTGGGTGGTAAACATAGTAAATTCCTGCGTAAAGTTATCCATGCATAAAAGCGCGTGCTAGTTTCTGACTGGTGGACGTATTGACAGTTGACGTAATTCAATTACAAGGAAATCGGTGGGCAAATTGCCCGGTTCTTATAGCAGGCGTTCCTTCCCTTCTCCCCCTCTCCTTTTTCCTGCCCCCTCCCCCATCCCCGTTTACACCGGCCATGCAGGCTAACCAATTGTTGAAAGAGGAACAAATCATGATCTGTTCTAGCCTATTTTCGAAATTAAAATGTGAGAACATGAAAAACGTTAGCCTACAGATAACTTTTTTCAAGTTGCACTTCATTCAGATCCAGTAATTGTCTGTGACTAAAGACACTCATCAACCAGCTAAAACAGGATGATAAATTTATCACAAAGCAGGACCATTGTTTTTCGGTTTCTGTTAATAAAAAACATGTTTTGTTTTTTGAAATGATGCCAAATCCTTGTGACACTGCCACTTTAATCCAGAATTAGAGTAATATTAATAACCAACGTCTTTGTTCCTCATGGTTAAAAGTGTTTTTGCTTTTCATGAAGGGGTTAATGTCTAGGTTTAATCATTTAGTGCTTTGTGCTCCATTTTCAGTGCTATTTTAGCTTTAGAAGACAAACATATATTAACTACGTTGAAAACATTGAATTTAGATGAGAGAAAAATATAATTTTAGATATCAGAATGTACCTGTAGAAATTGCTGTTCTTTAAAGACTTGTATAGGACAGTCAGGTTATCACTTTATTGTTTAATGACAAGTTGACAGAATGAGTAAATTTGTAATTTGCTCAAAACTAAGAGTGCTTTTCATTCACATACATGTGTATTTTTTACTCAATACCTTGAGTTGTATTTAAACTCACTGTCTGAGTAAGTTTTCATTTTACTCAAAACATAGAGTACTTTTTACTCATTTTTTGAGTAAATGACTAGTTTACTCAAAATAAAGAGTCAGTATGGATGCATTTCTCTTGAGTAGTTTTACCTCTAAATTTGAGTTAATTGTACTCAATAGCTGAGTACTTTTACTCATACTGCTGAGTAAGTTAACTCAATCTGAGTAAACTTACTCAAACCCATTAGTATTAATTACTCAACATGTCTGCTACAATTTACTCAATGCAATGAGTCACTGTGGATGCAACGATTTAGTCAGTCAGAGCAGGAGTGACACAAGCTTGCAATGTACCTGATTCATCCCCTTCAAAATTGATCATCCATTGCTGTGGTATGTCTGCACATGCCATCCATTCTTGGCTGACTCTGGCAACGTTCAATTGGTCAATGCGCTCTTTAGTCAGCTTGTAAATTCCACTTCCAAGAAATCCTCCACATATCCCGCCCACAGCAGCACCAACAGCAACTCTAGCAGCGCCAGTTGCTGCATGGTCCCAGTGCGAAACCAACAGCACCAAAGAACCCACCTGCACCAATGCCTATTTTAGTGCCTGGATTTGCAAGAGAGACCCATGTGTAGATGACTCTTAAGGCGAAGAGGACAGTGTCCACGACTTCTTTAAGCGCGGAAATTAATATCTGCCGAAATTTCTCAGCACTTTCTGGGTTCTCTAAAATACGTTGCAAGATGTGGAAAACAGGAGGTAGGGCGACTGCCAAGTTGTCATTCTCTGGGTTTAGCTCCGTGCTGGTTATGATCAAGACGTTTCTGACATTCAGGATCGCTTCTTCGACAATTCGGGATGTGCTCCTTATAGTAGGGAATTTTCTTGCTTCGTGGTAAGCTCCCTCCAGTATACCGATCAGTGCAGTGTAGCCTTCAAAACTACCTGGCTCTGTGGCGAATTCGCTTCAGGAAAAGTTCAAATTTTCCTTCTCCATGGTCAGACAAATACGGTCTATCAACAGCTCTTGATGAATAGGGCAAAGGTATAGATCTCGCTTGATATCTTTTCTGCGCTTCGCTACTCGTGGATTATTGTTCTTGCACGAAGGATGACGGCAAACGACTTCATTTGACTTGAAGTTAGGATCAAACTGAAGTAGGACAATTTCGTCCGGAATGTTTTTCGAGAAACGAAAAATTGTGGGATTTCGCAAAGTCACTTTGGCCGTTTTTGCTTCAAAAAGCTTCTCCGCATCTTTGAAATCGGATTCGATCACTGTGGGCAGATCGCAGTACTTTTATTAAAGGTTCTTCTTGAGCTCGCGTTTCCATGTGGTAACTGTAGAAAATCCGGTTGGCACCTTTTTCTTTGCTCCTTGATTTGCAGGTTTTTCTGGTAGTAAAACTTTCTCTTTCAAGAGTTCCCTCTCATCTGATAGAGAATCTTTCATCGTTGCGAACGAGCTGTTCTTACAAGTTGCAAATCTAATTGCAGAATGATTATTCTCCTTGGAATGTTGGAATGTTCTACTTGGAATGTGTGGGCGAAACAGGAAGTGTGATGGAAAATGTTTACATGATGCATCTACTTCATTCTCATAATTTGGTATTTTGTTTTTGTGAGATTAATTTTTCGATATTCCCGTACCAATTAGTACTGTTAATTGCTGAATGTAATAAAAGAAAGAATTTCAAATGTATCAGCTAAAGATGAATGTTAAAATACGCTTTATAATAGTGACTTGGTGAATATGGAATGTGCATTTCAAATGATCAATTGTTTCCAGACCTTTCTCTTTCAACAATGCATGCATGAGAACATCCGACTTTTCCCGGAAACTTGAGTGTCAATTTATTGACATGCGTAACTTCGATTCTACAGAACATTACAGAAGTGAAATTCTAGAAAATCGAGTGCTTAAATTTGCGCGAAGAAAGATTTCACAAAGCATGCATTTGTTCTGGAAAACTGAAGAGCAAACTACGTATGTCGATTGTTCTCATCATAGTTAATAGAATAAACTGGTTATGAAACTCTGTCAGTCCTTTGTTATATGTTTTTGTTCTCCATTTCTTTTGTTCGTTTGCCTTGACCGTGCACAAAACACAAGGCAAAAGGTATTGAAATGCATATGAGCAACTGACCAGTAGAAACATTTGGGCTCACACGTTAAACAAAACAGTGTGCACGGTCACGGTTCGTTCAACATAAAACAAAGCAGCTTTGTACACTCGTTTTGAAATTTGTTGAGCTTCATAACCAGTTTGTTCTATTAACTATGTTCTCATGAATAAATGGTCATGGCTCACTTCCCCGCCCAGGGGAGCCTGTGGAGTGGATTTTGATCAACAGGATAAGATGCAACTTTTGGCAAAGTTTAAAAAAATTCTGTAGGTGGGATTTAGAGCCACCTTAAATTTTCGAAAATTTAAGGTGGCTCTGAACCCCATCTACAGAATTTTTTTAAACTTTGGCCAAAAGTTGCATCTTATCCTACTGATCAAAATTCGACAATAAAAAATGGGGTTCACCGAGTTATTTTGGAGTTATAAACACTTAAAGCTAAAATTAAGGGTGTTTTCAGCACGTTATACTGTTGCTATAGTGACATTGTGTCACAAAAATGATAACAACGTGTTCACCAATCATTGGGCATTCGTTTGTAATCGTGATTGTAGCATCAACTGATAAAAAGTGGTTATAATGACCCATCAAATTCTAAGTCTTGAAAAGTGCTGAGTCTTGAAAAGTGCTAAGTGGGAGACACCTTAACAATTACAGGAAAACATCGCGCTAAAAAGGAAAGAAGAAAAGCTTTACGTGCTGCTGTTATTTAGAAGAAAGACTGTCTTTGTATTTTGCCTATTGGTATTGGAAATTACTCGATAAGTCAACCGATTTCTTTCGTTTGGGAGCTGTGTATCTATCGTTTCGCCACTGAACGCTATCATATCCGACCAAATCAGTTGATGGGACAGCTAAGTTTGTTGATGGACACGCTGTGGTCATTGATTAGGCTTATTTCATCGAACAGTGGTAAGAAATATCGAGGAATTTTTGTTTTGCATTCGTTTCATGTTATTTTAATTGGGCTTCGAGTGACCCTCGTTTCCCTAAATTTGTATTTCAAGTTGTAGCAAAGAGTACTACCTATAAATAAAATATAACTTGCTTACTTGCTTACTGATAGCGTTGTTGTTGTTATTTAAAATGGGTAACCTAGTGGTAATATTTCTTTTCAACCTTGGGCTTTGTTCAGGATTTCTGCCTCTCCTTTAATTAATACTCGTTCCCGTTGCAAGGAACATACTTCTTTATATTAGGGGCCGCTTATAGCTTCGTCTTCCAAGACACATACTGATTATTTTCGGAAACGAATCTCTCATATTTAGCGACAATCAGATCCCGTTATACTTTGAAATTTAGCAGCCGTATCTTTACCTGCTAAACCAAACAAAACTGGGTGACATTGGTCGTTGAATGCGTTGAAATTAAAACGTTGGTTTTGTTGATGTAGTCATAGGACTTCAACATTTGAAATTCAACCGGAAGTAAAACCTTATGCGTAGAGGCTTAAATTTTTTTACCTTGTCGTGCATTCATTTTTAAACGGCCAATCAAAAAATTCAATTTTTTTTCCGTTACCAGTTACCAGAGCTACACGAGACGCAATTTAAAAAAAAAAACGTGGAGCTCTGGGGACGAGAATGCGCGGTGAGCGGATGTCGAAGCGCACTATTTTCCCGCGAGTTACAAATTTACAAATTTAGTCTAGCAGAGAATTTCAAAGTTACAAACGGAAAACTTGACTTGAAAGATTGTTGAAAGTAAAAGGCCATGAAACATTCTGAAACAAATGTTTTTACGTTCCCGCATCATCGCTTGTTCGTTTGAGTTGTTTTGGTTCAATCTTCTTCGGCTTCTGAATTCTTATTGGCTATTGCACGAAAGAATGCGCATAAATTTAAAATTCTCTCATTTGATGGGATAATTGCACGTAAGAATGCGAATTAATTAAAAGTGGTCACACTTGGGCGCCGCACTGTAAAACTAAAGAGAAAATTAAATAACACAAAACATGCATTTATTTTGAATGTGCTCCTGTTCTGGGTAATAACCATTTATCTTGATCAGCTAGGATAAAACGTTTACAGGAGGCAAATCAATTACAATTATTATTATCAATGTTACTATGAAATATGTAGATTTTAAAAAAACATTAATTAACTTATTCTAGACTTATTAGCCTACACCTGACTCGTACCAATAGTGTTGTTGACCAGTCCTCCGGTCATCCAATAGCAGAACCAACCTAAAGGTCTCTAAAAGTAAGCTAAAGTAGGATGTACATGTTTAGTTGACCCCAGTCATCTCCAGAAAAACCAAACATCACTGGCGGTTCTCTGTTGTCTGCACCTTGGTTTTCATTGGCATTTCCAGCTTGCAGCCATTCCCGTCTGGCTCTTTCCAGGCTCTGTTGATCCTTCTTTTCTCTATGCAAGAGATAAGCACCGCTTCCAAGAAGGCTCCCCAGGCACATCCCCACAGCAACTCCCGCAGCCCCAGTTGCTTTCCCAAGTGCCAAACCGGCAGCACCAATGGACCCTCCTAGGGCAAAACCTACGATGGTCCCTGGGTTTTTAAGTGGGACCCATGTAAAGATGACCCCGAAGGCTTGGAGAACAATCTCTATGACTTCTTTTAGCAGGGAAAGACGGCTCTGCAATATATTCTCAAGGTCTTCTTGGCTCTGTAAAACAAGCAGCAGAACTGGGATAACAGCATGCAGGGCGACTGCCAGGTTCTCAAAATCAGGGTTGATCACTGTGCTAGTTATGATCAAAAAATTTCGCACATTCAAGATCGCTTCTTCAACAATCCGGGATGATGTCCTCATGGTAGGAAACTTTCTTGCTTCGTGAAAAGCTCCATCCAGAAGACTGATAATTTCAGTGTAGCCCTCAAAATGATTTGACTCTGTGGCGACCTCCCTTGAAGGAAACTGTACATTTTTCTTCTCCATGGCCTTACAAACTTGGCTTTCCAACAGCTCTCGATGATTTAGACAAAGGTACAGATCTCGTTTCACGCCCTTTCTGCGCTTTGCAGCTTTTAGATTCGTGTTTCTGCACGGATGATGACGGCAAACAACTTCGTCTGACTTGAAGTTAGGGTCAAACTGAAGAAGGACAATTTCTTTTGGAATTTCGTCCATGAAACGGAAAATTGCACCCTTTCGCAATGTCACTTTTGCATGACCTCTGACAGTTTGGGTTTTAAAAAGCCTCTCTGCCTCTTGGAATCCGCCTTTGATCACTGCAGGCAGGGCGGAAGTAATTTTAAGGTTCTTCTCGAGCTCGCGTTTCCAAGCGGCAACTGTAGAAACTGTGGCAACGGTTGACATCTTTTTCTTGGCTCCTTAACTTGCACTTTTATCTAGTTGTAAAACTTCTTTTTCTTTTAAGAGTTCTTTCTTATCTGATGGAGAACCTTTCGTCGTTGAGAACGAGGTGTTCTTGCAAGTTCCAAATCTAATTGCAGAACGATTATTCGTCTTGGAATGTTTTCAAATTATAGAATCCTTTGCGTGGGCGTAATCAGTAGTAATGTACTAGACTCTAGGGCGGCAATTTCCCTAGAGATGAAGCACATCACTACTTTCCATCTGTTGAATTCAAAATATGAAAAATTAAATGGAAGTATTAAATAGAAAATCAAATGAAACTATATGTTTTTCAAAATTGAAGTTCCTTTAAATATTTACCATAGCGAGCCATTCTCAGAAAGTCTATGATGTAATAGTTAGGGGGTTTCCCGAGGAAATGAGTCATCAGTGCGTATCATTCTCGGAATATGGGAAGAAATAATCAGTTAGCAAATGTCTTTGTCATCATCAGTGCGTGACATTCTTGGTGATATGGAAAGTTGATGATGTAATTTGAACCATAGTTAATCGAGAGACTGGTTGTGAAACCTGAGAATTGTGTTTGTTCGATCTTTTTGTTATCGTTTTTCGGCCTTGACCGTGCACAACACAATAGATGTTGATCTTTTGTTCGAGCAACTGACCAATAAAAATTAAGTTATTCAGTGATAGGGTGTGATCAAAAAACAAAAGATGTGCACGGTCACGGTCGGTTCAACATAAATTGTAGCTCCTTTGTTATCGCAATTGAAGTCTACAAGGTTCCATAACCAGTCTCTCGATTAACTGCGTATGAACTTTTTACTTTAAGTTATGAGGTGATATCATTATCATGTGATAATCATGTGATAATCAGTCGTGTGATTGCTTTTAACCAATGAAATAAAATTTTCCACAACTTGCATAAAATTCTTTGTAACTTACACAGCTCGTGTGAAAATCTATGAAATATGTCGCTTACTCTGAAACAACTAGAGCATCGACGTGGCAATTGTATCAATTGAGGAATTGAGGAACTTAAAGTGCACCTAACCCCAATTTTTTTCTTTTAATCAACTCATTGTACGTTGAATAGTCGAATAGTGAAATATTTTCTGTTTTTGACGTCGCGTTAGTGAGTTAAAGAGATTTGAATTTATAAAATGCTAATTAGATGACGTCAAATCAAGACTTTACCATTTTACAATATGAAATACTACTAAAAACTGATAAACCGAATCAGTGGCGGATCTAGGGGGAGGGTCGGGGGGGGGGGGGGGGGGGGGGGTCCGGACCCCCCTATCAGACCTGTGTCTCCCATGTGGTTTATAAAAATAAAATTGTTTTATACGTAGTTGTTTCACTTCCACCAATTGACTGATTGTCAAGTTTTGGGGAATGCCGTAAATGGCGTTTTGAGGGTAAAATCGGAAAAACTTTCCGGGGGACATGCACGCGGACCCCCCCCCCCCCCCCCCCCTTTCAGAAATTCCTGGATCCGCCCCTGAGAATATTACTTGGAGGTGAAAACCAGTAATTGTATAATAAACGAGTCTTGATTTGACGTCATCTTATTAACATTTTGTAAATACAAACCTCTATAATTCACTAACGCAACGTTAAAAACGAGAAATATTTAACCATTCAACTTTTCAACGTACATAGAGTTTATTAAGCGAAAAAAAATTGGGGTTAGGTGCACTTTAAACCATTGTGAATGAAATTGGTGATAGCAGTTTGAACTTATTAATCAGACAAGACTTGTGTCACTTATTTGGATTGTTAATGTGCAAGTAATTGTAATCAAATGATTCATGACGAATTGAAAGATATGGGTGAGGTAATTTGTGACTTCTGTAATAAAAAATTGATAGCCTGATATAATTGTTGTAAAGGATGAAATGTGTTGTGATGATAAAAAATTGATTAATCACAAAATGCATGTTTGTAGAAACTGTGGTGTGGTAGATTCACATGAAACTGCACCTGGGTTTATCGATTTTCATGAGTATCACTTTTGAGACGTCAATACAAAGACGTATTGTCGTCTCAAAAACCAGCCTGTGATTGGTTGAAAATTTCCTGCGGCAATTTAATCGGTTCCTTGAGTAGAAATCCAAAATTTAAAATTATCTTATTCAAAGGAGGGGCAAAAATGTTGATTACTTTGTCAAGTTTGGCAGATAAACAACGCTGTATTCAATACAACGACCCTTTCTATCGAAAGTTAACGATAAGATGAGTTTAAAAGCTGCTTCTGTTCGTTTGAACGGTTTGTTTACATTGCGCTATGCTGTGCGCGCGCTATCACGCCATAATTTGAAAAAAAGTTTGGGCTAAAACCTCGGCAAGTCTGCGTTAATTACTCAGTTTTTCGACGTTTGTAACTTTGAAAAATTTCTAAAAGATGTTCTATCAAATTTGTTCTATTTCAATGAGCAATTTATAGCGTGAAAAGTCCATGTGTTTGAAACTTTTTTGCTAAACAAAAATATGATAACGCGTACAAAACGTCGTGTTCGTCATCTCGTTACTAGTAAAAATTTTAGTTTTGATCAGAACAAGTTATCTTCAGTTTTGCTTTCTTTTTTGCCCGAAAAACAGTTGAATCATGATACAAAACTAATTTCGATTTTGAGACGGCAAACCTGCATTATATTGACGGCGTTGGAAGAAAATATATTCTCCGTATTGGGCTCCGTCGCTGCGCGACTCCGCCCAATACGGAATATATTTTCTCCCAACTGGCCGTCAATATAATCCAGTAGTGCCGTCTCAAAATCGAAATTAGTTTTTTTACCACAATTGCCGCTAAACTCGCAATCTGATTGGTCAACGTGAGCTAGTGGTAAATGAGAGTCCGGACAACGCTGCTGACGCTAACATCACGCGCGCTTGAAAACAACCAATCAGATTGCGAGAAAGTTATAGACAACGCTTGCTCTTTCTTTGCTGTCACGTTTTGTAACAAGACTTCGATTTTTCCTTGTATTTTTTTTTAAATATTGTTGTAAAAAGCAAATTTACACCGGTTTTCCGTGGTGTGGACTCTTATTTACCACGATTTACGTCATCACATGGTCAAAATTTGTTGCTGACTCACTCGGCTGCGCCTCGTGAGTCCACAACATTTTGACCATGTGATGACGTAAATCGTGGTAAATAAGAGTCCACACCACGGAAAACCGGTGTAAATTTGTTAAATAGAATGTGTATAAAATAAGGAGAAAAAGCGTGTATATAAGAAAATACCATATTTTGAATATATATTTAATGAATTTCAAATGAAAAATTCTATTTATATTAGTAATGAAAATAAAGAGAAAATTATGAAAATTTTCTTACTAATAAACAATGTGTTATCACAAATTAACGGTGATCGTAAACGTATAATAAGTGTAACCTATGTGTTAAGGATTGCCATATGAGAATATAAAAACAACAACTTCTAAGAAGACATTAAAATATTATAATCAATGGTGAAATAATGTTTATTGGTTAATTAAGGATGATATTGACAAAATTATCAACAAGTAACCCGTTGTTTAAAGACACCCCATCTGACATTCAAGTTCGCATTACTTTTCGCTCACTCGGCGCTCTATAGCAGTCTATAGCAGCAGCAGCAGTAGCTCCTTTGGTCACACGAGTATCTTGTTCCCCGCCTCCTCTCTCCCTCGCGTGACTTACGCACGAGTGGGTGATTAGTTCACCCACGGATTGAGACTACTGGCAGACCAACCTCGTTCCCAGGGTCTCTCTTCTTCCCGCCCCCTGGAGCGAGATAGAGAGACCCTGGTTGGGTCTGGTCACGTGTCTCCCAGAAATCTGGGAGATTCCAATTAAAGGACGCGGGGGAGGGGCGGTAAAGTGTGAAATTTGTCTGCTCTAGCTGGGCATTGCGAAACAAATGCAAAAGCGTTCGGCGGCTCGCGACAAATGTGAAGCGGCGGTCATCCGCAGACTTCGAAAACATATCCACATGGTCTGGTTCTGAAAGTGTAAGTTGCTTTAGGATCAGAGGAATTGTCACGGCGCTTGAAGATTTACCGCAGTAAAGCTAATTTTGAACTTGCTGCGGAATGCAATCCAATTTTATTACTTGACGCCGCTAAGCTCGCGCTCTTGATTTATGGAACTTGTTCCGGACTGGGATGAATTATCGCTACACACTGCTTAACAGGCGATCTTCAAGCTTCATTCGAAAGGCCCATTAAAGTGCTGCCGTCTGTTCTCGGGCGATGGCAAAGCAAGAACTGAGAAGCGGCCGCCACGGAACCAATGTTTGCCACGCTGTACACTTTTATAACAGGAAACGATCGAAAGAAGACAATGATAGCTTTTATTCTTCGTGTGTGAGGCATGTTGTTTAGTTCAATGTTCACCAGTTCCAGTCGTTTGAATGTCTATACATTGTTCATTTATATACTTGTGAATTTTTGAGCAACAATTTTATCCTTGCGCATTGTTTATTCGCTTTTGTTTGAACCGTTTGGCTGAACCGTTTCGTTATTTCAATTTTAGGGCTTTGTTCATATTATGTTCAATTCGAAAATTATACTGATTATAAGCTGTCAAGATCTTTTGTCCCTATTTATTCAGTTCTAAACGGCAGGCATAACATAAACAGCAAAAATGAAGCACTTTTTACGGCCAAAGAGATTTCATAACATCCCTATTCGGTTGACGATAAGCCTGGGATGTTTTATCTGTTTTATTCCGGGTCTTGCTATAATCACAGAGAATTGTTTACGTCTTTTATATATATCTTGCAATAGAGATTCCTATTTTCAACAAGAGGGTATGGAACATGGAACATATTTATTTCACAGCCACAGCTGAAACAATAACAGTCGCGCACAGCAAGAGCCTAGCAAGACAAAGACAACGTTACAAATACTGTCTACCCCTCCTTAGGATTATAATTGTCCACCACACACGTGACCAGACCCAACCAGGGTCTCTCTCTCGCTCCAGGGGGCGGGAAGAAGAGATACCCTGGGAACGAGGTTGCTAGCAGACGTCTTTGGGACTTCTCGCGAACAGATTGCGTAACGAGCCCCAACGACGTCCACCAGGAGATTTACTTTCCTTCAGTATTCTCCAAAATCTGAAAAGTTGCACCAAGAGAGAATCAAAAGTTACGTGTATCTTACCCTGGGATATGCCACTACAGAGCAGGAGTTATGACGATAAGTTTTCCCTTAGTCAAGCGGGGAATGGAAACTTAAACGCCTATTACGTCTTAAGTTTCCTTTATTATTAACTCAAGTTCCCATTACCATTAACTATTAACTCTCCTCGGGGGAGAATCTTGGGTTTCAATTTAACAGCCACAAGAAGAGAGGAGAGTTAATAGTTAATAATAATGGAAACTTGAGACGTAATAGGCACGTCGGATCGTATTTACAAAGCTGAAGACAAGATAATATTTGAAACGTGCAAGGTCAACCGTCTTCGCTCTGATTCAATCGCTTAAAAAACGACTCAAAAAGACAAAAGAAAACAGGTAAATAACAATATTTTTATTAAATGATTATGTTATAGCTAATAAAACGTTTGGGTTCCATGTGCAACTTGTGCACGTTTCAGTTTCAATACATCATAAGAGAACTATTGTTCTGATTGTTTACTTGGCATGCTTTGGCTTATGTAATATTTTTAACGAACTTACTTTCGACTGTTTAAGAACATTGGAAAAGTCTCTTGTAACATATTGCCAAACTTAATTTTCGACGTCCTTGTCGAATGAAATATATAAAGCTAACGCTGGAAAAACTGTTGTGACAGAGTGACATAAGCTTGCAATGCACCCCATCCATCCCCTTCAAAACTGAACATCCATTGCTGTGGTATGTCTTCACGTGCCATCCATTCTTGTCTAACTCTGCCAATGTTCAGTTGATCACTGCGCTCTTTAGTCAGCTTGTAAATTCCACTTCCAAGAAATCCTCCACATATCCCGCCTACAGCAGCACCAACAGCAACTCCAGCAGCTCCAGTTGCTGGTCCCAGCGCGAAACCAACAGCTCCAAGGAACCCACCTACACCAAATCCTATTTGAGTGCCAGGATTTGCAAGAGAGACCCATGTGTAGATGACCCCAAAGGCGAAGAGGATAGTGCCCACGACTTCTTTAAGCGCGGAAATTAATATCTGCAGAGGGTTCTCTAAAATACGTTGCAAGATGTGGAAAACAGGAGGTAGGGCGACTGCCAAGTTGTCATTCTCTGGGTTTAGCACCGTGCTGGTTATGATCAAGACGTTTCTGACATTCAGGATCGCTTCTTTGACAATTCGGGATGTGCCCCATATATTAGGGAATTTTATTGCTTCGTAGTAAGCTCCCTCCAGTATACCGATCAGTGCAGTGTAGCCTTCAAAACGACCTGGCTCTGTGGCGAATTCGCTTCGGGAAAAGTTCAAATTTTCCTTCTCCATGGTCAGACAAATACGGTCTATCAACAGCTCTCGATGAATAGGGCAAAGGTATAGATCTCGCTTGATATCTTTTCTGCGCTTCGCTACTCGTGGATTTTTGTTCTTGCACGAAAGATGACGGCAAACGACTTCATTTGACTTGAAGTTAGGATCAAACTGAAGTAGGACAATTTCGTCCGGAATTTTTTTCGAGGAACGAAAAATTGTGGGATTTCGCAAAGTCACTTTGGCCGTTTTTGCTTCAAAAAGCTTCTCCGCATCTTTGAAGTCGGATTCGATCACTGTGGGCAGATCGCAGTACTTTTATTAAAGGTTCTTCTTGAGCTCGCGTTTCCATGTGGTAACTGTAGAAAATCCGGTTGGCACCTTTTTCTTTGCTCCTTGATTTGCAGGTTTTTCTGGTAGTAAAACTTTCTCTTTCAAGAGTTCCCTCTCATCTGATAAAGAATCTTTCATCGTTGCGAACGAGCTGTTCTTACAAGTTCCAAATCTAATTGCAGAATGATTATTCTCCTTGGAATGTTGGAATGCGTGGGCGAAACAGGAAGTGTGATGGAAAATGTTTACATCATGCAGCGCAGCTACTTCATTCTCATAATTTGGTATTTTGTTTTTGTGAGATTAATTTTTCGATATTTCCGTACCAATTTGTATTGTTAATTGCTGAATGTAATAAAACGAATTTCAAATGTATCAGCTAAAGATGAATTTTAAAATACGCTTTACAATAATGACGTGGTGTGTATGGAATGTGCATTTCAAATGATCAATTGTTTCCAGACCTTTCTCTTTCAACAATGCATGCATGAGAACATCCGACTTGTCCCGGAAACTTGAGTGTCAATTTATTGACATGCGTAACTTCGATTCTACAGAACATTACAGAAGTGAAATTCTAGAAAATCGAGTGCTTAGATTTGCGCGAAGAAAGATATCACAAAGCATGCATTTGTTCTGGAAAACTGAACAGCAAACTATGTCGATTGTTCTCATTGTTCTGAATAAACTGGTTATGAAACTCTGCCAGTCCTTTGTTATATGTTTTTGTTCTCCATTTCTTTTGTTCGTTTGCCTTGACCGTGCACAAAACACAAGGCAAAAGGTATTGAAATGCATATGAGCAACTGACCAGTAGAAACATTTGAGCTCACACGTTAAACAAAACAATGTGCACGGTCACGGTTCGTTCAACATAAAACAAAGCAGCATTGTACACTCTTTTGAAATTTGTTGAGCTTCATTAACCAATTTGTTCTATTAACTATGTTCTCATGAAAAAATGGTCATGGCTCACTTCCCGGCCAGGGCAGCCTGTGGAGTGGAGCGCAAGGTGACCTGGGACTGTTAACGCATGCAGATTCAAGATGGCGGCCAAACAGTTGAGCGGTATTCTGCGAACACATATCGCAGCAGGAAAAGCTACTCCTTCACATACATAGCTCAATTTTGTAAAGAATTCAACGACCGCACGAAGCACATTATCACTGGAGTTCTGATATCAACAATTATCCATTACAAGGTAATTATGAATGTGTTATAAGTCCCAATGCTACTCCCCTAGCACTACAAAATAGGCGCCAGAAAGGCGTGAAAAACAAAATAGACCGATAGACCATAGTGCGGTCAGCACTGGGTACCAGTGTAAAATCAAACCCCACAGGGAAGGGCACGTTCAATTTTGTCAACCTGCCATTTTTGTTGTGCCTACCACCCGGCGAGGACCAAGTTGTCACTCTGCTTATCATGCTTTCGAAATTAAAACGTTTCCAGATAGAATAACAACCAAATTACTGGAATCCGAGTGTGGATTTCCGAAAAGTAATTCATAAATGGGCGAAATTTTGATTTTCCCTTCAAAAAATGGTGTTTTCGCTGTGATTTTTAGGGTCAAATTGGGGGTCTGGGGACGAGTTAAAAAATTAAAGGGAAATGTCATCCAATTTTTTGCCATGTTTTGTTGTTGTTTGTTGCATGTCCTTTTTGACTTATTTTAGCTTGTTTAGCTTGTACTATGTTCTCGTCGTACATTTAAAAACCATTTTGTAAGTTATACTTACGTCTAGCTAGTTTTGTAGTCCTTTTTATTGTAAAATTATTGTAAATAGTGCAAGCGGTCGTGGTCTTGTAAGTATTGTTGATTTCAATAAAAAAAATTCTGCCGCTGAAATATTCCCCTAAAAGAACGGCGAAATCTCAAACTGTATCAGCTTTCACACAGTTTTAGTTCCTATAAAGGCACTAAAATTCCGGATGGAAAAACAGTACAGCGCCACTCCAAGCAGTTTCGTGAACATTCGTCTCTCACTGAGTGCAACTGTCAAGAGTCTTCGATAAAATTCAGATACCACGCAGCTCTTTACAACCTCTAATTTCATTGGACCTGTATATCATGCAGCTCTATTGTTTTTAGGTCTAGGGTCTATTGTTAGCCATTGTTGTGTTGTTTGTTCTATTGTTTTCTCAGCAAATCAGAGAAGACCTTGTAAGAGCTGCGTACTGCCCCATAAAATTGCCAAGCACGTGGTACATCGGCAGATGCGCGTAATAAAGTTTACAAACATACATTTTTCATGTCCCTTTCGCCCAAATTTTGGGGTTTGTCTCGGTGCAAAAACCTGTGACTTTTTTCTTTGTCTTCTAATTTTGTTGTCTTGCACTCTATTGTTTCATGCAGTACCTTTTGTTTTCGTTGTTTTACGTCAGCCGTGACTTTGGCAGGTTTTTACACCGAGGATGAGCCAAATTTTGCCTCGATTGTCTGACATAATGGAAAATGGTTCATGTTTACACAAAACTGTTTCTTTTGCACTATTTCCAAAACAAAACCAAATAAGTGAAATCAATTCATGGGCTATTCGCACTGCTCAGGAAATTGTACCAGAGCAAAAGAAACGGCGATGATACGTCTGTGAGGGAGTGAAATACGAAAATTTTCTTTTATCAGCTGAGTTGATAAGATATTTTAGCCACACTGAAGAGATTTAAAAGCTGACATTTCTAATGTTAAAAAAATTGTTAGGACGATTTTTGTGCTTGCATTGCGTAAGACATCAAGTTTTGTTTCAATAAGCCATTTTCGTCATTTAAAATTACCGCTGAATTCAAACACCGATGACACATTGATACAGGGTTAGACTCGACCTGATGTAAAATATTCACAAATACCGGCAGAAGGTGCGTGGAATTTGAAAATTAAATAATAGACAGAGCTCTAAACAGGTCATCCTCTCGCCTGAATTTGTGATTTTATCACTTCAGATTGAGGCTAACCCTGTAAAAATGCGTCTTCAGTGCTTTCATGCATTCAGCGACCATAGCGAATTCGAAACTGGACTATTAGATTTACGTTAATTTTCTCTTCTTCATTTGTTTGTTGACTGTTTTGGGTCTTTGGGGGTCTTTGTTCTCAAGACGCCCGCTTCTGGTTATATATATGATTAAAGTACTGTTTAATTACTAGTATTTTTCTATAGCGTCTATAAATACAGGCTTTCGAAGAAAACCTAAGTGGCACCACTCCACCTAAGCTTCTCTTTTAAAAGTGCTTCTAGGTCTTATAATAGTCCAGGATGTCTCGCAAATTTCGGTCGCGTCGTCTCTCTGTGAGAAGATGTCCTTGGTTTCGGAATCACGGGATAAGATATCAAAGTTATCCAGGAGGATCCGCACCAGGATGTCTCTCAAATTCCGGTCGCGTCGAGAAGAGACGACCGGCCGATGTGGGAAGATGTCCCTGGTTTCGGGATCACGGGATAAGATATCAAAGTTATCCAGGAGGATCCGCTTGACGCGACCGTTAAAGGGATGGTGTGTTAATACCAGGGGAATCTTGTCTTGGATGTTGTCCCGCATGCGTGTGACCAGCGCATCCTTTCTAAGAATTGAGCCAACTCTGTTGAGATCGTTGTTCAGAGAGATAGAGGGGTACTCACGTGCTTCAAAGAAGCCGATCATTTCTCTGGACTTAGAAACGAAATCGCCATCCTCTGAGCAAAGACGGCGAAGGCGGAGAAGTTGGCTGTAGGGAATGCTTTTCTTGTAGTGTTGAGGATGGGATGATTGGTAGTGTAGATAGCTGTGTGTGTCAGTTTCCTTGTAGTGAATCGTTGTTTGAATCGTGTGTTCGGAGATGCATAAGGTTATGTCGAGGAAAGGTAGTGTAGTTTCGGAAATAGTGTAAGTGAATTGCAAAGCAGGGTGGAAGTTGGAAACAAAATGGATAAACGATTCGAGATCATCACGACTACAAGAGGCAGCTCCAACGATGTCATCAATGTAGCGTTTGAACAATTGTGGTACTCTTCCAGTGTACTGGGAGAACACTTGCTCCTCAATGTAGCCCACGAATAGACAGGCGTAACTGGTCCCCATCTTGCTGCCCATCGCCACTCCACCGACTTGCCGGAAGTACTGGTTGTTAAAGGTGAACGCGTTAAGTGTGAGGACAAGTTCTGCTAGTCTTACTAACGTGAAGGTTGGCGGCTGTTTGATTTTACATTCGTCCAGAAAATGAGATAGGGCTTGCAGACCAGCATCGTTAGGAATTACAGTGTAAAGGGACTTGATGTCCATGGTAAAAAGGAATCGTAGATCCGATTCGAAACCGGTGAATTTAAAGGAATCGAAATTGTTCAGAGCATGGGTAGTATCCTTGACGTAGCTTTGGAGGGTGTTAACAATAGGGGACATAACTTCATCCAAAAATGCCGCAATGTTCTCAGTAGGGCAGCTGCAAGCTGAGACTATGGGTCTACCTGGGTTGTTAGGTTTGTGAATCTTCGGCAAAAGGTAGAAACGCGAGGTGCGAGGAGGTGTAGTAACGATGAGATATTTAGCCGATGATGGGAGTTCGCCATTGAGGATCATATCATTCACAGTGGTTTTCACCTTTTGTTGGTTGACTTTGATAGGGTACTTTGATAGCGACTTTGATAGAACTTGTCCTCACACATAACGCGTTCACCTTTAATAACCAATACTTCCGGCAAGTCGATGGAGTGGCGATGGGCAGCAAGATGGGGACCAGTTACGCCTGTCTATTCGTGGGCTACATTGAGGAGCAAGTGTTCTCCCAGTACACTGGAAGAGTACCACAATTGTTCAAACGCTACATTGATGACATCGTTGGAGCTGCCTCTTGTAGTCGTGATGATCTCGAATCGTTTATCCATTTTGTTTCCAACTTCCACCCGGCTTTGCAATTCACTTACACTATTCCCAAAACTACACTTCCTTTCCTCGACATCACCTTATGCATCTCCGAAGACACGATTCAAACCACTATTCACTACAAGGAAACTGACACACACAGCTATCTTCACTACCAATCATCCCATCCTCAACACTGCAAGAAAAGCATTCCCTACAGCCAACTTCTCCGCCTTCGCCGTCTTAATTTGCTCAGAGGATGGCGATTTCGTTGCTAAGTCCAGAGAAATGATCGGCTTCTTTGAAGCACGTGAGTACCCCTCTATCTCTCTGAACAACGATCTCAACAGAGTTGGCTCAATTCTTAGAAAGGATGCGCTGGTCACACGCATGCGGGACAACATCCAAGACAAGATTCCCCTGGTATTAACACACCATCCCTTTAACGGTCGCGTCAAGCGGATCCTCCTGGATAACTTTGATATCTTATCCCGTGATCCCGAAACCAGGGACATCTTCCCACATCGGCCGGTCGTCTCTTCTCGACGCGACCGGAATTTGAGAGACATCCTGGTGCATTCTGATGACCACTGCCCCGCCGAACAGCCTGGTACCTTCGCTTGTCAACGTGCCCGGTGCCGTACCTGTCAATACATCACGTCGGAAATCCACCTCCGTGGCCCAAATGCTTCAATTACGATCCGTGAACATTTTACATGCCAATCAGGGAACGTGGTATATTGTATCTCTTGCCGTCGATGCTCCCGATTATACATCGGGGAAACCGGTCGCAGTCTGCGTGAACGCTTTGGCGAACACCTTCGAAGTGTTCAAGAAAACACTCCCGGTTTCCCAGTTGCCGAACATTTTAACTCTACTGGCCACTCACAGTCGGACATTGTCGTCAGGGGACTGAGGTTATGTACCGGCACCAACCTCAAAAGGAAACAAGTGGAAATGGAAACCATCTTTAAGTTGGGCACCATGCAACCGCATGGGCTCAACACGGTTTTCCATTTCCTCTGAACTGCGCGTGCTCATACACTATTTGCTTAGCGCGCGCTATCACAATTTTCAAATAAAACAAGTCGCGTTCAAAACAACGGTCATCAACCTGATGAAGGGCCAAGCCCGAAACGTCGTTGTTAGACATTAACTTGACACTTTTTCAAAACGTTTTATTTCATTTTTCCAATATGTTTATTTCTATTTCAAATTAAAGCAAATTAACTTTGTTTACTCAAGCATAAGATATCATCTACCAAACAGAATATCTTATAACTTTGTAATTTACAAAATCTTAAACCTAATTTTACCAGAAGGACCACAGCGCGAGATTTTATCTTACATAAAACTTCAGAAGCCCTCTACACATCTAAAGAACGAACGTCTTTGGAATGCAGCCATTAGATCCGCGGGTATTGATATGGCGTAATCACACAAATGACGTATGAAATTCTTGAGTGCCCCTGCGTTCCAGAGCGCCCGTTTTCAGGTTTTTCTGTGCGACAAAAAAGAAATTTTTAAAAAATTTTTTTTTTCTTCTACAAAAACCTGAAAACGGGGCGATCTGGAACGCAGGGGCACTCAGGAACGTATTCTATTGTTTAGCACGTGTAAATCTATTGTTTTATTTATTATGAAAATTGATAGCCTCGTGATATTTCTACACAAAACAAAGGTTTGATGGACAGTTTGTGTCGTCAGAGTTACGTAATGTGTAATGGTTGGTTTATTTTTGTCACAGTGGGTGCTTTTTAATGTTTGACTCATCTACTATTAATAAACACTTACAATGAAACTAAAATAGCATTACATCAGTTAGCGTGCTATAAATCCAGTCGCTTTTGAGTAGAAAATTACTCACAACCATGAACCATCCAGATCAACCTCAAAGACGAGTTATCAGTTTATTATCAACTGTGGCGAGAGAAACAAATGTTTCAAGTTCTATACTGGAAAGGCAGCTAGTAAAGAAAAAGGCGGAAAGAAGCCGTTTATTAAAGCAGCGAAGAAAGCGGGATGAGGCTGGCGGGCGTTAGAGTAGTAATAAGAGAGCTTACAGGATTACCACCGGGTGGGGGTGTTTTATGCCTTGACCCCGGTGGTATCCTGGAAGCGCTCTATATACTACTTCCTGTGATCTCAACCATTCAAACGAATAGAGAATTGCATTACCAATTGTTTGATTCCCAGTATATGTAAAGGGAACAGGAGATAGCACTAGCTCACAAGTTTCAAAAATGGAATTTAATTGAGACAGCAAAATAAACAGAACACCGCTGCATATTGTCCTGGACCCATGTCCCACGACAGTACGTAATACATCCACTTTCAGACCAATTTTCCTTCTGACAAAAATTAATGAAAATGGGGGGGGGGGGGGGGGGGGTAGTCCCATGGCAGTTACAGCGACCCACAGCTCAAAACCCAACACTGACCAACACCAGCTCCCATTTATTTTATTTTAGGAAGACAGGGCACAAAGTACAAGTTAAATTGAAGAGACTGAGAACGAAAATGTCTCAACTTTAAATGAGGTCATTGCCAGCAAGCAACCCAACCTCTCCAGAAATTCCATCGCTCCCTCCCACATCGCTAAAATTTTGCAGTGCATCCTCCCCTGAGCTTCGCGAGGTTCTGCGAGACACGTATTTCTAGTTATGTAAAAATGACTATAATAAGAAAAATTGAAGCACTGGTCACAGAACATAACCTACTCTTTTTTGCCCAAGTGTGCTGTGAACATTTTTTTTATATGGATTTTAAAAAATAAGAACCTGTTTCAAATTTTAGGCTAAACAGGTACTAATATAGAGAGGGTCCAACTGGCAAATTTTAGTCTAACAGGTTCTTACTTGCAGTTTTTTAGCGGAGCACTCGCGGGGCCGAAGGCCCGGCTGCACAGCCCCATAATCATGGAACCCATGCAACCTCGTCCCCAGGGCCTTCTCCGCTTTTACAAATTCAAAATAGCTCGACCCGCCATTTTGAATTTGTAAAAGCGGAGAAGGCCCTGGGGACGAGGTTGCGGATTTATCGATGTGTGTAAACGGTTGGGAATCCGAATACCTCTTAGTATAAACGCCTGCGAATCCAAATACCCTAAATTTAATAAATCCGGAAACATTTATGAATCCGGAAAAATCTCCTCTAGTGTAAACGTAGTCTAAGTGGACGGGTATTCAGCTTACCTGCTGTAGTAGGTAAACGTTCGGCCAGGCGACGTATTAATTTAATAGTGTTGCTGTACGAACGCATTTTCCACGGCCAGAAGAACATTATTGCAAATATTTATTTCTCTTACAAGTATCATTGGTGTAATAATTCAAAACTATCCTGAGGTAATTGTGTATTTATTTTCTATTTATGTTCCGTATGTTTGGCTATTTTTCTGTATAGTAAAGCGAAACCGCCGCGCGATCTCGGCGGAGTTAAATACAACCACTGAATTGTAAACTGATTGAAAACACTCGGTGTTTCGCTATTCGAAAACAATGTTCTTTAAATCCTGCGTCAAATAAAAGGCAACTTTTTTCATCCTTCATTGAGGACCATGCTGTTGCAGCAAGCTAAGAAGTTTTTTCAAAATGCCCATTTGCGACCAGATCTTATACATCTTTAAGCTATCCACTAAACAACGCCAGGTTTCACAGACGTGGGCATGGATCATATATCTTTTCATGTTCGAAAGCTACAAATGCCATCTGTCACAACTAAAAAGAAACAAAATTTATAAGCCCTCTGAAAACTGCGATTTTGATGATTGCAATAGCTATTGCCAAATTAGTAGAATCAGCAGAATCGGATTCTCGGGAAATGCCCTGAACTTGTTATTTAGCTTGTGCTGAGTTGGAATAGGTTTATACGTAACAATTATCTACCACTGAGACTCACCGAATATCGCCTAGCCTGGGTACACTGAGGTTAGGTTTGATTTCGGTTAGGGATTTGTTCAGGGGGAAAAAATCACTTCATATTTTGAGTGACAATTTGTAGTCGCTGCTGTGACCCGCATCTGTCAGCACGCTCAATTATGTCACTTGTATAAACGGCCGTAAATGTGGAAATAAGCAAAGACATTGTTATATTGGCTATAGGACTTACTTCATTCAGCTTTATCGTCGACCATCTGTCGATCTGATAGACTGAGTAGTGACATGAATTCTTCATAACAAAATCGCGTGAGCATTCTCGTCCCCAGAGCCTTCGTTTTATTTGGTCAGCGTAATAAACGAAGGGCTCTGATAACAGTGCCGGATGTCGTAAAATTAGCGCATGCCTAATGCATTAATGTACTATTGCGCTTGCTCAATGCCAGAAACCGGAAATAAGATCAAAGGGCTCTTAAAGCCATCTCGTTAATGCGTTGGAACATGAGGTTAAAAAAAGAAGAATCTAAAATAAATAAAAAATAAATATGGTAAAGATGGCGTTGTAGAATCAGACATTATGTAGAAAATGCGAGGCGCAGTAGTCAACTGGATATGGTTCTTGGCAGGATAGAGAAGATTGAGAGAACTTGGTTTGAAAATTCGTGTTGGTGCAAGTCAAAAAAAAGTTATGAGTAACAAAGAATCACGAGTGTGAATGTAAATAATTTTGATGTTAGTGAAGTGAAAGTGAAAGACTTTTCCCGCCTTGCTAGCTAATTGACGATGAAAATGTGTTGTTGGTTCAATTTACACAGTGCATTTTCAGTTATTCATTGTCTATTTTCTGTTGGGATATTTGACAATGGAAAAGACCTTCTAAATCAAATACAATAGATTGCCGCAATTTCAAAACAATTAAAAGCCCACAAACCTATCAAGTGATCGATAATACGTCACGTGCAATGACTTCATATCTGATCAGATGACACATTAATATTAATTATCAAAATATCAATTGACACAACAAATGGTGACTGAATCTTTAATATTCTTTAAAGTAAGGCCAGGTTCAAACATTGAACTTCACATGTGCCGAATCTAATGGAAGGAGGCCGTAACAACATGTCATTTCTCTAGAGCTGCCCTTCCCCATGCCAGGACAATTTGAGCTATGTTTAGCAGACATCGCGCCATCAGCCATTTCTTTTTCAACTCTCCAGCAGTATTCGAAAATAGAACGAAAGTCAAAATTTATGGTATTTTGCTGTTCCTACTCTTGCATAATGAAACGGAAAGTTTTGTAGTTAGCTAAAGTATCAAGTCTGCTGTTTTATATATTTTGACTTGAAAAATGGCGGGAAAATGGCGATCACGTGGTCATTTTTCGGTCACGTCTGCTATGGACGCACTTATATAGAAAATATTGGGTCTGGAGCGGATAAACAGGGCACCACTCCTGGCGGTCACTTTTTTAGTTTCCCTTAGATCGAAATGAGGTTCATGACAGGCCTGCACTGACTCCGCTATGTGGTTTTGCGGTTGCGATGCATTTATATAAGCTTTCAAAGTTTGGCTGTTATGAGTATGTCGTTAAGTGATTTACGTCTTGTATGATGTGTTAGGCGGCGTTTTGTAAATAGTTTTCAGGAATGGCTGGTTTTGAACGAAACTATCAGTATTTGTTTAAGGTTTTTCAGTCGTGGGTGAAATGTTGTGACAAAAGGCATTATTATCTCGCGAGTTTTTTTCGTTTTGTTTTCATGCCAATTGCGTTTCGGCAAAAGTGAAATTCAGAATACCAGTGCATTTAGGAGGGTGCTAATGGGGTTAACAGTTAACTGACAATTGCCCAAAAATATAGTAGTTAACTGATAAATGAAAAGTTACCGTATTTTCTCTATTAAATGCCCCCGACGTTTATTTCAAACTTGGCCTTGTGGACCCGGCGTTTCTTTGTATCAGCAGTTTTTTCTCGCCCGCCATTTTTTAAGAAAGGGTTATTATTCGTTTTTCTTGGCAGCCTTGTACCTTGCCCTTAAATCTTAAGTTTATTATACCACAAACAAACGTTTGAGGAGCTTACTTACAACTTCCTCTATTATACCCGACGTTTATTCGGGGCCCGGCGTTTAATCGAGAAAATACGGTAACAGTTAAGTGACTTTCTATTAATTATACTAAATTAACGATTGTTGTTGTTAATAAAAGCAACATAGTTTTTTCCTAACAGCAAAGCTATTTTGTGACTTTTACCTGCCTCGCTGCGTTACCAGGTGACATATTAACCGATATTATATGCGAAAGGTACCAGGGTCGTAGAGCGTTGACCTTGATCTCCGTGATGGCGTCGAGTGGCGTGGTCAAAGTTATTCTGAGTTTTTATCGAGATGATGACAAAGGATCGGCATTCGAATGACACATAAGTCGCATACCGTTTGACACGACAAAGCACAATTCATTGGACATATAATCAAACAATAAGCGGAAAGTTTTGACTCGGTGAGTTTGATTTAAAGTTGTTCCGATTAGAGAAGATCGACGGGAAAGCTGTTACAAAGGCTCAGTTGGAAATGGAGCTACCTTTTCTAATGTGAAGTGCGACAAGTGAGATACATGGTGTGTATTTTGTTTCTTCATTTTGTCCTAGCACGCGAACGCGGGTTGACCCCGGGGTTGACCACACGAGCCCTTTTCAGTGTTAGATTAAATGAGTAAGATTTCTGATTACACAAAAACCTGTATTAAGCAGACTCCAAAGTAAGTGGACACACCGTATTTTATTGGACACAAGCATCATTGAGTTTCGATTTTTTTTCTTTCCCATACTCTCTGTGTACGATCCTGTATCACATGGCCTGTAAAGTAACCTTATCTTAACTTTGCAAATTTAAAAGCCTTACTGATATACGTAATTTTCTTACTTGTCAAGCTAAATCACTTGATAAGATCAATGAATGAAAATATTGAAATGAACCGATTTCCGACAGCGTGACCCAGTTAAAAAAGAAAAACATAAAACTTTCTTATACAAGCGCATGAGAATAGGCTACCAGTGTAGCCTCTTGTTAACTGACAATTGGCCGAAAAAATAGTAGTTAACTGACAATTGGATTAGCACCCTCATTTAGCAGTGCTAGATTAATTTGTCGTGTGTTTGGCCTTGTTTACAAAATGGTAAAGTAAGCTCACTGTAGCTGTCGAGAAAAAGCTGCGCCGGGTTTACAGCTCTTTACAGGCAAATTCACCGCGAGAAACAACTTCAAGGAATGTTCTGACACCTATAGAATGAATTGAGTTCCATTGTAATAATGTAATGGATAGTATCAATTATATATCCGGAAAAAATCCTCCCGTTTTCGCGTTATTTAACGCTATATATTTATGTTTATTTCTTTTTTTTTTTTGTAATTTCTAAGTTTTTCAGGTTTGGAATTGTGAAATGTAATACCCTATTCAGCCTGAAGGTTATTTTCGGGGGAGGGGGGGGGGGGGTTTGATCTGGTCATTTCACGCACGAACAGAAATCTAGAACCGGAAAGGAGGAAAGAGTTACGCGATTAACATCGAAACGGATAGATTGCCGTCCAAAATGGTGACGCTGTTCAGATGTGTGTTACTTTTCCTTTATACCCTCTTAAAGTTTGATGTTCCCAATGTTTACGTATTTTTCTACGAAAGAGACGATAACTTAATTTGTAATAGGAACGAAATTGAAAAAGCCCGTCAAGGTTGTTGAAAGGAGGTGTCGCAGAAGATTCCTGTCAGTTTTTAGAATTTTCAGTCAGTTCAGGGTCAGTTCAGTTGCAACCTGTTGGTAAACGAACTTGAAATGTTCACCCGTATACAGACTTCTATTTTATGAGAGGGGTGAATGCAGCGATCTGTTTTTGGTCGTATCGTAAGTGTCTCAGTAAAGGAGCCTGTAATTTTAGCTTGTATTCGCTAGGCTTTATAGCTGCGTGGAGCTCGCTAAAACCTTCGTTGGCATTTTTGACAGTCTAGCGACTGCTACGTTTAAGCCTAGCTTTTTCAGCTGCAAGTAGAAGGTAAGTCTTCTAAAAACCTATTAAGAAAAATTTAATACAGTGCACCAAGGATATAGATAAGTACAGTTTTAAGGGGTTGCAACGGTTAAATTCCTCTTCATAAATATTTCAATACTATTTATCTTTTGAATTAAGAGTAAACTAAATAGGTATTGAGTCCATCCATTTGAATTAATGATTTCAACTGATTTTCAAAGGCCTTAATTATTATATTGTCTACGAACTTCTCATTGCGTTAAAACCACACGGCTAGGCCTTGCACGCGTGCACGACTTATCGTCGTACATTTTTATCCAGTTGAATTCGGGTTATGCAAAAATTGATTAAACTCGAACCCTTCGTAGAACTCGAAGTTTACGCTAACTGTAACAAAAATCGATTACATTGAAATGGCATTATTTGGCAAAATGAATATACCAAAATCTTGTAAAATTTTAAACTTTCCCGGAAATTTCTTTCACAGTGTGGCGCGTATAAGCAACTGATCTTGAAAATCCACCGGCATAAAACCATCCGAGCCAAATGAACAAGCATTTGAGAATGCAATGAAATTCATCGCAACTTGAATATAAAATTTGAACTAATTTGAGTCAGAACAGCGAATTGATAATAATTATGTTTCGTTTCTTGATAGATCATGGCAGGTAGGTTCATACTTTCGTGAGAGCTCTAGAATAATTCAGGAAATAACGTTTTTCCACTTATGCTGATAAGCGTTCATGTTTAAAATTCTAAGCCGCCGCCCACGTACTGTGATCAGTTTAACTTTTATCTGCAACGACAGTGAGCTTTACTGCCACTGTAATCACTTTGTGGTCGTCGAAGAATTGCAAATAGAACCAGAAATTTTAGCTGTCTCCGCGACCCGCAAAAATTTCCTCCCGCAAAACAAATTCAGTCGGACATTCCGCAAAATTTCCTTGTGCACGGTAGCTAAATCAACAAAACTATGACGTCTTTCCCATACTATTGCACAATCAATCCGTAATAGCAATGTTTCAAAAATAGAATAAACGCAAATTTAGCTCTGCCATATCGCTCATATTAAAACACAAACTTTCCCGTCCCATTTAACTTTCTTAAAACGTCACCATTCGTAAAAATACACGGTGAAATTCTCAAATTGCGTTTGCCAAAAAACGCATTTGACCTATTTTTACCCTTATGGCTTTAAGACAAATGATTGAAGCCGATAGGTAACGTGAGATATCGAAACTTAAGAAGAACTTAATGCCTTTGCAGTAACGTAATGTGAGATATGACAAGTTCATGACAAGTTCTGACATCCCAATACCCTAGGGAAATTAACAATAGGTCCGGGGGTGCTCCCAAAAAATTTTAGGTGCAGTATGTGACGCCCTTCTTGAAATCCTAACCGGTTTAACCAACCATATCTTCAATGCCCTAATATAGCTTCTATAAAGAAGAAGGAAGAAACCCCCCTGGGCAAAAGTCCACAAAATTTTGTTAACAACTTTTGTCCCTTTTTTCGTGACTGTTTCCGAAATCTCGCTTAATGCGCATGCGCATTAACGAGATAAAAACCTTTCCTGTGTGCATTCTCGTCCCCACAGCCCTCGTTTCGTTTGGTTGAGCTCTGGAGACGAGAATGTTGTGTGTGTAGAATGGCGCTCGAAAGGACTGTGCAAGACTTAAGGCTGGCTCCCAACAGTTTCCAGCACTTTCCAAGACTTAGATTTTGATGGGTCATTAAAGCCACTCTTTATCAGTTGATGCTACAATCATGATATCAAACGAATACCCAGTGATTGGTGAACACGTTGCGTTTTTGTGACACAATATGTTACTATAGCAACAGTAAAACGTGCTGAAAACACCCTTAATTTTAGCTTTAAGGTTACAGAGTACCTTCAGATCGAAAATTTATTGAATTTTTTTTTTGGCTTAAAAATAATGTTTACAGAATGAACTTTCATCCAAAAACAAATTATCGAAAAATAGTGAAAATTGACGGAGAAACGACGGTATAACTTTTGTGGGCGGAGTTTGTTTATGAAGCGATATGTTTTTTTAAGCGCTGTTTTCTCAAAGTTAATTTTTCGCTTGTTGGGGACACCTTAAAGAGCTACAACTCAAAGGGAATTTGTTCGATTTTCCTCAAATTTGGACAAAAGCTAGGCTAACATACTAGAAATACGTGTCTCACAGAACCTCGCGAAGCTCGGGGGAGGATGCACTGCAAAATTTTAGCGATGTGGGCCTTTTTGAAGTTTGTGAGTGCTATCTCCCAAAATTAACCTGCTCCCTTTACATACTTCTGTAGCTGTTGTTCTATGTACTGTGTATCAAATAATTGCTAATTCAATTCACTATTCGCTTGAATGGTTGAGATTGCAGGAGTTAATAGGATACAGGTCATGAGAATTACGAAATTGATTACAAAAGTTAAACATGAATATTCAAGATGAAGCAACATATTCTTTGCAAATATCATAAGCAATGTATGCGAGAAAATCAATAATGATCAATTTACAGCATGTACTAAGACAATAGTTTCCAGTGTTTGAGTACTAATTTTTTATATTGAAAAATATCCTCTTATGATCTGCCTGTCAGTTGTTCAGCTACTTTTTTATTTTTTGCAAAAGGTAGATTAAAGAATAATTTATGGAGGGTTGTATATAAGCTTAAGATTACTTGCCTTTAAATGTAGGTTGTTTCAATTGAAGAGCATTAAAGAGCGGATTAAAATGCGGTGATTTGAGCTAGATTTCTTAATAATTCTTCTTCTTTGAGCCTTTCCTGTAATCAGTGTTTGCTCTCGTTGCGTCTATAAACAGAATCATTTTGCCTAACACTTCCAGTCGGTGTCGCCTCTTCTGATCGGTTTCGTTCAGAATTCTAATGGAGGCATTTGGTCAGGCTGTTCGAAGTCTTTGTAAGCGATGCTGTCGTTGTTTCTTCGTTGCTCGATCGCGTTGAATTTCAAGTCGCCGTTCTCGCTCCAGCGGAGTTTCGGTGGTTAATCTTCTCGAGAAAGGATTTCAAGCCACTTGTTCAATCCAGCGTTGTTGTATTTGCTGTTCTTTCTCGTTTGCATCAGAAATTGGTCGTGTTTCACCGAGAGCAGGGGGGGGGGGGGGGGGGGGTTGGAAGCCTATCCCATGATGCAACGCAACGAGTTACCGGCGACATTTGAAGAGAATAAACAAACTTTTTGTAAAATCTCATATTTCGGTGATTTTGCCGGTAGTCTCATTTTATGGTTTTAATTATGGGAGACTTGGGAATCAGAGAAATAGTTCGTTGGTAACAGAAAAGAACTACAATGCAAGAATTTCATTTATATTACTAAGTTTAATCCTCGTTTCTCGTTCTCGTTTCTCTTTCGATAATCCCCGAAAATACCAGGAAAGTGCAGTTGTACCTCCTTCTTAATCGAAGCATCACTAGCATTTTAACATTAATAACGTATTCCTTAATATCATAACGACTTGAAACATCAGATCCCTCCAGATCCCGCCAGGTTTTTCAAGCTGAATAAAACCATCAAAGTGTGGGTACTTTCAGTCAATGCTTTGAATTGACGGCGAGCTGATTTAGGAAATTCGCGCACGTTTGCAGAGTTGAATATGAAAATTCTTTGAGGAATAAAACGAATTTAGACCGAAGCAAGTTCAAGTAAATGAGTATAAAAAGGGTTACATTGTATTTCCAAAAGCCGTCTTGAACAAAGGTTAGCGGAAAAAATCTTGGCAAATGCATCAGTGCTGAAAGCTCAAATCAGTATAAAACACGCAGCAAAATTAAATATATGCGCGCGCTATATCGCGCGTACAAGCTAGCTGTACGCGTCAGTTACAGTTTTTCCTGTCGTTGACATCAGAACTACTGTGTCTATCTAAAACCGTGGATAAAACAAATAGCTATTAAGAGAAGAACATTTGTCCCAAAGGTTTTCAGTTTTTTACAGCACTTATTTGGTTAACACAGTGCAAGAGTATCGTCATATGCGTGGACAAGCAGTTGGATGCTTACGCGTTCAAGCGCGCGCAAATTTCGTTGACACAATTTTTTCAAAGTGGCTTGGATATTAAATTTTCGTTTGTCGTGTCATCCTTCAAACAAATCTTCGAAAGCATGTATCTGTTCGTTGCAAGAGAAGTTTTCTTGACATTGCAAATCCTGACAAAAGAAGACCGACAGACAAGAGGCCTTGAATAGGGTGTCTTGACAGCCACTGCTCGCCTCGGCAATTACTGGCAAATGCGAGGTCACGTGATGAGACATTGTGGGATAGGCTTCCAACACCCCCCCCCCCCCCCCCCCCTGCACCGAGAGTAAACACTTTTTCACGACGATGAGTAAACCGTCAGCCCGGCCGCCGCCATGAATAAACATGAGAGCGCGCCATTGTCAGCGGTCGCGATTTTTGTTGCTAGGCAACTGCACGACATCTTATATATATAAATTTTTTTCGCTCGATTTTGCGCGCGGCTCAGCTCCCGAGACCCGAGCACCCCAACGGCCTTCGGCCGCCAAATTTATTAACCTCGCTACGCTTATTAATTATTAATTATTAATTATTTATTAACCTCGCTAAACTTTTCGCTCGATTGCGCGCGGCTCAGCTCCCGAGACCCGAGCACCCGAGCGGCCTTCGGCTGCCAAATTTATTAACCTCATCAACAAAATCATGTCGGCGAATTTCTTATTTCCGAAAATGTTTTCGTCAAGAGCCGTTTCCGTGCGATCATTCCAATTTTTTTCTCCCTTTTTCGAAAGCATTCTGTAACTTTTCACTGAAATTGAATATCGAAAATCGCCGACACTTTTTTTTAGCGCTTCGTGTCCGAAAATCCGAGAACAAATCAAATTAGCGAAATACAATAATCGCTTTGAGTTATAGTGTTTTAAAGCTGATTCGAACGTTTGAATTTAGACGTCGTAAGAAATTCGACAATTCATTTTATTACCAAATGGTTTCCATATTTAGATAGCCAGCTCTATAAGCTTTAATTTGATATCTGGGTTTAGGTATATTAAGCGTAATCTTAAGACGCTAGAGCTGTTATACTGGAGACACCCACGAAGGTACATGTAACCTTAAGTGTTCATAACTCAAAAATGACTCGGTGAACTCCATTTTTTATTGTCGAATTTTGATCAACAGGATAAGATGCAACTTTTAGAAAATTTAAGGTGGCTCTGAACCCCACCTACAGAATTTTTTTAAACTTTGCCAAAAGTTGCATCTTATCCTACTGATCAAAATTCGACAATAAAAAATGGGGTTCACCGAGTCATTTTTGAGTTATAAACACTTAAAGCTAAAATTAAGGGTGTTTTCAGCACGTTATACTGTTGCTATAGTAACATATTGTGTCATAAAAATGATAACAACGTGTTCACCAATCATTGGGCATTCGTTTGCAATCATGATTGTAGTATCAACTGATAAAAAGTGGTTATAATGACCCATCAAATTCTAAGTCTCGAAAAGTGCTGAGTCTTGAAAAGTACTAAGTGGGAGCCACCTTAACAATTACAATTACCTTAACAACTACAGGAAAACATCGCGCTAAAAAGGAAAGAAGAAAAGCTTTAAGTGCTGCTGTTAGTTAGAAGAAAGATTGTCTTTGTATTTTGCCTAATGGTATTAGAAATTGCTCGATAAGTCAACCGATTTCTTTCGTTTGGGAGCTGTGTATTTATCGTCTCGCCACTGAACGCTATCATATCCGACCAAATCAGTTGATGGGACAGCTAAGTTTGTTGATGGACACGCTGTGGTAATTGATTAGGCTTATTGCATCGAACAGTGGTAAGAAATATCGAGGAATTTTTGTTTTGCATTCGTTTCATGTTATTTTAATTGGGCTTCGAGTGACCTAAGAGTACTACCTATAAATAAAATATAACTTGCTTACTTGCTTACTGATAGCGTTGTTGGTGTTGTTATTTAAAATGGGTAACCTAGTGGTAATATTTCTTTTCACCCTTGGGCTTTCTTCAGGATTTCTGCCTCTCCTTTAATTAATACTCGTTCCCGTTGCAAGGAACATACTTCTTTATATTAGTGGCCGCTTATAGCTTCGTCTTCCAAGTCACATACTGATTATTTTCGGAAACGAATCTCTCATATTTAGCGACAATCAGATCCCGTTATACTTTGAAATTTAGCAGCCGTATCTTTACCTGCTAAACCAAACAAAACTGGGTGACATTGGTCGTTGAATGCGTTGAAATTAAAACGTTAGTTTTGTTGATGTAGTCATAGGACTTCAACATTTGGAATTCAACCGGAAGTAAAACCTTATGCGTAGAGGCGTAAAATTTTTTTCCTTGTTGCGCATTCATTTTTAAACGGCCAATCAAAAAATTCAAATTTTTTCCGTTACCAAAGCTACACGAGACGCACTTTAAAAAAAAAAACGTGGAGCTCTGGGGACGAGAATGCGCGGTGAGCGGATGTCGAAGCGCACTATTTTCCCGCGAGTTACAAATTTACAAATTTAGTCTAGCAGAGAATTTCAAAGTTACAAACGGAAAACTTGACTTGAAAGATTGTTGAAAGTAAAAGGCCATGAAACATTCTGAAACAAATGTTTTTACGTTCCCGCATCATCGCTTGTTCGTTTGAGTTGTTTTGGTTCAATCTTCTTCGGCTTCTGAATTCTTATTGGCTATTGCACGAAAGAATGCGCATAAATTTCAAATTCTCTCATTTGATGGGATAGTTGTACGAAAGAATGCGAATTAATTAAAAGTGGTCACACTTTTGGGCGCCGCACTGAAAAACTAAAGAAAAAATTAAATAACACAAAATAAGCATTTATTTTGAATGTGCGCCTGTTCTGGGTAATAACCATCTATCTTGATCAGCTAGGATAAAACGTTTACAGGAGGCAAATCAATTACAATTATTATTATCAATGTTACTATGAAATATGTAGATTATAAAAACATTAATTAACTTATTCTAGACTTATTAGCCTACACCTGACTCGTACCAATAGTGTTGTTGACCAGTCCTCCGGTCATCCAATAGCAGAACCAACCTAAAGGTCTCTAAAAGTAAGCTAAAGTAGGATGTACATGTTTAGTTGACCCCAGACATCTCCAGAAAAACCAAACATCACTGGTGGTTCTCTGTTGTCTGCCCCTTGGTTTTCATTGGCATTTCTAGCTTGCAGCCATTCCCGTCTGGCTCTTTCCAGGCTCTGTTGATCCCTGTTTTCATTATGCAAGACATAAGCACCGCTTCCAAGAAGGCTCCCCAGGCACACCCCCACAGCAACTCCCGCAGCCCCAGTTGCTGGCCCCAGTGCCAAACCGGCTGCACCAATGGACCCTCCTAGGACAAAACCTACGATGGCCCCTGGGTTTTTAAGTGGGACCCATGTAAAGATGACCCCGAAGGCTTGGAGAACAATCTCTATGACTTCTTTTAGCAGGGAAAGACGGCTCTGCAATATATTCTCAAGGTCTTCTTGGCTCTGTAAAACAAGCAGCAGAACTGGGATAACAGCATGCAGGGCGACTGCCAGGTTCTCAAAATCAGGGTTGATCACTGTGCTAGTTATGATCAAAAAATTTCGCACATTCAAGATCGCTTCTTCAACAATCCGGGATGATGTCCTCATGGTAGGAAACTTTCTTGCTTCGTGAAAAGCTCCATCCAGAAGACTGATAATTTCAGTGTAGCCCTCAAAATGATTTGACTCTGTGGCGACCTCCCTTGAAGGAAACTGTACATTTTTCTTCTCCATGGCCTTACAAACTTGGCTTTCCAACAGCTCTCGATGATTTAGACAAAGGTACAGATCTCGTTTCACGCCCTTTCTGCGCTTTGCAGCTTTTAGATTCGTGTTTCTGCACGGATGATGACGGCAAACAACTTCGTCTGACTTGAAGTTAGGGTCAAACTGAAGAAGGACAATTTCTTTCGGAATTTCGTCCATGAAACGGAAAATTGCACCCTTTCGCAATGTCACTTTTGCATAACCTCTGACAGTTTGGGTTTTAAAAAGCCTCTCTGCCTCTTGGAATCCGCCTTTGATCACTGCAGGCAGGGCGGAAGTAATTTTAAGGTTCTTCTCGAGCTCGCGTTTCCAAGCGGCAACTGTAGAAACTGTGGCAACGGTTGACATCTTTTTCTTGGCTCCTTGACTTGCACTTTTATCTAGTTGTAAAACTTCTTTTTCTTTTAAGAGTTCTTTCTTATCTGATGGAGAACCTTTCGTCGTTGAGAACGAGGTGTTCTTGCAAGTTCCAAATCTAATTGCAGAATGATTATTCGTCTTGGAATGTTTTCAAATTATAGAATCCTTTGCGTGGGCGTAATAAGTAGTAAGGGCGGCAATTTCCCTAGAGATGAAGCACATCACTACTTTCCATCTGTTGAATTCAAAATATGAAAAATTAAATGGAAGTATTAAATAGAAAATCAAATGAAACTATATGTTTTTCAAAATTGAAGTTCCTTTAAATATTTACCATAGCGAGCCATTCTCAGAAAGTCTATGATGTAATAGTTAGGGGGTTTCCCGAGGAAATGAGTCATCAGTGCGTATCATTCTCGGAATATGGGAAGAAATAATCAGTTAGCAAATGTCTTTGTCATCATCAGTGCGTGACATTCTTGGTGATATGGAAAGTTGATGATGTAATTTGAACCATAGTTAATCGAGAGACTGGTTGTGAAACCTGAGAATTGTGTTTGTTCGATCTTTTTGTTATCGTTTTTCGGCCTTGACCGTGCACAACACAATAGATGTTGATCTTTTGTTCGAGCAACTGACCAATAAAAATTAAGTTATTCAGTGATAGGGTGTGATCAAAAAACAAAAGATGTGCACGGTCACGGTCGGTTCAACATAAATTGTAGCTCCTTTGTTATCGCAATTGAAGTCTACAAGGTTCCATAACCAGTCTCTCGATTAACTGTGTATGAACTTTTTACTTTAAGTTATGAGGTGATATCATTATCATGTGATAATCATGTGATAATCAGTCGTGTGATTGCTTTTAACCAATGAAATAAAATTTTCCACAACTTGTATAAAATTCTATGTAACTTACACAGCTCGTGTGAATACTAGAGCATCGACGTGGCAATTGTATCGACAGAATTGAGGAACTTAAAGTGCACCTAACCCCAATTTTTTTCTTTTAATCAACTCATTGTACGTTGAAAAGTCGAATAGTGAAATATTTTCTGTTTTTGACGTCGCGTTAGTGAGTTAAAGAGATTTGAAATTAGATGACGTCAAATCAAGACTTTACCATTATTTCTTCTTCGATTTACAATACGCAGTTCACAGCTTAAGGATAATCAATTTAAGAAATACTAATCAAAAACTGTTAATAGTCAATTGAATGATAAACCAAATCAGTGGCGGATCCAGGGGGAGGGTCGGGGGGGGGGGGGGGGGGTCCGGATTCCCTATCAGACCTGTGTCTCCCATGTGGTTCATAAAAATAAAATTGTTTTATACGTAGTTGTTTCACTTCCACCGATTGACTGATTGTCAAGTTTTGACTTAACAAACGCTTTTCGACTCTCAGAAATGCCGTAAATGGCGTTTTTGAGGGTAAAATCAGAAAAACTTTCCGGGGGACATGCACCCCCCCCTTTCAGAAATTCCTGGATCCGCCCCTGGGGTTCGGTGCACTTTAAACCATTGTGAATGAAGTTGGCGATAGCAGTTTGAACTTATTAATCAGACAAGACTTGTGTCACTTCTTTGGATTGTTAATGTGTAAGTAATTGTAATCAAATGATTCATGACGAATTGAAAGATATGGGTGAGGTAATTTGTGACTTCTGTAATAAAAAATTGATAGCCTGTTATAATTGTTGTAAAGGATGAAATGTGTTGTGATGATAAAAAATTGATTAATCACAATGGAATGCATGTTTGTAGAAACTGTGGTGTGGTAGATTCATATGAAACAGCACCTGGGTTTATAGATTTTCATGAGAATGTGTATAAAATAAGGAGAAAAAGCGTGTATATAAGAAAATACCATATTTTGAATATATTAAATGAATTTCAAATGAAAAATTCTTTTTATATTAGTAATGAAAATAAAGAAAAAAATTATGAAAATTTTCTTACTAATAAACAATGTGTTATCACAAGTTAACGGTGATCGTAAACGTATAATAAGTGTAACCTATGTGTTAAGGATTGCCATATGAGAATATAAAAACAACAACTTCTAAGAAGACATTAAAATATTATAATCAATGGTGAAATAATGTTTATTGGTTAATTAAGGATGATATTGACAAAATTATCAACAAGTAACCCGTTGTTTAAAGACACCCCATCTGACATTCAGGTTCGCATTACTTTTCGCTCACTCGGCGCTCTATAGCAGTCCATAGCATCTTGTTCCCCGCCTCCTCTCTCCCTCGCGTGACTTACGCACGAGTGGGTGATTAGTTCACCCACGGATTGAGACCTGACTCGTCTCCAGTCGTCTCTCAATTCACGAGAGGAGCGTTTCTCGCGTTCCGCGTCTATCCCCCACGCGCGTCGCCCGCGTCTTACCTAGAAAGACGACTGGGGACGAGTCAGGTTTGAGACTACTAGCAGACGTCCTTGGGGCTTCTCGCGAATAGATTGCGTAACGAGCCCCAACGACGTCCACCAGGAGATTTACTTTCCTTCAGTATTCTCCAAAATCTGAAAACCTGCACCAAGAAAGAATCAAAAGTTAGTACGTGTATCTTACCCTGGGATATGCCACTACAGAGCAGGAGTTGTGACAATAAGTTTTCCCTTAGTCAAGCGGGGAATGGAAACTGGAAACTTGAACGCCTATTACGTCTTAAGTTTCCTTTATTATTAACTCAAGTTCCCATTACCATTAACTATTAACTCTCCTCGGGGGAGAATCTTGGGTTTCAATTTAACAGCCACAAGAAGAGAGGATAGTTATCGGTTAATAATAATGGAAACTTGAGACGTAATAGGCGCGTCGTATTTACAAAGCGGAAGACAAGATAATATTTCAAACGTGCAAGGTCAACCGTCTTCGCTCTGATTCAAATCGCTTAAAAACGACTCAAAAAGACAAAAGAAAACAGGTAAATAACAATATTTTTATTAAATGATTATGTTATAGCTAATAAAACGTTTGGGTTTCCTGTGCAACTTGTGCACGTTTCAGTTTCAATACATCATAAGAGAACTATTGTTCTGATTGTTTACTAGGCATGCTTTGGCTTATGTAATATTTTTAACGAACTTTGCTTTCGACTGTTTTAAGAACATTGGAAAAGTCTATCGTAACATATTCCCAACCTTAATTTTCGACGTCCTTGTCAATGAAATATATAAAGCTAACGCTGGAGAAACTGTTGTGGCAGAGTGACATAACCTTGCAATGCACCCCATCCATCCCCTTCAAAATTGTACATCCATTGCTGCGGTATGTCTCCACTTGCCATCCATTCTTGCCTGACTCTACCAATGTTCAATTGGTCACTGCGTTCTTTAGTCAGCTTGTAAATTCCACTTCCAAGAAATCCTCCAAATATCCCGCACACAGCAGCACCAACAGCAACTCCAGCAGCGCCAGTTGCTGGTCCCAGTGCGAAACCAGCAGCACCAAAGAACCCACCTACACCAATTCCTATTTGAGTGCCTGGATTTGCAAGAGAGACCCATGTGTAGATGACCCCAAAGGCGAAGAGGATAGTGTCCACGACTTCTTTAAGCAGAATTGATATCTGCAGAAGTTTTTCAGCATTTTCTGGGTTCTCTAAAATACACTGGAAGACGCGGAGAACAGAAGGCAGGGCGACTGCCAAGTTGTCATTCTCTGGGTTGAGCACCGTGTTGGTTATGATCAAGAAGTTTCTGACATTCAGGATCGCTTCTTCGACAATTTGGGATGTGATCCTTATAGTAGGGACCTTTCTTGCTTCGTGATAAGCTCCTTCCAGTATACCGATCAGTGCAGTGTAGCCTTCAAAACGACCTGGCTCTGTGGCGAATTCGCATCGGGAAAATTCCAATTTTTCCTTCTCCATGGCCAGACAAATACGGTCTATCAACAGCTGTCGATGAAAAGGGCAAAGGTATAGATCTCGCTTGACACCTTTGATGCGCTTCGCTACTTGTGGATTTTTGTTCTTGCACGCAGGGTGACGGCAAACGACTTCATTTGACTTGAAGTTAGGATCAAACTGAAGAAGGACAATTTCGTCCGGAATTTCTTTCAAGAAACGAAAAAATGTGGGCTTTCGCAAAGTCACTTTAGCTGTTTTTGCTTCAAAAAGCTTCTCCGCATCTTGGAAGTCGGATTCGATCACTGTGGGTAGGGCGGAAGCACTTTTAAGGTTTTTCTCGAGCTCGCGTTTCCATGTGGTAACTGTAGAAAATCCGGTTGGCACCTTTTTCTTAACTCCTTGATTTGCAAGTTTTTCTGGTAGTAAAAGTTTCTCTTCCAAGAATTCCTTCTCATCTGATAGAGAATCTTTCATCGTTGCGAACGAGCTGTTCTTACAAGTTCCAAATCTAATTGCAGAATGATTTGTTTTCAAAGAGTAGAAGAGCTCAGTATTATTTTTAGTCGCATGATAAACAAAGCAGAATTCTAGAAGGAATTTTTTCATTGTGTCTATGGTCTAGCGAATAGCTCTCGAATTTAGTCATCCGGATCCGGATCACGTTCAATCACAACTATCCGAGAAATAACTTATCATAAACTGCAACTTCAAGTTTGTTATTTATTGATCGTTTTCATTTTCGTAAGCAGTTTGTTTTCTAGCTTTGAGAACAACTTCAGAGAAAGATGTTGCAGGGAATGCCAAATAAAAGAAATTAAGAAATTCTTGAAATACAGCTAGATTTTCTCTATAGTTACCGTTAGCGAAACATACATTCAAATGGACAGAGTAGGATCATTCTGTCGCTTTTTGTATACTAGGTAATATGTCGATAAAATTCACCTTAGTTAGTTAATATCGATTAATAGGTGCTTCCATTGTAGACGTTCACTCAACGAGATACACAAATAATCTAATTTAACTCACGTCATTTGCTTAAACAGGGGAACCCAACGAATCTGTTCCTCACTTTATCTGTTCCCCAGCGGAATTCTTGCTGGCTGGCAAAATATTCTGTACATATTTTTTTTAATTACCATTTTTGCTCTGGTTGACTTGAGAAAGGAGTCGCGAGAACAAATTGTGCTGGCTAACTTGAGCAGATCGAAAAGAGACTGGATCGAAGCAAATCAGAGGACACTTTGGGGCTTAAAAGGGTTCAGCTTCGTAGTAACAAATTTAACCAGTACTTAGAGATATCCGAACAGGTTAAGTTCGAGACGGCAGTAAATGTACAAAACAATAAAAAAAAAGCTTCAAATAGTTTTCCATTAATGTTTCATCAGTTCCCAAGCCCCTTTTGGTAACTTATTATTATTGTTTTTTTCAGTTTATTCATTTTTTTTTAATTGCTGGCTGGGAAACAGACATTTTTTTATCCAGCTGGCTGGGAATTTCTCTATGTGTTATGCTGGCAAAAAGGAACAGATATATTTTTCCCAGCAACGTAGAAGAACACCTGGAAATGCTTTTATATCATTTATTTTAATTTGTTTGAGTAAAATAATACATTTTACCAAAGATTGTTCGTTGGGTGCCCCTGCTTAAAGGGCAGGTAGCATTAAGGCTGGTTTTCACTAGCGCATAAGCACATAAGCATAAGCATAATCGGCCGAAAAGCAAGTGAGAACGCCAACCTCGTTCCCAGGGTCTTCTCGGTTTTCAATATGGCGGCGCTTCGGGAGAAGACGGGGTTTCTCCTCTCAAACTGCCATTTTGAAAACCGAGAAGCCCCTGGGAACGAGGTTGGTGAGAACGCCAGAACATAAGCATAAAGACATACGCAAGCGCAGTATGAACAAAATTCTCGATACCAGTTTTCCTCGGCTGTGAGATCTGAATCAAAGATGGCGGATGATTTGGTTGACCGCCTTGTGCTTATGCTTGTGCTTATGCTTGTGCTTATTTCATCCTCGTTCTCACTTGACATAAATGTGACACAAGCATAGCATAAGCACAAGAAGAACGGAACGTGTTCCTTCTTCTTGTGCTTATGCTTATGCTTATGTCGTGGGAGTTCTCACTTGCTTCTGGATCTCTTATGCTTATGCCTGTGCTCATGCGCTAGTGAAAACCAGCCTTTACGAAGCACTTTGAACTTTCCAAACTGCGTCTTTACAATGACGACAATGACTAATGTCATTGAAAGAAGCGGTTTGATAAATTAGTTTTTAATTGCGGTGTGGGATTTAAGTATGTAAGTCGATAAACAAAGCCGAATTCTAGAGATATTTTTTCATTGTGGCTATGGTCTAGCGAACACGAGCCCTCGAATTTAATTGACTCAACAACTAGCCGAGAAATAACTTATCATAAACTGCAACTTTGTTATTTCTAGATCGTTTTCATTTTCGTTAGCAGTTTTTTTCTGGCTATGAGAGCAACCCCAGAGAAAGGATTTTGCAGGGAATGACGCAAATAAAAGAAATTAATTCAGAAATTCTTGAAATACAGCTAAAGTTTTTTTTCTGTTTCTGTTCAGTTCAAAGATTCAAAAGACCACTGATTTGCATCCTCGCTTTATAAAAGTCTTTTAACTGAGTGAAAAAAATAATTTAGGAAATGCAAATCAGAGGTCCTTTGAATCTTTGAACTGAACAGAAACAGTAACAGAGAAAATTTAGCCGGTGTTTCAAGAATTTCTTAATTTCTTTTATTTGGCATTCCCTGCAACATCCTTTCTCTAAGGGGTTGTTCCTATAGCCAGAAAACAAACTGCTTGCGAAAACGAACACGATTTATAAATAACAAAGTCGCTGTCTATCATAAGTTATTTCTCGGCTAGTTGTGATTGAACGTGATCCGGATCCAGACCACTAAATTCAAGGGTTAGATTCGCTAGACCATAGACACAATGAAAAAATTCCTTCTAGAATTTGGCTTTGTTTCTCGACTTAACTGTAATACGGCTTAAATCCCACGCTGCAATGCAATTGAAAACTAATTTATCAAAGTGCAAAGTGCTTCGTACTGCTACCCGTCTTAAGCAATAGAATGACGCCAGTTAAGTTAGAGAGTCCTTCATATCAGCAACGCTAACCGGGGGGGGGGGGGGGGGGGGGTACTCAACAAAGTTTTGTACGAGGATGCTCCGCCCCAAGGTCCAAACCTTTACCCTTTCATATACCGTTTTTGACAGAAAAGGTACCCCTTTCATATACCCCAGTTTCATTGAAAATGGTACCCCTTTCATATACCTTTCATTGAAAATGGTACCCCTTTCATATGGCCTTTACGTGCGTCTGTTTGATATATTTTGAAAGGCGCTTTTTATAATACTTAGATGGCGGTTTTCCATACTTTTCTATACTTCAACTCGAATTTACGCTGCCTTTTCCTGATTCTTCGTGAAATCCCTACCCTTTCATATACCTCCAGCCTCAAAAAGTTACCCATTTAAGTTACCCCGTATAGCCTATTATAGGGTTAACCCCCTCCCCCGGCGTTAACATTGCTTTGGAGATGTAGCATTTTAAATTTTTTAGCCGTGCAGGTGAGCGTCCATGTGCGAAACTAAAACAAGTATTTTTTTACTCAGTTTAAAGACTTTTCTAAAGCGAGGATGCAAATCAGAGGTCCTTTGAATCTTTAAACTGAACAGAAACAGTAACAGAGAAAGAGAAAATTTAGCTGTATTTCAAGAATTTCGTAATTTCTTTTCTTTGGCATTCCCTGCAACATCCTTTCTCTCGGGGGTTGCTCTCATAGCCAGAAAAAAAACTGCTTGCGAAAACGAAAACGATTTATAAATAACAAAGTTGCTGTTTATGATAAGTTATTTCTCGGCTAGTTGTGATTGAACGTGATCCGGATCACTATTAAAATTCAAGGGTTATTCGCTAGACCATAGACGCAATGAAAAAATTCCTTCTAGAATTCGGCTTTGTTTATCGACTTAACTGAAATGTACTTAATTATCCCACGCTGCAATGCAATTAAAAATTAATTTATCAAAGTGCGAAGTGCTTCGTAATGCTACCTGTCTTAAGCAAGAGAATGACGTGAGTAAAAATTAGGGAGTCCTTCATATTTGCAACATTGCTCTGGAGATATAGAGTGTTTTCACATGACGTCATAAAAACTAAAAAATCTAAAGTATATACATCCTACAAAGCTATTTCTAACATGGTATGTGGATCCCAGTGTTATAATCTTTCACAAAAAGTTTCAGGTTTTAACGATGTTTCGTTTTCGATTTATAGTTGTAAATGTGTCACGCAATTCGTCACGCTATTTCAGATAAGCCGTAATAGCCTGTGAACAGGCTTCTTTTTGGGGAATAGGCCATTTGCACGATGACGTCAATTGACTACTACTACCAAAATTCATTTCGTTTTTCCTTTCTTATTTAAATTTTGTAATCCCAGTGCGGTTTAAAAAACAATAGCCCTAATTTGCACTACAAAACAAAAAACTGAAGGATTCTGGTAGTAGTAGTAGTCAAATGACGTCATCGTGCAAATGGTTAAAATCGACGAGCGAAACGAGCCAAGCACGGACTGGGGAAGAGGGAAGGGGAGACGAAAAAGAAGAAGGCTAAGCCGTAAAAATAAACAAAATTGAACTAGTTGAAAATTATTAATGAATTATATATGCTTATAAGCCGATTTCATGCCTCTTATAGTGAATACAATATTTTGTGATGAGATTTTTGGTGTTATTAAGACTTTAAAGTCTTTAAATTTTTGGCCGTCTTGTGGGACACCAAGATGGCCGCTCCATACATTTCTTACTGAAACTGTCTATACTCATTCGTCTATAACTCGTGAATGAAATGCTCTTGCGCTTCAAAATTTGGCCCAGTTGTGTAGTTTTAAACTCTCTACAATTTCATAAACATTTTAGAATCGAAAACTGCTTCTGAATTTTGATATGACGTCAGTGAAAACACTCTATAGCATTTTAAAATTTTCGGCCGTGCAGCTGAGCGTCCATGCATGTGCAAAACTAAAACAAGTACTATTCACTCACTTAAAAGACTTTTCTAAAGCGAGGATGCAAATCCGAGGTCCTTTGAATCTTTGAACTGAACAGCATTCCCTGCAACATCCTTTCTCTCGGGGTTTCTCCCATAGCCAGAAAACAAACTGGCGAATGCGAATCCCTAAGGCGTTCAATAAAATCGACCCTCTGGCTTGTGATGGAAAAGAAAGTCGAAAGAGCAGAAAATTTCAACGAGCTGAAGGACTGAAGATAGAAATCAAGAGAAAAGAGATACGCGTTTCACTGCCAAGAGTCATTGGCAGGGGTCTTGCTTTATCGTGACAAAAGAAAAAACGCGTTTTTCCAGGGGAAGCTAGCGCAGAACGGATGTATACATATTTAATTACTTTATGTAGCAGCTTAAGGAAGAGCCTTGATTTCTATAGTCTTCTCAGTGCACACACGTTTCTGTGTTGGGAGGAGAAACTGAAAATCAGACTGCCTCAAACAGTACAGTTGTCTACATCAAAAGACTGGTTGTAATGGACCGATTTGGTCTTTGATTTATTATTTTATTATTTTACTACAAAAAAAAAATGTGAAATGGAGCCAAATGTATGCATCAATGCCTTGCCCAAGACAGTGTTGTGGATGTGAAAAACTGTAATAGTATGATTGTCGCACAGTCATTCCGTGACTGAAAAATTATGCAAGGAAAAGAAGGAGACTTTGTTACAGTCTTTATTGAAAAGCTTTTTCTTTAATTGCAGGTGAAAATTGTGTGCTTATATTTTAGCCCAATTCCTCAGGAATTCAATAGTTTTCATTAATGAAAATGGGTGGGGCAGTGAAATAAAGTGGGTGCATGGGACAATGGTTTTCATAGTATTTGCTCGCAGCAACTAATAGTCTTACAAGTAGAACCGTGATAGAACTTGTTGATGGACATTACAATGATTTGGACCGTAATTGTTGGTTTAGCATTTTATTTTGTTGCAGTGACTTGTTGCACAAGCAATACACAGAGGGGGATAGGGGCGACAAGATTCTGAAACTTATTAGGTCGCTAATAGCTTATTTCCAAGTTGCTCTTTGCCTCCTTTACAAACCAAGGCCAAGTGCAAAATCATTCATATAAAAATTAGTTTTCTTTCACATGCAAATAAAACTTATATCCATATGAATGGTTTTGCACTTGGCCTCGGTTTGAAAAGGAGGCAAAGAGCAACTCGGAAAAGGGCTATTCAATTAATTTTAAACCAGTTTGAATTTATAGAGTGACAAGTCATACTTGGTCCAAATTTAGGATACCACGACTATAGATTTTTTTTTACCAAACTGGGTTGTTTACATGAAAAGAAACCTGTATTATGTTGACTTGGTTGCAGGGAGTAGTGACTGTGATTAGTCGCCATTGTATCTGCAGACGCTTAGATCAAATGCACCATCATCACCTCCATGAAAATCATACACTACTTTTAATTTAGAAATAGTTTCTTGCCTCCTTACTTGGTCTTTACGATAAATAATTAAAAAAATTACGCATAAAATACCAAACAATAATATGGCCAGCCACCGTCTCGATGGTACTCGGTCCATGAAGGCAACAGCTGCTGCAGCTGTACCAATGCACCCTCCTACAAAGGTGCGTCCAAATGGGGCAGTAGTTTTCCAGATCCATGGGTAGTTAATCCCATAAGCGTGAAGCATCAATCCTATGACTTCTCTGAGCAAGAAAAGAAGATCTTCTGGATCGTCGGGATTTTATTCTGCAACATAAGCCTTAAGATCAGAGCCACAAGAGGCAAAGCTGTTACTGCATCTGGGTTCAAGACGGTGCTGGTGATGATCAGGAAGTTTCTCACATTCAAGATAGCTTCGAAGATCACGGGTGATTTTTTTTTCGAATAGTGAAAGACTGCCTCCAGAAGGCCGATTAGTGAGGCCGTATATTTTGCGAGATATTCTGCTGGCTCGTGGTCTTCCGTACTCAGGGAAAATGGTTCGCTGATAGCCTCAATTTTTCGTGCAATCTCGCTTTTCAACTCATCTAGATGAGTTTGGCAGAGGTACAAACCCCGCCTAATGCCTCGATTTGCGTTAGGATTACTCTTATGGCACGAGGGATGGCGACAGATTACTTCATTAGACCAGAAGTTAGGATCAATCTGTGGGAGTTGGACAGACCCTGCATGCCTCCCAGGCAATCTCAGTTTCACTTCCCCTCTCAGGTCATCTCCAAAAAGGCTTTTAGCATCTTGAAATGTTCCGTTTGTCACATTCGGGACTTGACTGTTGGGAATACTGTTGAGTTCGGTCAAAAGAACCGTTTTCAAATCTCTAACGGTGGTCATTTTAGGAGAAGCTTGATTTCCTGCCATTATTGAAAGGACGTTCTCGCCCAAGGAGGTCCAAGGAGGCTCAACTGCTCGCAGAAAGAAGGTGGCTGACTACTTCCGAGTTGCTTATCCCACAGGACACCCAAGCGTAATGTTTGCATATTAGATATTAATGATACTTGAAAATATAAGACATTGTATGGAATGTCGAATTCAACGTTTTAAGCAATAATTATATTGCTTAAAACGTTGAATTTGAAATTCCATACAATGTCTTATATTTTCAAATACCATTAATATGCAAACATTACGCTTGGGTTTCCTGTGCTTATCCTCGTTACTCTTCTGCAGCTGCCCCAACCTTTTTCCCAGGGTCTCCAGGTGATGAGAGACCCTCGGAACGATGTTGCCCTGGGCCTGAGTTAACCGCGCAAAAGCAGCCTCAAGCAGCTGAAATTGAAGACCTCGTGCAAACTGTGTTCAGCCACCTTAAGCTTGCTGAAAATTGTCAAAGTGTTACCAAACTTTACTCCAGTTACTCATTGTCTTAAATTCCAGAGATTTTCTGAAATTATTTTCAGTGTCTAAAATTCTCAAAAAAATTCTGGAATTATTCATCAAAGCCTAATTATGCCCCTATCAATGTTTATAAGCCAGAGCTAAGAAGGTGGGGTTTATAATTGTGGGGGTTGGGTGGGCAATCCCTATAAAGTAAGGATTAAATGCTTTTTGATTATGATACAAAAGATCAGTTTTTTGATTGAGTGTGTTCTTAAAAGTATAATTCTCATCAGTTGTTGCAGTTGTTCTTTGCTTTGCTTGACATGATCAAGTGAAGGTTAGGCAACAGATTTGGCAATTTTCTAGTGTTTTTCTTGAACCTCCATCTAAAGTGGTAATGTCAAAATCCCCACCCCTTGCCCAATTCCACCCCCCCCCCCCACCCCCTCGGGCTTAACATTGATGGGTTATATGTTTTGGTACTTCTTAGGAGTATAATAAATTGGAGTTGTGCTCTGATACCAAGAAAAATTTCCTTTGGGGGTCTTTGGGGCATTATTCCATTTCTCACTCCATACCAACCAAAAACCTTGGCATCTATCAGTATTGTAATGATGGTCATTTTAGATTCTAGCATCCTAACTGCTACCATCATCTACAAATTTTTACCCCTAAAAGGTGCGAAAAGTACCCCCGTCATTTTAGGGTTGACGGGGAAGTTTTGTAAGGCAAGTAATCATCATACAGGTGGGTGTTAAATATCAGCGGATATCATAGGTCCAAAGGAAGGCTAATAGAAGGGAGTATATTACACTGAGGGGGGGGGGGGGGGGGGGGGGGGGGGGCTTCTATATAAAAGTGATGGGGATTATCATCATACTTTTAGTGGTTAAAACTCATGGTTTGGTACCACTGAAGGTGTTTAAATTGAAAATGACCACCGCCAGAGACACTCACACAAAAAACTTTTCATAAAGAACTGGTTAACGTAAAAAGTAACAACAACAACAACAACATTTTTTTTAACAACAACAGAAACAGTAATGTGAGCCACACCCACCCAAAGTGGGTTTCTGGTACTCTTTAGGGGTTTCCTTCAAGATTTCAGACAATCACCCTGTTAATATATATGGGAGTCCCCCCCCCCCTGGGGGGACTGTATAATGTCCTCTCAATAGATTCCGTACAATAACATTTTATTGATTTTTTGCACTTTTACGTATCATATAAATATCATGTTACAAAAGACTATTAAACATCAAGCTTAGTATTGTTTATCGTGATCATGAGAGCACATATCAATGGTTTTATAAACTGTGATCTTAAGTACTATCTCGGGAAACTTGGAACTTTTAGATCCAAATTTGAATCATTGCTTACAATATGTCAATTTTGTTTGATTTGATGAGCGGTGTAGCTACCATATACAGTTGAACCTGTCTAATACGGACACTGAAGAGACAGAGCAAAGTGTCTGTATTAGAGAGGTGTCCGTATTATAGTCAGTTCACCATGATGACGTCACTTTTAAGACTCCACTGACAGTTGTAAGTGTTCAGTAACTAAAAACAGACACACACTCATCTTTTAACTGCATCTAAATTGATTAATATACAGCATTGAGACACTGTCTATCAGTAGTGTACTACATTGTAAAATTCTCAGCTACATAAGGTATACGTCAATCACTGTGTTTTATTAAAACAAAATGAACTACAACGCAATGCTGCATGTGAAAAGTAAAATTTTAAGTACAATTCTGAAAACGTCTTTCGATATATGTTTGTAACCACAAACAGGAAATTGTATTACTTACTCAAACTATCATCACCTGATCACCGGAGTGTCCGTAATAAAGAGGTTACCGGTAAGTTTATATGAATTTGCTCTCTGGGGCCGAGATTTAGTGTCCGGCCTGTCCGTATTAAAGAGGGTCCGTATTATAGAGGTTTTTTTTAAAGAAAATATGTGAGAATTTTGTTGGGACATAGGAAACTGTCCGTAATAGAAGTGTCCGTATTAGAGAGGTGTCCATAAGGAGAGGTTCGACTGGACCTAAACCCCACTACGAGGCACAATGAGAAATGAGAGGTTACCTCTCTCACAATCCTTCACATTCATCAACACAAGGAAATTGACAACTGATAAGGTTGTCACCAAGTTTGCAAATGCTATGGATAGGCATTTTGTAAAATAATTGTTGTACGGCTGTGCATTTAGAAAGCTGATGATCTTCTGGATTAAGCCTTTCGCTGAAATATGTACTGATTAACTTTCAAAATGCTTAAAATATGGGTCATTTTACTCAGGAGTGACTCAGAATTAAAGCATTTTCGAGCAGTTAATTTTCCAAAATTTTTTTGGGGGGGGCGGGGGGCATGCCTTAAATCCTAATAATACAAAAAAGTCTAGCTATGCCCCTGTGAGCATTTACAATTTTTTCCTAGAGATTTATTTTTAGTTTGATTATCAGCAGTTGACATGTATTGTGACAACAACTGTTGGATACTGCATGATCAAAATATTTAACAATGTATTTAAGATAAACTTGATTACTGACTAATGATAGAGTGATTGATTGTTAATGCCTGTGTCACAAATTTCTGGCATTGCATGTTAGCCCGGCCACATATAAGTGAAAAAGCAACCCCTAAGCTCTTGCCCAGTTTATGTCTTTTACTGAGCTGCAGGGAATGGATGCAAGTACAATCCACCAAAGGCATTTCCATCAAAATAATACACTGGGTATTGATTATTTGGTTGCCCAGGTCTTGCGGCAGCACCACCAGCAGCTCCCCAGTACCTTCTAAATCTCTCCACTTCCTGTTGTCTTTGGTCTCCCACCATCAGGTTGTAAATGCCACCACCTATAAGGCCTCCCAACACACCTCCTGTAGCTACACCGGCTGCTCCACTCCAGGGTCCAAGTGCAAAACCCACTGCTCCAATGACCCCTCCCACACCAGCTCCTATCTGGGCACCAGGGCCATGAAGAGAAAGTGACACCCACGTGTAGACGACACCAAAAGCGAAGAGGATCATCTCTGTGAGTTCTCTGAGAACGTACACCAGAGAAACTGCCAACGGCGGTACACTGTCTGCATTCTCCAGAAGAAGTCGGAGGATTTGAATAACAGGGGGGAGGCCAAGTTCCAAGTTGTTGTCATCGGGGTTGAGCACCGTGCTTGTTATAATCAGGAAGTTCCTGACATTCAAGATCGCTTCTTCGACCATCGGGGATTTTCCCTGCAAGGTTTGAAATTTCTTTGCATCGTGATAGGCTCCCTCTAAAAGACTTATAAGGGAAGTGTATCCAGCAAAGCGGCCTGATTCGGGCTTTTCTTCACTCGTGGCGATGCTGATGTTTTCCTTCGCCAAGGCGTGAGAAATCGAATCCCTCAACACCTGTCGATGTTGTGGGCAGAGGTACAAATCTCGCTTGCCACGTTTCGCTGCTTCCGGTTTTCTGAAGTTGCATAAAGGATGGCGGCATATAACGTCGGTTGACGTGAAGTTTGGGTCAAACTGAACAAGAACGATATCTTCGTATGCTCCTTGGTGTCCGGCCTTTCGCAATGTTACTTTGGTATCAAAATTGGTTCCAAACAGCTTTCTTGCATCTTCAAAGGTAGTCTTGGTCACTTTAGGCGGCCGAGATGTATTCTTGAGAAGTTTGAGAAGATCGCCATGCCACGCTTGAACCGTCGACGACATGGGTTCTCCAGTCAAACGGCGTTCCAAATGTAATTTCAAATAAGATTCATCTACTTTGTTTCCAATTTTCCGAAGTAAAATCGCCACTTGGCTGAATTGATTTACCTTTTTTATTTCGACCTCAGTTGTCTCTAAATCGTTTGTTTCCATTCTTGCTTTGAGCATTATATATATATCTTGTAGCGGAGTTGTAGCTCTTCGATCGACCACGCAAGTAAAACTGAATACAATTGGGTTCGCCTGAGCATTTCTTTCAATAAGTTTGGGGGAAAACCCTGCATTGGCATTACCTTAGGAGAATTTAGCATCTTTTGATAAAAACGCTTTGATCAGTCGCGACAATCACCTGCTTAGGTTCAGGTTATATTACACAGATATTTTTATAAAATAAGCTCAGGTGTTTCGTGACGTGGCATATTTGTCTCAATTCATCACTGCTTTTCACTCGGCCTTTCTTCCAATGACTTTCGATCACATTTCATTTTATCTTTGTTTTAGCGGGATAATCGAAATAAACAGCTACCTATAGTTAGATTTGAAAGCTTTAAAGTTTTCAATACAGAAGAGTTTTTAGGGACAATTGTTTTTTTACGTGGCAATTCTCGGAAAATTAAAGTTTTTATAAACATGGCTCAGAAGGGGTAAACCCCTTGGATCACGCAGTGAGGGGAAACCCCTTGTTGAAAACGCGAAAGGTGACCTGGGACTGTTTATCTCTTGGACATTTCAAGATGTCTGCTAGTCCATCGGCGAAACGAGGTAAAACCCGGGCAAAAATCGGCGCGACGAGCGTTTTCTGGAACGGGCGAAGGAACTCTTTCTAGAAAACTTTCGTCACGCCGACTTTTGCTGCATTTTTACCTCGTTCCGCCCCGACTCAGGCTAAACTGCCTTTGCGTCTCCGAGGAGGAGTCCAACACTTCGTGCAGTTGTTTACTCGTAATCTGATGTAATATGTGTTTTGCTAAAATCGAACGCCCTGAGCAAATGCTGAGCATACAAAGAGTCTACAAGATTATATCAGAAGCTCATAACAGGGAACTACGCCGGATTAGGTTCTGGTTGATTAAAGCACTGTTTAATTGTTTATGAGGTTTAATAGCATTGAGAGATTTAACGTCTAAAATCAGGCTTTCGAAAACCTCAGTGGCACCTTGCATCCAAGCTTCTCTTTTTAAAAGTTCTTATACGGCTTATAATATATCAATGTTCGTTTTCGCTTGACACAAATTCTTATGCCTCCGCTTATGCTTAGGATTATGCCGCTCGCTAGCGAAAAACCAGGCTAAAGCCGGATACCCTCGAGATCATCTCTAGATGTCCGCCTAAGAAAGGTGTCCGCCTTACAAAGTTTTATTATATAGTTACAAACAGACAAGTGAAAATCGGCCGAAATTCCCATATAAAAATGACAGGGGCGCTCGTCGGAAATTTTTGAAAAACACCCTAAAAGGTACCAGAATCTTGTTTGATGGGTGTGGCTGAAATGAATTTTTACCCCTAAGAGGTACCAATTCTAAAACAGCACATGTCATATTCTGTCATATTTTTTCGGCTTTTTCCCCTAAAAGGTACCGCGATAATTTTAACGGTGGTCATCTTAGATTTAAGCACCCTAAGCGCGGGTACTAATCTACACATTTTGACCCCTAAAAGGTACGACGAGCACCCCCGTCATTTTTATATGGTAGTCACTGGATACTAGCGAAACACTGATGTCCGCCTAAGTGAGGTGTCCGCGTTACAGAGCTGTCTGCTTTTAGAGAGTTCATCTAGCTATTGGATGGTTTTCACTTCGGCCATGTTCTTGGTCAGAAACACTATAAATCGTTTGCATAAAAAAATAGAGTATTTAATACTGATGCCCAAAGGATGTAAATTTCATTGTCCTGGCCACCAACATGGCCGCCGTAAAAACAATCAATTCCGTTTCACAAAGCATGTTCTCTAAAAATATACCATTTATTGCAATTTATTCATTCATTCGCTTCATTCATTAATTCCACAAAAAAAAAATTAAAAAATTACAAAAGCAGAATAAAAAAATACATGTAGCAGGTGATGAGTTCGAAAGCCAACGACGACGACGACGCAAAGCCGGGATTAAAAGTCAAATGATGATTTCCTCTCTACTTGTTGAAAATCGTTTTCAAAAGCTTATTTTGAGCAAGTAAAAAAAAACTGAAGGGCTGACAAATTTTTCAAAATGTTTCCAATAATAAGTTTTTAAACTGCCTTCAAAATTGATACTGATCCTGAGTTAGCTAAATCGTTCCATGAACCACCTGCACCCAACCCTGCAGGTTTGTAACACTTCCTCGTTAGATAAATAGATGAATAAATACAGAAACTATGGCTACCGACTGCTGTTAAAAAAGGTAATAATAACTAATAGTTACAAACTATTAGTCACTACATGCACATGTTTTTTAATGAGGCGATGGATAAAAGTTGTTATAAACTGTATTTTGACACAGTTAGTAAACCACAGTGTTAACAATACACAGCAACAATTAACAAACGAGTCAAGTTCATCAAAGGCTTAAAAGAAAGTCATGTTTACGTTTCTTTTGACGATTTAATGCCGTTTAAAGGGATATTTGTATCACTACCAATTTTCGATCTGTTCCGGGATGCCTTGGCTAAAAATTCAACAGGCCGAAAGTCGCGGCATTAGGAACAAAACCCTTTTGTTCGAAAAACTTCGCCTTCAAGTATGGTATGATTTCCAAGAATCTTTGCCTCCCTAAATTTTTTGGCTGAGCTATCAAAAATTGGCCTTCACTGGAATCGAGGCACAATATATGCGATATTGGCATGTTCTACAAAATACGCAGAGTTCAAGTCAACATTTCCCTCCCTTACGAGCTATCCACAGTGCCCCCGTGCAGCCGCACAAGAGCAAGTAATGCCTTTAAGATCCGTCAACCGTCCACCTCAGTTAACGTTTTCAAATATTCATTCTCTGTAAGATCAGTTCCTGTGTGGAATGCATTACCATCTGACATTGTTAAAGCTGCATCATATTCTGAATTCATCCGTGAAGTATCTCAGTCCTACTCTTTTACGTTTTTGAAAACTAATTAACACGTGTGTAACAATGACGCTATAATTTAATTTGACTTAACTTAATTGCTGCGAGCCCTTTGGCGAGCAGCACACTAATCGTGACAGGCTCCCTGCGTTTCATTTGACCGAGTGAGACCTGGGCGCTTTATATACGGCGAAACATTTCGTGGACTATGATTTTGAGTGAGGATGCAGTATGTATCATCAGCGGCAGTAGTTGTAGAATTCTGCGTGGTCAGACTAGCCCCAACATGTACAACTGTATTAGTAACTGTAAAATAAACTGTTTTAGCGCGCGCTAAAATAGCGCGATCTGATATGGCGAGTAAAATTGTCATTTTGAGAGAAAACGATGATTGGTTTCGAACAACTGGAAAAAGTCTGGAAAAAGTCAGGCGTAGTTTTTATTGGGTTCACTGAAACGTCAGTCTACATTCCCGGTGTGCCGAGAAACTTAACTTTCCATCTAATCGTAATACGAACTGAATTTGAGGGTGGTATGCACCGATCTATCTCGAAAAGCGCTAGCGAATCACTAATTCGTTTGATGCCCCTGAATAATACTGTTAACTTTCAGCAGCTTTCCACCACCAGCAGATCGGGTCACATAGCATGCATTTTTACTGGAAAACAGAACAGCAAACTATGTCGATTGTTCTCATGAAAAGCGGTTGATAGCTCGGTTCGGAGAGCATAGACACAATCAAAGCTCCCTGAGCGGACAATCTCGTAAGCAGACAGCTCTTCTTACGGCCACCTAGACCAAACCCCGTTTATACGGATTTTTTTTTTGCTTCGCGAGTGTGGAGCTTCGACACATCCGCCCAGGGTATCCCTGTGGATAAACTTCCTAGAGTTTGGCACCTTCGGTGCTTAATTTTTCCTAAATCTGAGTGTACAATACAAAAACGTTTAGCTATACTCCTGTGGGCATTTACAATTTTTCCAGAGATTTGTTTTTAGTTTGATTATCAGCAGTTGACATGTATTGTGATAACAACTGTTGGATACTGCATGATCAAAATATTAACAATGTATTTAGAATAAACTTGATTACTGATTAATCAGTGATAGACTGATTGATTGTTAATGTCTGCGTCACAAATTTCGGGCATTGCATGTTAGCACGGCCACATGTGAGTGAAAAAGCAACCAAGCTCTTGCCCAGTTTATGTATTTTACTGAGCTGCAGGTAATGGATTCAAATACAATCCGCCAAAGGCATTTCCATCAAAGTAATACACTGGGTATTGGTTGTTTGGTTGCCCAGGTGCTGCGGCAGTGCCACCAGAAGCTCCCCAGTACCTTCTGAATCTCTCCACCTCCTGTTGTCTTTGGTCTCCCACCATCAGGTTGTAAATGCTGCCACCTATAAGGCCTCCCAACACACCTCCTGTAACTACACCGGCTGCTCCACTCCAGGGTCCAAATGCAGAACACACTGCTCCAATGATGATCCCTCCCACACCAGCTCCTATCTGGGCACCAGGGACCTGAAGAGAAAGTGACAACCACGTGTAAACGACACCGAAAGCGAAGAGGATCATCTCTGTAACTTGTCTGAGAACGTACACGAGGCCATTTAGCAACGGCGATACACTGTCTGCATTCTCCAGAAGAAGTCGGAGGATTTGAATAACAGCAGGGAGGGCAATTTCCAGGTTGTTGTGATCGGGGTTGAGCACCGTGCTTGTTATAATCAGGAAGTTCCTGACATTCAAGATCGCTTCTTGGACTTCTTGGGATTTTCCCTGCAAGGTTTGAAATTTCTTTGCCTCGTGATAGGCTCCCTCTAAAAGACTTATAAGGGAGGTGTATCCAGCAAAGCAGCCTGGTTCGGGCTTTTCTTCACTCGTGGCGATGCTGATGTTTTCCTTCGCCAAGGCGTGAGAAATCGAATCCCTCAACACCTGTCGATGTTGTGGGCAGAGGTACAAATCTCGCTTGCCACGTTTCGCTGCTTCCGGGTTTCTGAAGTTGCATGAGGGATGGCGGCATATGACGTCGGTGGACATGAAGTTTGGGTCAAACTGAACAAGAACGATGTCTTCGTATGCTCCTTGGTGTCTGGCCTTTCGCAATGTCACTTTGGTATCAAAATTGGTTCCAAACAGCTTTCTTGCATCTTCAAAGGTAGTCTTGGTCACTTTAGGCGGCCGAGATGTATTCTGGAGAAGTTTGAGAAGATCGCCATGCCACGCTTGAACCGTCGACGACATGGGTTCTCCAGTCAAACGGCGTTCCAAATGTAATTTCAAATAAGATTCATCTACTTTGTTTCCAATTTTCCGAAGTAAAATCGCCACTTGGCTGAATTGATTTGCCTTTTTTATTTCGACCTCAGTTGTCTCTAAATCTTTTGTTGCCATTCTTGTTTTGAGCACTATAGTATAGCTTGTAGCTTGTAGCTCTTCGATCGACCACGTTCCAAGTTACAAGCCTAATTCCAGAATGGGTATTCTTTTTGAAATGTTTTCAAATAATAGAATCCTTTGCGTGGACGTAATATCCCCGAAACTGAAATACTTCAGAGAAATCCCGATTGTTCTCATGAAAAATGATCAAAGCCATCACATTGGCCCAGGGTAGCCTGTGGAGTGGAGCGCACAGGATACTCACAAATCGCGCAAGGTGACCTGGGACTGTTAACGCGTGCTGATTCAAGATGGCGGCCAAACAGTTGAGCGGCATTCTGCGAACTCATATCGCAGCAGGAAAAGCTACCCCTTCACCGCCGTTAGGTCCTTCACTTGGTCAGGTTAGAAGCTATTTCGCGCTTTCTCATTCCGTTGTTTTCACACAAGCGTTATTCAGTTTCCTTTTTTTCGTAATTTGATGGATTTTAGCGCGGAGTGAACATAGCTCAATTTTGTAAAGAATTCAACGACCGCACGAAGCACATTATCACTGGAGTTCCGATACCAACAATTATCCATTACAAGGTAATTATGGACTTGTTTCATTTAAGAATGCCAGGTCGAGTAACACCTGATGAAAAATAAGCGAAAGTACCTCTTTACTTTGTCATGTCATGTCTTAATATCCTCCGCGACTTAAAGCTGAATTACAGTCCGTACTGCGCAATCTCAGGGTTTGTTTTCATTTTTTGTTTTGAATTTGTTGATATGTTACACTTCGGTAATAGCATACATGGAGTAAATGGGAGTAAACCGTTTGTCCACCATTACGACAGGGTTCTCCTTATCAGGCGGTAACCGGTAAAATTTACCGCTTGAAGCAGTACTTATTACCGCCTGTAACTGCTTGCTCCCAGAACATTTTTAAGACACACAGTTTTTCCTTTACCGCTTAGCAAAAATCCCTTACCTGCTGAGCTGAAATTTAGGGAGAACCCTGTACGACCGTTGTGTTTACGAATGCTCGATGAGCTGAAACGTCGGTTTGGGAAAACTTTAGGGTTCTTTTATTTGTTATTATTGTTTGACAAGGATATCTGACGTTAATAATGAAGGAAAAGGTAAGTTTGTTCCGTAATTTTCATTTTCGCCAGTACACGTTCCTTGTTTGTGAGTCTCACAAACATTGCCGAGCTGAGATTGCGCAGTACGGACTGTAATTCATCTTTAAGGGACTGTTCGTTAATTACGGCTAAGAGGGGGCTGGTGTTTATTTCTTAAAAAGGCACAGCGGAAAACGTACCCCCAATATTCCGTATTTACAAAAAACGTACCCTCCCGACTTATGTGCTGTACAAAATCTGTACCCCCCTCCCCTCCCTCGTTTGATCTGAAGTTTCCTCAGTCCCAGTTCACTCGTCCAGGTAGTGCATAACGCCTGGGAGTTATTTGTACAGAAGGAAGGTGAACAGCGAAAAACTGTAGAAAAATCCTATCACAGAGCCTATTATAAACATTTTGAAAAACGATGTAATATAGAGAAGTATCAAAGGTGGGAGTTTTTGTGAGAAAATCCTTACAAGAATTGACATGAGAAGATGTATTGTTGGCCCTAGAAGCGTATAACGCTGAAACATTGTTAATAATACCAAAACTAAAAGTGTGCCCCCCATTTTTTTTGCGGAAATGAAAAATGTACCCCCCCCCCCCCCCATTTTTTAACACTTAGCAAAAATGTACCCGCCCCCCATTCTGAACATTGGCCTCCTCTTAGCCATAATCAACAAACAGTCCGTAACTGCACCTTTCCATAATGCATGAACTGTCAAGTTCAAAGCCCAACTAAGGTTTACGTTTTTCACAGCCATCAATCATAACTGTGGCGACAAACATTGTACATAAACGAAACTGTTGCTTGAGTTTTGAACTTTAGAGTTCACGTGTTATTGAAAAGCGCAGTGAGAGTGGACTAAATTGCCTCAACAGTTCAAATATACAGTGAATGCTTTCTAAGGTGGACACCCTTGAGACAAGTGATGTGCGGGATTGCGGAAAATTTGTTCTATTCCTTTCAATTCTTTATAGAACAAGGCATTGAGACAATGAGCTCTAGTCTTATTCAAATGAGATGCAAATTAGTATATTCCAATTTTCCGCAATCCCGTATCTTGGAGCTTGAGACTAGTTGTCTTGAGGTATTTGCCTAAAGAGAGTTGTTGTAACCTCTGACATTAGAAATCTGTGATATCAGAACTGAATCAAGATCACTCATTGTCTAGGAACCTGGAACATGCTAACTTGCAGTAGAGCAAAGTGCTTGGAAATTGAGAGCCAATCTCCAGGCGATTTTTATGTAACTTAATGCACCACATGAACACATAACTAGATTCGAGGGTGTTACGAAAACTAAGACCTAAGACCCATCTTAGTTTTCGTCATCACAAAGAGGAAATGCAACCATGATGGTAAATGACCATATTTCCACTGCTGAAGGGACAGCAGTCCCATTAATGACTGGATTTTTGTAGCATCAACAGCATCCAGAAAAACTCAGTTTTGATATTGAACTCATTATCTGTGGCACAACACAGTTAAAATCATACTATGAACTTAAAGAATCTGACCCACCCAGTATGCATTGCACGCTCACCTACATTCAGATGCGATTTTCAGGGCACCTGAAAGTCGGAATTCTATCACTCATATCATTCCATAATGTATATCGATGGGAATATTTTTTTCGCGCGTGCTGAATATGAGATTTTCATGCACAAATATGGAAATATAGATTATAGGAAATTCCCAGATAACAACAACAATAGAGGCACGCAATGTAAAGTGGGTGGGTCAGATTCTTTTAAGAAAACCACTTGCTTACGCTGCTGGACATGATTGTTTTTCAATACTGTTCAAACTGTTATTTATCTGTCCATAATATTCACTTAAGATTTAAAATACTGTTTACAAGGCTAAAAGTTAAAAGAAAAAACGGTCACCCTGAAGATTTAATTAGTCGAAAACATTCGGTTTTATTTTCTTTTAACTTTTAGCCTTGTAAATAGTAATTTGTTATTAATAATTTAATTGATTTATTACTTCAGGGTGACAGGACTTTTACTTTTGAAATGAATTCCCCTCCATCATCACATTTCCTCAAAGCAGCAGCAGGGATTGAGAAGGGGGCACAAAAGCCAGGTAACTAACATATCCTTGTCATCACAGCATGTCCATTTGCACTACCACTGCTCCTAAGAGTGCCAAAAATCAAAATTCAAGAAAAATCCTTATTAGGGGTGGCGAATGGTAAATCCGAGACTCGTCGAGACCCTTGTTTCAAAATCCGAGATCGCGACCGCAGCTACGCTTCATGTATAAAATCTTAGCCCGAGACCCAATGCGGGAAAAAACCGAGCCCGAGACTCAGTGCTAAAAATATCCGATTCACCTATCAAACAACAAACAAGGATGAAGGATGAGAATGCTTGACAAAAGTATCCGAGACTCCAAGATCTTGAGGGAAAAAAATCCGAGATTCCGAGACACTGAAACGCACCAGCGAAACAAGACTTTGAGACTTAAAACAAAAACGGCCGAGATTTTGAGACCGGACCAAAATTTTCCGAGACCCACGATTTTGAAGGTACTATTCGCCACCCCTCTTATTTATTCCTAATGTTGAAAAACAAATGGTAACATGTAAAAATACTGTTGAACAGGTTTCATTTGAATGGTCAGACCATGGGATTTGTTTGACAGACTGAAAAGTTAGCACTACTCTCTACATGATTGACATGTCTCTAGAATATTGACTCTAAGAGTGAAATGGTTAGGGCCAAGGTTAAAATTAAAAGCAATCGTTTGGAGGTGGCATGTACATCTTGGAACACCTTACAGGGTTGGCTGAGAAAACAATATCTAGAACAAACAACAGAACAATGGACCCTAGCCCTGAAAATAATACATGTGCGTGATACCCAGGTCCAATGAAATTAGAGGTTCTGAAGAGGTGCATGAGTAGTAAGAGGACGCTAGGAGGGGAATGGTCAAATTTCACTAACCACGCCCAATAGGGTATTTTGACTATAATTTTTTTTTATATAGGGGATTTTGACTATATTTTTTTTCATTTTTTCTTCCTTTTTTAAAATAGTTTTTCAATTTTTTTTTCAATTTTTGATTTATATAGGTGATTTTGAGTATCATATTTTTTCAAAATTTTTTGTCATAGTTCTCCCAAACTCAGGAGAGCGTACACTGTAGCACTGTACACCCCTATACACCCCTGTACACTCCTATGCAATCCTATACACCCCTGTACACCCCTATGCAATCCTGTACACCCCTATACAACCCTGTACAGCCCTATATACCCCCATACAACACTGTTTTCTAAGTTCATGTGTGGAGGAATTCCATCACGTCCCAAAAAATGGGGAAATAGTCAAAATCCCCTATATGTAGTGAAATCCCTAAGGAATTGATTGAGACCACACAGGGAAATTGGGGAATAGTCAAATCTCTCTATATATCCCCAAAAATTGGGGTACAGTTAAATTTTGGGGGAATAGTCAAAATCCCCTATATGAAACCCCCCAAGAAAAGGAGGCCACACATTTTTCAAATCAACAACAAGTTTTAATGAATATTAAAGTTCAATGAATGAATATGTTCAATGTCTGCAAAAGTGCATGATTTTGTGGGGTGTGTCGTTTACACCAACTCTTTCTCTTTTTATGATTTTCACCATCTTTGAATGTAATTTGAATCAATGCAGATTTTGGTCTTCTGTATTTTCCCCATAAAACCACGAATCATTGAGTTCTTCATTTGTGACAAGACAGAGAGTAGGAAGATTGTTGAATGGATTGTCATCATTGTCAGATAGGTTGTTATTGTGTTGGTGAGTTAATCTATTCAATCTGAATAAAGCATTGGTGCCATACGTTCCAAACATTCTATCATCAACATAGACTCCACGATATCCAATGGCTGATGGTGGAAGTTGATAAGTGCAGATCTCATTGAATTCTGTGAGGCTGCAACTTAATGATTGATATCATATTCCTCAGTTGCATTGAGAGTTGGTCTGAGTGAATGTTTGATGATTTCTCCCAACTTGTAAAAGAAGTTTCTTAGATCCTCAGTATCCTCAAAACACCTTGCCCAGTCATTGTTGTACCATTCTTCTTCAGTCATTGATGCCCCATTGTTCCATACATGCGTTGTTCCGGTGTGATTCTGTTCTGGTGTTGGATTGAAATAATTACATTCATAGCAGCAGGTGTAGGGGGTCCAAAGAGTCCAATGCATAGATTGTTGACAAGATGTTTCAATTGAATACAAAATGTATATAGTCGAGGATCTAAATCATTTGAAAAACAATTAATATATTGCAAAAAATTCTCTTTGATTGCGAGAAGAAGAGAGACCCTGGGAACGAGGTTGATTGTCTTGTCTGTTTATTACTCCAACAAAAGGAATTGGATATTCTCCTTCTCTTCTTGAGATGACAGTTGTAATATTAAAGTGTATATGACAGATTTTTTTTATTTGCTTGATGGAATCTACATGGTGTTCTTATCAGAAAATCGAAAATAGTTTTTTGGATATCATGCCATTCGTACCCTATTTCGTTCCTATCGTGCCCTTGCTCAATGACCTCCAAACGTCGTGCCATTCGTGCCTTATTTCTTTCCTTTATCATGCCCATTTCGTTCTTACATCGTATCCTAATTCGTTCCTATATCCTGCCCTATTTTCGTTCATTGATCGTTCCTAACGTGCCTTTATCGTTCCTGGCGTGACTTCATTAGTCACGGTTCTTGAACTACAATATGTAGTATCCTTTTTCGCGCGCTTTATAACAGTTGTCATCTGCATACTTCCCTTTCCAAGACAGAGTCAGAGCGTTAAATAAAAAAAAAATCATCAATGGAAAATTGCGCCTTAATTTTTGTTTTCTGTCTTTTAATTCAACATTCTTCGCAGTGTGGATATGTTTTTGCACACTAGCAGGTAACTAACACGAATATGAAAGTCTCGCGCACAAATCGACTGAACGTGTTAACGTTTAATTGACCACGGACAACAATTTATCAGGTAAGAATTATCCTATTTACCCCTGCTTTATTCCTGAAGAAAACCCACTTTTGTTTAGTGTAACCGATTTTTAAGATTTATAACCTATATCAACTTAAATTTGCTGTCAATCTGGACCATCTTTCTGTTCACAGTCCTTAGCAAAAGGCAAATCCACATGCAATCTACATGTAATTTTACACTGACTGTTAATGACAGTTAGTTGGGAGAAAATATATCTTTTATCTTACTTATAAAATCCGTAACGTCGTCTCAAAATCGAATTGGCTTTGCATCATATTTCAGCACTTTATTAAAGTCCCTTCCAATAAGCTTACTAATTCCTGGTGCAAATTTATCGTTTGCATTATAAACCGGACTAGAAAAAGGAATTAATAAGGTCGACTTGTTGCAAGTCGGAGACTGACACTGGAATGACTGGATACGATCTCCCTATATTTAATAATGCTCTGGATTAGCGGAAAGACTGGCAGAACAGATAACGATGTAGGAGTCTAGATTCAGCTAATTTTGGACAACAAAACTATTAACTTTGACAATGTTATGACGTTGATTTGTGTATTTTACAATAACCTTAATTTTACAACAAGATGTCAAAAGTTAACTTAAGCTTTTTATTCGAAAAAAAACACACTCGTAAATGAAAGGTTAAGTCGATTATTTGAGTTAAAAATACAAGGAACAACTTGAATTTCGAAACTAACCTTTATTCCTGTTAAAAGTGTTCTCAAAATAATCTGCTGAAACACGTGCACGACTCAGTATTTAAACTTAATTTCAGGGACATTACTAATTCCTGCTCACCGCCAATTCCTCAACAACATCGTCATCTTTTCGCTTGATGGTCACAGTTTTGCTTCTTCAATTTCATTCTATCTACATTCCGCTGCTTTTGACGATTTTGTCTTTGAATTCTTACCCCCGTCGAAATTCGCTGATGGCGTCACTCTTTGTCTTGTTGACAAAAAAAATTAACCAATTAGCATGCGAGAATTCGCTCAGTGAACAGAATTACGTGGCTTCAGCGAGCGCGCACTCAAACCCAAGAGAAATCGCCTGAGAAATGATGTGAGATGCATGAACACAAGAACAAGAAAGAGACTAGCTTGTGCTTATTACACTTGTGGGAACCGGTGTAAAATAGACACGCACACTTACAAGGATTATTTCGCCATCTTTCAGCTTTATGTCAACATTACTGTGCTTGCGTTTGTCTTATTGTATATGCCCATATTAGAACGTTTTCCACTTGTGTGTGCTCATCGCACAAGTGGAAACCGGGCTTAAGGGTCTGTTATCAGGAAGGTTGGGTCACCCAACTTCCAGTCTTAACCTATCAAGCCTCACACATTTCTTTTTTTTTTCACGTGTCGTGCATGTTTGTAAGGCAGCTAGGGTAAGCGTAGTGCTAGCTTCTGTCAAATGATTACCCAAAAGCCGTGCTATAGCTGTTAAGAGTAGAAATTGCAATTTTGAACAACAACAACAACAAAGCATGACCCAAAGTGACCCTTACCGACTTGGTTTTCTTCTTAATACTTACAGACGAAATCAACGCATTATGGACCATGGAGTGCTCCCTCAATGAGTGGCAAATGATCTTGAGAGAGCTCTCAAGCCCAAGAGGAGTGAAGAGACCATGCCTCGAAGGGTCCGTCTTTATCCCTGCCCCTGCCCCTATCCCTGCCCCTGCCCCTGTCCCTGCCCCTGCCCCTGCCCCTGCCCCTGCCCCTGCCCCTGCCCCTGCCCCTGCCCCTATCCCTACCACTATTCCTGCCAATATCCCTGCCCCTGCAACTATCCCTACCACTAACCCTGCCACTATCCCTGCCTATCATTTATTGCCCCCAATAGTCACTACAGGTTTACCCCATCCCCCTCCCCCTGTTTCCAGTTCAACCCCTCATTTGTTGCCCCCATTAGTCACTACAGGCTTAACCCGTCCCCGTCCCCCTCCCCCTGTTTCCAGTTCAACCCCTTATTTGTTGCCCCCATTAGTCACTACAGGCTTAACCCGTCCCCGTCCCCCTCCCCGTCCCCCTCCCCCTGTTTTCAGTTCAACCCCATATTTGTTGCCCCCATTAGTTACTACAGGTTCAACCCCTCATCCTCCCCCTATTTCCAGTTCAGCTCCTCATTTAATGTCCCCAACTGTGTTTACTGTTTCACCCTCTCCCCCTGTTTGTTCCAGTGTATTCCATCATTTGGTGCCTCCTACATGTATTTCACATAGTGTTGCACTCCATACCTCACCTTCACTTCAACTGCTCAATACATTCTCCCCAAACCATTTATCACCCATCACCAGTTCTCCCTCTCTACCAGACACAGCTACCTTTTTCACTTCTAAGGCCCCCTCCACAGCAATCAATCCTGTCACTTTACAACAAATAAATTACACACACCAAAACACAATCTCACTCACCCAACTACTAAACCAAATTATCTTAAACCAATTTAACATCATGGCCATGATTTCTGGAGGACCACAAGACACTTCACAGCTACAGCCATCACCATCAAAGCCTATAATAGAAGGACATATCCTGCCACGTGAAACAATTGTGGACCTTAAAATTCATCAACATCTGGTTAAGTTGGTGTGTGCCGTCTTCCAAGATCATGAACTGGTGAACAGAAACATGAATGGTGGACATACTAAAGAAGGATTTGTTAGACTAAAACAAAAGATAGGGGCAATGAAGAACATTTATTTTACTCTATATCTGACAGCAAACGAGGGCACTGAGTGACAAAAATGTGTCAATGCAATTAATGCACACCTTAGAAAATAAAAGAATAAATAATAATGATTCTTACATGTCACACCCCCTCGTGCAACTGAATTTTGCGTTTTTTAGTTGCACGAAAAATTGAATCGTTTTCTACTTTCTGCAACAATTTTTTTTTTTAAATTGCACAACAAAAACACGTGTAACATGGCTCTTGCAAGTTGTTTTGCCACACTCTGCTAAGTCAACCAATCACAGACCTGAGGGTTGGGGACAGATGCCCCATTTTCCACCTTATTTTTTTTTCGCAGTACAAGTTACATGACAATTAGAACGTGTAACATTGGACGTGCAACTTGCAACAATCTTTTTTGCAAGACAAGTTGCACGAAAAATTGTTACGTGTAACAGCACTTTTAGAGCAGTTTCAATTTTACTTAGAGAGAGCCTGAAATCATGACAATGTATTCTTATATTTTCTTAATTGTACCTATCATTAGTAAAGTCGTTTACAAACTGACACGTCGTCTTGCAAATGTTTGTTATCAATATCTGTATTATTGTTAATATGTAATCTGTATTATTATTAATATGTAAATTAAACACTATTTTAAAAGCTGTTATATCAACTAAGTCTTTTGAACAATTTCCTCGTGTGTTATGACCACACATAGAATTGGTCAGTATATTTGTCTTACAAATATATACAGCTTATTTCAATTAACGTTGTCGGATGAAAGCTTAAAGCCAAGACCGCAAGGTAGTATGGGTTTGGGTTAATAGCCATTGCATAAACATCCATACTGCCTTGCGGTCTTGGCTTTTCGCCTTTTTCATCCGACAACGTTAATAGGCCATTTGCACGATGACGTCATTTGACTACTACTACCAGAATCCTTCAGTTTTTTGTTTTGTTGTGCAAATTAGGGCTATTGTTATTTAAACCGCACTGAGATTACAAAATTTAAATAAGAAAGGAAAAACGAAATGAATTCTGGTAGTAGTAGTCAAATGACGTCATCGTGCAAATGGCCTATTGAAATAGCTGTATATAAATGAATATAAACAATATATAGATTGTTTTACTTGTTCTATGAGTGCTCTATGCATAGATATGCCGAGCAAAATACAGGACGGAGAGTTGTAACTCAAGTTTCACGCACTAAGCGATCATCAGACTAAAAAGTTCCGCACGAGCAGATGGCAGTTTTAAGTTTTAAATTTTCAAATTCAAAGACGGTTGGAGCGGCGCTTCTTCTGATTGGTTGCGAAGAACTTGTTTTCATGGCGACATTTTGTAACGAGTTCAGATTTCTTGCTGCCATCTACTCGTGCGGAACGTTTTAGTCTGATGATCGCTAAGTGCATGGAACTTGAGTTACAAGTTGATCCTTTGTTCTCCTCTGTTGCCAGCATGTGCGATTGAATCTTCATGCTGTCTCGTTTTTATCTGAGTTGATGCTCGATCCAATGCAACCATTCCATAGAAGCGAACGAATGAGGTTTGCTTTTTTCTTTCCATCCACGAATGGGTTCAGAAGCAATGTACATCCGATTTGCAGTAGTCAATGAGTTCTTGTTGAAAGTTGAAGACGTAGTTTTCCTCGCGTCTAACTTTGTGCCACTTTTCGAATTCTTCTGTGCGTTCTGGTTTCATTCCCATTGGATCATAGTAATCTTGAGCTGGGATGATTCCTTCGTAAGCTTCATTCTCTTTGGTGTTGAAAAAATGGGGGGAAAAAGCCCCTTTTCAGTTCCTCGAGTCCAAAGGCTTTTGTAAATCCAGAAAGTGACATTTGCAGGACATTTCCATGGTAAGAATCTTCGCCCCGTTGACAATTTGTTTGACATAGTCTTTTGTTTGTAGAATTCATCTAGAATAAAATAGCTGTCGTAGCCTTGAAAGTTGGTGACAGGCATAACATTTCTTCCCCTTGCATCGATGATGTGTGAGATCATTATGGTCGAATCCCTTTTCGCATTCTAAACAGTAATAACGTTTTCTCATGAACCCACTGATAGAGTTGCAAGCGTGATAATGCTCTCAATTTTTGATCAGTACGAGTTGTTTGGGTTGAGCGGCTCCTTTGAAGATGATCTGGTAGCCGTGATCAACGGGGACGACCATGATCTGGTAGTCTGAGAGAATGATCTGGAATTGGTTAATTTCTCCTAGACCCCAAGGACTTTTGGGGACACGCGCTTCACGATGCAAGGCTTTGGCTCTTCTTGCTTGTTTGCTCAATCGCCTTTTGATGTTATCGTATGTATTATGCCGAGCTCCATACTTTGCCAAGCTTTGGCAGTGACGAGAGCGCGTGCGCAGCAAGGTTCATCTTGATTCTTGATTCTAACCACACTTTTCTTGCCCTTGAGAACTTGTTTGACAGCTTTGATTTTCGGATTGACCCTTCTTCCCGGTCCTTTTTCTTGATTGTTTCCACTCCCACGTCCTGGGTGTTGAACGTGACTGACTTCGACGTGGAAGGAGTCGTCAATTTCAAATTGTTCATTGGAGTTTAGGATTTTTGAAATTTGTTCCAGGATGGCTCGAGCAGGTTACGTGTCGTGACACCATTGTCCCACACGAACTTGATGGGATTGGTAAGCATGTTTAAGATGACTGGAAGACCTGTTGATCATGAGCCAGTCATTGACATTTTCATGCCCATCCAGTACATGTTGATTGATGGCTTGCTGTAAGGCTCTCTCGATCAGCTGAGGGAGATTGGCGCGAGGAATTTTGTTGAGGCCTGTGGGTTGTGTTAGAAGCGTGGTGAAAACACGTCGGTGTATTCCAAACTTTCTTGTTTGCTTGTCTGTGTGAGGGTAAAGTTCAAATTTCAACCCTTCACCACTTTGTTCTTCATCTTCATCGAGACTTGCTGTTTTTCATCATCGGGGACTTGCTGTTCTTCAAATTGATCCATTGCTTCATTGCAGATGCTATCATCGTCTGAAAAAGTTTTGTTGCAAACGCTCTCCAATTCTGAGTCATTGCAAATGAAGTCCAATTCTGAGTCATTGAGTTTTTCAACTTCATCCAAAGCTTGATTACAAATCTGGTCTAATTCTATATCATTCAGAATGTCTTCAATGATCTCATCCAGCTCTTCTTTCTTCTTTTTGCTTCTTTTCTCTTTTCCTGCTGCTCTTCTTTTCTCTTTCATTTTCTTTCTTCTCGCTTCACCTTTCTTTCTCCCTTCTTCCTTTTTTTCTCCTCCTCCTGCTCTTTTTTCTTCTTTCTTCTCGCTGCTTCCCTTGCTTCTTTCTTCTTTTTTTCTCTTCCTCCTGTTCTTCTTTCTTCTTCTTTTTTCCCGTGGGCACTTTAACTGGTTTCGTTGATTTTCTTTTCGGCAAAGTAAAATCAGTCATACTAATCTGTCAGATCAGCAGTTTGTCGGTTATGTTTAATCTGTTTTGGCATTTTCTTCTCTTTCAGCTCTTCGAAGGATGGAAAACCTGAACATGGACATCTACTTTTATAATGAAAAGATGGCGTCAGCGTTCCCCCAAAATTTTGTCTTACAACAGCGCTTCCCCAAACTTTCATATTACGTCAGCGCGTCCCCAAATTTTTGTTTTACGTCAGCATGCTTCCCCAAATTTTTGTCTTAAGTCAGCGCTTCCCCAAATTTTTGTCTTATGTCAGCGTTTTTCCCTATAAATTAAACAGTGTTTCTACCTTTCTCGGTTAGCTGCTATAGTCCACACTTCGTTCTGTGATCTTCCTCCAAACAAACAACGCAATGTTCTTCTTCCATCTCAACACAAAATAAAACCAACTCGCTCACTACCTTTTAAATGATTGAAAAAATCCACGCGAGGACTGGAAAAGAATGCCAGAAACGATGAAGGCACGTTAGGAACGATCAAGGAACGATATAAAAACAAAATAGGGCACGATATAGGAACGAATTAGGGCACGATGTAGGAACAAATTAGGACACGAGGTAGTTGAAAAAAAAAATGAAAAAAATTCCCAAAAAAATTGAAAAATATGATACTTAAAATCACCTATATAAATCAAAAATTGAAAAAAAAAATAAAAAAACATTCAAAAAAAAATTTGAAAAAAAAATCAAAAATTTTTTGAAAAAATATGATACTCAAAATCACCTATATAAATAAAAAATTAAAAAAGAATTATTCAAAAATATTTGAAGAAAAATTTAAAAAAAATAATTAGTCAAAATCCCCTATGTAAAAAAATTATAGTCAAAAACCCCTATTGGGCATAGTTAGGGAAATTTGACCATTCCCCTCCTAGCCTCTGCTTACTTCTAGCATGGTATCTGATCCTTTGGTGGGATTTTGTGAGGATATTCATAGAAATGAAATAAGGAATGATTAGGCCAAAACTCCAGCAGGGTTTACAGTGAACTCTCTCTACAGTGAACACCCCATAGGGGGTACTTAGGTACTAAGTGACGGGGAGTTGCAAAGACCTTTTTGGGGTTTGAAATTTGTGTCCTAAGGATTATTTTTGGGTTAGAAATTTTATGATGACATTTTTGGGGTGAACGATTTTGGTGAGGTCACTTTTTTTGGGGTTGGCCAAAAGCAAAACCTTTTTATGTAGAGAGAAAAGAGACTTTTTTTCGGGGGGAGGGGGGGGGGGGGGGGTGGGGGTCTGACAATATAGCCTTATTTGCACTTCCCAGTCACTATTATAGTGACTGGTTAGAGAGGTGTCTGCCTTAGAGAGGTGTCCACTTAAGAAAGGTGCCCACCTTAGAAAGGCTGTCCACCGTAGAGAGGTGTCCACCGTAGAGAGGTGTCCACCGTAGAGAGAGGTCCACCTTAGAGAGGTGTCCTCTTTAACGAGGTGTCCGCCTTAGAGAGGTGTCTGCCTTAGAGAGGTGTCCACCTTAGAGAAGTGTCCACCTTACAGAGGTGTCTGCCTTACAGAGGTGTCCACCTTGGAGAGTTGTCTGCCTTAGACAGGTGTCCGCTTTCTAGAGAGTTGATGTAACCTGACACCATAGAAATCTGTAAACCATTGTTCAAACGAAACAAAGATTTTTACAGTATTTGGCAGCCTTGTTCGGGGTTCCTATGCCTGGCCTGCCATTTTAAAGAAAGAAGAAAAGAAAAAGAGACTTATATAGCACACATATCACATGTCTCATGGCGCTTTACATACACCTACCGGACCTCAGGCAGCCGAGGGTGGTCACAGCCAGAGTTTTGTTACGTCCTCAGTGGTTCTTTTACATCCACTGTCATTTCTATGTGGTCATCCGAGCCACGTGAAAATCTAAGCATTTCCAGATGTCATAGCGAAGGCAGCACCTCAGTTATTTTAAGACCCTGAGTGTTGGTCCGGCCGGGATTCAAACCCGAGACCTCCTGCTCTGCAGAGTGGCGCTCTACCAACTGAGCTAATTAGACGGTGGTTTAAAAGTCACTTGTATTTGTATGTTTTCATTCCTGGGGCCCTTCAGTTGCATATTAGAGCAGTTTTCAATTGAGTGTCGAAAGTAATTACACAATTGCTTTGGTTTTGCATTGCTACGCTTTGTGATTGGCTAAAAAATCTCGCGCCACTTTCTTGGCCAATCAGAAGTAAAACCAAAACCAATCGTGACTTGCTCGCACGCGTTTTCCCGCGCTTGGCGCCGCTGACATGTAATTGCTTCGAGCTCTGATTGGTTCACTGGATTGTTTACGACTGCTGTGATTGGTCAGAGTAATTACTTTGGTTTTGGTTTTACGACACTCAATTAAAAACTGCTCTGTTACAATAATTACATTAATTTTGAACTTTTGTATTACCAGGGAAAGAAGTCGCTGGCACAGTTACCCTCAAACAGATTTATGAAATTGCAAAAATCAAGAAGCAAGATTCAACTTTCAGGAATGTTCCCTTAAAAAGTGTATGTAGGTCGATCGTTGGATCTGCGAGGAGCATGGGTATTCAAGTTGTTCCTGGCAGAGATTCGGATACGTAACACCGCAATGCTTTGCAATCAGTTACAGTGAAGGTTAAAGATAACCTGACTCTGAGATTTGTGATGTGAAGTGAAGTGCAGTGATGTAAAGTAAAGGAGTTTGTAAAGTGATGCAAAGGGACTGAACCAAGTGGACTGCAAAACAATTCTGTACGGACTGTCTTTTGGAATTTCAGGAATGGACTATAGAGTTTTAGACTTACAAGTTCAGCCATGAATTTTGATAGAAAGGAAAGATGTAAACACAAGTACTTTTAGTAAAAGCTGCTCACGCAAGGGATAAACGTGATCGAAATCCTAGTTTTGGAAAACAGTAAACATTCAGGTTCAAACCTTGGACCAATGGATATTGTCAATGGCAATTTACACAAATCTTTACAATAAATGTTGAAAAATGTTTGCATAATTTATTCTCAGGATGAAGTAGTCATAATTTCGTACTTAAAATGTTTTTGCTGCCTAGCACTCACGTTGAATGATAATGTTAAAATTTAGTTTAGAATAAGTGCTGAAAAAACTGTTACAAAGTGTTCTCACGAGACCACTCGTGAGAACACAAAATACTGATGAAAGGGTTATCCCCGAAACGTCTGACTGTCTTTGAAACAGTTTTTTCAGCACTCAATCTAAACTAAATTTCAATATTATAATTTCGTACTTGCACGCCATTCTAAAGGGGCGATACGCAGCTCTTACAAGGTCTTCTCTGATTTGCCGAGAAAACAATAGAACAAACAACACAACAATGAACCCTAGCCCTAAAAACAATGGAGCTGCGTGATGTACAGGTCCAATGAAATTAGAGGTTGTTAAGAGCGCGTGGTATCTGATTCTAAAGATCTCATCTAAGTGTCTTTTCACCAAACATGCAACTGTTTGCAGTATCAACTTCAACTGATCTTGGCTGCGTCCCCTACTTTTTTCGAACAGCAATGTGACTTCTTTAACATCCCTTACAATTTTTAATATGAGAAGGTGACAATGACACCATCATCTAAACTGCATGAAACAGGTGTTGCGCACAGCCAGCGTGATTTTTCCAGCTATTCAGTTAAAGACCCTAACCTGACTGTAAGTGTTGGTCCGACCGGGATTTGAACCAGTGACCTCCCGCTCTGCACTGGTTCTCTTCCAACTGAGCTAGCCAGGCGGTGCTTGGTCTAACCTCTTTCCCCCACACTCCTTGTACAATATACAGCTATTTCAATTAACGTTGTCGGATAAAAGCTTAAAGCCAAGACCGCAAGGTAGTATGGGTTAGGGTAAATAGCATTGCTTAAAAATCCCATACTACCTTGCGGTCTTGGCTTTTCGCCTTTTTCATCCGACAACGTTAATTGAAATAGCTGTATGTTGTAATCCAAAATCACACTAAACGTTTGATGAACGACGTTCCACTTCCCTGATTTCATTATGGATCGCAGGTGGGTGAATATATGTAAAAGTGTCAAATATTATTTTCTGATTATCAAGAAAGGAGCACAAAGCTGTTGGGAAGGCTAAAGGTCATGTTACACGGGTCAATTCGCAACGACGTTTTTTAGCGCAACAAAATTAACGACAGGTATGTTACACGAAATAACTTAAGCAAAATTCGTGTTTTTTCGTTGCAAGTTTCTTGAAGCTGAATCAAAATCTCGCAACGAAAAAAATGCGAAGAAAATCGTCCGTGCACCCATGTTGCGAATCGTCTCGTGTAACATCACCTTTAGTCATGTTAAAAAATTGGTAATAGAGCGATGTTCAATTGTACGTCGAAAGTAATTCCGTGATTGCTTTGGTTTGGCATTGCTAAGCGTTCTGATTGGTTAAAAAATCTCGCGCCACTTTCTCAACCAATCAGAAGTAAAACCAAAACCAATCGTAATTTACCCGCACGCGTTTTCCCGCGCTTGGCGTCGGCTACATGTATTTGCTTCGAGTTCTGATTGGTTCATTGGATTTTCTGCGTCTGTTGTGATTGGCAAGAGTAATTACTTTAGTTTTGGTGTTGCAACACTCAAACAGAGCAGTTTTCAATTGAGTGTCGAAAGTAATTACACAATTGTTATGGTTTTGCATTGCTACGCTTTGTGATTGGCTGAAAAATCTCGCGCTACTTTCTCGACCAATCAGAAGTAAAACCAAAACCAATCGTGACTTGCTCGCACGCGTTTTCCCGCGCTTGGCGCCGCCGACATGTAATTGCTTCGAGCTCTGATTGGTTCATTGGATTGTTTACGACTGCTGTGATTGGTCAGAGTAATTACTTTGGTTTTGGTTTTACGACACTCAATTGAAAACTGCTCTAAATTCTATTAAAATCTTAACAAATTGACGTCAGTTTTTTAATGCGTCTGTCCTGTTAATGATGATAAATTTTGTCATAACATTGTCAAAGTTTGCTGTGGATCCACTCGCCTGCGGCACATTTAGAATGTCATGACGAAATTTATCATCAATAAGAGGACTGACGCATAAAAAAACTGACGTCAATTTGGTTTTTACAATAACAAAACGCCAAAACTGATGTTGAAACGAAGGAAGAAAATGCAAGATGCGATCGCCACAAAACCAGAATTTCATCGCCATAATTCGGAGAAACACGGGCTCGTAAATTAAAAGTTTGTGTAGAGTAAGTCAGAAACACATAGAAAAATTGGAATTTTGAAACTAACCTTTATTCCGGTTAAAATTGTTCTCAAATAATCCGTTGAAACACGGTTCAGTTCACCTCCGGTAAAGCTTATTTCAGCGACAGCACTATTAGCTTAATCCTGCTCACCGCCAATTTTCAGGTCTGGATTCTCAACAAACATCTTCATCTTTCCGCTTTGAGGTTGTGTTTTAGCTTCTTGAGGTTCATCTCATCTATTTTGGACGATTTTCTCATTGAATAATTCTGGATTTGTGAAGGAATTCTTGCCACGAAAAACGCAGCGCTGAAAAGTTTAGAAAAACTTTCGCTGATGACGTCAGTTTTATCGTTTTATCCGTCCGGCCCCGGTTGTTCAAAATGTGGACAGCGCTATCCACCGGATAAATCATTATCCAGTGGATAAATATTAACAAAATCCTTTGTGTTATCCGCTGGATAGTGATTTATCCGATGGATAGAGCTATCCACCTTTTGAACAACTGGGCCTGTACTCTTATTGATAATAAAAATTAGCCAATCAGCGCGCGAGAAATCGCACAGTTATTGTAAAATAGACTGAGTTTCCTTTTTTTTCCTTTTTTTTTTACTTAAAAGTAAAATATCGCCTCAAACTTTTGTAACATATCTGAAAATTTAGCGCCGTTTGTTTTCAGAGGGATAAAAAAATGTCGTTTTGAGTACGAAATAAGGTCAGCTGGGATTTCCGTCGAACAAGATTCCTTTCCCTAAATTTTCTGCCGCCGAAATATATCCCCAGAAAAGCTGAAACTGTATCAGCTTTCACATAGTTTTAGTTCCTATAGTTTTTAGTTCCCACCTTCACCCAAAATGCTGTGCGCACCGTGATCACTTTCTGTGCTAAATTTTGTGCAACACGCCGAACACGAAATTTACGCTTGAATGCGTGCAACCAATGAGATCACGCGTATGAACAATGGAGCATTTCAAGACAAAAAACAAACGACCGCAACGTCTTTTGGGTAAAGGTGGGCCTTTAACCCTCGGACGTACGACCCTTAAGGTTTTCCTCCCATATTTTCAAGACCATTTACGATTAGCACATCCCGTTTTCAGTAGCTGTTCATTTATCCTCAACACACATTTTGGTAAAGTTTGGCGACACGCGGTCATGGGTGTTTTCCTAAACATTCCTTATTATTGGGTGCAAATGTCAAGACTCTTTGATAAAATTGCCGAGCACGTGGTACATCGGCAGATGCGCTCTATAAAGTTTACAAACATACATTTTTCATGTCCCTTTCGCCCAAATTTTGCCTTGATTGTTGGTCAGACATAATGGAAAATGGTTCATCTTCACACAAAATAGTTTCTTTTGCATTATTTTCAAAACAAAACGGAATAAATGAAATGAATTCATGGGCAATAGGCCATTTGCACGATGGCGTCATTTGACTACAACTACCAGAATTCATTTCGTTTTTCCTTTCTTATTTAAATTTTGCAATCCCAGTGCGGTTTAAACAACAATAGCCCTAATTTGCACTACAAAACAAAAAACTGAAGGATTCTGGTAGTTGTAGTCATATGACGTCATCGTGCAAATGTCCTATTCGGACTGCTCAGAAATTGTACTAAAACAAAACAGCAAACGGTGATACTACTTTGATAAGGTATATTATAATATACTCAACAAAATATCCAGTTTCTGATTGGTTAATTACGAATACATAAATAGATTATAGAGTGCAAATTAGGTTATAAAGTGCAATACGAAAGTTGGGCGAAAGTGAAAGTTGAAAGTCGCGCGCAGTGTACTGTGACGGCCTCAACAAAATTTTGTTCAGAATATTATAAACAAGAAATTGTATGAACTACTCGTGCATTTCGTGATTTATGGGCACTCGTGATGTTTTGAAAGTTTTCAAAATTGCACGAGCCGCTTCGGCGCCCATGAATCACGAAATGCACTCGTGTTCATACGATTTCCTATACTTAGCCACACTGAAGAGATTTAAAAACTGATTTTTCTAGCGTTAACAAATTTGCTAGGACGATTTTTGTGCACTAATTGCGCAAGACACCAAGTTTTGTTTCAATAAGATTTTCGTTAATTTTCTTTTCTCAGTCGTTTGTTTGTTGATCGACATAAAGCAGACCGGAAGGTTAACAGATATGTAACGTTTCCGCGCCTTTTTTATCCCTAAAAAAGCAATACTTCTTTTTCCTGTTTGAATTCGCAAAGAAAATTAAAATCGAACTCAATTATAGTTTGGATTGTCTGTCTCATACATATTTCATGTCTCATGTCTTTGTTTCTTGTCTAAACTTGGCCTTTCTTTGTAATTCCCCGATAAATTATTATGTTTTGTTTGTGTTTGTTTTTGCACGAGGCTTATACCTAAACAATTCCCATTTTGCAAAGGTAAAAAAAAACTAAGATTCTTTAAGGTGGCTCCCAACAGTTTCCAGCACTTTTCAAGACTTAGAATTTGATGGGTCATTATAACCACTCTTTATCAGTTAATGCTACAATCATGATATCAAACGAATGCCCCATGATTGTTGTTATCATTTTTGTGACACAATATGTTACTATAGCAACAGTATAACGTGCTGAAAACACCTTTAATTTTAGATTTAAGTGTTAATAACTCAAAAATGACTCGGTGAACCCCATTTTTTATTGTCGAATTTTGATCAGTAGGATAAGATGCAACTTTTGGCAAAGTTTAAAAAAATTCTGTAGGTGGGGTTCTGAGCCACCTTAAATTTTTCACCGGGTCATTTTTGAGTTATTAAAGTGGAATCTTATTTAAATACAGTGAAACCTGTATCAAGCGGACACCTTCGTACGGTGACCCACAAGGGTCAGCTGCAAACAAATAAAAGTTGCTGCAAATAAAAGTTGCTGCAAACAAATAAAAAGTTGCTGCAAACAAATAAAGTTGCTTAGGTTAGGGTTAGGGTTAGGGATAGCAACTAGCCCCTAACCCTAACCTAAGCAACTTTATTTGCTTGCAGCAACTTTTATTTGTTTGCAGCTGACCCTTGTGGGCCACCGTACCCTTCGGGACCCTCGCTATATTGTTTGAGAGGGGTCCGCTGAATACAGGTTCGTTTTAGAGTAACTATGGGAAGAAAATTTAGGGACCCAAGCAGCTCGGGTGTCCGCTTAATATGGGGTCCGCTTACAAGTTTGACTGTAAACCAATTCAGTTGCATGGTTTCGAACATTTGTGCCGGCAAAAATTGTCATTTACATAAACGATGAATTTAAGAATAGCTTCATCACCAAATTCAACGAACGCTAAAAAGCATTGTCTTCTCTTCTACACCAGAAAACTGAAAGCTTTTCACTTGACCCTTTCACTCCCAGGGTCGATTATGCCGACATGTCATGTAGTTCTAACTTTTGAGTCTGTCAACCAGGGCCCGGCTTGACTCATATTGTCTCTCAATGGATTCCCTGTTTCGAAGTTTTGATGTGGAATGCCTCTTGTCAGATGAAGCTTTTTTCAAGTACTCCCATTTTCGACAAGACAAACCCAGCCAGCACCTGAGTAAAATCTTCCTAAATTCTCTTTTGAACTCCTTGTGCCTCCAGGCGTATAAAACGGGATTTACCACCGAATTACTGTACAGCAAAATACGAATCCAAAATCGCGCATGGCCACTTTGCACTGTTTCAGGTGCAGTGAAGTGATAGAGGATTAAAATAATTCGAGGGTACACTAAAAACACAAATGCTCCAATCACAATTGCGATTGTGCTCGCCGTTTTTCTCTCCTTTTTCTGGCCATAAGCCTGTCTGTCCTTTTGTGCGTTGCTCGTTTCGTCAAAGGGGCGAAACAGTCTTTGATCTAGGGTGGTTGTAAGAGATAAGCGCACGACTTTAGAGGCGAACTTGCTCGTTTTGTGTCTTCTTATCGATTTGCGAGCAATTTTAAAAATCCTTTGATACGTTGCCGCAATAACGAGCGTTGCCATCAGGACAAAAGCCACGAAGAATATAAGAAAAGTCTTGCCGCTGACACCAGGGAATTTTGGCAAACTGGTCACAAATATGGAGAAAGCCAGATCAGTAAACTCACTAGACATACACGTCCTTTCGCAAACCTCACCGACGATAGATAAAACATAGGGTGCGACAGAGCGATGTAACGGTCAATACTCATAGCAGCAAGACTGGAGATGGACGCTATAATGTTCACTCGACCAACAAAACCCGCAATTTGAACGACAGCTTCTGGGACTGTCGTACCATGATACAAGGCAATATGCTGTGAGGCGCGCATGGGAACTAAAATAGCGCTTACAAGAAGGTCGGCAAAGGCGAGCGAAGCTAGCAGGAAGTTGGAAACGACCTGCAGTGATTTGGTTCGGCATACAACAATAATCGTTAGAGAATTTCCAAACGTTCCAAGCAGACACAGTGTTATTTCCACAAAAGACGCCAGAAGAACTGCAACAGAACCTTCCTGCGTTGATCTGGGTTCGTTTGCAGTCGAATTTACATAGTCGTTACTTGCCATTTTTGTGCCAATCTCTGATCCTCTGAATCTGGAGTTTTGATTCTCTTGATGTTGTTTTGCTCGTTAGGAATGAAAAGAAGATTATTTGCTCAGCTGTTTGCTCTGTATTGCGGAGTACAAGATTGTCCAGTTTTTCTCGCAGTGTTCTGTTGTCAACAACTATTTTCTACCAATGCATAAAATCAATCATTAATCACGTTTCGCCACGTTGAAAATTACCACAACTGGCTGGGCTTGCACAGCTTGCAAAGATGTGACATTAAATTTCTCACTTGGTGACCAATATTTACTGAGTTTCATCTTTTAATTTATGGAAAGAAACTTCAGAAACTACACAATTATTCCAAGGTGTGAAAACGGCGAGGATTCATTTAAATATCTCTACTGTTCTTAGTTGAAAATGTTAAAAGGAACGAGATGAGGGCACTTTTCTTTTTCCTTTGTCTAAAAAATGTTCATTTCCTTATGATATCATGACTCCGCCTAAACGTTATAACATTTTTGTACAACAAATGTTGTGCGTGTTTCATAACAATGTTAGAACGTTTAGCCTGGGCTTAATGAAATGCCAAAAGAAACCGTTATGGTTTAGACCAAAAATGATTTTCGATTTCTTAATCAAATATTCGTCATTATATCAGATCGATCATTGGAAACGCGAGGTAACACTTTGGTTTAAATGAAACATAAATAAACAGCGTAATTATCTAGCATGCATAGCAGATGGATTTAACCACCGGTACAATTATCTAGACCCAACCCCCCCCCCCCCCCCTCCCCCTCCGCCTCTCATCGCTCCCAGCCACTAGCGGCCAGGAGCGATGAAAGGCGACTGTATTCGCAGGCTAGGAAAGGTGCACATTTTTACTGAATTCCTTTTTTGTGTGTGTCAGATTGTCGAAAAAAAATAGCAATTATGTTATCTTGATGCCCTTTATTTTCGGGGAATTTATAATAAGCGAAAATCACCCAAAATTGGCCGGTTAAATTTTCGCGATATGCTATGCGCTAAGTCGAGTACAAAACTCTCTCTCCCTCCTTCCCCCACCCCTCCCCCCTTCCCACAAACAAACTTCTCTCCTCTAGATCCTCCATTGCGAAAGATTTTCGCGCGCAATCTCGCGATCGCCTTATCGTCTATCCTTTAGAGAAACAAGAACTACTTGCAGTCTAACCGATTAAAAAGGGAAATTCCGAATATCGAATCACTTCTATCGCATCACGTCGAAGCAAACAAGAAAAATCCCAAATTTTATTCTGTTATATATTGAAAAGCAAATGGTATCATGTAAAAGAACTGCCGAAGAGGTTTCATTTGAATGGTCACACCATGAGTCCACAGACTCAAAAGTTAAAACTACACTACATGTCTCCATAATTGACTCTGAGAGTGAAAGGACTAAAAAAAGAACTACTATACATCACGTCGCGTGCTGTCAAAACCCAAAAAGCCGCCCATGCGCTCCAAGAGTATTATAAAAATACTTAAAAAAGACAGAGCTTTTTTTTTATAAGCTGCTAGGGTTTTAGTCTATAAATACAATCAAATCCCATGTATAGGACCAAGTGGATTAAAAACCTGTGGGCTAAATTTTTAACATTTAAACCCCTATTTAGTACTCGCGTGAATTAAGGCGTGGCTCCTCGTGTAATATTGGGTTTTCATCATTTTCTCTAGCTTTATTCAGCCTCCCTTAATATTTTATCTTATAACCATGCACTAAGAAACAAAACCATTTTAGGATGGTACCCTGTGTCTGTTGGGGTCACATGACCAGCCACGCCCTAAATTATGCAACATTTGGAATTTTCAGATTACGGCATGAAAATTCAATTGAAAGCTCCCGTTTTTCCTTTCTTAGTCTTCAATTTACAGAGTAATACGTCAAACTAAACGTGGAATTTCCAAAATTGTTATTGCTGCATAATTATTCATCGTTTTCCTCTTGTCCCAGCCCCTCTCGAAAATTAAAACGTTATAGTTTACAGAAAACAAGTAACTTTGGAAAACCCCGATTAGTTCCATATCCCTTGTGCTAATGGTCATTGACGGAAAACAAATTAAGTAGAAAAATATTTTCCAATATCTCGTAAATTTGGATCGAACAAAATTGCTAAAAATTGCGCGTGCAAGTCACGTGACGTAGCAAGTCCATTCATGCAAGCGAAAAACATTTTTTTCAACAATTAAAAGCCTCTTAGAAAGTTTAAAGTCAATAAGTCAAATATTTCAAACAAACCACCCTCTTTAAATCGAACGAGACCCATTCCTTAATTCACCCGAGTATATAAGAACCTGTGCAATGAGACGCTGCAGAATCTCCTGTCATTTCAATATAAAAATTTCACATATTGTACATAAGTAATTGCATCTACTGATAATAGATTCATATATTTTCAATGATTTGTAGACTCACTATCAATAACAGTAAAATTAGGACCACACCCATATAGACCAGTTAGACCAGTTACCAGCTAGTTAGACCATATAGACCAGTTGTTAGACCCACTTTTTCCTCTTAAGAAAATAAGAACCTATTTAAGAACCTTAATAATCTAAATTCTCAGTAGACAATAAATATATAAATAAAATATAAATATATAAATAAATAAAATATATAAATAAATATTATTATAGTTATTATTATTAAAATGCAATGTCGAGGAGTCTTTCATTATTATATATTTTGTAATTATTATACATGTGTTGTAATTTTATATTGTAAATTTAAGATTGTTTTAATTTGTTAATAAAGTATTATTATTATTATTATTATTATTAATCTTTTTAGGCTAACTTGAAAAATCTAGGTTCTTATAGGCGGATTTTTACTGTCAGTATAGAATGATAATCTTAGTTTATGATGTAAAAAATGTTGCTATGGATACGGAAACTCTTTCGGATTGGTAACCTGTTCGTGTTTACATAATCGCCTGTGTCTAATTTGTGATCAATAGTCTTAGAATGATCTAGAATGGCTTTGCCGACAAAAAGTAATTATTTCAACGAATTTTAATAATTATGATAAACGAAGACAAAAATAATATGACTTTTGGAAAATCAGCATGTGTTTGATTCCGGCACATGGCAGTTTAATAAAAGTCACAAATTCAGCAAGATCGTTATGAAACGAACGATTTGTGAGCCGAAAGATCGTTGTCTTCAATACAACGACTTGTGATGGTTTCTTTAATAATCTGTTAGTTGTTCATCCGGTAGTTGTTTGCCCGTTTTTAATGAGTACCTTCCCTCAAAATGTCAATGAAAATAACTGGCTCTCTGTTCTGTTATGACTGAGTTTTCTCGAATTTCAGGGAAAATCAAAAGACAGTTATTCCAAAATTGAGTGAGAGGTATAGAATTTGAAGTTGCTTTTAATATTCACTATAAAATAATATTTAAAAGTTTAAAATGCATAATTATATGTGGGTCTCGTTGGACAAATAAAATGTCAAATTTTGTCTGCAGTATTTGACCAGCTTGTGTCGAATTTATTGACACTTTATATATTACCTTCATATCTTTTTATTATAGTCCGTCACTAATAATGAACAGATATCGAAAATAAAAACGAAAGGCGTTTCCCCAATTGTTAGCTCAACTAATCAGACCTTATCGCTATCTGATATCATTTTTAACAGCTTTCTTTTACATGATGCTAACACTTAATAGAAAAAGTGTTGGCTTTTCAAAATTGTAAATAATATCCTTTGTATTCTAAATGACAAGTTTACGTAAATAACAATAGCAGCTAACAAGCCGTAAATTTACATTCAGTCAAAAATACTCTTTTTTTATCCTTGATAATAACTAAAGGGGAATATAATAAAGTTGCAAACAAATTAATATTTTTTATTGCAGACACCATCATTTTCTTTGCCTGAAGGGTTGTCTTTTTCAACATTGTTGTTCCGAAAACTTAACGGCATCTTTAACTACCATTAGTCTTCATTTTTTTAAAATTGTGTTTATGGTGAAATGGTCTTTCCTTTTTAACATATTGAGTGGTGAATTTACAGACGCTTCACTTCGACTTTTTTTTTTAAATCATCTGTCTTATTTTCCTGACCTGAATCCACTGCATAGAACAAAACATTCAGTTCTAACCAGCCGTTTCACCAAATTCCCAAATGACGAATGCGTCAGATACTAAAACCTTTCTTATGATTTTCAGCCGGTGTTAGTGTGTCTGCCAACTTATAATCTGACATAATTTAATCATCTTTATCCTGCTTAGGCGCGGGAGCAATTAAAATAAGTGCTGGCTTTATGGATATTGAATTTTCTTTGTGCTTTACTCTCGTAAATAAGAGCTAAATCAATTGCGGGGGGTCAAGACGAAATAATAAGACAATTTCTTTGCTCGGCGTCCGGCCGACTGTTGCTAAAACTAACGTATTTTAAAATTACCTTAGTAGGCTTTAGTTTTTTATTGCCGGAAACGGCGATGGGCGACACAATGATAGCTCTCGGATAGCTATGGTTCTTGACCTTTTTCGCCGTGGAGGAGGGCTTTTGTCCTAACAGTACTTTCGTTTGGTTTCCGTTTAGTCTTCAAACAGTTAGTTATTATCATCACGAATTAAATTAGTTCTTTCCTTTTTTCATACTTTGCTAGAAATATTACACACTAAAGTAAGGTTTTATTGGTACCGTTAGGAATGAAACCCTCGCGGACAAAAAAGCCATGAATTATTTAAAATCCTGCTGCCGCAAAGGTTTCAAAACAAATTTGAATTCCAACAAAACATTTTCCTGTTATTTCCGCCAAAAAACCAATTATTGGAACACATCTCAACAGAAAATTTACATTTAACTCTCTCGAGCGAAAGTTTTGAACGAGCGGAGCTTTAATTTCAATTACAGCAAATTTGTTTAAGAGTATTCTTCACCGCTCTTCTAATTTCTCTTATTCTCCAAAAATAAAGAACTGGATTTAGTGACGAGTTAAGAAATACTAAAGTCAGTGTTAGTGCCCTAACAAGATAAGCAGGTCGAGAAAGTCCTTTTGGAGTTACAGGCAAAGCCGCTTGGGCTACGACATATGGTAGATAACAAACAACTAAGGCCAACTGTATCCAGAGTGCATTAGACACTGACTTTTTGTATCGCGCAATACTCAATGGCGTAATTCTCCGGTTCGGGTGTTCATGGCCACGAGATTTCCTTTGTACTTGAGATTGACGATGGCGAAGAAAACGAAAAATCATTGTATATGCGTAAATGCAAGTTACTAAACAAAATAGTATGACGATGTTACCATACCATAAGGTAATGAGATAATTCAAAAAATAAAGTGCTGTACCGACGATGGAGACAACCCAAAGAGCAATTACTGTAATACACGTTCGCTTCAAAGTTACAATGTATCTGTATCTGAGCCCCAGCAACAGAGCGAGGCGTCTGTCCACGCCTATTGCAGTCAATGTTAACAAAGACACCGAACCCAAAATATAGCCTGTGAGATGGCTTAAGATTGCTGCGTAGTAACACATATTCCAACTTTCAATCACAACAGATATCCAATACACAACAATGACCGGTTCTGAAATAAGCCCGACACAGATGTCTGAAGCTGCCAGACAACGAAACATAAGTTTAGACGGCGAACGAAGGGAAGATTTCTTGTGAAGAGCAACCAGGATGAGGGAGTTCCCCAGAAAAGCAGAGATGGATAGGAAAATGTTCAATGCTATAAGACATATCAGCTCGTTATGTGCCCCTCCAGTTAATTCTGGTGAGCAAAAATGTAGTATAGGTACGTCTGTTGTCTTTTTTTCCTCTCCGGTGAAGTTTGTGATCGCCATTTTTGCTACAGTTTCGCCCCTTTCACGCACAAACCGTCTCCTTTTTTCTCCTCGGCCAAGGAAAGAAATTAGATGAAAGACATCCGGGCGCCGGCTTGTCTTTTTATCGTGGGTTTGATCGCAGGCTCATTTACCCCAACAAGGCTAGTAATCGAGCCTGACGTATTATTGCAACATTCATGTCAAATTAACTGTGTTTTGTTTTAATTTTATTGTTGATGAATTTTATAACAGGCAGCTGAATAAATCTTTTTGCGGTAAAAATCCACCATTTTCAAAATAAGGCAAACAAGACATGAAGTAAAGTGTTTTATGAAAGAAAAAACAAGGCGACAATAAAAACCGAATCCACATTAATTTTGTGAATTACTGATAAAGTTAAGATGCTGGTGACGCACGTTCTTTGAAAGTCCCGATAACTATTATGTTCGCATGGTTTACATTAAAGATTCTATTCTTGTTTGGTTTTGAAAGCTAAGGGCAATAAAATTCTAAGTCGAGCTGGTTTTTGGCCTAAAAACTACACCACAAGTCTAAAGATTCTGATTTTTAAAAATAGCTCCGGGCTCGAAAAGTTATCGGAACTTTCGAGAAACGGGCACCGGCTAGGCTCCAGGTGTTCAAACGGTATATACACATCATATCCACTGGATAAATTGCTATCTATAGTAACTGAAACAATTATGTTATCCACTGGATAAAGATTCATCCATGCAGTGGATAACGATTTCCACCACTGAACCAGGGCCGGGAAAAATATTTTTCTGCTGAAACTTGGAAGAAGTAGGTGAGCAACAAAGCGCTTTCTGTAAAACCTGTCGGCGGAAATTTTTAAGACAAAGTATAGGCAAATTAAACCCGAGATCAATGACTTCTGTCAAATCACCACAGAAAAGCCTTTCACCCGACATCTCAAGTTTATAATTTATAAATTAAAAATATAAATTTGACATAAGATTCAGGTTCTTTTTCGTGCAAACACTTTATGTTGTGCCCAGTTATCAAAATTGCGGATTCAGTTTCAAGGAAAAGGTCTGATTATATTAGTAACAAAAGTGAAGGAAATTTAAAATGTCGTGCCGCGTTCTGTTTATATTTCCTTACATTAAATTGCTTTTATTCTTAAAAACCACAAAAATATGCAGCCGGACTCTGGAAAGACTTAATAATTTCTAGCAAAGTCCTAATGTGTCAACAAAAATTTGATAGACGATCATGACATGATATTGATGATGTTCAGGCAGGGCGTACCAGCTTGTTGGTTGGAAAGACTAACATCGTTAAACCGGTGAAGTAAAAACATTAACAAAGGGGATTGTTTCTCTTGTTCTCTTGTTTAGTTCAAGTATCAAAGGAGTCAACATCGAAATGTGTAATAAATTATTTTTACCATGTATATATTTAAATCTGCTTTGAACACCCGACGGTATCAAATGTTTTTGTCTGTCGATATAATGGACTCTATTAGCTAATATATTTCAGTGCACTCTTGAATTTATAATAATAAAATAGAGCGGTTTTCAATTGAGTGTCCTAAAACCACAACCAAAGTAATTACTCTGACCAATCACAGAACTCGCAGACAATCCGATGAACCAATCAGAACTCGAAGCAAATACATGAAGCCGGCGCCAAGCGTGGGAAAACGCGTGCGAGCAAGTCACGATTGGTTTTGGTTTAACTTCTGATCGGTTGAGAAAGTGGCGCGAAATTTTTTAGCCAATCACAAAGCGTAGCAATGCAAAACCAAAGCAATTGAGAAATAACTTTCGACACTCGATTGAAACGCGCTCTATTATACAATAACTTAAGATAATGCGCGCGCAAGCTTTTCGTGTTCTTTCAACATCCCGCGTGGTTTATTGAGCCAATAAACCATTGAAACGTGTGTGCGTATTGCTTAAATATAATAATAATAATAACATTATTTGAGTCTCAAAGACTTCTGGTCGGGCACAGGTGCCGTACTTATGGGGGAGATTATCTATAAAGTAATTAAGAAAAATGTCCATATACATGTTATAACTAACTGTAACAACAAAAAATATGTTTAACAAATAGTTTCCATGTTGCGGTGCGTCTGTTCAGTAATAGATCACAGATTACGTCAAAACGTAGTAGGAACAAAAATAGTCGAGTGGGTCACTGATGTTGTTCTGTGATCTATCTGAACAAACGTACGGCAAAATAAAATCCATTTGTTTTATACAATAATTTATTAAAATTTCGTCTCGATGTAGTCTCCCTCGCAGCCGTTATTTGTCTCGTCGGGGAGGATAGCCTCCTACGCAGACGTCCTTAGGGCTCGTCACGATTGCGTAACGATCCCTAAGGACGTCTGCGTAGGAGGCTAGGAGGAGCGTTGCGTCACGAGGCAAATAATGGCTACGTGGGAGACTAGTCTAGATGACGTCATCTATGCATCTGTCCTCCAATAGATCAAAAGTAACGACCAATAAAATTGCGCGTAGAATTCCACTTATTGTACAAAAATATGTTCTTATAAGTAACTTATGCATTTAAAAAAATCCTAATTAAATTTGATGGTCACCCGATCCAACTCTTCTGGAAGTCAAGCCCATCTGAAGCAACTGAAGGATGTTTTTCATTGCAATTCGTTTTGTAAACTGTCTTTTCCCGTCGGTTAATTAAATGAGGCGCCCACCAGTCACTTAGAAACGTATTATAAAGAGACCCCTAGCAAGACATCGCTATTATTTATTGATGGGAGAATTGACTGGAATGACTACCTATTGTGTCCCTTCTTGTTTATTTACTTCTGTTGTCGCTAATAAGTCTTCGTGAAATCCCACGTACCCAACCATAAGTATACTGAAATAAAATGAAAGGCTGATCGTACAGAAAGGAATATATTTTTAACCTTTTTAACCGATTAATTTCGAACGGCACGGCCGTTCTTCTTCAGGGTATAACCGTACTAAAAGAAAAAAAACGTTACAGATTTGAATATATATAAACAAGCGATCCACAAGGATCCAGTACTTCCAATTTGTCGAGTGGTCCTTTCATTTACAAATTATAAGTATATTGGTTAAGGATTAACTAGAAATAATAGGTAAAAACAGTAGTTTCTGATCCAGCAGGAAGAGAAGTGAGCTGATGTTGCGTAAATATAACAGGAAGTGGTAACTGTCAGAGCTCATTTTCTTGACTGATGATAATAGGTAAACTTCAGGAGTAATTTTTAGAATAGCAGGGGGCATCAGGAGCTGCTCCTGGGGGCACTTAAAATAAACGACAAACTGCAAGGCTGATCTGACTACGTAAAAAGGTAGATTTTGCGTCAGAAACCGATAAAGCATAAAGCATTGGTTTGCCATGTACATTCAGTTTTTGCGAGACACCATTGTGACATCTTGGGATGGCTTGTTCCCCGCAACAAGTGATGTGGCACGCGTGATGCGGGTGACAAGTTGGTTCCAGGGTACGGAACTTGATATTGTGTACGGGTCATTAATTGTGCAATCTATTAACGACTGCTTTCTTGTAGTTGTTCTTAGTTTGTTACAAGCTACGCCGCGCTGACGAGCCCCAATACAAGGGCGAAACAGCTGTCCGCGGTTGCTACCCTGCTTTATCGGTTTCTGACGCATTGGTGTCTCGCAAAATCTACCTTTTTACGTAGTCAGATCAGCCTTGCAGTTTGTCGTTTATGTTTGTTCATTTTTTGGCTGATAAGGTCTTTCGTAGATCCTACGTATCGTTTACAGCATTATCGTTTGCGGTCCTTTGCAGATTTTAGTTCTGCACTTAAAATAATACAGGAAGTAGCAGAATAATGGGGAAAAGTGAGAGAAAAATGTGCATGACGTTAGGAACTGGAACGAAGTTTGGGAGAAGAAGAACCGGCGGGGTGGGGGGCTTCCATATGAAAGGTACGGGGATGCTCGTCGGAAATTTTGAATTAAACCCCTAAAGAAGACCAACCTGGGCGTGGCAACACAGTATGACGATGTTTTTTTTTAATTCTCCGCGTAGCCTGTTCATGTGATGGGGAGTGAAGAATAGGCGCTGCGGCACGCAGAAGGAAAAATATCGCGAGTGCTAATTGAGGGTGATAGTCACGAAAGAGAGCGAGACCCATTCTCCCTAAAAGAAACGACCAGCATCCCCACGGCCCCTTTCATTTGGGAATCCCCCACTCCCCCCCCCCCCCCCACACACACACCCCCCCCCGTCTCCGGCCCTCCCCATCACCGCACTGAGGCGCCGAGGAAAGACGAAGAACTGTGAAAACACGATCAGGTGGTGAGTGGAGCTCATTTTCGGTTTCACGGGTGTGTTACTTTTCTTTATGGAAACAAGAAAGGAAATTTTGGCAGTCGTTTTGTTAATGAGTATTTAACCAATAAGAAAAGCGAAAGAAAAAATGTACTCCACCAGACCCCCCTAGGGAAGTGACGCCTGCGGCGTCACTTTCGACGGCTACGTCGTCGAAAAACTCACTATTTCCCAGCAAATCAACTCGAGAGCTCTGCAGATGCAACAATAAAAATTTCCTGGCGTCGCCCATCTTGCAGTTTTTCACGAGGCAACAACCACGGCTGAATTGTCGCAAAGAGTAGAAATGCCAACGGGACAACCTCGAGAGGTTGACCAAAATTTTCGAAACGAATTTTTCGAAAATTTCTGTTTCATTCGATTTTATACCGGAATTTCCGGAAATTTTGGTCGAATGGATCGCGCCTAGAATCGTGTTGTCCAGTACATTCCAAAATGATACGGTCGGGAGGCCTGGTAACGAATTCCAAACAAAATGGCGTCCAAACGTGGTTGTATGTGCACAAAATCTTTCGTCTCGAAGTTGTTCTTAAATTTGTTTGTAAAGGAATAGAAATTTCAGATCATGGCTCTCTGATTATGAACAAGAATTGAACAGTGGGCGGTTCGCCCATTTTTGTGCTCAAATATTTAATAGATCACGTCAAATTTGATATTTGAAGACAGCATGTCCAAGGCGACGAAGAGAAAACACGTCGCGAAAGAGGTTCTGGATGATTACGTGGTTCCAGACCCAAACCAAGAGATTGTGAAGGTAAAAAAAGTGTTAAGCATCGGTTATAAAACGTCTTCCCCCATGTTCGACCGATAAAAATGCCTGGTGCTTTTCGTTTATATCGCAAAGTTACTTCCCCGGGGAGGGGGGGGGGGGGGGGGGGGGGGGGGTATGGGGGTGCCGCTGGGACTCTGAGACCCTTAACCTATACTAGTCCACTTTAGCTGCATTTTGCAACCCTATTCTAGACTAAACTTCTAGCGCTTTAGAAATGTTAATTATTACTATTATTATTAAACACCGAAAAACCCTACCCTATCCAAGACCTATTCCAGACTCGCCATTTTCCAGAAACTTGTTCGCCATCACAGTTATTAGTTAACAGGGGTCAGTAAAAATGGTGTATGGCCTGCCATAGTAAAAGTACGTAAAGTCGCACACGAGCCAGATGGCCCACACAGCCGGAGCTTAACCCGGTTTCTGTAGCATGAAGCGACTAGGAATATTGCTACTCTCCCCTGGATGGGATGCTAGTCCATCACAGGGTTACACTCAGCGTTTTGTCGCCGGTACCCATTTATACACCTGGGTGGAGAGAGACAGTGTGGAGTAAAGTTTCTTGTCTAAGGAAACAACATGACGACAGAAACCAGGCTTCGAACCACCGACCTTCAGGTTGAAAGTCCGACGCGATAACCACAAGACCACCATGTCTCCACCATACCGCCATACCGATGTTTAAATGCCATTTGCCAGTAAACCTTGTCTGGACTAAATTCTTAATGAAACTGATCATTTTTGCGGAAAATGATACCCCATTCTAGACCAAAAATCTCTGATTACTATACCCTATCCCAGACTAAACTGTCTGAAAACCATACCCTTCACAGTGGCACATACCTATATAGCTCATATATGGGAGTACCCCCCTCCCCTCCCCCCCGGGAGTTACTCTATGTTCAAACCTGGGATGAGAAGGGGGGGGGGGGGGTGGGGGTGGAGTAGGGAATTCATCAACTCAATCTACAGTAGAATTGCACTATAACTTTCTACATCTACATGATTTACTTGCAAAATCCTAATGGACATTTAGCAAGTTTCAGTGCAAAGTGCAAAATGTAAATAATAGTGCAAATAAAAATGATAATTAGTCTAACTTAGGGTTCTTACCATTTGTCAGAACTGCCTGACTGGGCCGCTCAATTAGTAAATATTATCCCATTATCTGCCAGAACTGGTTGGCCAGACTGGTATATTGTGAAATAGTATGCACCCTTTTGATGGACTTGTAGGAACAAGTCTTCAAAAAGATGCATTCTAGTTACAAATGGACCGGTCTGGCCGGCCAGTTCTGACAAATGGCAAGTGCCCTTAGGCAAGGAGATAATCATTAACAGCTACCTTAAAATTACTTCAACATCTGGCCAAATCAAACCATGTAGATTTACCTCTGTTTATGATGCAGTGAATTTTATTAGTTGCTCCAATGGGGTCTTCAGTACTGCATGCGATATAAAAATTATACAAACTACACTACATGTACTTTCAGGGTACCAAGTCAAAACAGGACCTTAACAGAGTTCAAACATGACCTTTAATATACTGATCTTCTAATATTCTGATAGTATCGTTCACTGTTCTAGATTTTAGGTAGTCGTGGGAACAACCTTCACGAGGTGGAAGCATCTGATGGCAGTAAATATCTTGTCAGTATGCCATCAAAATTTAGGAAAAGTGTGTGGATTAAAAGAGGTATGGCTTAAATTTTTTTAGTCAGCCATGAAGAAACATGAAACAAGAAACATTTCCCCCTCCTCCATTACATCATTTTAAGGGATATGCGCAATACAATAACTCTCATAACATCCATTTGACCATCACACTCACTCCCAGCTTTGTATTGGTGTTTTAAACTGGAAGTTCTGGTATATAACTAAAAAGGAGCCTGACCTGGCCATTCTCAGCTTCAGTCGTCAACCACTAAAGCGTAAACTAACAACAAACAAACAACATGTGTCATTACTAAGACTGTTACTGACACAATTTGGAAAAAACCTTTACCAAGTCTTTATGAACGTTTTTTTTTTTCATTTTGCTTTAAGCAATATTTTGGTTTGATTAAAGATTTTTGAAGTAAATATTTTTCCAAGGACACTTTAGTCAACCAAGTTGCCTGACTGAAACGTGCCTTAATTTGCATTTTACACCCAAATGGTGTGAAACGACAGAGGTGCCATATATCCCTTTTATAGTGATTCTTTATGTGTCCGCTAAAATGAAAGCTTTTCGAGAGTTCTTTCGTATGGTGAGGGGGTATTACTGGGGTTTGACTAAATAGCCGAGCTTAACAGATGTCTTTTCAATGATTTCCAGGAGATTTTGTTATTGTGGATCCTATAGAAGAAGGAAACAAAGTTTGTGCTGAGATTGTTCATATTCTCTACAGCAAGCAAATAAAATATCTGAAAAGTGAAGGATTGTGGTAAGATCTAGAGTTCTGTATTCATCTCTTGAATTACCAAATGTTGTCATGATTAACAAGTAAAGAAGGCCAAAGCATGAATATAAAAATTATGGACATCTCTCTAAATATGAACAGTTCACTTGGTCCTGAATATACGAAAACTCATACAATCTCTACCTCTATAATACAGACACTTTGGTCCATGTTATTCTGTATAAGGTTTGACTATATTACATGTATATTGAATTAACTTGATTATATAACACAACAGGCACTTAACTGTAAGAATTAAGTCAACACAAAAGAAATGATATATATATTTTTTTAATTTTCTTAATTGCCTGACATGTTTTATGCAATATTATACATGGTTTGGCCTTCTTTATATGCTTTATGATATATTAAGCTAAAATGAAAACAAAAAATTTCTGCAAGTTTTGAAAACTTTGTCTCTTTTATCTTTTTTTCTCACCAAAATCACTTGTGTGACATCCTCATGTACTGTAGTTTGTAGAAAATGTCTGTAAATTAAATTAAATTAAATGTAAAAGACACTTTCTTCCCACAATACTAATCAGCTTAATAGTTTGTAATGGGGAACACACTTCAAAAGCAATTCAACAGTGACGCTTTTTCATACTTAAAACTCTGATAAATAAAGCCAATCAGAGTGCACACAGCTTCTAGTCTGATATACTGGCATAGGCGTATGAGGGGTAGGGGCTGGGGGGGCTGCAGCCCCCCCAGTCGTAAAAACATATAGTATTATTCGGGCAAAGCTGGGCGACTATTCGGGCGCCACAGACACAGTAAAATGACTTAATTATTTTGTGATTCGATGTCTTAATTTATTTATTTTTATTTCGTAACTCACATTACTCATTTAACTTTCTAACCGAGCTCTATACTACATCGATCATTTCATTCATGTGATAGGTCCATTAGATGCTCAAAGCGTGAGCAGGCATAGAACGACAAACTCCTCTTGTAAAATATGGAAAGAGGTCGCTACTGTGAATATGTGTACCTGGAAAAATTTTCGTGTATGAGAATGTAAACAACATAGTATTGTTAGCGTATTCTGATTTCAGAATGACCAGAATATGTCCCAAAAAACGCGCCTTAAGTATAACATTTGGCGACCATGCGTGGTTGGTATCTGGTCGTGGTTGATTAAAATAGTATGTCTTATCGGTACCGTGTGAAGTGCAACGAATGCAAGATGTAGAAGCTCATTCTCGGATCGTTCACAGCGGTAGAAAAGTAAAATGTCGGCAAGTGCTAGAACCATCATCATGGCAAGTAAACATGACGTCACGAGTTTCATTCGGGCAAATAAAGTTCAGCACCCCGACAAAATTTTTCCCGTACGCCGATGTATACTGGTTACCACCAACCTCTCTTTAATGCAAACACGCATATTTCTTATTATGAAAATAGAAAAGAACTGTATGCATGTACAGCTCATAGGCTTTTATATAAGACATTAGACTCAGTCTGCGTCAATTTTTTTCTGTAATCCATTTCAAGGCCTGAAGCATTCAAAGAGAAGGCAAAACCAGATGTAAAAGAAATAAACAGGTGAAATAATACTAAATAAATAAATAAATAAATAAATAAATAAATAAATACCTGTACATCAATCAATCAACCAACTTTGTTTTACGATGGTGAAACTTAAACTAAACCTGTGGCACTTGAATTCCGGAGTGAATTGGGATATAGAAAAGTTGATTTTGAGGAGGGAGAAAAATGAGAGGAGAACCAAGTTGAACATTTTGCCCATCCAACACGTGCACCAAGTTTGCAATTCAAACCCAGGCTGTATTGGTGGGAATCAAGGGCTCTCACCAATATGCCATTCCTGATACAACAAATTTAAAAGCAAAGTAATACCACATTCACACCATATATGCTTAAACATGTTTAAATGTTGTTTAGTTTAACACAGGTTTAGAAAAATACCTCCTAACCTGCAGTAATATTTGGGGTGAAATCTTTACTAAAAGAAACCATTCCAGGTAGTTTGTGTCATATTCATTTAAAAACGTTCAAGATAGAGGACAGTAAAAACGTAGTTAAACTACATGTAAACAACATTTAAACATGTTTAACGTTTGATGTGAATGGGGCTTAAGTTACCGGTACATATTATTGTCATTGCACGTGAACATTCACCTGATGTCAATAAGAAACCAATCAGCATTCGTTATTTCGAATGAGGCTATCGTTGGAAGATTTCAATAATCAATTTAAAACCTGAATTTTGATTTCAATGCCATCCATTCCCGATTAATGAAAGTCACTCCCAAATAATAAGTGGAACGTGCAGAGTATTTTGACTGTAAATGAATGTGGATTTATTGCTATTAAAAATATTGTTTTCATTTTGTTGCCTTAATTTGCAGCAATGTCCATAGCGAGGGCAAAAATGATGCAAGTGATGATGACGACGAGGAGGATTCTGATGATGACAATGATCTGTTTGTAAATCCAAACCACCAGAAGCCGACATCCTATGTTTACACAGATTCCAGTGAAGAGAGCGATGCCAATGAACCATGACACTTTCAATCAAACTACTCCAGATTGTAATTCATAGATTGTGCAGTTCAATGAAGTATCCATATCCCACCCCAAGAAAATACATTGGAAATTCTGAAAGTATGAACCTAAACTGGAATTTTTAGAGGGGTGGGTTGGGTGTTAAACCAAAAGCCTTCTGTGGGTGCTTGGACATTTCTGAAACAACACACAATTTATAAGAAATTCAACATCACCTAAGTCATCACCAACTTGAAATAAATTAAAACAGTAATTAATAATATAAATATCAAAAGTTACACTGAATGATTTTAAGTGGACAGGATTTTAAAGTGTTGCATTGATCTTATAGCTAAGTAATATTGATACCTTGCCAGGTTTACTATCTTAATTGTCCGCATGTGTGATGACCTTTTGGTGGTAGCCTTTTTGAGATATTTTCTTCACTTCATTCCATTTCCACAACTCATGATTTCTTTTATAAATTCAATAGCCTTATAAAAAAAAGTGTGTTTTTGCAGTGGTGCCACTACAGTTCCCTCCACAAATAGATGTCTGAGAAACAGCGCAAGAAAGGTAGTCCTGATTCTCTCAACCAATCAGGACTACCCAGATCTGGATAGCATTACATCATTACTCGTTTCTCAGATGTCTTTTTGCAGAAGGAACTGTAGTCGTACCACCGCAAAAAGTTGTCTGTTTTCTCAGGCTATAATATATTCAGTTTCCTCACAGAAGTAAACAAAACGTAAGAACTAGGATGAATTTGTTTCATATCCGAGACCCAGAGGCAGATAATTGGGGCAGGAGGAAGAACCCCCAGGACACTCTTTCACCTATTCAGTGAACATTTACCAGTTTATCTTACACCTGTCCTGGTTATCTGCCCCTGGTCATCTGAAGATGAATTTGTTCCAGAATGAATAGTGAAGTTTTCAACTGAGTGTCTTAAAACCAAAACCAAAGTGATCACTGTGCCCATTCACAACAAATACCCACAATACTATGAACACATCTGAAATTGAAACAAATGCATGGAGCCAGTTCCAAGTGTGAGAAAATGAGTGTAAGCAAGTCATGATTGGTTTTGGTTTTACTTCCGATAGAATAAGAAAGTGGTACAAGATTTTTTAGCCAAATTATAACGAAGTGCAGCAATTGCAAAACAACGCAATTGCAACACAATTTGTTATTATTATTATTATTATATAATAATATATTTATCATAACCAGTAAAAATATGTGTATCTACAGAGAAAAAAATCAAATTAAGGAAAGAGAGAAAATGAAGGGGTGCCTGGAAAAAAGCCCTAAGTGACTTCTGATAAACTGCTAAATTCTCATTCCAAATTGCCTTGTATTCCCTTGTGAAACACAGGGAGAATTTGACATTACATCAAAAATCACTTAGGGCCTTATTCCACGCACCCCTTCAAATAATGCAGTGTGATGTAAGAGCTTCAACAGATTTTCACAAAAACATTTTTATTGATTCGAAATGGACCATTATCACTGCATACCTTTACAGAATGGTTTGCATGGCAAACAAAACTAACAAAGATTTTTGAGTCCAACAGGATAAAAGAATGTTAAAGAATCAATTCACATCCAAGTCTTAAATTCCTTCCCAGATCCTCTGAATCTGACACTTGAGTAGTATAAAAGAATTTAACCCACCAGTGATACAGTATTTTTACATAATATAAACACCAAGGACATTTATAAAAAACACCATCGTTTTAATGGGGCATTTTATGGCATATTCAAGAGAGGCTTTTACAGTGCGACACACCTTACAAACTTATTAACAAGTTTCCTTGATATCGCCAGCTAATTCTTACAATCATTTTCGTAACTGTGGATATGTGTGAAGCAATAAAGTGAATATAATCTTCATATTTTTACATTCCATTGTGTTTAACTTTGCGAACAGGCGTGCCCATCAATTGAATTCGCACTCTTTCATTGGCTAACTTATGAAAACGTTTGTTGGATGCTCACTGTAAGGTGCATCGCACTGTAATCATGATGCCATATGTAAGGTGTCTTAGAGGCCTTTACAGTAATTTCAACCAAAAAAAGTATGAGATGTCTCTGAAATACACAAAAGAGGGAATTCCAAAAAACTAAAGAAATAAAAAACGCACAGAGTGCATTATTGAGTTATATAAGCACGTGGGAATTTTTAAGAACACGAGAGAAGTGCAGAGAAGCACGAGCCAAAGGCGGGTGCTTCTCGCATTTCTCAAGCAAACCCCAAACCCCAATAAACTTCAATTGTGCAGTTCCAGAAAATATCCATACTCCCCCCACAGAAGGTATTTTGTTTAGCACCCCCGTCCCCCCAGGAAATTCCAGTTAAGCTTCATACTTTGCTTTTAAAATGTTGGCATTTAAGACCCCCCTCCCCCTAGGAATTTTCAATGACCTTCCATGGGGTGGGTATGGATTTTTTCTGGAACTACACATTTATTTTTGAGGGTGTTCATAGAGTGGAATTTTGCTGTATTTGAAATTGCCCTATAATGCATTGCAAACTGCAAAACTTACAGCACATCATGTATGCTTACAGATTGTGTCTCAGGGTAAGTCCAAAATGGTGGATGTCTGGCCAATTTTGTAAAATGTCCAATTGAAATGGAGCTTTAAAAGGACACATGTTTCTTACTGTAAGTAAGAAAAACTATTTCCAGCACTACAATTAATAGGGGAAGTCAGAAAATTGTTTGAATTATCAAGAGTTATCAAGGGCTGAATTCTATAACCAAGAAGTTTGAGTTATGGGGAGTAAAGGCCTGGACATACAGTGCAACTTTCTTGCAACATTGCGCTGCACAGTGTGTCTGGGCCTTCGGGCCTTTAGGCCGAAATTCTACTGTAAAATGTTACAAGTCTCTTTTTTCATCTACATATACAACAAGTTAAGGCTGACGCCGTGTAACGAGATGGATACCAATTACAAAATAAATTTACATTCTGTACATCAATACAATCCAAGTTCATGTCTGTTAACTTGTATTTCATGTCTTCCTAATCTTGTATTTTCCTTTCTGTAGCTGACCTATATACAACTTTGTCTTGGATCCATCTCCTTTTCTCACCCAAACCTGAAAACAAGCAAACCAACATGTTTGGATCTTTTACAAGTCCCAACAATCTTAAATTAATTTAATTAATATGCAACATTATAAGTCCGTATTATTAACATTATTCCCAGGGTCCTCTCAAGCTACGACATCATGACGTAGCTGAAGAGAGAGCACCATGGGACTGTGGTTGTAACTTATGGTCAACATGCTTTCTCTTTTTATGCTCCAAAATCTGGTACATACAGCTGTATGATCTGCTAAAGTCATCTGAAAATGTTCCTTTTTGAAAAATCATGTGTCTAGTTTTTCCTGTAAAATTACATAATAATTATAAATTCTCAAGACAGATTTCTAGTGCTTTACTTTCTAGTGAATTGGATACTTACTATACTTTTGAATTTTAAATCGTACCAAACAAGGTCAACTTTCTTGAAACTGTTGCAATAAAATTATATGAAAGGAAGAACAGTGACAAACTGCATAATTTATAATAATAATATAGTTACCTCGCCAGTGTTGATTCCAGTGACAAAAGCACTAAAACATCAAATAAAAATGTTAGCAATGTTAACATTTCTACAAATATTTTACAAAAAAAGGTCAGCAATGAGTTTCAATGAGTTTCTTGGAAATTAATGCTCGCATATTGTAACAGACCACCAGAAAGTTGCAGCCTCTGAAAGCTATTGATAACTGAGTCATTGCTATTGGAATTCCATGGTGACTGTTAAGGCTGGTTTTCACTAACGACAGAATTGGAGAAATAATAATTTTTTTTTTTTTACAACCTTTATTTTATTTGGAGAAATAATAATGATATTTTGCAATAGCCAAGTTCAATAATTGTTTCATTATTCGATCACTGTGTTTGTTTTTCAATTTAATAACTGCTAAAACAGAGCAGAAATCAGGCTGCCATTGTAGAGGACATGAACAGAACAATAATTATTTATTCGCAGCAAAACAACTTTGCACTGTTGTGCACATGAGCAGAATTATTCATAGGCAGTTATTGCTGACACATGTAAGCTGCATTTGTTTTGTTCTGTTGAATATTGACTTACCCAAAAGTATTTAATTTGCCCCAGCCTGGAATAACTCTTTTTGTTTACCGGTAAATAAAGCTAGTTTGCTGTTGCAGATATGGTTAATATTCTTTTCTTTCTTTTTCTTAAATAAAGTTGTTGTTGAAATAACTAAGAACTTGTAACTAACCTAGAATGGGTATCATTTCTGCTTTCTATCATTACATGATCACCTTTATGGAACCTTAAAAACAAAAATGAAAAATAACATTTCAAGATAACTTTCAGTTTCTTTATGTCAGAGTAATATTCTGAAGGTGATTTACCATGTATTAGTAAAATATTAAATAACTAAATTTAAATATTTAATAAATAAAAAATTTTAACAATGATTTTTAACAATCTTTTAAATTTAACTTGTGTTTAGTTTTCTTGTTGTATGCTCAAATGGAATAAGCATCAATAATAAGATTAACTACAGAAAATTCTAAAAGGGAAAAGTTAAAATTAAAAAGAACATATGTGAAAGCTTTTTTGAAAAGGTTTAAGACATTGCTCATGACAAAAGATATAACACGTTCATGAATGTAACATACCACTCTCCTTCATAGTAAAGCTTTCCGTCTTCATATCTTGCACTAAAAGGAATCTTTTCTGATTGGCATCCACCTGTAGATCACATGCAAGAACAAAGTGTTACACTATCTCAGACACAACTTATCAATGACATTGATTAGTAATCAATGGGTAATTGACGAGTAATCAGATGATTAGCCATTCATTGGGTGTTTTTATCTAGTAGTGAATATGCAGTATACAGGAACAGATATGCCCACTTTCGCTTGTTCCATTATGTGTAAACCTTTTTTAATTCCCCAGTGTATTATATGTTAAAAGATGATTGCTGTATTTTAATTCCCCTGTGTATTACGTCATCCATATGTCTAGCCAGTCTCGTTTCACACAATGCATATTTATGTCATGCTAAGATGTTTTGGTCGTTTTAAATCTGTTTTACTCTTCAATTCTTTGACTTCAAATTCATTATGGAAATTAAATTAAAACTGATCTGTGGACTTAACCTTATGTTGTTTATATTCATGATATGGCTCTTAAGAGCCTTTTGATTCAATATAGTGTCAAAAAGTAATTCATTTTCTTTGGTCTTGTACCACTATTATAACCAATCAGTAGATAAATCACGTGGTTTTTTTTTCTTTCATAGTGATTTGATGTACATAGCAGCTGAATACATTACTCATTGAGTTACTCAAGGCAACTTTTCCATATAATTACTATATAATTTTACCATTTAGTATAAATCTAACTTTCTATCACGAATGCTGTTCTCTTATTGGTTACGCTACTTGCTGTCGTTGGAAGTGAGTAGCCTAAAGGCAGCCGCTTCACATTTTCTAAGTGTCTGTGAAGCATATATTTCTTATATATTTATTTTAAGTTTTGAACGATTAGTAGATTTATACCAAAACAATTCTAAGATTATTCGCTCTTGATTTCTATCGCGCGATAGTTGATTTGGCCTTCGCCCTCATCAACTACCATGCAATAGAAATCCCAAGCTCATAATCTAATCGTTAAATATAGGAGGTTTCAAGCAAACAATGCCTTACTATTTTGTCTTCTTCTTGCCAATGCCCCTTTTGCCTTTGAAGAGAAAGAATTCAAAGTAAATTTTGTCAACAATCACAGCATTTGTAGATAATTAAAAGCAATCAGTGTGATCTTTCAAAGTTTATTTTCATTTCAACGAGTGATCTGTCTTAGTTCCACTGAAAATTATGATTAAGTTTGTTGGATTTCAGTCTAAAAATAAACATTAAAATAAAAAAAAACAAAATAAAAATGCTAAAAATGCTAATGCTAAAAATAAACATTTTCCCATTGCAACAACTTGCAAAGATGCTGTTGATTAATTTTTTAACTAATAACCTCTTTTATTGAAATGAAAATACCCAAGAAGGCCAAGAGGCTAAATTACCTTATTATCTAGTTCAGTACATTAACCAGTGAAACAAAAATCAAACTTATTTTATCAGGTCATTAATCACAAACAAAGTCGTACATACTGTTCAAGTCACAAAAAGGCTGACAGATTTCTGCTGAAATTCTTTGCATGTAATAATATCACACGTTTTTGTTACAGAGAAAGAGGATATTTAAAACTGGCATTCAGTTTGTTGAAAGACATCAAAAGACAGATTTAGAATAACTGAACAAAGTGAAGGAAACTTGGAAAATTACTAATTAATCACCTTCCTGATGGCGGCCCAGTCTTCAAGAATGTCCATTTCTCTCAGCATATAAACAATGTAGGGACTTGCAAACAGTCAAGGGAAAACAAGACAGACTATTAATCTAGTCAACTCTCTCTAACACATGTCGGGAACAGGAACAGCTATCAGTCTTAGTGGGGTGTTAGTCTTAACAACAGTTCAGCTACAGTAAAACAAGTGACTGGAGTGTAGTTGAGACCAACTTTAGGTGTCTGTCTTAGAGGGGTGTCTGTATTTTAGACAGTAGTTCATTACGGTGAAATCTTGGCCTGCCAAGATTAGCTTTTGCTACCTGCAGGCCAGTATTATAAATTCTATAATAACTAACTAATAAAGATTTTTGTTGTTGTTGTTGTTGTTGGAGTGCAGTAGAAACCAACTTTAGATCTAGCGTTTTCAAAATGTCTCAGAGCAGTAGGCAACATAAACAATGTAGTGGAGAAAATCAGTGTGTACTATATAAAGTGGCAAATAGGTGTTGGTGGCAAAATCACCAGCTGCCGTCACAGTTTGAGGGCAGTACATGTTTATCTTATAGAGGAATCTGTCTTAGAAGGGTGTCCATTTAGAAAGATTTACGTCATAATTACTAGATAGTTCGAGATAAGGGGTGTTAATTTAGACGACGGGAAGTTGTACTTGGTTTGAGATGACGAGGGATTTGAGATAACCAAGTTCAAGATAGGCAGTAGTTACAAATGATTGAAAAACAGTAAGCACACAGGGGTTTCAATAAGAATTGAAGTAGGTGGCTGGCCAAGGTATAATAGGCGGCTGTGACAGATAAGGGCCGCAAGGCCCTGTCCCACTAGGGGGGTCTGGTAACCGGCGGTGAAAGGCGAAGTAGGCGGCGATACACCGCCATTAGCTGGCTTCTATTGAAACCCCTGAGCACAACCAAGGGGAACGGGTTTTAGCTGGAGATAGCAGGGGATTTGAGATAGCGGGAGTCTACTGTATGTACGTGCAGATGAACATTGACACAAAATGGCTAGAGATACACTGAACAGGCTAACGAGCAGGGTGACAACTTACAAATATGTCATTTACAATCCCAGGTGTTCACAATTTGGGAAATAAAACAATGTCAAAAGGATATCTGTAACTGTGACTGGTTTCCGTCTTTTGTCTGAAAGCATTGACCCATCAGAAGTTTTCCTGTGTTTCTTGTTTAGAGACTGTGATTCAAGCCAGATATCTGAAAAAAAATAGAATTTGTCTATTTATCCAGTGGGATTAACGAATGCAGATACATGCCAATGACCAATTGAACAGTGTTTTGATTTTCAGAGAGCACATTGAGAAAATAACACTATGCTGTACAAATTAAGACTCAAAGAGCTTTATACCAGCTGATATATCCATGTTCTGTTTATCTTCCTCTAATTTTCGTATTTTTTCCTCTAGCTCATGTTTCATACTTTCCATTAAGGCAAGCTTTTCACTCTGCAAGCAAAAATCAATGGAACAAATAAACAAAAGGGGGCTGCTTCTAGTTTGATTCCAGACAGATTTCCTTCAATAAATTTGCAGTTAGTGTGTCAAGTTGTGTTTTTACTTCTTTGTTGTGGTGTGGGTATTGTTTAGTGTCTTTTAATTCGAATCTGTAGTTTTATATAATAGGCCATTTCCAAGTTGCCTTTTGTCTCGTTATCAAAGCGAGGCTTGGTGCACAACCTTTCATATAAAAATTAGCTTTCATTCACATGTAAATAAAACTAATTTTCCAGGGATGCAGGGTTCTCCTTATCAGGCGGTAACCGGTAAAATTTACCGCTTGAAGCAGCACTTATTACCGCCTGTAACCGCTTGGAGGTTTTGAAAATTAAACAAGTTGTTAAAAAAATACGCAATTTGTTCCACCCATGTAGTCGTGATCGTAACTGAGAAAATAAATGAAAACATGGAAAAATAAAAAGTGAACGCAGCTATTATCTCTGAGTACTTTCTTTAATTGCTGGCTGGTACAGTACCTTTCGAAGCAAGAGCAATTTTTCGCGGGCTTTCTGTCGCAATTCGATTCTTTCGTACAGCTGCATGTGACCCGTACGCGTTTCGCCGCTCAGTTTCCACAATGAAGCGGCAGCAGTCAATGCTTTCTTTTCTTTCCGTGGACAACAAGAGGACACGTATTCAAGCAGGTAAGAATACCATAAGAACTAAACATTAAGCTTATTATGTAAACCTTTAAGGTTTAAAAGCGAGGAGAAAATTGTTGATTTCCCGAAAAGTTCGACTTGTGTTGCTGAATGCGGCAAAGCAGTCTTCGTTCGTGAATTTCTTCGTCGTGAGGTGTTTTTTTTTTCATTTTAAAAAATATGTTCCGGTGAACTGTTTGACAGGATGCTTGAAAATAATAGCCTTCAAGGAATCGAATGTTTAGAATTTAAGGCACTGAAAGTATAAACAGATTTGCGATTTAGAAGCAGGAATGAAATGAGACCGCTGACTTTTAAATGTATCTTCATGTACGCTACAGCGAAGGTATCACCGAAAATCGCCGCTCTTATTTTTATATGATTTTTCTTAGGCTACGTATTTAAGCTCACAATAACACATCAGTCGATTTGCATAAAACAGGTCTCAAAATGCAGGAAATGGGGTTTCAGAGAACCTAGCTCTTAAAAATTTTCCGGGGGACCATGCCCCCGGACCCCCCTAGGAAAGTGTGCATCCGGCACACAGTTTTCCCTTTACCGCTTAACAAAAATCCCCTACCTGCTGACCTGAAATTTAGGGAGAACCCTGGGGATGTAGATAATAGCCGGGAGCCGGGGAAATTACCCGGCTGTGATCTTCATTTTTCCAGCTGTTAAAGCCTAGTGCAGCTTTAAAAGGACTACATTTTTCTATTTTTTACCCGTCTGTCAGTTCTATATTCCCGCCAGTTAAAAACTGAATCTACATCCCTGTTTTCACATGAAAGGTTGTGCACCAAGCCTCACTCTGATAATGAGACAAAAAGCAACTTGGAAATGGCCTATTTCATGATTGCAACATCCTCAACATTAAACCCACACCTGCTGGCCAAATCTGATCTTCAATGACGAGCTTTGGCAAATTATAAAGAACAGGTATACAGCCTGTCTCTAAATTAAAGCAGTGTAACTGTATATGGGGATGGATTGGACACATCCACAGATCATTGGCCAGGATTAGCCTCTCCATGATGGGAAATGAACTCCAGCTGGAAACATACCAACAGACAGAAGAGTGGGAGATAAAATAACAGGTTTGAAGCTAAGGACAAGTAGTGCAATTTACAAAAGACAGTCATCAATGGCATTCTCTGGTGGTAGATTTACGTACAGGCAAGCACATCCAACCCTCCAATTAACCCTCATTACCAAAGGCCAGGATACCATCCACTGGATAAATCGCTATCCTGTAGATAAAGGCCAACAAAACCAGTCACTGTCCACTGGATAGAGACTATCCCCCTTTTAAACAACCAGGCCAGGTTTATATGGAGAACAGCAAACAATTAGGGAAACCTCAAAATGCTCGGCATCACCCAACAATGGACTAGCATCCTGTTCATTAACTAAAAAAGTGGGTAATTATGCTATCCCTGATGAGCCATTTGGCTCAATAAATACATTACATTGGATGTGAACTTCATATTTTGCTGGTATCCAAGATGCACAATAACATCGAAAAATTGTGATGTTAATTAAGTTAATAGTCATTAATTATAAACTTGACCCACCTCATAGTGCTGTATAGCTGCCTGCTCATCTGCATCGTATTTGTGCTTTACATTTCCTAACTAAAATAAACATTTGAAACAGGTTTAGTAAGGATAAGGACTAACAACATTCAATGACACATAACTTATGATGGTTTGTGAAGAATTGTACAAGTTAAAAGGAAACATATATACATGTACAGGGTTCGTACTCTTTCAGATTTTAAAATTCCATTACTTTCCATGACCTTTTCAAATTTTTCATGACCAAGAGTCCAACAGTTGTTTTCAAAATTTTATCGAAATGATCATTTTTTACTCATGCGCGTAGCGGCATGAGTTATAAAATGGGCTCTGTTTTTCTTTTTTTTTAATTATTATTTTTTTTTTGGTGTCACGATTTTGCATGCAAATTTATGCACGCATATTTTAAATTGGCACTTCCGGTTCATAGACTTCCTGTTTAGTGACTTCCGGGTACTCCCACTTCCGGTAAAACAGCGTTACTGAAGTGTCACGACAGCAACTCCTACAACCCTACTTACATTACTAATGTTCACGTTACGTATATATAAGACGTAGAACAATCACTGGCTTCATTGTGGTACAGCCTTCATTTACAAAACATTCAATAGCAAAGAACGCAGTTTGCAGGAACGATGACTGAATGAAAGGAGTAACTCTTCTTCATATCGGACATCTTCTTATCATGTTTAAAATATATCATAAAACTTTCGTACGCATGCGCATGAGTATAGGCTGCTTGCAGCCTCTTGTTTAATTTTCATCTTGCCTTATTATTCCCACAACGTATGCTGCCTTAGTGATTTTGTACCATGAACATAATTTTCCATGACTTTCCACGCCCCACACTTAAATTCCATGACTTCCCAGGCCTGGAAATTGAATTATACAATTCCATGACCTTCCAGGTTTTTCCATGACAGTACGAACCCTGATCTATATACATGTAAACACTATCCTCACTACTGAAATGAAAATTTTCAAACCAGTTTAATTTTTATTTTCCTTTGTCTTAGATAATAGTAATGAATCTGAGACAAAGGGAAACAAAAATCAAACTGGTTTGAAAAATGTTTCAAACCAAAGAAAAATTTGAACCACAAAATACCCTAAACCTCCAAAAATAAGCCCCCCACCCCCTCCCCGAAAATAAGCCCCCCTAATTTATAACAAAAAATTCCTTCCAATAAAACCCCCCTGAATACAAGCCCATGGGAGTGTTTTAAGGATTGACCTGAAAATACATTATCAAGGAGTCATGTTCAACTTAGACGTTCCTTTTGATAATTGATACTCACTCTACAATCACGTAAAATCCCTGCAACTTCTATTCTTATTTCACACATCTCTTTAAGTTCATTGACTGGTCCTGTGTACTCCATGGCACATTCTGTTTCATATGAGATATATACTATCATGAGATTATTAAAAATTAAGCATCTTGGACTGTCTTTTAAGAGAGCCTTCACTGTTATTCGCCACTTTAGAAACGAGAAGGAAACTGGGCTAAGTGAACTTTCGCAACGACGTCTGGGATCGTTACAGGGGACGCTTCTTTTGTCTCTGTCCCCAGTAACAGTCCCAGAAGTCATTTCAAAAGTTCACTTCGCCAAGCTTCCTTCTCGTTTCTAAAGTGGCGAATAACAAATATGATGTTAATTGTTGGAAATAAAGTCTAAATTCCAATTCAGTTTTTAGCAAATGGAAAGAAAATTTTAGTGTAGAAAAAAAAATTGGATGCGAGTATATGCCTGTTTGCTTTTAAATTTTGTACACATTGCCTTTTTGGATTTTATCATGTCATATGCAACACACTCCTTTTGTTATTTTTTTATGTATCCATGGAGATTTACTGTGATAAATTTACCATTGGAAAGCATCGTTACACTTACAAGATGCAATTTCCTGTGGTTAAGGTGTAATTTACCACAGTAATAGTGTTCTATGTAACCGAACCTAATGAAATTAAAAAATCACTTGCGTGAACTTTGTTTCTTGTTGTCCAAACCCACCCACCCACCCCTCCCTCCCTCCCTTTTTTTGGAGAAAATTGCACTTGCCTGCCGTGACTTCCTCCAACTTCTTTTCAACTTGGCTAGTACGTTCTCGATACAGCCTGGAAAAATATCCGTAAATTAAGCAAGGAAATGGTTTAACAGGTATTAAAGTACGAGCATTTTAAGATCAAACTTGTGTTTATACTAACTGTTCTTTCAGGTCGCTGAACTGTCTTTCCAAGTCCGCCATGTCGTTCAAACACTCATTTCTCCTTCTCTCATTCTCCGTTTCGTCAACTAAAATACACAAAAGATCTCAGTAAAATTATGTTAAAACCGACAAAACGAAAACAGAAACAAGCTGACGGAAAAAGCGCGGAAAAAAATAAGCTTATAATTTGAAAACACTAACTGCTGGACTCGGAAGATGACTCGTCCGAACTCAAGCTGCTTTCTTCATCCTCGTCTTCGCTCATGTTTTCGTCCTCGTTAGGACTTCTCTCCACCTCCTCCTCGCCATTTTCTTCACCATCAACGGATGGCATATTTAAAATTCCCAGTTTTTGTTGGGAAAACTAAAATTCTGCGAAGAACGACTTCACTCCAATGTCAAGAGGAACTGCAGGCTCGCGCGTTCATCTTGTCATGCGTAACTGCACTTTGATTTCCTGATAATGTAAGACACCATGAAATGTCTTCTAGAAAGGACGCCATTCCCAGGCACACGCGGCCATTCATTTCTGCAGTCTCTTAGACATTCCTGCTGTGTTGTGTCCCCAGGGGCGGATCCAGGATTTTGAAATGGAGGGTGAAATTTTAAATGCAATAGAACCAAAGCCTGGTTGAGGTGTTTGAGGTCAGTGCATCAGAAAGAAAGGGTCTCAGAAAAGGGGGGTGAAAATTCACCCATTTCACCCCTCCTGGTCCCTACCTAAAATAACTAACGTCTTAACTGGGGAGAGTTGTTGTTTGAAGAAGGGGAGGGGGGAGGGCAGTATTATTTAGCTCCAGCCACATTGCACATATATACAGGGGCAGATGATACCAGCCATCCAGAAATTTTAGAAAGGGGGGTCGTAAAAATTTTCATGAGACAATGAGTGCGTTTGTGCCCATTTGCCTTTTTAGATAAGTCCGGAGTATGAACCCCCAGAAGTTTTGATAATTTAAGTTGTCTGAGATGCAATCTGGTGCAATTCGGCAAATGCCAGAATTCCATATTGAAAAACCTCGATTTTTTTCTGTCTGCTCCTGTCACACAGGACAACTAACGTTGTAACGGGACACAAAGACTTGGCTTGCATTCTCCAACCTCGATTTTTTTCTGTCTGCTCCTGTCACACAGGACAACTAACGTTGTAACGGGACACAAAGACTTGGCTTGCATTCTCCTCTCGTCAAACGCAATTATGCACAGTATTTGTATTATTAATTAAATATTATTTTAATACTTTTACACGTGTCAATTGCAGCTTAGTTGTAATTTAATCAATTTAACTGAAAAGTAAATAGATTTATGATAATTTTATTGTCCCCTATTAGTAAGAATTATTTCCTTCGGCTAGTTTATTTTATTTGACACAGAAATATAATTATTATAATAAGACAGTGTTTAAAATATTTTTTAATGTAGTGTTTTAAACTTTTCAGTTTATTTGGAAAATTTTCTGTTTAAATCCAATAGAACACCTTAGGAAAACAATAGCACATACATACATAATAAAACAATATTAATGTATGGTGTTATATGGACCCTATTTTCTTGTGTGAAGTCTTCAATTTGTTCTTTATTTTCTAGAGCTCTCATTGATCAATAGCAGCATGTTTGTTATAATTTGGCTATTTATTATAATTATTTTGAGTGTTTTTCTGGTATAAAAAAGGCAAGATATTTTAAAGGAATTAATATTAACACTTGGCTATTTATTTCCATCCTCCCTATCAAAGCTGCAACATAGGTATCTGAGGAATTTTTGAGAAGTATTTTGGTGAAAATTAGTCTTGAAAGAGAATGTAACTTATGAGCCAAGTGGCTTACAACTGCTGTAGCTCAACACTTATATCCAGAAATCCAGTCAAGTATTGTTTAACGAGTACTTCATATTTCACAGTTGTTTGTTTTGTTGTTTTCATATGAGACAGAATTTTGTGGGAACTTTTATAGGTGAGGACACTTTGTTATGCCAGTCATGGAGTAGCATGGCCCCCTTCTGCCCACATTTCTAGACATATCTCATTCCATTGCAAGGTTACCCCCATTATTACATTCACAGGTACCTGTTTATACACTCGGGTGGAGAGAGACAATGTGGAGCAAAGTTTCTTGTCTACGGAAACGACACGACGGCAGAGACCAGGCTTGAACCACCGACCTTCAGGTGGAAAACCTGACATACTATCATTTGACCAGCACGTCTCCACAACCTGACAAGTTGAAGTTCATCTGGCACAAACACATGATGACGTTGAGTAAAACTCAAGGGGTTACCTCTATTGAACAGCTAATAACTTATTTTTACAACTTTTAACAAGATATAAGGTATCAGTATATATCATTGCACTGCAGATTAAATCTTCATTCCAAGTGATGACTGTGGTTGGTTTGCATGTTTCATTTATGTACAAAGCAGTTGGATCTCGTTAGCATGAACAAAAAGAAAAGAAACAATTTCACAAGGAGAGAGTTTATTATAACACTTGAACTGTTTCGATGCTAATTCAATCTTCAAAACTATCAATTAAGCTTATGCCTTTCATATACTTTGATCCTTTGTGTAATTTTATAACATGCAGTGGTTTATGCTTTCATAATAAACAGTTACAGAGTCTGAGGTTTCTACTTCATTGCTTTGAGATGAAAGTTTTTTTAAAACTGCTTGTTACATACAAGACTTAATTTGAACATTTCCGGTGCACTATTAAATATAAAACTTTCGAGCTTCTGATTACAGGAAAGCATCGCACCATTCCTTCAAGCAGTTGTAGCAATCCCCACCCTGCTTCTTATTTGCTCCGCATTCATCTTTTATCCAATCCATAAACATTTCTTGATCCTTTTTGAGAACGAGGAACTGTCCAAGAACAACGAAGGCCTTGTCAAATCCTTTGTCTTTGAGTTTTGCTCCCAATACTTCACCGATTCCTGCCAAGTCCGTCACTGGTTTTTCTCCCATGGGCTCACTGACGAAATTGCGATGTTTTTGCGATGTGGAACTCATGATTCTAGAAGTAAGATGATTCAAGCTTCATTTTTCTAACGAACATTTATACGCTTAAGTTCATTCATTCAAGATCGAAGAAACCACTATCAGAAAACTCTCCAAACATGCAGCGATAGTTAATAACAGTTATTACACAATTGGTTACAAAATTGGAAAGAAAATAAGCTAAATTACCTTAGATTTCGCGGCGAAGAATGTTCTTTCTGAATATCCCAAAAAATGGTATAAAACACGGAAATCTGCCAACGGTTTCACTCTGGAACTGACCAGTGGAGAGGGTGGAGACTGGTGCGAGCTTTTCTCCATATAAGGCCAACTTTGCCTTATTTGGTATACAAATATGGCGGGAAATCGAACGCATGGGTAACCACTCCAGCGAACGTTTTCCAAGAATTTAGTGTTCGACTTTTGATTTTCTAAAACAACATGAGCTCCGCAAAAGCTAAGCCAGGGAAACGAAAGGCAGCCGCTCCGAAGGCGCCAGCAGCAACCAAGAAACCTCGAAAACCGCGAGGGATGGTTGAACTCCCCGAAGGAATCGTCTTGACAGATTTGACCAAGAAACAGTGGAAGCTAGGAAGGTTGATCGGTTGGGGTGGCTTTGGAGCTTTATATTTAGGTGAGATAAAGCTGTATCTTATTATAATCATTCCCTCACTAACCAAGGTGTTACACTGCTGCAGCATTTTACTATTCTACCCTTTTGATAGAGCATAATTACTGACAGGGAAACTAATAGGCCATTTGCACGATGGCGTTATTTGACTACAACTACCAGAATTCATTTCGTTTTTCCTTTCTTAGGCGTCGTTCACACTTGGTGCCCGAGCACTGTGCCCGGGCACCGGTGCCTGAGTACAAAGTATCGACCTTGTACCCGTGCCTGAGCACCATGCCCAATTATTGGCACGGGCACTTACAAAAAGCCATGTTCACATTGGTGCCCGTCAAGCACTGTGCCCGAGCACGGTGCTCGGGCACCAAGTGTGAACGACGCCTTATTTAAATTTTGTAATCCCAGTGCGGTTCAAATAACAATAGCCCTAATTTGCACTACAAAACAAAAAACTGAAGGATTCTGGTAGTAGTAGTAGTAGTCATATGACGTCATCGTGCAAATGACCTATTAGCTTAGGAATTTTTCTACCACCTGCTTTATAAAATTGCATAAATATATTAAAGAGTCTGACCCACCCAGTTTGCATTGCGCGCTCCCCTTATTGTTATGATACGGTTCTATTCCATATTTGGGCAAGCATATCACCTCTTGCACGAGTGAATTTCTCACCTACAATACAGTATGGACTTTTGGGGGCCCTGAAAATGGCGGATGAACCAACGTAGGCGTGCAATGCAAACTGGGTGGGTCAGATTCTTTAATTATTATTTTTAGCTTATTTTATTTAATGACTTTTCTTTAAGATGGGACTCGTATGAAAACCACCTATGGGTGATGGCGACTTCCTGTATAAAGATAGTTATAATAATAATAATAACAATAATAACAATTAGTAATAGTAATTGGCTGAGTGGAGTACAATTCAGGGAGTAATCGGGCGAGTAATTTCAAATCGGCCAAGCGCGTAGCGCAAGGACGATTTGAAATTACAAGCACGATTACCCCTGAATTGTATGACACAAAGTTCAATTACTAATTAATCGAATCAATAACAAAATTCGAGATTAAAAAATCTGTGGAGTTTTTTTGTACTCAAAACATCAAGGATATTTTCTATCAGTTTGAAAGCAGGAAGAAACAGCGAGAAAAAGAACCCATTTAAGTGTACCTGATTGACGCGCGCGCAACGTAGGTGTCCAATTACAGCTATCCAATTACAAAAAGTTGTAATTGGATAGCTGTAATTGGACACCTACGTGACCGGGCGCCAATTACGTAAGAAATAGGCGTGTGGATATCCAATCACAATTGAGAATTTTGTTATTGATACGATTAATAATAATAATAATAATAATAATAATAATAATAATAATAATGAATGACTCATATAGCGCATATTTCACATGTGCTTCATGGCTCTTTACATGCACTGATGAGAATGACATTGGATGTCAGCTTATAAAAGCGCCCCAGGCTGCCATTATCGGTCCACTGTTGTTCTCAACTCCCCCACCCCACCCATGAATGAATGAATGAATGACACCGAGGGAGTTCACAGGCAGGATTTTGTTACGTCCTCATTGGTTCTTTAATGTCCCTATTGGAGACGAGAACGCCATTTCTATGTTGTCATCCAAGCCACGTGAAGGTCTAACCACTTGTATGTGATGTATAAATGGTATATGGCAGGGCAGGCCTGCGGTGTGAGTCACTTTCTCTTCAATAAACCTTGAAGGGTGTACAATATCCCCTAAATCCAGGGCACACATTTGTGTTATGATATCAACGTCCCTTTCCTTGCTCATCCCATGGGTGTATCACAGGCCCCTCCATGGTGTAATTCCCGTATTCTTGGGTTTGTGATCAACTGCAAGACTGTGGAAATATTGTGGGAAGTCAGACACAGAATAAAAATGGATAATCTGCCGTACCAGCAAACTGGCCAAGTTGCAAGCTTTTTCCTTGTGATTTGGCCAAAACCATCACTGATGCCCTTTTCCACTTAGCCCTTCGTGATAAGTTATATATAAATTTATTATAATTTCTTTTCTGTTCAACAGCTTCTCCAGACAATGGAAAAGCTGTTAATGAAAATGCCGAACATGTTATCAAAGTGGTAAGAACATTAAAATTGATTAAGATGTTTTCAGGGTTTTAGGTTCATTTTACCTCTTCTTCCAGTTTTATAACTTCATACTGTCCTTTATAAACAGTTACTTTGGTTTTTAAGGACCCACCCCCGCCTCTCCTCCCACTTCTGATTTTCCAATGACCTTCCATGTGAGTATGAATGTTTTGTCTGCAGTAAAGTAACTTGATGTGCAGTGATTACATTTTGTTTTTCAGGAGCCTCATACCAATGGCCCATTATTCACGGAACTTGCATTTTACCAGCGTGTAGCCAAGCCAGACCTAAGTATGTAAACAAAACAATCCATACTGAAATTCTTTCACAGGCAGGCACTTAACTTGACTTTGTGTTGTCTCTCTCATCAATATACAACAACAACAGATTTATTGCAAATAAATACACCTTACTCAATGTTAACAGATAATACACGCAGAGATTTTACACGGGGGTGAGAAAAAATGCGAGCAATGAGTAAAATGTTTGCACTTATTATCTGTTAAACCGTCGAACAAGGGATTAAAGGGAACCTCCATTGTCAGAACAAATTGAGGTTAAATTGTTGGAAATAAAGTTGAAACTTAAAATTTATAAAAAGCAGGTGCAGATATAATTTTAGTGTACAAATAAAATGGATATAAATATCGCCTATTTTCGCGTTTAAATTTCCCGCGCGCCGCCATTTTGAATAATTATGACGTGTTATGGTGCTGCTATTGTTAAGAATCAAAGTTCTTTTGTATGCAACAATTAGACAACTGTAACGCATCATAAATATTCAAAATGGCGGCATGTGGGATATTTAAAAACGAAAATAGGCGACATTCATATCCATTTTTTTGTACACTAAAATTATATTTGCACCTGCTTTTTAAAAATTTTAATTTAGACTTTATTTGCAACAATTTAACGTCAATTTGTTATGACAATGGAGGTTCCCTTTAAGTAATGCTCCACATAAGAACTATGGTAAACTTCATTGTTCTGCGGCATTGGCTCTTTCCCACATAGAATATCTTTGATTTCAAGAATAGAGAAGGAGCTGATGGTTAATAATTATATTTCATTATAAAAATAAAGAAAATCCATTGGCTTCAAATAAATTTTGGGAAATGTTCATGCTTAACCAATCAGAATAGCAGAAGACAATAGTATGGTGGCCGAGGACTGCCACTGGGTTTTCTGGGCATTTTTTCTTTTTTTAAGCAAATAAAATGCAAATAAAATTAAAAACAAATGCAAATGAAATGAAATGAAATGTAAAACAAAAAGCAAACTGAAATCAAAGTCAAACTCGATTCAGATTAAAATCAAATAAAATGCAAAACGAAAATGCAAATAAAATTAATATCAAATGCAAATGCAATGAAATGTAAAACAAAAAGCAAAGTGCAAATCAAAGTCAAACTCAATTCAGATTAAAATTGAATGCATATTTAAAAGAGAATGTAAAACAAAAAAAAATTAATTTCAAACGAAAAAGCAAATGAAAGTGAATTTCGCCGTGGCCGAGCGCTGCCACTACCATCATGCTACGCGCGCTTAAGAGCGTCTGTCTGAGATCGAAAACCAGGCAGAGGTCACGGATCGGGGTCGGCCGATTCCTTCCATATTTTGCCAGTTTAAAACATTTGATCAGTGATGTTAAAAGGCAGCATGCTTAGTTTTTAAAAGCTTTTAGTTTCCGAGATCTGCCCAGCCCCCAAAACTGTTATTCTAAGCCATCAGAGCCTTGATAAAATCATGCTCAGTTCAAGATACGAAAATGAAATATGCAGGTACACAAAGTCAATATTTGCATATGCTTATTTAACCCCATTTTCTAGTTTTCTCCGTAAGGCGGTGGTTATTTTGCGAGCCAAAGAGTTCCATAGATTCATCAACATCCCGTCGTTCTATATCGCTAAACCTTTTGCGCTATACCTTTTGCGTGAACCGTGAATAGGGCTATTTTTTTATGGACACTCTACGTTTCAGAAAATCTAGTTATTCGGATCTTTGCAAGCCTTGCTGGACATATCGATTCAAAGATTCTTAAAAAAATAGCCCTATTCACGGTTCACGCAAAAGGTATATAAGGGACCCTCATTACACTAGCCGGGGAACCGAAACATCTTTGTAAAATGAAACACGAGCCCACACGGTAATTCGACAGGTAAGCAAATTTGTGAAAAGTAAATAACAGTATTATTGAAGTACCTTGTTACCGATAATTTCTTTCCAACGCTTTAGAAAATCAGTTGAAATATGTATTGAAATACTGTTTTTTTTAATAATTAACATCATTCAACCCCATCATAAGTTTAATATTTGAAATATGGCGACTTCACTAAGAGTCCGTAACATCAGTGTGACGTCGTGACAACTGAAATACATGCACAAATCGTTTCAGATTTTGTAGGTCCCAAAGTTTTGTTTAGCGATTTTGAACGACGGGATGTTGATGAATCTATGGAACTCTTGGCTCGCAAAATAACCACCGCCTTACGGAGAAAACTAGAAAATGGGGTTAAATAAGCATATGTAAACATTGACTTTGTGTACCTACATATTTCATTTTCGTATCTTGAACTGAGCATGATTTTATCAAGGCTCTGATGGCTTAGAATAACAGTTTTGGGGGCTGGGCAGATCTCGGAAACTAAAAGCTTTTAAAAACTAAGCATGCTGCCTTTTAACATCACTGATCAAATGTTTTAAACTGGCAAAATATGGAAGGAATCGGCCGACCCCGATCCGTGACCTCTGCCTGGTTTTCGATCTCAGACAGACGCTCTTAAGCGCGCGTAGCATGATGGTAGTGGCAGCGCTCGGCCACGGCGAAATTCACTTTCATTTGCTTTTTCGTTTGAAATTATTTTTTTTTTGTTTTACATTCTCTTTTAAATATGCATTCAATTTTAATCTGAATTGAGTTCGACTTTGATTTGCACTTTGCTTTTTGTTGTACATTTCATTGCATTTGCATTTGATATTAATTTTATTTGCATTTTCGTTTTGCATTTTATTTGATTTTAATCTGAATCGAGTTTGACTTTGATTTCAGTTTACTTTTTGTTTTACATTTCATTTCATTTCATTTGCATTTGTTTTTAATTTTATTTGCATTTTATTTGCTTAAAAAAAGAAAAAATGCCCAGAAAACCCAGTGGCAGTCCTCGGCCACCATACAATAGCTATTAATTTTGTTTTTTTGATCAAGTTCCCAAAATACGATATCTTTTAAAAATTGCATGTTGTGCGATTCAGTGTTCCAGTTAACTTTCAAAGGCAGGGAGTCGATGAATAATTTTAAGGGGTCAACAGGTTGTGGGTCTCTACAACTTCTAAAGTTAGCCATTTGATTTGTCAGGTCAGGAAGCCAGCCTGGTCGGGTTTTTGACCTGAGACCTCTCTTATCTGGAACACTGGCAATTGGGTCTCAAATTAATTGAAACCTTAAAAATAATAGAATAGACAAAATGCACCTTGAGCCTTAACTTTTTAGCGGTTTTTGAGTCTAGGCCAATGCGATCGCTAGTTGTAACAATAAAAAAAGTTGACATTCCATTGTGCATTGCTGTTCAGCACTGTCCTTCTTATGCGGATCATTACTTAATTATTTGACTAAAATTCTTGTAGTTATAATAGCTTGTTTTTTGAAACTGGGATGCTAAGATGTACTACGGCAATCCACTGTGTAAAATGCTCAGATATTTTGAGTGTTCTTTTTCCCTTATAAGGTATAATGACATCACAGTCATGATAAAATAATTCAATTATCCCGAATCCCATCTTTTCTCACCAGTAAACAGTTGGTGCAAGTCTCGACATTTGAAGCATCTTGGTGTGCCAATGTTCCTGGGTTCTGGATCATATGATCATAACTCCACTAAGCTGCGGTTTTTAGTGATGGAACGTTTTGGGAAAGATGTGGATGAGCTTTTCCTCAGCAGTGGCCGTCGGTTTGACATCACAACAGTGTTTATGCTTGGCCTTAGAGTTGTAAGTATTTTGTTATTTATGTCTGATCAAAAATAATAATGGTGTTGTGATCTGGAGTCAGCTAATTACAATGTCATAGGTTTTGTTGGAAATTCAAACATCATTATGACAGATTACAGAGTACATGTACAGTATATCAAATAAAGTCGGATGGCTTTAGAGCAAAATTTGCTTAAAATAATAAGCTGCCAGTGCTGTTGAAGAGCTTGCCAGTAATTGTCTGAGAAGGTGAAGGAATGTCATCTACGGTTGGTGGGGCACTACCATCGGCACCCTGAACTGCCCGCCAGCAAGGTAGTAGTATGGGAACCAAAAGGTGGCAAACGAGATCCTGGATGGCTTGTAAAGACGTTGTTTAGTATTTAAAAGAATCTGACCCACCCAGTTTGCATTGCACGCCTGCGTTGGTTCATCCACCATTTTCAGGGCCCCTGAAAGTCCATACTGTATTGTAGATGAGAAATTCACTCGTGCAAGAGGTGATATGCTTGCCCAAATATGGAATAGAAACGTATCATAACATTAAGAGAAGCGTGCAATGCAAACTGGGTGGGTCAGACTCTTTAATGGAAGATGCAGAGGTGGAGTCCAGGGAAGAGCTTGCTAGCCTGTTGGCTGATCAGGACTTGTGGCGTGTCAGACACAGGGCCCTTCTCAAATATCGTGTTTGAGTCAACGGATGATGATGCTGTTGACATTGTGGAGGCGCAGTGGTGTTGTGGTTAACATGTCGGACTTCAGATCTAAAGGCGGTGGTTCAAGGCCTGGTGTTGGCCATCATGTCGTTTCCTTAGACAAGAAAATTTACTCCACATTGTACCCTGGTGTATAAATGGGTACTGGCAGCATAATGCTGGTGGTAACCCTGCGGTGGAATAGCATCCCATCCAGGGGGGAGTAGCACTACTACTAGTTGGTTTATGCGAGTAGGTGACCTGTGGCTCGTGTGACTTTACCTTTACCATTTATGTTACTATTAACATAAATTTGTCATCAGCAACAGCAGCGGCACTTTTAGTTTAAATAATTTATTGACAAAACCCTCGTGTTTGTTTGTTTGTCAGCTTGATGCTCTGGAATACATTCATGCACATGAATACACTCATGGGGACATCAAAGGTTCTAATCTCATGATGGGATTTTCCAATTCAAAATCTGGCCAGGTAAGTGAAAAAGCATTGGAAACTTTGTTACCACTGTCTTATTATTATAGTCAGACCATAGAAAAGGAGCAACTTTTGTTTTTGCAGGTGTATTTGTTGGATTATGGCCTTGTGTATCGGTTTAATCCTGAGGGAAAACACAAAGAATACAAAGAAGATCCTAAGAGAAAACATGACGGCACAGTAGAGTTCACAAGCAGGGATGCACACAATGGCACAAGTAAGATGTTAATGAAATGGATCAGTTAATTCCCAGTGCTAACCTCCCTCTCCCCCTCTCCTCCCAAGAGTGCCATAAATCCAAAATTCAAGAAAAATCCCAAATTTCGCTTTGTAAACTATTGAAAAACAAAATGGTACCATGCAAAACTATTGCCTAAGAGGTTTGATTTGAATGGTTACACCATAGGATTTCGTCCTCAGACTCAAAACTTAGAACTACAGTACATGTCTTCGTAATTGACTCTGGTAGTGAAAGAGTTAAGGAAGTTCAGGAACAAAAATAAATGACCAAAAGTAGGATAAGGAACAATTAATTTAACTGCTCTGCTTTTAGTTTCAAGCTCTTTGCGAAGCAAGTGGTACCTACACATCTCCTTTCTTGGGATTCCTTTTTTTAAAACCTCTGACGATGTGTTAAAATAAAAGCTACGCAAAAATTTTAGGCATTAAAGTACTTTGTCCGTTCGCTGACGTTTTGAGTTTTAATACAGTTACCTCTCGACGTGGAGACCTAGAGATTTTGGGTTATGTGATGCTTCAGTGGCTATGTGACAGGCTTCCATGGGAGAAAAACCTTAACGACAAGGAGTATGTCAGGAGTGAAAAGATCAGGTAAAAAATGTGACTTATTTATGTGTAAAGACAGGATTACACTAAGTAAAGTTGGAAACATTATCTAATGTAACATCCCTGGATCAACTTGTCTATCAATGCCGAAACAAAAAAACTTTCAGTCATTGTGAGACAAGTTCCCAAAAAAAGGCTGCTCTGAAAATTTGCAGGAGTTTGTTTATTTTACATGTATTTACCAAATGGATGCATTTCTCAGGAGAATATAGAATTGTACAGTGTGAACTCCTTCTTCATGTAAGCTAGACATCCTTAAGACCAACTCTAGCCGTCTGCCCTTCTGCAGTATCTAATGAAGGAGCTGGTGCACATCGAGAAAAGAGCACTATCTTGCACAAGATATATCAATGCCTCTGAAGTCTTGGGCGTAACACCTATGGTAGATCCCCACAGTCTATTGTGTAACAAGCTTATCAGTACTATAGTGTCAGATGTAAATCATAAGCTCAATAGTCTACTTCCACCACCAAATAATTCAAGTTTTAACCTTGGAAATAATCGCCCATATATAATGCCACATGTATAATTTATACAAACAGAGCAAAGAACTCGTTTATGCTTGCAATGGCCCGCTAAGCAAATGCTGTGTCTTAACTGAAGGATCTAGACTGTTTATAACATTTTAACTTTGCATTTTTAAATGAAAATTGGAAATATTATCACTTGTTAAATACATCTACTATTACCTTGAATTTTTATTGTTATGTATAAAATTATTAGCATGTATTAAATAATTACATAATTCAACCCACAGGCTGCAATGTGATTTTAAATAAAGTATCTAAAATCTATCTAAAATTTAAATAAGGTGTCAGCCTTAACAGTAACAGCTAGTAACACTGATGTCAGCTAGTAACACTGATGTCTGCCTTAGGGAGCCATCTGCCTTGCACAAATATAGTTCTAATTCATACCATTGATAATGAATCAGTTTTTGTTGCTACTAAAATTCAAATTGTTAAATGTGTTTTCAAGGTACATGGATGACATACCAAAACTAATGAGAGACTGTTTTCATGGAAATCACCCTGGTGAGTGTAGCCTGCGTGGTAGGCATAAACGGGGAGGGTGGAGGGGGCATGAAAAAGGAAAGGGGGAGAAGGGAAGGAATGCCAGCTATAAGAACCAGGCTATTCGTATTACGCCCACCGATTTCCTTGTAATCGAATTACGTCAACTGCCAATACGTTCACCAATCAGAAACTGGCATGCGCTTTTACGCATGGATGACTTCATGCAGGAATTTACTTTGTTTACCGCCCAGCGCGAATTAGCCAATCAGAATTTGTGGCCGCCAGCATCCATAGAAATGAACAAATGGGGGTCTTTATTGCAGGTGTCCTTTCCCTCTCTCCCCAGTTCCTTTCTCCCCGATGCCTGCTCCACAGGCTGTGGCGAGTGTTGTTGACATGACAGGGATGTTGCTGACTTTTATTTTATGACTGTCAGGGCTGTCTTTAGCAGCCGGCAATAAGCTATATGGTCAGCAACTACAGTAAAAATGACACTAAGGTGCGGGATTGCAGAATATCAGAGTATCATAAACGATTTGAGATTTTGATATCACCATGATATCTTGATATTTTGATATTATCATGATATTTTGATATTAAGAGATTGATAGGGGATGTTCAAATTTTGATATTATCACGCAGAATATCAAAGCATCATATACCATTTGATATATTGATATCATAATGATATCTTGATATTTTGATATTAAGAGATATTGATATCATTATGACACCATGATATCTTGATATTTTGATATTATCATGATATTTTGATATTAAGAGATTGATAGGCGATGTTCATATTTTCGGATGTTATCATGATATTTTGATATTAAGAGATTGATAGGGGATGTTCATATTTTGATATTATCACGCAGAATATCAATGCATCATAAACCATTTGATAAATTGATATCATAATGATATCTTGATATTTTGATATTAAGAGATATTGATATCATTATGATATCTTGATATTTTGATATTATCATGATATTTTGATATTAAGAGAAAATTTTTGATAGGGGATGTTGATACTTTGATATTATCACGCAGAAATTAAAATGAAATTCGCAAAACCCCGAAGTAAACGTGAGATATTAACACAACATGAACCTTCCTCGTTCTTAAAGCGTGTGCGCGAGTGACAGTTTGTATTATCATGAGTACACCGATTATACTCGGAGGACAGGACGGAGCGCAACTGAATAATAATAATAATAATAACGATAATAATAATAGAAATAGAATTTATAGAGCGCACTTTCTATAAAAATATTCAAACGCGCTTTACATGGTTAAGGCCCAGTTCAAACGTCGAACTTCACATGTGCCGAACCTAATGCAAATGAGCAAAATCTATTGTTCTTGCTCATTTGCATTAGGTTCGGCACATGTGAAGTTCGACGTTTGAACTGGGCCTAAGAGTTTTAAATAATTTAAAATGTTAATATTCTAAAAACTAAAAACTTAAGGTCGTGTTCTATTGGGATCAACGTTTCAACCTAAACCGGTTTTGGTTGATTTCGTTGAGGCGTTCCAATAGAACACTTTTCAACCATTTTCAGTTTTTTCGGTTTCAACCAGTTCAACCAGGTTCAGAGCTGGTTGAAATGGTTGATCAACCAAACCAACTGAAAACGCTTTTTTCCAATAGAACACGAAACAAATCCAACCGACCCAACCAACCGAAAATAGTTGTCCCCATGCAATAGAACAGGCCCTAATACTTGTATAAAAGTTAAAATCTAAAATGTCAGATAAAATACTCTAGGGAATTGATGACGTCTGATAACACTCTGTTTACAAGGACCCGCGATGCTCTTCTCGTCAGATAGGATTTTAGCCATGAAAGCGTGTGCACGAGTGATAGTTTGATATTATCATGAGCACGCCGATTATACTCAAAGGACAGGACGGAGCGCAACTGAATAAACATGCGAGAGCGAACATGCAAATCATATATGAATGTATACCTCGTTCTTTAAACGTGAGAAGACAATGAAATTCGCAAAACCCCAAAGGAAACGTGAGATATTAACACAACATGTACCTCTGTCTTATCATCATTATGCAACTTCAGTTTGTCCCGAGTCATCCATGAGTAGATTGCGGTAATACAATCCTCCATTGCAGAGACAGCAGAGGCTTCGTTCAGTTCATTATTCGGGCAAAACGAAATGTAAAGTTGGTATCACTCTACATAGACATGAACATTCGGTAGGAAATGGTTAGCAATTTCAAATAGTTCACTGGCGTACAGAGAGAAGAGAAGAGGGCCAAGGCAAGACCCTTTGGGCACGCCCCACTTTTGCTCAAACTCGTCTGATAACATTCTCTTTACAAGGATCCGCGATGCTCTTCTCGTCAGATAGGATTTTAGCCATGAAAGCGTGTGCACGAATGATAGTTTGATATTATCATGAGCACGCCGATTATACTCAAAGGACAGGACGGAGCGCAACTGAATAAACATGCGAGAGCGAGCATGCAAATCATATATGAATGTATACCTCGTTCTTTAAAAGTGAGACGACAATGAAATTCGCAAAACTCCAAAGGAAACGTGAGATATTAACACAACATGAACCTTCCTCGTTCTTAAAGCGTGTGTGCGAAAGTTAATTTTAATATTCCTCGTTCTTTAAGCGCGTGGCGTGAGACAGGCAATCATAAATTTTAAAATCCCCCGTTCTTTAAGCCTGTCTTAATTTCTTCCTCTATTCATGGTTTACATCATTCATAATTAACTGATGAGCGCGGTTATCAACAATCTACAAGACAATTTTAACGCTTAAGCTTGCTGAAAGCTGAAATTACAACAGTGATGTATATTAGTGTGTAACGCGCGAGATCAGAATTGTGTGTATACCTTGTTCTATTAATCACTAATTCGTTTTCTGATTGTATTTAACTCTAACCTATTCATGGTTTACGTCATTCATTCATAATGGTCTGATGAGTGCGGTTATTCACAATGCACAAAACAATTTGAACGACTTCATAAAAAAGGCTTCTTAAATTACAACGTTCTTTCTTTTCAGCTCAGCCTCTAAGTCACTGTTGAAACACTCGTTCACGAACCACAACAAAACATTCCTCTTATACTTCGTCATCTTTCTTGTAAGTTCAAAGTACTGGTTTAGTCTTCGGAAGCCCTGTTCACAAGATTCCGTATTCACGCCCCTAATCTCTTCAAAGTTGGGCAGAAGGGGATGATGCAAACAGCTCGGATTGTCCGGTGACATACACACATCCTCAGTGTGTTTAGATATAGAGGTTACTTCACGGTTGGTGAGCGCGTACGATTTTTTTTTAGTGAATAAAAATCGTACAAGCGAACGAACCGTGAAGTAATTTGTTTATTATATGCATACTGAGATTTACACAACAGAAAAACAATTAGACGAAACGATTAAATTATCAACACTTCAGTAGAAGGGTTCTTGGTTTATTGTCAGACTTCAAAATTCACCAAATTCACACATCTAACAAAAATAACCACGACAATAATTTTTTCCAAAACTATAACAAGACTATACATAATAAGCCCAAGACACTTTACGACAAAAACAAAGCAAGTTTGCGTACCCGTGTTTTGAAGGTTTTGCTGCTTTGATAACAGCAACAAATGGCGAGAGTTCAAACTTGCTTGCACGTTTGACGATTTAATTGCTTTTTTCAGCTTCTTTTAGCTTTATTCTTTCTCCTGTTAAACGTACATTTTCCCTTTCAGCAAAATCTGTTAAAGTTGTTTTCTTTAGGTCCGCAGAAATCCGCATTTTTCATTGAAGTGATGGAACTTTAAACCCTTTTGTCGCCATGAATGAATTTCTTCGAGGCCTTCAAGGAGGACGAAGGCACACTGAATGGCGGGAATTCCCGCGTACGATTTTTGTCACTAGTGAAAAATGTCGTATCACGATTCTGATTGGTCATACGATATTCTTCACTAGTGAGGAAAATCGTATGACCAATAGGATGGCTTGTCATAAGTGAAGGGACAATTTTTATCTCATAGTTTTCTGGTGTGTAAATCTCGGTATGTATATAATAAGACATGAAACATGTCCACTAGAAAATCCCGCACTTCCATTCTTTCCTTGATTCTTTAAAAAAGGCACCAAGCCACATGCTCTATCCTATCCTAAGTACTTAAGTCTCTTGAAATCTTTTAAATCACCGCACCTGCGTGTACGATTCACTTGTTAACATTTCTATCATTCCTATATCCCACAAGGATACCGTTGTCTGGTAGAAAAGAGAAATGTTTTCTTTCTTTTTGCAACCTTTTGAACCTTGTTGTCCTAGGCATATATCCTGCTCTGGCATCAAACCTGCCTGTGATCTGGCTGTATTGAATTCCGGCGGAACACTAACTTCATGTTTTACAAATGAATAACTTTTGCCATTTTCACTTCGATTTTCAATGTTAGTGTCTGCTTATTTGCCAGCAATTTCTAAAATGTTTCTTCAATATTATAAAATGAAACCAGCTTTTAATTAGTAATGGTTTTCAATTACCATTTTCACTTAAAATTGTAACATATGATTAGCATTTAACGTCTTTTTAATGTTTTAAGCTTACCGAGTGTAACTTTTTTTTACCAGTGTAACTTTTTCCTCAAAATGTCAGTTAAAAATAAGTTCTCGTAACTAGTTATTGAGCTTTTTGCACAATTTGTTATGTAAAATATTAATTTACTACACATCTTTTAACATAATAAATGTTTTGCTTACAAAGAAAGTTGGTGTCCTCTTGATCTCAGCTAACAAACAAATTTTAACAAATAATCCAATAACTGATTTTTTTGCCAAGAAATGTATTTCTGGACTTATCTTGACCTTACCAAAGGCTTGAGGCTAGTCACATTTATATTTTAATAATATCACGATAATTTGATATTATCATGATATATCAAAATATCAAACCTCTACGCACTTATCCTCACCTTAGCAAAACATTTCATATTTTCATAATTACATAGATTTGAGATTTTGATACTCTTTCTTGATATTTTGATAATATCATGATATTCTGATATTATCATGATATATTAAAATATCAAACCTCACAAGACATACTCTCCCTATCACAGATTTGAGATTTTGATACTCTTTATTGATATTTTGATAATATCATGATATTCTGATATTATCATGATATATCAAAATATCAAACCTCACAAGACACAGTCTCCCTATCACAGATTTGAGATTTTGATACTCTTTATTGATATTTTGATAATATGATACTTTGATATTATCATGATATATCAAAATATCAAACCTCACAAGACATAATCTCTCCCTATCAGAAATTTGAGTTTTGATATTTTGATATTATCATGATATTCTGATATCTTGGCCAGTGCAGAATATCACAATATCATTGCCTTCTATCATTCTCAAAATATCATGATATTATCAAAATTCATTTGAAAAAATGTATAAGAAAATATTTGATATATCAATAGTGATACAAGTGATTGATATTTTGATATTCCGCAATACCGCACCTCTCTCAAAAATGACTAGGCTACTCAAGGTTTGAAAATGACTAAAGAACAACAAACATGGAGAACTTTTTTTGTTTTATGACTGGTTACTTTCCTTGTGGAGCCAGCTTCTTCAAAGTTTAATGACAACTCTGAACTGTGCTAAAAGTAACCGTGGCTCATTCACTAAATGCGAGTTGGTTTTATGATATTTTCACATCAACGTCAGATTCTCTTTTCTTGTCTTTATTCATTCCTTATTGTACTGGTTAGGAGAAGTTCTTAAAATTTGAAGCAGGTCACCAAGGGTGATTATAAATTATCCTTCATTCTCATGACCTACATAAATAAGCATTGTTATCATATGACCAGTACAACCCTGCGAACCTTTTCTTTGCAAAACCATTGATGAAAGTCCTGTATGAGAGCTGTATGCATTTGCGCGAGCAGGGCCAAAAAGGCTTATGGTCCTACTTCAAAAGCAGACGGCCTCACATGTTAAAATTTCAAGTAATTTTGTCTCCAAATTGGTCATGATAAAGTTGTTATTGACTAAGTTAGGTTGGGCCAGATGGAAAAATATATGGCTCGAAGTCATGGCAAGCCAAATATTTTCCCATCCGGCCCGACCTAACTTATTCAATAAGAACATAATATTACAAGGAGAAGTTGATGTTGATCACTTTTTGGGTAATCAGAAATTAGTGAAGTGCATTAGATTAAACAATAATAGTACAAATGATTTACAAGCAAACACTATAATTTTTCTTGTTTTCTCCTGACATTTTTCTCTCAGTGGAAATCCAGAAGTACCTTGAATACATTAACACATTGCAATACCAACAAGAACCTGACTACGAACACATTCGCAAACTGTTTAAAGATGGTCTCAAAAAGAGAGGTTGTACTGATGATGGAAAGAGTGTCAAGTTCTCTTCAGGGACAGCAAGCTCACCCTCCACTTCAGCCACTGCAGAATTGTGCAATGGACATGATGCATTTGAAAAGGAGACCAGGGATAATGCTGCAAGACAAAGACCTCGAGCTGGGGTAAGAAATTATCTGTATATTTTGCTCAATGGTACGCATTTCACAAACATCTCCTGGTGATTTACATGCAGTTGTGAGAGTATTAAAGTGCCCCTGCAATCAAATTTTATAATTGTTTTTATTTCATTTTTCGAAAGAAAATATTGTAGTTACTGCCCAGTCCAAACCGTTTTTCAATCTGATCGCGGGAAAGCGGTTTTATTCGACTGTACTTTACTCATTTTCACGGCCGCCATTACATTTGCATGTTCCAGTAGTTTCAAGAGAAGCCAGAGAAAGTGACGTCAAAGACTCACTGGCTTAAAATTGCAGTGTGTGAATACAGCTTATTTAGTATGCGGCACGGGAATTTTGAGCTTTCAGATTGCCAAACTCGTGTTTTGCATACTAAATAAGCTGTATTCACACGCTACAATTTTAAGCCAGCGAGTCTTTGACGTCACTTTCTCTGGCTTCTTTTGAAACTACTGGAACATGCAAATGTAATGGCGGCCGTGAAAACGAGAAAAGTACAGTCATAAAAAAACCGCTTTCCCGTGATCAGATTGAAAAATGGTTTGGACTGGTCAGTAATTACAATATTTTCTTTCGAAAAATGAAATAAAAAAACAATTATAAAATTTGATCGCAGGGGCACTTTAAAGATCAGACATAAAAAATCAAAGTGCTCCAAGAGCCATCTCGTGAATACGAAACAACGTAAGGTTAAGTCCACAGATCAGTTTTAATCTCCCATACTGAGTTTGAAGTCAAAGAATTGAAGAGTAAAACAGATTTAAAATGACCAAAACCTCTTGGTGTCACATCAATATGCATTGTGTGAAATGAGACTGTCTAGACAATTGAATCATGTACCGTAATTACACTGGGGAATTAAAAAAAGTTTGCTACGAAAATGTAATTCACTGGGGAATTAAACAGTTCCTAGATGATGGCAGCCTAGTCAAAATATGCCGGCAGCCCGCGATTTTGCCACCTACAACGAAATATCTGCTGCCTACTATACACTAAACTTCATTAACAACAAATATGAGGTCTCTTCTAGTTGAAATTGTAACAACAACATAAATACTGTTTCTTGTGAATTGAGCTGCACATGAACGAACTTGCGTGTGCTTTTATTTTTAATATTTTAGATAAGTAATGCCTTGTATATATAAGGAAATACCTCAATAAATTGTTGTTGTTGTTGCGTGCTGAGTGACAGGGTTACTGGGGCCTTGGAACGCTTTAAACATTATGTGGGAAAATGAGCCATGTGAATGGTCAGCGGTGAATGCTCTTGCCGTTATAAACAAGATGGCATCTAAGCAAGCTTGTGGCCTCTGCTGCCTACTACTCCAGCCATCTTGCCTACTACTCAAAAACATTTTGACTGGGCTTTGATGGAGTTCACAAGTGAAAATTTTCATATCTACCCCCATATACTATATCTCGTTCAACCCTCCGCGTATTCATGAGATAGAAATGATATCTTCAGTTGGTGACAAAACTGTTGAGACACTTTCATTTTGAGGTACATTGTACCTTGGACAAATAGAGCCCAACCCTCCCCCTACCCCTACCCCCTCCAATTGATGATGTATTTTGTTCCCCGCAGACTATCCGACTAATGGTGCAACATTGAGTAGGGGAGGGAGGTGAAACAAGTATATTAGTGAAAAAATGGGCTTCATTTTTTCAGTGTCTAAACTAGTTTTGATGCTGATTGTACATATGTCACTCGATATTTTGTTGTGTGAACCACAGAAAAGAAAGTCTGAAGATACTTCCAGCTCATCAGCTGAAAAGAAAACAAAAGTGAGCCCAGCTAAGAAAGTAGTAACGGCAAAGAAAGGAAGAACCGCAGCCAAGAGAACAGCAGCGAAACCAGACAGGAAATCTCCAACAAGAAGAAAGCCAGTTATGGTTAATACGGCAACTTCTCCTTGATTTGGAAATGCTTTAAACTGGTTACGGTAATTTTTCTTTTTTATTAATAAACCTTTCCAAGAGCACTCAAGATGTTTACCTGGATTAGTCCTTTCACTTCCACCATTATTGTCTAAAAGCAAAATGTAGAAAAACACCAAATTTTACTTTGCAAAATACAGGTATTAAAAAACAAACATTACTATCAGAAAGTACTGCTGAAGTGCTTTCATTTGAATGGTCGCACTTTGGGACTTCATCCAGACTCAAAAGAACCATCTAGTGATGCTGAATAACTTCATTTTGATATCTACACTTGGAGGGGCTATGCAGTCTGTTTCCATCCTGGTTATCTACAGTCTGACCAAGACAGTTAATTTTACTCTTAGAGCACTAGAAGAAAAATTTTAAATTTTATTTTAGGGTTTCCACCGATTTCAGATATAAGTACCTGTATGTCTTTTGCTTTTTTGAAATAACACTAAAATGGTGATATAGCCACCCGTTTAAGTGCCTATCACCCCTAGAAAGTTATTTTCAGAATCAACTCTATGAACATTGAATAGTTGAATGGTAAAATATTTCTTGTTTTGAACGTCGCGTTTGTGAGTTATAGAGATTTGATTTACAAAATGCTAATTGGATGACGTCGACCTGGGAATTTGCCATTATTTCTACGCCAATTTACAATGCGCAGTTTACAGCTTGAGGATAATTAATTTGATAAATACTAAAAATAAACTGTGGATAGTCAATTGATTCATAAAAAATATTACTTGGTGGTGTAAATAAGTAGTTGTATAATAAATGATTCCTGGGTTGACGTCATCTAATTAGCATTTTGTAAATTCAAATCTCTATAACTTGCTAACACGACGTTCAAAACAAGAAATATTTTACCATTCAACTATTCAATGTACATAAAGTTGATTCTGAAAATAACTTTCTAGGGGTGATAGGCACTTCAACAATTTCATCCAGACTTCTATTCGCGGTTAGAACCATATTGCAATGGGCAAGGTTCAACTCTTGGAGTGAAAGGTTAAACCTGACAAAATTTATGCCATATGGATGTAGAAAGATTTCACATTGCATTATATATAGTATCATGTTAATAAATTATGTATACCACAAGTTGTTTTAATATTTCTCTATCTCAGGGGAAAAAAGTTTGCCATCTGACACTGTAGTAAATTTCAGACAAAGGTTTCATTTAAACCATGACTTTATTGTTAAGCATGATTCGTCTCCGTTCTTATCAAGCGCAATATCACAGTTGTTTATGTTTACTTCAGACTAAATAATACTGATTTGCCAATATTAGCAGGGCTTTGGATCTAAGAAATATATAGCATTCCTTCTTGCCTTACGTATGCGTGTGTGAGTGGTTCGTTCGTGGATTAGTTAATGAATGACCTTCGCTGTAAATGTTTCATCTGAGCACCCGTGCTGACCACCATTGCCGGATAAACTAGCTATAGGCAATAACACTAATTACCGGTAAAGATAACATGATGTTTCTTGGACCCTTTCATTCCCAAGAGTGCCTAACATGAAAATTCAAGAAAAATTCCAAATTTCATTTTGTAAAATATTAAGAAACAAAGGGTACCAAAAAACTGCCAAAGAGGTTTCATTTGAATGGTCACACCACTAGATTTCGTTGACAGACTCAAAAGTTAGAACTACACTACATGTCTCCCAGTTATTGGCTCACAATGGCATTACAAAACAAGTTGGCCTGGCGCACGCTACTGGTGTACACGAGCGTAACACCGTGCTTATGCACCAATTCACGTTCTGTGAAAGGCACGGATTTCACGCAAAAGCATACGAGAAAAAAAAACATAAAAGGCACAAGTTAGGCACAGACTAGGCACAGCTTCGGCACGTTTTACACAATGCTTAGGCACAGTTTACGCCCATTTAGGCACGTTTTTCGGAAACGTTATATTTACACTGTAACTCGTCCGAAGGCAACCCGTACGAAAATTCTTGGCGAGTGACCAACCAGATTCAGTCCGTAAAAAATATGGTTATCAGCGAGAATCGAAAGTGACAAGTCATAAGTAATAATTCGGCTGACACGAGCAAGACAAACAAACGAGAATTGAGCGACAACAGCAAGACATAATAATAATAAAACATGATAAAATGTGACCTTCCACGGGAAAACGTACACCAAACAGTTATCTGTTAAACGGCCTACAAGCGTTTGATCGCAGTTCGGAAACTGCGTTAAAATGGTTTAGGAAAGCATTAGAAGCGTTGGAAAAACCGTTCGAATTTTCATCCATGCCGTTTGAAGCGTTTATAAAAAAAGCGTACAAAACTTTTTTCCAGGCCTTTGACGCGTTGAAAGCGTTAGGAAAGTCGTTCAAATTATTCGTTCGAGAGAGTTTAATACTAAACAAAAGTCGTTTGAACAACACATTTAAAAAGCAGTTTTAAGGCTTACCTTCTCTGTAGTTTGATTTGACTTCTTCGTTCTTTGTTCTCGTGAATATTCGACAAAATATCGCCGACATTTCGAGAGTACTTTCGCATCGTTCTCATGATAACTCGCACACGAAAATTCGCAAAGCAAATTAAAAAAAAGAAGCGAATTTTTAGAAATTTCGCTGAAACGAAACGAAACACCGGTGAACTTTCCTGCCGAAAATACAAAGTGTTGCAGCGCCAGTTCGCTTAAACAAAGATTGTTTGGTATAAAATGCGTCGTGAACTTAAATATTTGAAGAAAACGTGATATAAATCTATCTTTCTGTTTTAACAATTCGAAATTAGCGTTGTTTTCCGCTTTGTAATCATTGTTACTCAACTGGTGCACTGATTCTTTTTGGAGACAGATCTTTTTGTCAATAAACACGCAAATCTCTCTCAAATTGGCCCAGTATTAATGTAGTAGAGCCCAGCTTCATTGCCCCAATATTAATGTAGCCGGAGCCCTACATCATTGGCCCAATATTAGTGTGGCCGAAGCCCAACTTCATTGGCCCAATATTCAGGTAGGCAAAGCCCTACATCATTGGCCCAATATTAATGTAGCCAGAGCCCAATTTCATTGGCCCAGTATTAATGTAGCAGAGCCCAGCTTCATTGCCCCAGTATTAATGTAGCCAGAGCCCTACATCATTGGCCCAATATTATTATAGCCAGAGCCCAACTTCATTGGCCCAATATTAATGCATCGAGAGGCCTACATCATTGCCCCAATATTAATGTAGCCAGAGCCCTACATCATTGGCCCAATATTAATATAGCCAGAGCCCAACTTCATTGGCCAAATATTAATGCAGCGAGAGGCCTACATCATTGGCCCAATATTAATGAAGCAAGAGCCCAACATCATTGGCCCAATATTAATGTAGCCAGAGCCCAACTTCATTGGCCCAGTATTAATGTAGCAGAGCCCAGCTTCATTGCCCAAATATTAATGTAGCCAGAGCCCTACATCATTGGCCCAATATTAATGTAGCCAGAGCCCAACTTCATTGGCCCAGTATTAATGTAGCAGAGCCCAGCTTCATTGCCCCAATATTAATGTAGCCAGAGCCCTACATCATTGGCCCAATATTAATATAGCCAGAGCCCAACTTCATTGGCCCAATATTAATGCATCGAGAGGCCTACATCATTGGCCCAATATTAATGAAGCCAGAGCCCAACATCATTGGCCCAATATTAATGTAGCCAGAGCACTACATCATTGGCCCAATATTAATATAGCCAGAGCGCAACTTCATTGGCCCAATATTAATGCAGCCAGAGACCTACATCATTGGTCCAATATTAATGTAGCCAGAGTCCAGCTTCATTGGCCCCATATTCAGGTAGCCAGAGCCCTACTTCATTGGCCCAATATTAATGAAGCCAGAGCCTTACATCGTTGGCCCAATATTAATGCAGCCAGAACCCTACAGCATTGGGCCTGGCGCACGCTACTTGTGTACACGAGCGTAACACCGTGCTTATGCACCAATTCACGTTCTGTGAAAGGCACGGATTTCACGCAAAAGCACACGAGAAAAAAAAAACATAAAAGGCACAGACTAGGCACAGGTTCGGCACGTTTTACAGAATGCTTAGGCACAGTTTACGCCCATTTAGGCACGTTTTTCGGAAACGTTATATTTAACTCGTCCGAAGGCAAGCCGTACGAAAATTCTCGGGGAGTGACCAACCAGATTCAGTTCGTAAAAAATATGGTTATCAGCGAGAATCGAAAGTGACAAGTCATAGTAATAATTCGGCTGACACGAGCAAGACAAACAAACGAGAATTGAGCGACAACAGCAAGACATAATAATAAAACATGATAAATGTGACCTTCCACGGGAAAACGTTCACTAAACAGTTATCTGTTAAGCGGCCTAAAAGCGTTTGATCGCAGTTCGGAAACTGCGTTAAAATGGTTTAGGAAAGCATTAGAAGCGTTGGAAAAACCGTTCGAATTTTCATCCATGCCGTTTGAAGCGTTTATAAAAAAAGCGTACAAAACTTTTTTTCCAGGCCGTTGACGCGTTGAAAGCATTAGGAAAGTCGTTCAAATTGTTCGTTCGGTCCACAGAGTTTAATACTTTACAAAAGTCATTTGAACAAAACATTTAAACAGCAGTTTTAAGGCTTACCTTCTCTGTAGTTTGATTTGACTTCTTCGTTCTTTGTTCTCGCGAATATTCGACAAAATATCGCCGACATTTCGAGAGTACTTTCGCATCGTTCTCATGATAACTCGCACACGAAAATTCGCAAAGCAAATTAAAAAAAGAAGTGAATTTTTAGAAATTTCGCTGAAACGAAACGAAACACCGGTGAACTTTCCTGCCGAAATTACAAAGTGTTGCAAAGTGTCGCTTAAACAAAGATTGTTTGGTATAAAATGCGTCGTGAACTTAAATATTTGAAGAAAACGTGATATAAATCTATCTTTCTGTTTTAACAATTCGAAATTAGCGTTGTTTTCCGCTTTGTAATCATTGTTACTCAACTGGTGAACTGATTCTTTTGTCAATAAACACGCAAATCTTTGACATCAGGTTATGCTAATTTATTGCTGAAATTTGACCAACTTGTGAAAACACCAGACAGCTCATCCGATGAATAAAATGACCCATTCCGTTTTATAAATCCAAATCGAATGATAAAACTCCAAAAACGTCAATTTCTTCGAACAACTTTTTGAATGTTTGGCAGTATTTATCCAAAGCCGATGACCGAATGGTCAGAAACTACATCTGTATTATGCACTTATCATTGGCTTTCCCGGGGGTTGACCCCAGTGGATAACTGAAAGCAATGCACCGGTAGTCGCAAGGCTGTTTTTCAGGTTTCTTTGCAACTGATCAGGTAGTTCATTGTTAGGAACACGGATTTCACTCATATGTATCATCATCAGTAGTTGTTGTGTATTGTTATTTACAGTGCGGCTACTGTTACCGGGGTCACCCAGACAAAGTTAACCAATCACAAAACAGAACGAGAACAATAGATTTCAACATGTTTAACTTGAGCCAATAAAATGTCGAGTACAGAACAAAGAAATTTCAACTTGTTCACTCGTGAAGCTTATATTGAATAAAGCTTTCGCTAGCGTTGACTTTTCGATTTAAAAATTTGAGTAGTTTCACATGCTACATGAATGAATGTCAAGTGTCATGCAAGTGAGCGAGAACTGATTCCAAACTGTATGAAAGCAGCAGTGAACGTGACAGCCGTATGTTTGGGCAAATTGCGTGGCGAATGAATTCTCGGAAAAAATAACAACTCAACCGCCGGCTGTTTGCAAATGTTACAAGACACACTGCCAGCGTAGCATATATACATTGTAACCATTTATTTTCTAACCATTTGAAAAAGAGCGGCTCTTTTATTTCAATTCTTGTTATTGAATTGTCGTCAGAATTTTTTCCGTTGCAGATTTTCTTTGCGGTTTGAGCATTAGATGGGTTTCTTTAATCTCCCAAGGCGGTCGTAACGGTTTTGAAGAAGTCATTTTGGTTGAAAGTATTGAAAGTCTATAGTTGTATACGTCAAAAAATAGAAATAATAATAAACCAGACCTCTAACTCTGTGAAAAAAAACCCATCTAGTCCGGCGGTTGAGTTTTTTTCTCATGAATTCTTCTCGAGGGAGTTGGATTTACTGTTTTGAATCGTCTGGAAAATTATAATAACTCAACTGGCGAACCGCTGTAATATCGATGGTTTTTGCGGCAGTAAAATATATGTTGAAGAATGCGCCGTTTCTGTACGACCGACACTCTTTTTATGCAGTTTTGAATCAGTTCTCTTTTACTTAATTTTAATTCAGCTTAATCCGACTGCCGGAACCCAACACGTGGAACTCAAAGGACATAAAACTTTATAATTAACCACGGAGACGAACAAGCCGTGTTTTTGTTGTTTTCAAATCCGTAGGCCACTCTTTAATTTGCCTGAACTATGACCGTCGCTTTCAATGATACTTATGCAGTTAAGAATTCTTTCTTCGCTGGCGTCAAGTGTATTTATTTTCCAATCCCGCCGTTGACCGTAGAGAAAACTTGAATCTGTTATGAGCGAACAAATTATTTTAAATCCACCACCAGCACTTTTATTTGTGTAGACATACGGTACAGCCGTCGCATTCCATATTTTCACACAGTTTGGAGTTTCTCTTTCATTTGAATCGCCGACATTAACCTTCCAAATCGTGCTGTTAAAACAAGTCAAGTTCAAACGAGATGGAATCGAAGTTAATTGAAAATTCAACGCTGTTCAGCCAAAACTTGTATTGATCTGTTTTCATGGCGAAGGAACAAGTTGAAATTTCATTGTTCTGTACTCGACATTTCATTGGCTAAAGTAAAAAATGTTGGAATCTATTGTTCTCGTTCTGTTTTGTGATTGGTTAACTTTGTCTGGGTGACCCCGGTAACAGTAGCCGCACTGTAATATATTCCCATTCAAGTGATACAAATTGTTCAACAACTGGAATTTTATGTTTGAGAAAAGTGATCATTTTGCCTTTGCCCGAAATTCATTGACAACTTAAGCCGAAAAAAATCCGAGTATTTCAGCAACTGAGGACGCCGCCACAAATCTCATGACCCATCCCTTTCTATGTTTTCAAAGGTCTCATGAAAACCTAGTTATCAAAGCTATTATTACATTTTTAGACTTAAATACCTGCAGGGCATCTATTCAAACATGTCTAGTACACAACATCTCTTGCCACCATTCTGTGATAGTAGGCTTCATAAACGTGCCCCTTGGATTGTGGACAAGGAAGCAATTTGTTTTCATCTTTAGTTTTTGTATGTGCAAATCCCGGGGGTGCATCCCAGGGGTCTGGCCTATTTGTTTCCAAAACCAAACAATGTCCCTACCCCGCGGGGCAAAAAAATTGTTAAAAATGTACTATTCCCCGCATGTTCCCGGGGGTCAACCCCCGGGAAAGCCAATGATAAGTGCATTAAATACAAGTACTATTCTACATCTCCAAACGGCTGGGAAAGCGGCAGTGCGGGAAGAATACAAGTAAACACGATTACTGATTTCCCGCCGTCGCTTTCACTTGGAGAAAAAATAATTCGTTGCATGAGAACAATCTTGCAATTTATCGTCATAACAATGTGTGACCAAAAAGCGCTGTGACACGAGCAAGATGAAAATAATGTTTCCCGTGAATATTTACATAACGCCGTTCAAAGGCACAATTTAGGCACAACTTAGGCACAGCTTAGGCACTGCTTAGGTACAGCTTAGGCATGAAAAAAAGCTAGACATGCACACTTCATGCACAACTTGTTCGTGCCAAGGCACACTGTAGAATCCGTATTTCGATCCAACGTACAACGAAACGTATTTTTATGTAAAATAAACGCTGTCTAACCGTGAAAATTGGATTGTAGTTTGAGTATGCATTTTCCAAATTGCAAAATTGTTACCCCAGGAAATAAGCTGAACTTATGAGCACTTCAAAAGTCTTTTTGTTTTTTAACATAAGAAACGGAGCTAAAACCAAATCGATTTTGAAAATTTTCGACCTGGCTGTTTTTGTAGGTACGTAATATTAGGTTACCTTGCTGCAAATTGCTATAAATTTGTTATTTTTCGATCGTTTAAAGTCATTCTTAAAATACATAATGCTCATTAGCTGTTAACTTTAATTGCAAAAGAAAAAATGCCTACATATCATCAAAGCGGAGAAATTATGAATTGTGCCAGGTTAGACTGTAAATGTTACGCGTAGTGTCCGAAATGGCCTCATTTTTGGTGACTATTGTAAAATTTTCTGTTTTATTCAACCCTATATGCAAAACTAAAATTGTTCACAGGGAAGACATTAATGAACTTTAGTTTTTTTACCAAATCTCAACCTAAACTGAATTTTAATAATTTCAGAAGAGCTAAATTAAGTGTGAATTTTAGCCATGTACACCAGTAGCGTGCGCCAGGCCAGTGGCACAAACCATTATGTAATACAAAATACCTTGGCTTGCCATGGACAAAATAGACCAGTTGCGAAGGTAAAATCCAGTTCTACATGGCACAATATTTGATCATGTAACTTCTCTCACAATTTATCAAAGGCAATGTAATGCAAGACAAGTTGCTCAAAACAGAGAAACTGAGAGAGTTAGAGCGTTGCATTTGAATGTTTGCCCATCCTCATCAATAATCATCCTACTAGTGCAATTACCGGTATCTGCTATTGGAAACTTGCAAGTGTTACACAACAGAATGAATGGAAGAAGCTTGTCACAAATCTCTTCCTCAAGAATAAACTGGTCTAGCCTGATCTGCTGATTACTGCAATTTTTGTGAAGGCAAGTGGCTGCATTTGCAGGCTATGTTATTGTTAAAATAGTTATAATAATTAACCTTGTAACTTAATATTAATTATGTTGAAAATTAAAAAGTTAAAAAACTGCAAAGCACTTGTTTAATTTATCATGGATAACAAAATAGTTATTGTAAGTTATTCGATTATGTATTGTGATGTCCTAGATTATGTGACTTGCTATGCATTAGTTTGTGTCTGAGACATTCCACCATAAAACCTGTTATGTTATTCAGTCTGTATCATGGTTTTTTTTTTACTTCAGAACTCCACACGTTATTTCACCACTAGTTTATTCAGGGGCGGATCCAGGAAATCTATAAAGAGGGGGCCGGAGCAATTTTTATAGTGACAATATGGGCGCGCAAGCACCCATCAGGAGCGCCAAAGGCATGACAATCTAGGGGCAAAAGGCAAAAGGGGGGGGGGGGGCCGCGGCCCCCTCGGCCCACCCCTAAATCCGCCCCTGAGTTTATTTACAAACCAATTAACACACTTGTATCTGGGCAATCTTGGGAGTAAAAAAAATTAAGAGAATTTGGACATTTTTTGTAGTGTTTCCATGTCAATAGTACTATATGCATCTAGCATATGCATTCTGGCACTACCAGGACCCTTAACCATGGGGTCCTTCAGAGCTAATTCAACTGCAATTCCAAAGACACTCAATGCAAAAGCACAACTCTTCATCACTTGAGTGACATCTGTTGGATCCACTAAGGATACAAATGATGACAATACTCCCGCTAGTGCGCATCCAGTTGCAGTAATCAATTTAAGAATTGGATCGCCATTTGATACAGTGATCACTTTTGAGCCATCTGTCACATAGTCACGTTCTCCAGTCACCACGACAACACAGCAACACTTCAAAGCAAGCGCTTTAGCTGGTGCAAGAGCATTATCAGAACTCTCATGGCTGTCAACTCCTTTTTGAGCTCCATCTACAGGAAAGTATAATATTAATATATTATGTTATGATTGAACCCATCACTGGATCCTTGAACATTCTGGTTGTTTACCATTTAATCGGAAAAAACCAGTTGGTCAAACATTGCAGTAAATGGAACGCATTAATAATAATATTGAAAATTTATATAGCGCTACTTTACATGATAATGATCACGTGCGCTTTACATGCATAAAACTTGAGCTAACCCTAAAACATTAAATTTACAATGGTTTCTTAAAATTAATTCAACCAAAATTTCTGGATTTTTTGGGTAAATGGTAAATAACCTCTGCTTCTGGTACCCCTGCCTTGTTACTTCAATGTTCGTCTGCACTTTTTCTATTGCAAAATATTCTGCAAACTGTGATTTTATTGTTTCCACTTCCCACCATCTTGAAATCTTGCTATCTGCCCTTCCCTGCTCCCATAGATTTCCCACCACCTTTTTCTCAGGGTTGTCACCCAACACTACAGTTGAACTGCACAAGTAATATCTAGTATCAGCTAGCAGTTGCTGTGACAACTTTGCCTTTGAATAAACTAAATTTTTGGCCCAACAAAAATAAAAAAGAAACGGCAAATGTTTAAAATATTAGGTTAAATGAAACGTGACCAAAACGTGTCTTGAGTGGAAGGGGTAGAAAACTTACCTAATGCTTGAAAATTCACTTCTGAACAAATATTTTTTGCAAGAGCAATGATTTCAGAGGGATTAGCTCTTATCACCGTGGGTTTATGAGAGAGAATCAAATCTGTTGCCGTCTTTGTTCGTAAGTTCGTGGCACCTGCTCCAACAGGGTCCAGCACCCAGACCTTCCCCAGTTCCCTAGCCTTTGCTGCAGCCTTGTGCATGGACTTGATCCATGGGGTGGAGAAAGTTCCAATGTTGATCAGTAGTGCTGAGGCCAAGGTTACAAACTCTTCCACTTCCTCTTCAGCTAACAAATTGAGTTTTTAACATCAGTACAGTTCCAAATAAAACTGGGATAGCGTAAGGATTTTTGTTATCGTTGCAAAATACAGCTGAACTCGGTCTGGTATAGAGTGTTTGCATATGACATCATAAAAATTCAAAAATCAAAAGTATACATCCTACAAAGCTGTTTCTAACATGGTATGTGGATACCAGTGTTATCATCTTTCACAAAAAGTTCCAGGTTTTAACGATGTTTCGTTTTCGATTTATAAAGGTTGTAATTGCGTCACGCTCAGATAAGCCGTGAAAATAAACAAAATCGAACTAGTTGAAAGTTATTTTTGAATTATAGATGCTTATAAACCGATTTCATGCCTCTTATAGTGAATACAATATTTTGTGATGAGATTTTTGGTGTTATTAAGACTTTGAATTTTTGGCCGCCATGTTGGTGTCCCTAAGTGGGACACCAAGATGGTCGCTCTATACATTTCTTACTAAAAACGTCTATACTCATTTGCCTATAACTCTTGAATGAAATGCTCTTGCGCTTCAAAATTTGGCCCAGATGCGTAGTTTTAAACTCTCTACAATTTCATAAACATTTTAGGATTGAAAACTGCTTCTGAAGTTTGATATGACGTCAGTGAAAACACTCCATATGGTGAAGGTTTCAGAGTCTCAGTGGCAAACCAACACACAATAATAATACGGAGTACACCCCCCCCCCCCCCCCTCCGCCCGCCCCCCCATGTATATGGCTATGGTGGTGATACATGACACAACATGGCAATACATGACTATTCTTGGTTTTCACATGACGTCATAAAAATTAAAAAATCTAACGTAAACATCCTACAAAGCTGTTTCTAACATGGTATGTGGATACAAGTATTAATCTTTCACAAAAAGTTTCAGGTTTTAACGATGTTTTGCTTCCGATTTACAAAGGTTTTAAATGTGTCACGCAATTCGTCACGCTATTTCAGATAAGCCTTGAAAATAAACAAAATTGAATCAGCTGAAAGTTATTGTTTGCATTATAAGTGCTTATAAGCCGAGTTAATGGAGCTTATTGCAAATACAATATTTTTTTGTTTGATTTTTGGTGTAATCAAGACTTTGAATTTTTGGCCGCCATCTTTGTGCCCCTGAGCGGATATTAAATGGCATGGCCCAATGTGTGAGGCTTGAGAGCTCTGGTCCACTTCCCAGCCCGTGCGTGTAAACCCAGTTTACATCCCCCACTGTCCACCCCCAGAAAGATCTACCACTAAGAAATCTCTTTATAACAATATGTGTTAGCGTGCAGCTCACCGTGAACCATGGCAGGCGATGCTCCGATCGCCAGCAGAGTATTGGCCATGATGTCCATTGACACATAGTTTGTGATGATTTGAATAAGGGGGCATCGAGATCGCAACTTCTGCAAAGCTTGCCAGCAATCTGAAGCACTGCACTGTACCGAGTCGCTGCTAGTAGAATTTGGCTGTGGTAGGTGAGACATGGTTGTGTGGCCGGCCGGAAGCAATTTCGTCCCCAGGGTCTTTCTCCATCGGGAACGGATTAGGGAGGATTGGTACAGAGGCATAAAAGTCACGAGAGGAGGAAGTTTCGGTAACAAACATCGATTACAGCCGTTTGCTTCTGGCGATCGTAGATATGGTTTTCACAGTACACTACTGACCACAAGACCTGTATAATAGGTGTTATTTTATTTTAAAGGTGGGTTGAGTAATTTTCTTACAAGAGAAAACGATGTTTCCATTCCTGCGTGCAACATTCATGAATATGATATACATAGAAAAACAAAACGAGGCCATAAAAAGATTTGTTCGCAGCAATGGACGCGTTATTTCAATAATTTAATTATTATAGACATTTTATGATCATAGCTTATGTTATTTTATGATTTTCTCCTCTCGAAGCCGTTATTTACAGGTTCTACTCTCAAACTCAAAAGTTGCATGACACTATTGTCACGCAACCTCTGATAGAAGTGGTAACGCCCGCACTCGACCGGCTCAGGCATGACCAAAAGACAGACGACTTTTGCTAGTTGATAAGGCCATTCGATCTATTAGTGAAGTAGCTTTTAAAATGATGGCCTTTAAACAATAAATTCCACCAGTATTCCACCTCTTGACAAATTAAAAAAATATAACTGATATCGTAGGGCATGATGACGGAAAAACTTCCCCCAAACACAGTCTCAGAGAAGGATATCATTACTTTCCAAAACGATGGAGTGATTTGTTTACGAGGTGTGTTTGATCAGAAGTGGATTGATCTGTTACGAAAAGGAATCGAAGCCAATCGACTTCACCCATCCGAGATGGCAAAGCGAAAAGGACACGCCCCTCTTTTCTTTCACGATTACCATAACTGGACCAGCTTCCCAGAATATAAGGAGTTCATTTTGCACTCGCCTGTGGGAGAAATAGCAGCAAGGCTTCTTCAATCTTCGGTAAGTGAGCTGTGTTGTAAACATGCAGTCATACTTCAACCCTTTGCATCCATATGATATCAAAGGCTCGCCGGTGAATACGAAACGACCTTCTGACCCTCCCCTCCCTTACACGTTGTGCCCCACCGCCCCCCCCCCCCCCCTCCACCTTCTTTCCAAACCCTCTGTGTCCAACTCCCCACCCTCCCCTCCCTCCAAAGCCGTCCCCATGGGTAAGGCAGATGACCATATGTACTGGTCAGCGTAATAACAAAGAAACGCTTACAGCTGAAAGAAGGAGTAATCAACAGATCAAAGGCCCCTAAGAGCCAACCCGTGAATAAGAAATGCTAACACGTAACGCAATATTGCGGTAAGATATGTTTTCCCACTGACATGGTTCGATTGTTTTTTTTTTTCTTTAATTAAACGTAAGGATTTTTGACGAACGCAAAAAGAAAAAAGTAAATAACTTTCCTACTCAGTCCGAGAAGGAAAAAAAGTTATCTCCAGCGTGAATTGAACCCAGGGCCTCCCGACTGTGAATCCAGGCGCTGGCCCACAAGAACATCGAGGAACAGATGCTCAATTAAGACTAAATTGTATTAATTTAAGGTAAATTCGCATCAAAACGCGACGCATGTCTCGATTGGAAAATCCTTTTAGATCGATTTTAATGTTGCATTAAAGACTCCAAATGCGAAACATCTTGTTGTTTATATTCGTTTACAACAAATTAGCTATTGTTATCGCTGGATTCACGTTATTCTTGTTACGAAACGCATTCGTAACAAAGCATTACGTCACTAAGTTTACAGCTGATGGAGTTACAATATGGAGTTACTTGCAGGGAGTTACAATAAAGTATCTAAGTATGTAAGTAAGTATGTAAGGAGTGAGTGAGCGAGTGAGTGAGCGAGCGAGTGAGTGAATCAGCCACCGTTACTGATAACCCGTTCATTACGCATGCGCGTATTCACGGGTTGAAAATTTGCAAAATTGTCCCCGTATATAATCTACACCTTCTTCAACGCTTCGCGTTTTCACAGGATTAAAATGGGTCTGGCTATAAATCCCTATTTCCTTTGTCTTCCACTAAGTAATTACCTTGTAATAGATCTGCAATAGAGCGGTTTTCAGAAAGATCCTTCAAGCAAATGTAGGGTGAATTCAAAGGCCAGGTTTATAAGATAATTCTAATTAAGTTGAAGCCAGTATGGTTTACTGCTTCTGTTCCCAACTTTCTTCACTGGAAAATTTAAAATATTGTTTCAAAGTTTTACTGAGATAACTATGAAGACGCGAGTGTTGTCCAATTTGGAATGCGATCGATCGTCGTAGAATTTCCAGGGGCGGATCCAGGGGGGGGGGGGGGGGGGGTGAAATGGGTGAATTTTCACCCCCCTTTTCTGAGACCCTTTCTTTCTTTTTTCTAAAGTATTTCTCAAATAAATAAAAAAACAGGCTTTGGTTCTATTGCATTTAAAATTTCACCCCCCATTTCAAAATCCTGGATCCGCCCCTGATTTCAGATGATCGTACATGGCGTAGCCTGCGAGCAAGCTCTTGGGAGCAGGGGACGGGTGTGTCAAGTGCAGCAATGTAAAACCAAAGTTATCGCTAAATTACTTTGCAGCGCAATTGTAAACTGCTCTATTACGTTTTTAGAAGGTGGCACTGTACGACAACCACGTGATTGTAAAAGACAGCGGATCAACAAAGGAAACTCCTTGGCACCATGACCAGGCCTACTACGAGATCGAAGGACAGCAGGTACAAGCTGGTTAAATAACGCTTTTAAACGTGATTCACCCTAAAAATTGTTTGAAACATTTTCTGGTTGTTCACTGCTACATATTGTTTCCCGTATGTTCTTCGCGTCAAGCAGGTCTATAGGTTTAAACTCTGCCAACACAAAGAACATGAATACTGGACTGAAACATGTGCCGTATGTGCGTTCCTTCAAGGTTTGCGTGTATAAAATGTATGCGCATAAATTGTAGGCCAGTATACAGGCTTTAAAATGTGGTGCTGGATCGCATGCACCTTCTGCGTCCTCTGAAACAAGAAATTATTTCCATTCTGGACTTAAAGATCACGGGACTTAACAGGATATGATGAAAATGGCACAAAAATGGTCATGAGGAAGAAAGCTTATAAAGCAGGATAGAACTTTTTTCGAGTACTTAACTAAAATGGAACGTTACTCGGACAGCTTGAACAAAACGTCACAGGTTTTACTAGAAGAAAAAAGGCCAATGGCAAAAAAAATTAACTCAAAGGGACGCACCAAAGAGCAACAATTCAGTACAATTATAAGGACTATTTCTTGGGGCTGCCTTTCTGTAGTGTCTTAGTTGAAGTAGACTTCTCTAAAGAACTTATACCACTTACGAGATACTCCAGAAATACTCACACTAAATCCTATAGGATGCCTAACGAGAAGAAAACTTACCTTCAGTACAGCTTCCTATCTAGAACTATAAAACAATGGAACAATTTGCCTGCCATGTTGGCTACGGCTCCTAATATTAACTCTTTTAAGAGTGGGGTTTGTCAGCTGACGCATTAAGAACTTTAAGAACTTGACCGCGACCAGAGCACATAAGCCTCGAAGAGAGGGACTGCTCTCATTTTGGTAAATGTAAAATGTAAATGTAAATGTGTCGATGCAGTCTTTAGAAGATACCATTTTTTTTGTTTATTTTCTTTCTTTATTTCGTATTCCATATCTATATCGTGATAGGTCTGTTCTATCTGGCTACCAGTCGACCCAGTTTCCAAGCAGACCTGTCTTCGTCTGGTAAAAGGTTCGCACACATGGCCGGGTTATTTAAAACCGGTGCATTTCGACGGTCCTCCATTTACATCCTATGAGATAAAACCAGGAAAAGAGGAACAAGCCAAACTCTTTCTGCCAACACCGGGCATTGATGGAAACAACGATTATGAAGTTCTGTCCTGGGATATGAAGGTCAGTATTAAATGGCGTACGAGATCAGCTCTAATTAACAATGTGTGTGCGGAGCTCAGAGCTGTGTTAGGTGAAATGTTAGGCTACTAGCAGTGCTCCCAATTTTACGAAATTATGCCAATATGAGGGCAGGTTTTCTAAATTATGCCACACATCACAAAAAAATGTAATCATGTTAGTAAAAGTAAGTTCGAAATTTTAAAAAGAATTTTAAACGATTTAAAACTTCTTATTTTTTCTTTTGGTTAGTCCAGCGAGCACGCGCGTGCAAGCGAGCGGCGAAAGCCGAGGGCGTCAAACCGAGGAAAAGAAACGAATAAGAGACTGCACTGTCTTCTTACCAAAAATGCGTAAGAAGACAGTGCAGTGTCTTATCATATGACCCGTACGGCCTTTGCAAAACTATTGATGAAAGTCCCGTATGAGGGCCGTACGCCGGAAAAAGCCGTACGGCTCTACTACAAAGCGGACGGCCTCGCGCGTTAAAATTTCAAAGTGAAATTGGTCATATGATAAAATGCTTATTGACTAAGTTAGGTCGGGCCGGATGGGAAAATATTTGGCTCTCGGTCATGGCGCACGGACCCCGCTGCGCTCGGTCCATACGCCATGACCTCGAGCCAAATATTTTCCCATCCGGCCCTCCCACTTAGTCAATAAGTACATATTATTTTTTCTTTTCCTCGCGCTGACGCCCTCGCTCTACGCGCCTCGGGGCTTCGCCGCTCTCGCGCGCCTGCTCGCTAGACTAATCCACTGACTTACAGTCTAACGATTTGAAAGACCATTCTGATATTGTGGTATCGCTGCGAATCGTTACGCTATCTCCAGTATCTGGTTTCGTTTCAGTCTAGTTGCTTGGTGATCTCAACCTTACGGGTGAGCGTGAAGTCCACGTAAGGTCAAGGAAACGAGTTGCGAGTCGGCCGCGTTATGCCATTCGGTGCAAGATAGCTGTTGGCATCGTTCTTTGTTCTATGTTGGGTTACCGGTTTTCTTGAGTAAGTATTTCGTAGAAGTCCTCATTGCAAGGAAAATGTTCAGCGGACGGCTTGATTAACTGAATTTTCCCGCTTTGTTTTAGCCTGGAGACTGCATTGTTTTCCACATGAGAACAGTTCATGGTTCCCATGGCAACAACCTCCCAACACCCAGGCGGGCATTCTCCACAAGATGGCTTGGAAATGACGCTGTGAGAGGGGAAAGGCCATGGATGAATCTACCACCAAACCACGAGACGACAAAGTTAGAGCGAGGAGATAAAATGGTGGAGTCTGGATTGTTTCCTGTTGTTTGGACCCGTGGGGAATCATAGATCCTTTTCACAATGGTTTCCTACCCAGCGTTGTCAAAGCTTGTCATACCAAAGATAAATTAATCGTCGAAGAATGAATCAAATAACTTTGTCGCAAATGGGCAATTAACTGTTAAGCGATACACTTGATAAAAATTGGTAAAAAAAAAAAAAGATTGCCGTATCATGTAACACAATGAATTTAAGGCCCTGTAGCACTACATTGTGACTACCCTGGCCTTCAACATCGCCGAGAATGCCGCGACATATCCGGGACCTTCTTACGGTCCAGAGCGCTAAATTTGAAAAGCTTCCGTCTGTCAAAAGAGCCAAATTACAAAGAAAATGGGGGGAAATGGCGAAACAAGGTGTATGTTTTACTCCATAACAAAAAAACTAAGTACTTTGGCGGTTAGGTTCACCCTGGATTTTTCAGAAGAGGTGTCAAGGAATCATTTAAGACCCTTTTTATTTCCCTGAGATTTGGACAACTATTATCGAATCGCGTTCTAAAATTCGGTTTTTTCGCTGATTTCAGCGTCGAAGAAACACCGCATTGATATTCAGGATGGTCTTTCTCCTCAAGAAAGGAATTGTAAACTAAGGTTCACCCTGGAAATGTTAGCCTCATGTCTAAACAAAAGATTGGCGAAGTTTGCATTTAATACGATGCGTGGAAATGGTATCAAAGCGCTATTTTCTAGAAGGTGTTCCGTAAACTAAAAATGGCGCTCCAAAATGTCTTCCTTCGAACTCTCACGAGACCGGCAAACGGATTCAAATTTGAATAATTTTCTCAACACAAACAATGTTCCCTCGGTCGTGAGAGGCGGGCGCTTGCTTTTTGCTTGTTCAAGTTAGGATTTCATAGAGAAGCCATCATTTATTTCACATTTCTCGTTGTCCGGTAAATAGAAAGGCCTATATTATGTTTTTGAAACCTCAGTTAATATACTCTAGGTCTGAACTACGTTAATCGATCGAGTAAAAGAGCGCGTCTAGATCTGGACTGCAGAACGCTTTGTAAAGAGCACGAGAAACAAAGCGCAACGTACAAGCGAGTGACCCGTGATTCACGCTCGCTATTTGGCAACGCTTTTAACTGAAAAGCACGTTCTGCGGAAAATGTTTTTGCCATCGTTCTCTGACCACTGCGTATCTAACGAGTCAAAACGAAAATCTTGCCGCACACGAATTTGTTGACAAAACGCTCCGTAAAGAGCGAGAAGAATAGGACATCACGTCTTTTATAGACATTCGACGCACTTAAAATAACTTTAAAACGATCTAAACACTGTTAAAACGCGGTAGTTTGATAAACAATTTCGGTCTTAAAGCCTCTTCAGTCTTCGCCATATTAAAGTTCTGTAAAAAGCGCGAGTAAGAAAGCGTAACGAACAAGCGAGTGACCCGCGCATCGCGCTCGCTATTTGGCAACGCTTTTAACTGAAAACCATGTTCTGTGGAAAATGTTTTTGCCATCGCGCTCTAACCATTGGAATCTAAAGATTAAAAAAAGAAATTAAAACTTGCTGCACACGAATTTGTTGACAAAATGCTTTGAAAAGAGCGCGGCCCACCTTTAATTTCAACACGATTGTTAACTTTATCACACCTTGGGATTTACATCACGCGTCAAAATGTGTAATTGACAGTAGTTGAATCTGCCAAGAGACTAGACTCTAGAATATTCCCAAAGCTTAATCTGTTGACGAATTACAACCAACTGGTTCTGTATATGCAAATAATTATGCTGCGCATCAAGAAACTGGGCACTGTAAGTACATGTCGCAAAAGACAATGGCATACCGGGCGATGCCTGGGGGGTGCACGCTACTACATGACGGGCATCACAAAGTGTCCTGGGGGTGTGGGGTGGTACGCTACTCCATGACTGGCATCACAAAGTGTCCTGGGGTGCTCGCTACTCTATGACTGACATCACGAAGTGTCCTGGGGGGTGGTACACTACTCCATGATTGGCATCACAAAGTGTCCTGGAGGGGTGAACACTACTCCATGACTGGCATCACGAATTGTCTTGGGGGGTGGTACACTACTCCATGACTGGCATCACGAAGTGTCCTGGGGTGGTACGCTACTCCATGACTGGCATCACAAAGTGTCCTGGAGGTGTGAACGCTACTCCATGACTGGCATCACGAAGTGTCCTGGAGGGGTGGTACACTACTCCATGACTGGCATCACGAAATGTCCTGGGTGGGTGGTACACTACTCCATGACTGGCATCACGAAGTGTCCTGGGGGGGTGGTACACTACTCCATGACTGGCATCACAAAGTGTCCTGGAGGGATGCACGCTACTCCATGACTGGCATCACAAAGTGTCATCGCCGAGAATGACGCGACATATCCGGGACCTTCTTACGGTCCGTAGCGCTAAATTTGAAAAGCTTTCGTCCAACAAAAGAGCCAAATTACAAAGACAATGGGGCAAAATGGCGAAACAAGGTGTATGTTTTACTCCATAACAAAAAAAATAAGTATTTTGGCGGTTAGGTTCACCCTGGATTTTTCAGAAGAGGTGTTAAGGAATCATTTAAGACTCTTTTTATTTCCCTGAGATTCGGACAACTATTATCGAATCGCGTTCTAAAGTTCGGTTTTTTCGCTGATTTCAGTGTGGAAGAAACACCGCATTTATATTCAGGATGGTCTTTCTCCTCAAGAAAGGACTTGCTAACTGAGGTTCACCCTAGAAATGTTAGCCTCATGTCTAAACAAAAGATTGGCGAAGTTTGCATTTAATACGATGCGTAGAAATAGTATCAAAGCGCTATTTTCTAGAAGGTGTTCCGTAAACTAAAAATGGCGCTCCAAAATGTCTTCCTACGAACTCTCACGAGACCGGCAAACGGATTCAAATTTGAATAATTTTCTCAACACAAACAATGTTCCCTCGGTCGTGAGAGGCGGGCGCTTGCTTTTTGCTTGTTCAAGTTAGGATTTCATAGAGAAGCCATCATTAATTTCACATTTCTCGTTGTCCGGTAAATAGAAAGGCCTATATTATTTTTTTAAAACCTCAGTTAAGGTAATTCCCTGGAAAAAGAATCTGTCATAGATTTGTAATGAAACTTGGCACAAATATTGAACAAGTCATGAAGGTTCCAAAATTGCAACAAAAATGAGGGGTCACCGTGCTCGTTTTAGTGGTATACTGCTGACGAATACAATGTTTAAAGGCATTTTCAGGCAATAACCGCGTGAAGCTAATATGCTCAATATTTCCACTGCATATTGATATTTCGCGTATAAGTTGACTTTATACATATGTATAATCGTCTGTATCATAGAAAACGTGTCCAAAAAGCTTCAAATTTACTGAACACTCGAACAGTAGACGGTTGCTTGATGTGCGGTCCTCTACCCAAAATGGCTTTCTTCGTAGGATTTCTATAAACTGTGCAAAATCTGATCATAGATTTTTGCTCACTTTTTAAATTTGCGTTGGGAACACTGTCCTGATTGAATTTATGCAGTATAAAATGGGGGTCACCGTGCTCGATTTTGCGCTAGCGCTCACAGAGTCCTTTTCTATCGTGGGAACGGCCGGCTTTCCTCACAAAAGCCGCCATTTTTTTCAACCTGATGTCGCAATGTTTATGCGCAGTAGGGATGCGCAGTGCAAAACCAGGGAATCACCTTAATATACTCTAGGTCTGAACTACGTTAATCGATCGAGTAAAAGAGCGCGTTTGGATCTGGACTGCAGAACTCTTTGTAAAGAGCACGAGAAACAAAGCGCAACGAACAAGCGAGTGACCCGTGGTTCACGCTCGCTATTTGGCAACGCTTTTAACTGAAAACCACGTTCTGCGGAAAATGTTTTTGCCATCGTTCTCTGACCTTTGCGTATCTAACGAGTCAAAACGAAAATCTTGCCACACACACATTTGTTGACAAAACGCTCCGTAAAGAGCGAGAAGAATAGGACATCACGTCTTTTATAGACATTCGACGCACTTAAAATAACTTTAAAACGATCTAAACACTGTTAAAACACGGTAGTTTGATAAACAATTTCGGTCTTCGAGCCCCTTCAGTCGTCCGTCATATTAAAGTTCTGTAAAGAACGCGAGTAAAAAAGCGTAACGAACAAGCGAGTGACCCGCGCATCGCGCTCGCTATTTGGCAACGCTTTTAACTGAAAACCATGTTCTGTGGAAAATGTTTTTGCCATCGCGTTCTAACCATTGCGAATCTAAAGATTAAAAAACGAAATAAAATCTTGCCGTACACGAATTTCTTGACAAAATGCTTTGAAAAGAGCGCGGCCCGCCTTTAATTTCAGCACGGTTGTTAACTTTATCACACCTTAGGATTTGCATCACGCGTCAAAATTGTGTAATTGACAGTAGTTGAATCTGCCAAGAGACTAGAGTATACCCAAAGCTTAATCTGTTGACCAATTACAACCAACTGGTTCTGTATATGCAAATAATTATGCTGCGCATCAAAAAACTGGGCACTGTAAGTACATGTCGCTAAAGACTATGCACTTATTGACTGAGTGCGCTCGGTCCGTACGCCATGACCTCGAGCCAAATATTTTCCCGTCCGGCCCGACCTAACTCAGTCAATAAGTATTTTTTATTTTTTTCTGAAGCATCTCAGCGGTCCGGAATCCTAAATCCTTGAATTTGATTGGCTAATGACGCGCGCTCCAGCGGTCCCGATTTTCCCATCCGGACCCCGCGTACGGACCGCTCCTAATTTTACAGAAAGATTTTGTCGTTTAAAGCTTAATACTAGTAGTAATTGGAAATTAGTGGAGTGCGTTCGAGAGGGTGGGGTGATGGTACTAGGGGATGAAGAAGTGGGAGGTGGAGGTGAGGTGGTGGTGAGGGCCAATAGGCCTTGTTTTTTTTCTTGGGGGGGGAGGGGGGGGTTCACTGCGGCAGTTATCAAGGCTGTGCTCTAAGAGTTATCATAGGGAGCCCGAAAAGAGTGCAACTATGAAATTTAGGGTGCCCAGCAGTTAAGTTATGTGCAGAAGCTAAGTTTGCTGACTCGAGAGAAATTACTACGTTTAGAAACTCGATAATATTCATTGTTTTCTCTCAAAATGACAATTATATTCGCCATATGATCGCGACATTAATTCTATTTTAGCGCGCTAATACAGTTGCTTTCGCTATATGGCACGGCACCCCTAAAAATAACCAAGCCAACCGTTCCACTAATGCAGTTGCTTTCGCTATATTGCACGGCACCCCTAAAAGTAACCAAAGCCAACCGTTTCACACACGAGCAGCGAGCTGACGCGAGCGAAAGCGAAAGCGAAAGATGGTGTTACCAGGTGAGTACGCGCGTCAAAGCTAGGCTAATTGCGCATCATCAAAGCACAATTATTGCGCATCATCAAGTGCGCATGAAATCGAGGCTTGTGGACAACCAGTTCAAACCTCGAAATTTCATGGCATGCAGCCCAATTCCTCCCACAATTCCCTGCACCCAGACCGATAATCGACCAGAACAGATAGCGTTCTCCTATCGACGAACGCAATCATTGAATTTTCTCGTAAATTATGGACCCAGACGAAAGTTACCAAAGCGAAAGTGAATTTTCATTGGTCAACCATTTCGCGATCGGATTTTCCGAGATAATTCGTACTTTAACTACATTGCTCGGTTTGTATGCTTTTATTTCTCGGTTTTTACCCTCTTATCTAAATTCTACAAGTTTTCATTCAAGAAAATATGATTTTTTACATTAGAATAGCTCAGTTTAAGGACGTTCGCGCTAATTGTTTATGCGCATCCTTACTGCGCACGCAATTCATGTCGCAACGCCATGCTACGTCATGCACGAGCGCGCGCAAGAGAAGAAATCTAAGCACATAAAGGGCTGATAGTTGTTGTGTTAACTTTGCTTAGATTTAACTCGCTTGGATGGTCGGTGACCCCCGATTTTTTTTTCATAGATAATTTTCTTTGCCAATTCTCGACAGATTGCGAAAAAATGATTAAAAAATCAATGTAGGAAGTTTAATTTTTTTCCATTATTCTACCCGCGCGCCATCGAATCCTGCCAACTTGCGGCTGTCAGAGTTTTACAAATGCTGTCGTTTAAAGATGAAATTTACTTCAAGGAACGTCACCAGTTGAATGAATTTGCTGAACAGACCTACTCGCATAAAATTTGGGAAAGAAAGTTGCATTTTAGAGATTCATTTGCAATAATTTTAGACTAACATACATTGGGGTCACATCCCGTAAGGAAGACCAATTTTTCAAAATAAGGGTCGCCTTTGAGATAGCGTATCTCAGAAACAAAGTCGGTGACCCCCACATTTTTTGCATTTCTGACACGAGTAACTCATAACCTAGCTGTAGCAAAAGTTTTATCAAAAAATCAATGTTAGAAGATTTTCGCGCGAACGTCCTTAAGCTTGCGCCCCGCTATAAATAAATTACGCTTGGCTTTTCTTTTAATAGAAAAGTTTTTAAAGTTATAATTCAGCTTTCCAAGGCTTCGCTGTAGGCAAGAACATTTCTCTATCCTCGCCGGGGATAAACACAAGAGCCATTTATTCTACCGAGAGGCATAAACTGGTAGAAATGAATTCACTTTGCAATTTAAGTTTTTTTGTTTATGAATGGAAAGTTGTAAAGATTACCGAGTTTGCGCGCGTTGTGTTAGTTTAGCTTTACGCGGCGCGTAAGAAATATTTCTTGGAAAGCTGTGCATGAATGATTTTCTCGGTGAATCGCACCGGTCGGTCCGTATAGAAAAAATTGAGACCTCGGGCACAGTTTTTTCCTATACGGACCTCCCGGCCGGTGAATAACATATATAATATGACTAGAAAGTACAAGAAATAGTGACTGGCATCACGAAGTGTCCTGGGGGGGTGGTACACTACTCCATGACTGGCATCACGAAGTGTCCTGGGGGGTGGTACACTACTCCATGACTGGCATCACGAAGTGTCCTGGGGGGGTGGTACACTACTGCATGACTGGCATCACGAAGTGTCCTGGGGGGTGGTACACTACTGCATGACTGGCATCACGAAGTGTCCTGGGGGGGTGGTACACTACTCCATGACTGGCATCACGAAGTGTCCTGGGGGGGTGGTACACTACTCCATGACTGGCATCACGAAGTGTCCTGGGGGGTGGTACACTACTGCATGACTGGCATCACGAAGTGTCCTGGGGGGTGGTACACTACTCCATGACTGGCATCACGAAGTGTCCTGGGGGGTGGTACACTACTCCATGACTGGCATCACGAAGTGTCCTAGGGAGGTGGTACACTACTCCATGACTGGCATCACGAAGTGTCCTAGGGAGGTGGTACACTACAACATGACTGGCATCACGAAGTGTCCTAGGGAGGTGGTACACTACTCCATGACTGGCATCACGAAGTGTCCTAAAGCGTGGTACACTACTCCATGACTGGCATCACGAAGTGTCCTAAAGCGTGGTACACTACTCCATGACTGGCATCACGAAGTGTCCTGGGGGGGGGTGGTACACTACTCCATGACTGGCATCACGAAGTGTCCTGGGGGGGTGGTACACTACTCCATGACTGGCATCACGGAGTGTCCTGGGGGGTGGTACACTACTCCATGACTGGCATCACGAAGTGTCCTGGGGGTTGGTACACTACTCCATGACCGGCATCACGAAGTGTCCTTGGGGGGTGGTACACTACTCCATGACCGGCATCACGAAGTGTCCTGGGGGGTGGTACACTACTGCATGACCGGCATCACGAAGTGTCCTGGGGGGTGGTACACTACTGCATGACCGGCATCACGAAGTGTCCTGGGGGGTGGTACACTACTGCATGACCGGCATCACGAAGTGTCCTGGGGTGGTACACTACTCCATGACCGGCATCACAAAGTGTCCTAGGGGGTGGTACACTACTCCATGACCGGCATCACGAAGTGTCCTGGGGGGGTGGTACACTACTCCATGACCGGCATCACGAAGTGTCCTGGGGGGGTGGTACACTACTCCATGACCGGCATCACGAAGTGTCCTGGGGGGTGGTACACTACTCCATGACCGGCATCACGAAGTGTCCTGGGGGGTGGTACACTACTCCATGACCGGCATCACGAAGTGTCCTGGGGGGTGGTACACTACTCCATGACCGGCATCACGAAGTGTCCTGGGGGGGTGGTACACTACTCCATGGCCGGCATCACGAAGTGTCCTGGGGGGGTGGTACACTACTCCATGGCCGGCATCACGAAGTGTCCTGGGGGGGTGGTACACTACTCCATGGCCGGCATCACGAAGTGTCCTGGGGGGGTGGTACACTACTCCATGGCCGGCATCACGAAGTGTCCTGGGGGGGTGGTACACTACTCCATGACTGGCATCACGAAGTGTCCTGGGGGGTGGTACACTACTCCATGACTGGCATCACGAAGTGTCCTGGGGGGTGGTACACTACTCCATGACCGGCATCACGAAGTGTCCTAGGGGGGTGGTACACTACTCCATGACCGGCATCACGAAGTGTCCTAAGGGGGTGGTACACTACTCCATGACTGGCATGTCTTTGAAAGAATCGTCTATGATCAATTATATGCCTATCTAGATGAAAACGAAATCATCTGTAAATATCAATCAGGTTTTCGTACTATTCACTCAACTGTCACGACTCTCCTTGAAGCCACTGACGCTTGGGCGTATAATATCGATCGTGGTAAAGTCAATGCCGTTGTTTTCTTAGATCTAAAAAAGGCTTTTGACACAGTTGACCACGGGCTACTTTTATCAAAATTAAGCAATTATGGCATATGTGGTAATGCACATCGATGGTTTAAGTCATATTTAGAGAATCGTACCCAAATGTGCTCTATTAACGGATCGCTCTCAAAAAGTTGTCTTTTAAGTTGTGGTGTTCCCCAGGGGACGATCCTAGGACCACTTCTATTTCTGTTATATATTAACGATCTTCCAAATTGTCTCTTAAACTGCGAGGATGTATGCTGACGATACCCACCTTACTTACACAAGTAATAATGCAGACGACATACAATTATATCTAAACCAAGATTTAGAAAACGTTTACAATTGGCTGAAAGCAAACAAACTCACTCTAAATATGACTAAAACTGAATTTATGCTTATCGGATCTAGACAGAGGCTTAGTACTCTCACGGATTCCCCAGCACTTGCAATTAAAGATCTTCAAGTAAACCGGGTCACTACCACAAAATCACTTGGGGTGACCATTGATGACAAACTTGGCTGGAGTGACCACATCGAGAAAGTCACAAAGTAAGTCGCTTCTGGTATTGGGGCCATGAAACGAATTAGGCACCTCGTTCCTCAAGGGACCTTATACTTAATTTATCAAGCATTGATACAGCCACACTTCGACTACTGCAACATTGTATGGGGAAACTGTGGGATAACTCTGCAGAATGAACTACAAAAGCTACAAAACAGAGCAGCTCGTGTTTTGACCTATTCAAACTATGACGTAGATGCTGGTAATCTATTAGAACTCCTAGGATGGAAAAATCTTGCCTGCCAGCAACAAATTCAAAGAGCTACGATGGTTTATAGGTCTCTACACGGGTTGGCTCCAAACTATCTAAGTTCTAAATTTGAGAAGCGAGAAATTAGTTACAACCTAAGGGACTGAGGATAAACTTAATGTTCCATTGCCGCGCACAAACTATTATAAAAATAGTTTCAGTTATGGTGGCGCCATGCTCTGGAACAGCCTTTCTCATAATGTAAGGAAAGCTGAGTCCCTTGGGCAATTTAAACGACTTCTCAAAGAGGAACTATAAGGCACGGCATTCGTGGAAAGCAGCTTTTTATTATTTAATTAAATTCTTCATATATAGATATTTTTTAATATTAGTTTATTGTTTTGTGTAAAGTATATAATGATTTTTAGCTGACGAATTTTTACCGTGTTTAAATAAAGATTATCTATCTATCTATCACGAAGTGTCCTAGGGGGTGGTACACTACTCCATGACTGGCATCACGAAGTGTCCTAGGGGGGTGGTACACTACTCCATGACTGGCATCACGAAGTGTCCTAGGGGGGTGGTATACTACTCCATGACTGGCATCACGAAGTGTCCTAGGGGGGTGGTACACTACTCCATGACTGGCATCACGAAGTGTCCTAAGGGGGTGGTACACTACTCCATGACTGGCATCACGAAGTGTCCTAGGGGGTGGTACACTACTCCATGACTGGCATCACGGAGTGTCCTTGGGGGGTGGTACACTACTCCATGACTGGCATCACGAAGTGTCCTTGGGGGGTGGTACACTACTCCATGACTGGCATCACGGAGTGTCCTTGGAGAGCGGTACACTACTCCATGACTGGCATCACGAAGTGTCCTTGGGGGGTGGTACACTACTCCATGACTGGCATCACGAAGTGTCCTAAGGGGGTGGTACACTACTCCATGACTGGCATCACGAAGTGTCCTTGGGGGTGGTACACTACTCCATGACTGGCATCACGAAATGTCCTTGGGGGGTGGTACACTACTCCATGACTGGCATCACGAAGTGTCCTTGGGGGGTGGTACACTACTCCATGACTGGCATCACGAAGTGTCCTTGGGGGATGGTACACTACTCCATGACTGGCATCACGAAGTGTCCTTGGGGGGTGGTACACTACTCCATGACTGGCATCACGAAGTGTCCTGGGGGGGTGGTACACTACTCCATGACTGGCATCATGAAGTGTCCTTGGGGGTGGTACACAACTTCATGACTGGCATCACGAAGTGTCCTTGGGGGGTGGTACACTACTCCATGACTGGCATCACGAAGTGTCCTTGGGGGGGTGGTACACCACTCCATGACTGGCATCACGAAGTGTCCTTGGGGGGTGGTACACCACTCCATGACTGGCATCGCAAAGTGTCCTGGCCTCCTGGGGGGTGCACGCTACTCCATGACTGGCATCGCAAAGTGTCCTGGCCTCCTGGGGGGTGCACGCTACTCCATGACTGGCATCGCAAAGTGTCCTGGCCTTTTGGGGGGTGCACGCTACTCCATGACTGGCATTGCAAAGTGTTCTGGCCTCCTGGGGGGTGCACGCTACTCCATGACTGGCATCGCAAAGTGTCCTGGCCTCCTGGGGGGTGCACGCTACTCCATGACTGGCATCGCAAAGTGTCCTGGCCTCCTGGGGGGTGCACGCTACTCCATGACTGGCATCGCAAAGTGTCCTGGCCTCCTGGGGGGTGCACGCTACTCCATGACTGGCATCGCAAAGTGTCCTGGCCTCCTGGGGGGTGCACGCTACTCCATGAGTGGCATCGCAAAGTGTCCTGGCCTCCTGGGGGGTGCACGCTACTCCATGACTGGCATCGCAAAGTGTCCTGGGGGTGCACGCTACTCCATGACTGGCATCGCAAAGTGTCCTGGGGGTGGTACACTACTCCATGACTGGCATTGCAAAGTGTCCTGGGGGGTGGTACACTACTCCATGACTGGCATCGCAAAGTGTCCTGGGGGTGGTACACTACTCCATGACTGGCATCCCAAAGTGTCCTCGGCGGGTGCACAGTACTCCATGACTGTCATCACAAAGTGTCCTTGGGTGCACGCTTGAGTGCACGCTACTCCATGACTGGCATCACAAAGTGTCATCGCCAGGTCCAGATCCAGATCGCTAAATTTGAAAAGCTTTCGTCTGGCAAAAGAGCCGAATTACAAAGAGAATGGGGCAAAATCGCGAAACAAGGTGTATGTTTTACTCCATAACAAAAAAAACTAAGTACTTTGGTGGTTAGGTTCACCCTGGCTTTTTCAGAAGCGGTGTTAAGGAATCATTTAAGACCGTTTATTTTCCTGAGATTTGGACAACTACTATCGAATCGCGTTCTAAAATTCGTTTTTTCGCTGATTTCAGTGTGGAAGAAACACCGCATTGATATGCAGGATGGTCTTTCTCTTCAAGAAAGGACTTGCTAACTAAGGTTCACCCTGGAAATGTTAGCCTCATGTCTAAACAAAAGATTGGCGAAGTTTGGATTTATTACGATGCGTGGAAATAGTATCAAAGCGCTATTTTCTAGAAGGTGTTCCGTAAAAATGCTCCAAAATGTCTTCCTACGAACTCCCACGAGACCGGCAAACGGATTCAAATTTGAATAATTTTCTCAACACAAACAATGTTCCCTCAGTCATGAGAGGCGGGCACTTGCTTTTTGCTTGTTCAAGTTAGGATTTCAAAGAGAAGCCATCAATTATTTCACATTTCTTATTGTCCGGCAAATAGAAGGGCCTATATTATTTTTAAAACCTCAGTTAATATACTCTAGGTCTGAACTACGTTAATCGATCGAGTAAAAGAGCGCGTCTAGATCTGGACTGCAAAACGCTTTGTAAAGAGCACGAGAAACAAAGCGCAACGTACAAGCGAGTGACCCGTGATTCACGCTCGCTATTTAGCAACGCTTTTAACTGAAAACCATGTTTTGCGGAAAATGTTTTTGCCATCGTACTCTGACCAATGCGAATCTAATGAGTCAAAATGAAAATCTTGCCGCACACGAATTTGTTGACAAAACGCTCCGTAAAGAGCGAGAAGAATAGGACATCACGTCTTTTATAGACATTCGACGCACTTAAAATTACTTTAAAACGATCTAAACACTGTTAAAACGCGGTAGTTTGATAAAAAAAAATTCGGTCTTCTAGCCTCTTCAGTCGTCCGTCATATTAAAGAGCACGAGTAAAAAAGCGTAACGAACAAGCAAGTGACCCGCGCATCGCGCTCGCTATTTGGCAACGCTTTTAACTGAAAACCATGTTCTGCGGAAAATGTTTTTGCCATAGCGCTCTATACATTGGGAATCTAAAGATTAAAAATAATCTTGCCGCACACGAATTTGTTGACAAAATGCTTTGAAAAGAGCGCGGCCCGCCTTTAACTTTAGCACGATTTTTAGCTTTATCACACCTTGGGATTTACATCACGCGTCAAAATGTGTAATTGACAGTAGTTGAATCTGCCAAGAGACTAGATACTAGAGTATTCCCAAATGCTTAATCTGTTGACCAATTACAACCGACTGCAAATAATTATGCTGCGCATCAAGAAACTGGGCACTGTAAGTACATGTCGCGAAAGACAATGGCTTTCCGCGCGATGAATTATTGCAAAAGTTATTGTCGCGTGATGCAGTATTACTATCACATGCAACCATGAATTTCCACTGGCGAATCCAGGCATCTTTTTAAGGGGAAGGGGCGCTATGAGAACAAAATACGAATGAAATAAGTGGAAGGCCCAAGTCCCCCGGATCCCTGCCCCCCCCCCCCCCCCCCCCCCCCCATCCGGTGCAAATTTCAGACGTGCGCACAATGTTGCAATTTCAGTAGACGCAATAGAGTGGTTTTTAATTGAGTGTCGAACTATAAGAGACGCAGACGCAGACAGTCATGATTGGTCTAATTTCAGATTGGTTGAAAAAGTGTCGCGAGGTTTCTTATCCAGTCACAAAGCGTCATAACTGAAAGCATAAGCAAACATGCATTTCTGTCGACACACAATCGAAAACTACTTTATTGGAACGCTATATGTTCTATCTTTTTTGGTCTTACAACTCGTCTTGCCTGGACACAGTAGTGCAAATTATCCGAGTGTTATTATGAACAAACATTTCTAAATATACCCGAAAATTACCAAAGATCATCCAAAGCCTTCCGAAGATTGCACATGCATGATCATTCTTGGGCTGCGAAAATTTCCCGAGACAATCCAAATTGGATTTAAAAGTACATAATAGACTTCAAGCAGTTTCTCTTTTTCTCGTAGATAGTCGAGTAAGAGAGCATTTAATTATAAGTAATAGGAATAAAGATGAAACTCAATTAAACGTTTTAACTAACAGTCTTCAAAGTTTAATTCACGAAGAGGTATATTTACGAGTTCTGTTTGTTCAGACCCCTTCGCGAGGCCATTTAAATAGCTTCACAATATCCTGCTTCCCGCGGGCGTGCCGTTCAACTTCGTTTCGTTGCAATACCTCAGGTTTCCACCCAATCATCTGCGACGTAGTCTCGGGAAATGACACTTTATCGTTCTCTGCTAGAGTTTCCTCTGCCACAACTTTTTCTTCGTTTTCTTTGCTGTCTTTCGTTGGTCCGCTCTCTTGCTTTTGCTCTTCTTCTATGTCAAGCTCGTCTTGACCGATTCTCAGTGTTTCCTGTTGTAACTGCAAGTTAGGAAAATATTGGCGTTCAACATAGCCAGACTCATTCATTGTGTTAGAAACGAAGGGAAGACAGGAGGGGCAAGTGTTAGTGCCTGCAGTTTTTAGCAATCATTTGGTAAACGAACTCGTGCGCTTTGTAGAGAAAATGTGATAGAGCGATCGATTTTTCTATGACCTTGAAATGATTACGCGTAAACACAACGTACCAACATGACAAACAAACTGGAATGAAGCAATTTGATTGGTTTAGGCCCGGGTAAAACGCCTTACTTTACATGAGCCGAACTCAATCAATTGAGTTCGGCTCATGTGAAGTTCGGCGTTTGACTTAGTTAAGTTCGACTGATTGTATTTCGATCGGCTAGCCGTTCTTCACGGACTCGGCTTTTGGTTGGTTCAGCAAAAACGCAAAGCAAAGCAAACTTATTGTGTGCTAAGAGTAGCTGTTCTCTTTGACATCACTCGTTTTTCAGCATTCTGATAGGGATATTTTTAGCTGGAATGAAAAAGAGCGAACTTTTGATCATTTCAGGCCTGGCGGATTAAACATATCGCTCTGTATAGTAGACAATCGCTCTATACAGTAGAAACTAGATGACTTGAGCCTCTAATGATTCGAACGTCTCGCTATATGCGAACCGAAATATAGCTTCTCATTCTCCATTTTATTACAGATTACTACTCTTACTCGATGTTCATCTGTGACTGATATAATCTCGGAAGTCTGCGTAATCGAGTGATAAGGACGCCGGAATTCAAATCCGGAGATACCGCCAACCTTGATGACGTATTTGAAGAGAGAGAGAGAAAGAGGCCCTCGGAACGAGGTTGAGATACCGCGGGTTCAAGCCCGGCACAGACGACTAACTGGAGTTGTTTCAAATCCTCGGGTACGCTTGTAAGACATCCAACTCCAGACTGATCTGCCTCCTGTCAGTTATAGGATTCTTAATTTGCTATGTTCCTAATTTGTAATGTTGTTTCTAATGAGGTTTTTGTTTTGTGAGAGCAGTTTTCAAATGTGTTGAAAGTAATTTCGTGATCCAGTTTGTCTTTGCATTGCTGCGCTTTGTGGTAAAGTTAGCTAAAAAATCTGGCGCCACTTTCTCAACCAATTGTAACATTTTCGCACGCGTTTTCTCGCGCTTGGCGCTGGTTATATATATTTGCTACGAGTTATAATTGGTTCATTGGATTGTCTGCATCTGTACTATTATGATTAGTCAGAGTGATTACCTTAGTTTTGTGGTTAACGATACTTAAGTAAAAAGTGCTCTATCCCTAAAAACTGGGTCCAATATTTGTTTCTAACGATGTGTTTGGTTCGTTATCCCTGAAAAGCTAGCCCAATATCTGATACTCGGTAATGCTACCTTTAATAGCTCATCCCTGAAAAATCCATATCGGTTTTTAACTGAGTGTAATACAATCAAAACCAAAATAATAACTCGGACCAATCACAACAGGCGAGACAATCGAATGAACAAATAAGATTTCGTAGCAAATACATGTATCCGGCGCCAAGCGCGGGAAAACGCGTGCGAGCAAGTCACGATTGGTTTTTTACTTTTGATTGGTTGAGAAAGTGGCGCGAGACTGATTTTTTTAGCCAATCACAAAGCGTAGCAATGAAAAACCAAAGCAATCGCAACATTACTTTCGCCACTCAATTGAAAACCGCTATATTTTGTATTCCATTCGACAGTTCTATAGTTATCGAAAATCTACTGTACTGGCACTTACATGGCAGTATTCACTGGCCAGGAATCCCCACTTATCAGGCCATCGTCTTTGAGACAGTAGCTCCCTATTCACGTGATCTTTCCTGTAATCAAAAGTTAGACTAAATTCAGTTATGATAAATTTCTCCTCATTGGATAATCACTCTTTGATGAGTAAAAAAAAAGTTTTCCTGCCCTGGCGTGCGTTTCTCGAAGCTCTCGAAAACTTTTCGAGCCCGAAAGCAATTTTTTAAATGTAGTTTCTAACGAAAGGCGTTGAAGTTTTTAGCCCACAAATCAGCTAAAGTTGTGTAGTAAACGCAACATTTTATTGCTTAGCTTTAAAAATCAACAAAAACATCCGAATCTTTATTGGTAAACATTCTCACGTAACACAGCTTTTCGAGTCCGAAAAGTTTTCGGGACTTTCGAGAAACGGGCGCCTGGTCAATTAAAACAATCGTAGAACACAAAACCAAGGAAAAACTTACGGACAGAAAATAGGGTCCGGGCGAAGTATGAACCAGTTTTTTTTACCTCTTTGAGAGTACGTAGGTGTCCATGGGAAGGCATGAGAGTTAGCCATCATACTTTGTCATTGATTGTAATAAACGTTTGCGCATATTCAAACTTTTTGAGAGAGCAAAAGAGTCACAGCAAGAAATTGACAATTACAGGTCAACAGATATGCGAGAGTTCGAACTGTGGACAACGTCCGTTCTTATTTGACCTGGCCGCCGTGGAACCGCTCCAGCTGGCGTGCGTTTGTCAAAACTCCCGAAAACTTTTCGGGCTGAAAAGCTATTTTATGTGCAGGATTTTCAGTACCAACAGAGATTCAATTTTCGTTCGTTTTGAAAGCCAAGCAATAAAATCTTAAGTCGACGAGAAACTTTGCACTGGTTTTCAACAGCGGCTAAAAACTTCACCGCGACTTGAAAGAGATTGAATTTCATAAATCGCTTTCGGGACCGAAAAGTTTTCGGGAGTTTTGAGAAGGGCACACCGCATTCATTTCTCAAAAGTCCCGAAGAGTTTTCGGGTCCCATAGCTACTTTTAAAATTGAGTTTCTTTTGAATGATTGCGCAGCTTTTAGTCCGCAAGCCAGTCCAACTCGTTTCGTCAACTTATAATTATAATGCTTAGCTTTTAAAACCACCAAAATTGAATTTTTGTTGCCGAGTAAACAATCTGCACAAACCAAAACTTTTCGGCCCGAAAAGTTTACGGAACTTTTAAATAACGCGGCATGCAAGAACGTCCAAGATATGCCACTCAAATAGCAAAAAATAAACCAAACACAAGATGATCAAAACACTTACCAAATTTCATCGCTGTGCACAAAATTACACACTTTCCCTCTCACGCCAAACATCTTTTCTTCGCTGTTTTAAGTTTACTGAGAACTTTTTTATGTTATTATGACGTCAAAATGTTTGCTCGAGGACCGATGGTTGTTGCGCGTGCAAAGTATATACGTTGACGTCAGAACGCTTCGAAACAGTTTAAAAACCATTCGAAATTTTAAGGCGCGTTCACACGCCAAACTCAAGTTGGTCAACTCCAAATTATAGTTATACGAAAGGTTTCGATTGGTTGAAAGTGAACATTGCCAACTCAAATTTTTAATATGCTTTATTGAAATACACAAACAATTAAACAAAACATACAGTACAAAGTTGAACACCTATAAAGAAAAAAGATAAAATTACAAAACATTGAAAATGTGAACGCTACCGAGATACATTGATAACTGACACAGACAGGAATGCGATTTTATTTAACATATTGCACTAAGGGAAGACGTTTGCAGAGGCAAAATTACTGGAACGAAATTTTTGACAATAGAGCATTGCCATTTATCTTTAAAAAGCTTGGCAGTTTTGTTTTTAATAATATACATGAAAAAATTACTCGATTCTGATTGGCTAAGAGCAGTGCAGCTCAAGTGTAACACCGGTGCAAATTACAAATCGAAAAAAAAAAAATTCAATAATAATAATAATAACAACTTTATTTCAGTGTCAAGAAATGTAGCAGTCTCCCACTAAATAGGGACACTATCCTAAATTATAATATATATTACTAATTATTTCAAATTTAAAATAATTAAAATTTACATAAAATACAGTTCTTACAATTTAAAACTTTTTCATGTATAATTATGAATAAGTAATCATACGGTTTTTTCGTTCAATTTGGGATTAATTTGCACTTGTGAGTTTTTCAAAAAGCTCAAATTGCACTCGCCGTTTGAGCTTTGAAAAACTTACTCGTGCAAATTAATCCCAAATTGAACTCGAAACCGTTGAAGATGAAACATTTTGCCACTAACAAAGCCAAGCTTGGCGCTTGATGATATTCAACAGGTCCATATAAAAGAGTTGAGTCTGGTCCCGGCCTGTTAAATCAATAAAATCAATGATCGATGAAATCGATATCAATCGATGCCAATTAATCGATAGATCACGATTGGAAATCGATGATCAATCGATGACGTATGTTTTTGTGATAATTCGATTGACCATCGATTTCCAATAAAATCGATTAATTGATATCGATTTTATCGATTGCCATCGATCCCGGGTTATATGGACGGCAACATAACAAGACTTACACTGAAAACGGTTTTTGAAGCGACTAAATCCGTTTGTTAGTCTCCCACGCAGCCGTTATTTGTCTCGTCACGCAATGCTCCTCCCCACTAACGGCTGCTCAAACCTGAACAACATTCCTTTGCAGATTTAAGCCAATCACAGTTGCAGTGCCATTTTCGGAACTCGCTCGCGCCAAATTCTCTACGCGTGACTCGTCCAATCATAGCCTGCGTTTTATCGTTGACTCAGTTGGATGGCGGCGCTGAATGAAGGTTTTCGTGCAGTGTCAGAAGCAGGCCATTCGTAAACATAATTTTGACAATTATTTGTTATTTGTTAACTTGCCGACGGGCTTTTTCTCTCCCGCTCGTCTTTGACCATGTTTGCGAAGAGACGGGTCACAGCGTTGTCGTGGTCTCACCTTTGGTTCGAAGATCGAGAAAGGCGAATATTCTGTCGTGCATGGCTCAACAGAAGAATGGTTGTTATAAAAGGTGACAGGCATAGCACAAATCCTGCTTGTCGCTACAAGCATTTCAGCCCAGCTTAAGAATAAGTCTACCCCAAGTACGTGCCTGAGAGATTTTTCCTTTTAGATCAAAATAAAGATATAACAGGCCTGTTGTTTTAAATGTTTCGAAAATGTTGTCGTTTCTTTGATCTTAGGAAAAAATCTCTAGCTGTGATACTGACAGGAGGAATTTTAATACGCTTTCCAGAGCCGTTTAGATTATTTACATGTAGTCATGCAGTCGTTTATTTACTAGCTCTTGGCAAAATAATGGAGTTTATTTGGTTCACTTTGAAAAAGTTGCAAGATTAGTAGTAGCTGCTTTTAAAAGTAGGAATTATTTGCTACTTAGGATCAGTTCATTACTCATTCCGTGATTCAGTGTGAGCGCAATTTAAGTCTGCGGTTAATGTAATTTGCGATGTCTGGCACATAGTAAACCGGAAACCACCGGCCCGTTTTTGCGCGAAAACGACGTCATTTTCATTTTGCTGATACATGATTGGTTCGCTGATTTTAACGCAAACACAATGGGCAAGGAATGTTGTTCGGGTTTGAGCAGCCGTTAGTGGGGAGGAGCGTTGCGTGACGAGACAAATGACGGCTGCGTGGGAGACTATCCGTTTGTAGGTGACCAAGTTGTCCGCGATCATCAGTCACCTTAAAAGCATTGCCACGATCTCCCCTTTTCTTACTCACGGAGAAGTTGTCACCAATTGCAACAGTAAATGAACACTCCTCGTACCCTTTCACAACGACATCGGATGTCACAAGGGTAACTTCCCGCTTGGCCGATATCAATCGATATCAATTAACTAATTTTATCGATTGATCGATTGGATTTCCGATGATCGATTGTCATCGATTTAACAGGCCGGGGTCTGGTAAATGAATGTTTTCGCTGGTGGTTAATTAAAAATTAATTAAAATATTTTCACAATTCTCTTTCTTTTATTTCAATCACTTGTTTCTTCTTTTTTTTTTTCCTTTTTGTTTTTTCTTCTTTTTTTCTATTGTTTTGATCCTTTCTTTTTATTTCAATAAATTGGTGTGTGTAGCGATTTCTAATCATGTAATTAATTTCACTGGCCCGCCAAGATTAGCTTTTGCTACCTGCAGGCCAGTATTATAAATTCTATAATAACTAACTAATAAAGATTTTTGTTGTTGTTGTAAAAAAAAAACTAAAAAAAAGTTGGTGAGAATAAAAATAAGTTCTATTTGTCGCTAATAGTGGACATCACACCTACACACGCCAACTTGATTTTGCTAACTCGAGTTTGTCGTGGGAAGGTGGCTTTAACTCATGGGTATCTCAATTTTAGCACCACGGCAACGCCAACGTAAAAAACATCCCTAACAGTTTGCCGGTGCTGGTTTATCAGTATACCTGGATGGTACAAAAATATTTGTCTAAAGCCCTGGCTGCACGTTCTAACATTTTTATGTAACATTTGTTGGTCCAACTATGCTAGAACGTGTAGCCGGCATGTTAGATGATGTTTGACTAACATTTTATCATCAAACATGCCTTCTTGTCTTCTTCGATGAATTCATCAGTCTTTCCCTCTAACACTTTACTCGCCTGCATTCTCCTCTTCCCTCTTCTGCTCAAAAGAGGTGCGTGTGGTGCAGTCAGGAAACAAAAACAGTATTTTCAAATGCATTAAAACTATTTTATTAAGGACATCTTCCAAAACAGGATGAACAAGACCGTTAAACCAAAGAATTAAATTTACAGTTTACAACTTTAATTTACTACCAATATCATGTAGGCGACAATGAAATTAAATTTTGCTGCAATTTGCTCCACTCAAAAAATAAATGTTCAAAGCCATAAGAAAACACTTGCCACAAACACAGTCAGATGATTAAAGAAATCAAGTGAAGTATTTTGGGCATTATTGGACTAATTTATCTCTCCTTCTTTTTCAATTGGCCTGTGGACATCAGATAAATGTTGTAGAAGGTGTAGCACATCCCAACTCCAACAACAACTGAAAGGCCTCGGAACATCACTTTATCCTTTGCTCCTCTTATCAGGTAAACAGGAGCCTTGGTTTTCTGTCAAGAAACAAACAGCCCACATGAATTAAAGCAGACAACGTCAGTGTTTTTTTTTTTCTCTTCCTTGTACTGGTTTTGGCTAGAAGGGTGACTGGGCAACGTTTTGAACAAACACATAAAAAACATCAAATCTTATATAAATGACGCCTCTTGGATTAGATGCCCAGTTTTCAATTTCTGGCTAAAAGCCGGTGAGCACCACCTCTACAAGGTGGGTAGCTTGCATTTTATCAGTGACCTAAAGGACTATGCCAACGGGGGTGTATTTCCCAAGTAGGTTCAACCATTCTGGACAGGTCAAAGCTAAGGGTCTAGGTTTGTTAAAAGTCAGCATACAAAGTACTGAAGCTAGGATAGACTGCAATTAAAAAAAAAGGCCCACGTTTGCAAGTTCTGCTGTTATGTTTTGCAAAAATTAGCAGAAAACTAATTGACACTTGATATTCTTCTCTTGGTGTTACAAGTAATTTTGAATGCATATTTGGCTTGATTTTTTTTGGAAAAGTAGTAAATCTAGAAATAGGGGCCCTATTGTCCATGTGGTTTATTGGCTACGCTACTCACTATCTATTCTGTTGTAGAAAGTGAGTAGAGTAAGTAGCCTAACGGTGGCTGCTTCTTTGCGTTTTCGAAGTGTCTGTTGTTAGGTTTTGTACTAAAACAATTAGATTATTCGCTCTTGATTTCTATCGCGTGATAGTTGATTTGGGGTTTGCCCTCATCAACTATCACGTGATAGAAATCTCGAGCTGATAATCTAATAATTTATTGTTGCTAAATTGACCAATTGATTTAGGGTAATTAGCAATAGAACATGTTACAGTTGTGTGCTTGTTGAAAGTGAGTCTGGAGTTGACTTTGTGTTCATGTAACAGTAATAGGCCATTTCCGAGTTGCCTTTGGCCTCTCTATCAAAGTGAGGCTAGGTGCAAAACCTTTCATATGAAAATGAGTTTTCATTCAAATGCAAATAAAACTTATTTTCATATGAAAGGTTTCGCACCTAGCCTCGCTTTGATAGAGAGACTAAAGGCAACTTGGAAATGGCCTATTATATCAAACATGAGGAAGAGTGTTTCATCAGGATATCCAAACACCGAGAAGTGGGTTGAAAAACAAGGGGGGGAGTAATATATCAAACACGACGAAGAGTGTTTCATCAGGATACCCAAACACCGAGAAGTGGGTTGAAAAACAAGGGGGGAGAGCAGGGGAGTAATATATCAAACACAAGGAAGAGTGTTTCATCAGGATATCGAAACACCGAGAAGTGGGTTAAAACACGAGGCGCAGCCTGATTTTTTTAACCCACTTTAAGGAGTTTGGATACCTGATGAGAACTCTTTTTTAAGTGTTTGATATAGCTTCTCAAACTGATCATAAAATGCGGAGAAAACAAAGGAAAAATCGCCAAAATCTATGCAAATTAAGACCGGGTATCCCAAACCTCCTTCACGGTAGTGATTTTCTTTGTGTTTTTCGTCATGAATTATTAATGAGTTTTAGAATTGAAAATCATGCTGAGCAAAAACTAGTAAGCATAACAACATGATTAACGTAATTTATGCAAAGCAGGAAGGTCTGTATCAAAGCAAGGTCACAAAGCAGATAACTGTAAATACAGCTATTGGAAGAATAAGGATCAGTGAAATGCGAGTAGCAGGTAATACCATTGTACATGGCAAATCATTGGTCGGCAGCTCAGGGGCAGATACAGGAATTTCTGAAAGGGGAGGTTGTACACCTTGATAACTGTCCATGCCACCGGCATGGACAACTAGCACTGTAGGCATGAGTTTCTAGGGGGGTTTGGGAGCATGCCCCCCACCCCCCGAAATTTTTTTCCGATTTTACCTTCTAAAATGCCATTTCCAGCATTCATGAGACTTGAAAAGCATTTGTGAAGTCAAGATAAAATTTTACCACAATTACATTCTATTATTTTTATGAACCACAAGGGAAAGACATGAAGAGTCAAACAAATTTTAAAAAAATGCTGCTCAAAGCGGGGTTACAACACCCTTAATCCGTCCCCTGGATCCGCCCCAACAGCTGATTTTAATATGGCTAAATCGGGTGCCATCTGGACTGTCAGTGGCGACTTGCTGGCAATCCCACAATTACAGTGAAGATAATGGCAACTAAGATGAGAATTTAACAAAAAGGCAGCAGGGATGGGAAGATCTCATTCTTGTTTAGTGAGCTGATCAGAAGTTAATATCAGCCCTGGCCACTGCATTGACATCATTCACCTTAAAAATCTCTTGCCACCTTGTAACTTCATTTCCAGTAGATGCTGAAGACATGTTGAAGTTTGGTGGTTCAATAACAGTTACTGGTCCTTTTGCTTCTATGTAGGCTCCCAGTCCCTGGTGCGAACAAGACAAAATGGCCATTAATACGACATTATCACACAACACATACCGGTACTGCCATGGCAGCATGATGGTCTAGTAATCTGGGATGAGTTGCTTCAAACTTAACACTGGGCATAACCTAATGTCAAATGTTCAGCCAATAACTTCAAAACTAAAGTGTATACCAACAAATGCCCAACATGGTTTCAGAAATACACTAACATCAGTGAAACAGGACTCACCCAGCCACAAAACTATAAGTTCCAGGCCAAAAAGTGTGAGTCCCAGACCCATATATGCGAGTCAATGGCTAGCGGAATGTTTTGCAGGCGTGCGTCTGTACATGTGTGTCTGAGCATTGAGCAAGGCAGGGCAGGGCTTGCTACTCAAGACAGTGATACGAATTAAGGGATACTCAGAAGCCGCCATAGTGAAAAAAGAAGAGCTTTCAGGGATAAAATCTTGCTTAGAGGAACTTCAAACATTTTTATCAAAGCGGGAGCAATGTGGGGAGATGTTTCTCACTTTGGACTTCACAACCGAAGAAGCGGAGATTTAAAGAATTTCCAAGCAGTCGAGGGACTTAAAGGTAAAACAAATTACATTTTTCGATTGGAATTTATATATGTTGATATCAATCTGTGATTGACTTTTTCTTTGTGTTCTCATTACTTCCGTGCGAAAACATTTCACCTTCAGAAAAAACTCCCTATTTTCAATCTCCAGAGGTTGGCATCTCTGCTTTTGTATGGTCTAAATGTACTGCGCAGACAGTCGCGTAATACTGTTTTTGAGAATTGCTAAAATAAAAATAGCATCAATCTTAATAATTTTCTTGTACTTCCAACCTGTCACCTTCATTAAACTTTATCATCGGCTTCCTGTTCAGAGAGCTACGCTGTTAGGCTCAGCCTATCTATCTATATTATGGGTATTATGTAATATATCAAACACAAGGAACAGTGTTTCATCAGATTTCCAAACACCGAGATGTGGATTGGAAAAACGAGGCGCAGCCGAGTTTTTTTAAACCACTTCAAGGTGTTTGGAAATCTGATGAAACACTGTTTCGAGTGTTTGATATAGCTTCTCAAACTGATCGTTAAATGCGGAGAAAACGAAGGAATAAAATCGCCAAAATCTATGCAAATTAAGAAACGATTTCAAAACCTCCTTCACGGTAGTGATTTCCTTTGTGTTCTCGTCATGAATTATTAATGAGTTTGAGAAGGCAGTGTCCGGTAGATGTACATGTACATGTACAGATGTACAGATCGCCATAGAGGTAACAAAATGTCGAAAATCATTACTCGGTGGATTATCCAACATATTAAAAGCAAGAAAAAATTGTTTTCTTTTTTACAATCCGCATAATTTACACTAAGCTTTTCTAACGAGTGAAAAATTAGAAGTCAATATTGAAACGACATGATTGTACAACCATAAGGTAAGCCATACAAAGATACAAGTGAACAAAACAGCAAACATTAATTTGAATTAAAATATACCTGAGGTTGATAAGCAGCAGTAGCTTCAGCTGGGGAAATTCTCCCTGTAAAAGAATTCTGTTTGTAGAACATCAGCCAACACAAGATGGCGAAGAAGATGGCAACAGGAACTAATGTGCAAAGAAGTCTGGGTAATGACGTTTGACTCTATGTAAAATACCCGAAAAGTCTTTACGACGAGCCCGGGCAACAAGAGGCTCGTAACGGTTTCTCGTTGTTAATAGTGTCTCTGACATAATGCAATATTAAAAAAAAACCCAATGCTACTGATAGGTCACCGAGCAAACTTTCGAGATAAAGAGGAACGTTTCTTGTACGTTTCATTTCCGGTTCGCGCGATTTTACGTAACATTCTCATTTCCGGTAAGCAGGAAAATCAGCTGACGCTTGAGTTCATGCCTGACGAGTGCACGCGTAATAAAATAAATAATATGCACTTATTGACCGAGAGCCAAATATTTTCCCGTCCGGCCCGACCTAACTCAGTCAATAAGTATTTTATAATATGACTAGAAAGTACAAGAACAGTGTATTACGAGGTCACTTGAACTCGAGCGGAGCCGGACGGCTTTTTCCGGACCGGCTCACGTCAACCCGTCCGGCCCCGCCACGTCATCTTGCGATTCTATTTTCTGTAGGATTGCGTCAGCGGGGTCGTACGCTCATATTTTAATATAATAAATAATAACTTTATTTTGTGAGGGTGACACCTAACAATCCTGCAAATCGGTTTTTTATGAACCTTGTTGAGGTCAAAATCAATGTCCGTAAACGAGTACGGCAACGTGTATTTTAAAATCCTTCCGAACGCCGAATAAATTTGAAATGGTCCTCATAGCATATGAGTTATGTTATATGACGTTTTGTGACTTTTCGGGATGGTACGACAGAAAGAAATACGGATCTTCGTTTTCGGGTCTTCTTCGGTCTTCGTTTTGGAGACACCCACCCGTCCGTCCATTCTCAACAGTTTGTTGCAGTGATCGTGCATTCTATGTTTCCTTTGGTAGAAATAAACCTCATATTTTTCTTATCATAGGGTGGGCAGCCACGCAAAAGTTTAATGTAATGAGCAATTCAAAGAAAGATAAAGAAACATTTTCGAAATAATTAATTTATGAAGGATGAGTCATGTTACATAATTTCACTGTTGGGAAGTCGGGCAAACAAGCGATTCGTACCCAATTCCTCTCGGCGCGGGGTGTTTTACAAAATGGCTCCCTCGAGATGTTGAGGCTTGTTGCATGAAAATACAGGAAGTCAACACAGCCGCTACTGTATCTCCGTTCTCTATAAATGGATTTAATTTTAACGCCATGAATAATTATGGAAACGGGTGAGGATGTTCTGGCATCGGAAGAAGCTCAACAAGGCAGCGTGAGCAACCGAGAAGGAGGTGTTTCCACAGAAAATGCTGTCGGCGGTCGTGATCTGCGAAGCGGCCGCAAGAAAAACTTGACGCGAAAGGTTTCTTTTCCGGAGGACTGTCGGCTGGTCCGTGCTTTAGATCCAATAGATCCATGGGAAAACGGTGAGTCTGAAGTGTTTAATAATGGCATTTTCTATCGATATTTGGCTCATTATGGAAACAGCAACCGACATGGATTTTTATTAAGCTTACTTTTGCGAGCTCAAGTGGTTTTTGCCTCGAATGACATTGCATATTAGTGAATATTGGTCTTCGTGTTTTACCTGTTAGCAGCAGTTTACATCAATTACATGTGAGATTTAATCTATTTTCTTGGGATGTGTAAAAATAAATATAAAAGTATTTCTGTATAAAGCGATGATTTCCTACAGCTTTTCTTGTAATCAGTGGTTGCCGTTGTGTATCCTATTTGTTTTAATTTTTGGGCTGAGTGACTTAGACTAGTACTTTTAAGCCAACTGTCATGGGGTGTAAATTTGTATTAACTTCAGGCTTTCTTTATTTCATTTTAAAGTTTTTATTTTTGATGTATTAGCGCTATTAAATTTGTGTCGGGTTTCTGCGAAATCGTCTGCTGAAAGGATAAACAAGCTTGACAAATTTTCAATTGGAAATAATCCGATACTTTTAACTTCAATGTTGTTTACTCGGATCAGCGAAAAGTCTTCGACTTTAGTACTGAATAATGTAGCTTTATGTTTCATTTATTTCGGTAAGATTCATAACGTTTTACTTCCCCTCTTCTTTGAGTCTTTCGCGATCAAGATCTCAGACGAATTTAAGCTTAATGACCTTGACCCGCAGGGAAAAGGAATCAAACTTTGACATATCTTTATTGAATGACAAATTTCCTAAATTTTGTAGCAACTTTCCAGAAATGTATATTAAATTAACGTTTGTATCCTCCCGATTTGTAATTTACCGTTGATTTCCAAGAATAGTATGTCAAATTACCCTATTAATCGAGTGTAGCTCTACAATGCAAAGCCTCTTTTTATTCTTGTATTTTTTGTTACATTTGTATAAATTATTTGAAGTCAGAAAAAGTACAATTATAATCAATAAGCTTACATCTGACAGTTTTAACCATAATTTTTGTTCTTTTATAAATTTAACTTCAAAAGATAAACCCAGTAGTAGGGATATTCCATCATTTCTCATACAGATTTATCTTATCAGTTATATTTGTCATAATTTTATTAGTTTTTAGTTTTACCTTTTATCATGTTTATTTGTCATTTTGGCTCTTGTACTTTTTAGCTTGTTATGTATATGGTGTGGTTCAAATTTGTCTTTGGTTGGAAAATTTTCAAACCAGTTTGAGTTCTGTTTTCCTTTGCCTAGATTATGGTAATGAATTTGAGGCAAAGGAAAAATAAAATAAAACTGGTTTGTAAATTCTCCAACCAAAGAAAACTTTGAACCACAACATGTATATGAATTGTTGTTATGAATTGTTTTTGTTTCAGCTGGTCACCATAGCAGCAAAGAAGTGATAGATGCCTACAGGAACGCCTGCAGCAGGCTTAAGATCAAGCCATGCGAAAAACTTATTAAACAGCTTGAGGTATAAAATCCATTCCCAAATTTAGATTTTTTTCCCTGTGGGGTCATGTTAGCTGTCCCGACACTTAAAAAAAATATATCATCATTACAGACTTTTGAATGTAATATTACAGTGCTATAATAGTTATTATGAATTTTTTAATGATATTATTAAAACATACTGTAAGTCAGTTATAGACCTATTTTTTCTTTTCCAAGTATGAAGTTTAGGATGTCAACCATTTCATTTCCAGAAGCAAACCTTCAGTTATACATGAATATTTATGGTTCTAATGTTTGACCCTGCAGTGTTTTGAATTTGTTGATGAAATCCAGAAAGTGTTACTGTTAAGTCTTTTTGTTGGAATCCAGGTATCCTGCATTACTTTTGACTCTCCTGCAGTTGTCTCAAGTTTAATTTTGCCTAAATTGCATTTAGCAATTTTTTTGTCAACAAAGGTGTTATTAAATCTCAAATATCTTTGTTGTTATACTTCAATAACAAGAAATGAATAAAATTAGACAAAATTTGGTCTGTACCAAAGCAATTTCATTTTTGCACAGGACTATGAAAGAAAATTATACACAGGTAAAAAAATTGCTTTCTTATAAAAAAAAAAATTATTGGATCATACTAATATATTTTTATAATGTTAATTTATTTTGTTTTGTCAGGCATGTGAGAGTTTTAAAGACAGAATAGATGTCATAGACCTGAGAGGTACATGTAACAAAAGGTTTCTTTAAATAGTTAGTAATAGCAACTGCAGGGTGTAGCTAAGAAAAAACTTAGAAGGCTCATTAACAATATTTTTTTTTCTGGCATGTGTACCTTCAAAATCACCCCAAGTCTTTGTTTTCTTCCACTAATGAATTTCAGCTGGTGATTTAAGTTCTCTTTCAGCTGGTGAAATAAGCCAGCAGCTGGCTTTTTAATAGCTACATGTACATCCCTGCAAGTGATTACTTACCTGTGAAAGGAGTCTTTCCCTAATTATTAGAACATACGTTGGTCTGGCTTTCTTAGAGTGACATACACTGTACATGTAGTTTGTAAGTTTAGACCTACTGTACAAGGTATATCCGTGGGTTGAATAATCAGTGATAAGTGGACCATAACATGCTACATAAGATTATTTTTTAAGGGATACCAGTCTAAGTTGCCCTGACCATAAAATATATAAATAATATTGAAATTGAGTTAAGATTGAGTGCTGAAAAAACTGTTACAAAGACAGTCAGATGTTTTGGGGATAACCCCTTCATCAGTGTTCGAAGGCATTGTTGTTGATGTTGACTCGCAGCGAAGATAAATTCAGTAGCACCAAAAATTTTTTTTTGCTGCGTAGCACTCACGTTGAATGATAATATTGAAATTTTTTTGTGCCATATCATATAAAGTCTAGGATGTGTTTAAGTTAAATGTTAAATATTAGCCAATGTATGATTAATTGCTTCCAGCTCCTTTGTGCAATGAATTAACAATTAACTAACCTTTAGAACTTGTTTAACCCATTGACACCTGAACCACCCGTAACCGCCCGTTCAAGACTCCACTGCTTTAAAAAAATGTAACTTTCTCAATCATGCGAACATTGCCTTAACTAGCAGTTGTGAGCACTGACTAGAAAGTCTCTCAAATTGAGATACCCAATAAACACAAAAAAGTCAGCGATTTTTGCAGAATATCAGCGTTTGAATTTGGACACAAAAATTACCGTTTTAAACGTCATAGAAAAACAACAAAAATCACGTTTTTGCCTTTACTTTTTTTAATTCAAATCATCGTGGCAAACTCAAAAGTCAACATTCACAGCAAAATTCAGTCCTAGTCCTAGCTTAGCAGTGAATTGTTTTGCTCTTATTCGTTGCTCGGGCTGAATTACAGCCTCTTGTTCTAGTGCATACTGACCTTGCCTCGATTTTCGACATCACCACTGCACTGCATGCTGGGAAATGACCACAATTTTTGACAGTTTTCATTTCTTTCCACACATATTTCGTATTTATACTAAGTCCATAGCCACTCCGACCCACCGCCGAAATTTTGCGCTTGTGTTCTTTAGTGGTCGCAACTTCCAAAATATGCCAGGGTAGGTCGAGAAGACCCAAGGCTACTTCGTTTTGTGGTGGCCATTTTTCCAGTTCGACGAGCAACGAGCCAAATTCGTCAACGAAGTACAACACCTAACTTGCTTCATTGAGAAATTGGACTCTGAACTACCTTCAAGCGTAATGATGCTCATCAGGCAGCTACTAAAGATGAAAAATGGCTGTGAACTTACCAAAAATCTCGGATACATGATATTGAAGCCCTTATTGAGAACGGACGAAGCAAAATGACAACGTCACAATGATGTTTCTAGTAAACTCGAGCCTTCAGTGTTTTAGAACAGCAGCACTTGCAATGGTAACCCAAATATGAAGTCACGCAAATCCTATAGGGCATGTGTATGCAGAAAATCATGTAAAAACATAAAAATTCTCAGGTGTCAATGGGTTAAAAATTCAACTGTTGTACCTAAAGTAGATTGCTATTCATATTGTGAGCTCAGGCCTGAACTAGCTAGTCCTCAGAATAAACAAATTGTCGCTGTTACAAATATTGTTCAAACTAATTAATGGAAGATGATTGTGCCTATTAAAGTACACATGTGCATGTACTATATGCATGCAAGTGACAGATGATGAATGTATGAAATGGTGCATGGGTTTGATTTAACATAATTATTACCACATTCTTATTAAGAATACACAGAACACCAGAAATTCCTTATAATAGCGTATTGTTTGTGTTGCTGTTTAATACAGTCATGTAATTGCAATTCTTTTGCCTATTTTTAATAGGGATAAAACTTGATTCAAAGAACTGCGAGGCTCTAGAGGAGGTGTTTAGAAGGGTGAGAACTAAGACGTTAGACCTAGAAAACACAGGACTAGAAGATGAGGTAAGTTGCATTTTTAACTTGAGATATATACATGTATTGTGGTTAAATTTTATCCTTGGTTCAAATTTTATATATGTACTAAGTTAAACTCTAGTTCAAAACATTAAAAACTCATTAAAACCTTAGAAGTAAAAATTGTCTAGTGTTACTAACTAAATGTGCAGAACATTGAACAAGTTATTCCATTTGGAGAAAAACATCACTCAAATGGTCAGTCAATAGGCTGTTAACAGTGAGCCTGTGAGATGTAATGGTCAATTGTCTTACCCAGCATTGGGGGGAGGAGAGGGTGGGGAGTTGGCTGCAAGGGGTGGAGGATCAGTGAAGCAAAACTCTTTGGAGAGGGGAGGGTTGGTGACAATGAGCCTGTGATATATAATGGTCACCTGCCTTTCCCATGGGGATGGAGTTGGAGGGAGAGAGGGGAGGGAGGGGAGGGTGGGTGGGTCAGTGGAGAAAAATGTCTAGGAAAGAGGAGGGTATGAACATTCTGTATTCACAAGTTGTGTCGTGTGTACCTGAGAGGTTGGAAAAATTTCTTGATTTTTATGCCTAAAATATACACATAACTTTCGATTGGTGGTTGAATTCTCCATTAAAATTTTTCTCTTTATTTAAATGACTTCAAGACTGAAACTTTAAATAAATCACACAGTCAAGAGAGTGTTTTTTTTAGCTAAGGTACAGTACAGTATTTCTAAGATGTAAAAGTATTATTGTTATATAACCACTGCTATCATTCAATGTTTTCTCAAGCAGGATTTAATTCTTCATGTTTTTTTTTTATGTTTAGGGGACTGTTTCTTTGCTGGAAATGATTGAGTTCTACAAGACTACTTGTAAGCTGAACTTGGCTTATAATACTAAAATAAAAATCAGAGGCTGGCAAGCTCTTAGTAGGACTATAAAGAAGGTAATAAACTGGTTTGCTTAGGCTACAATTACCTAGTACAGGTATTTGTGAAAATTACCACTCAAGCTAATTCTCAGATCATACAGTACTATTTCTATTAAATTTTGTTTATACTTAATTTTGTTACATCATCAACTGCATTTTGCGAGGGTTCTTTTTCGTGATTTTATAGACAAGAAGGACTGAAATACGTGTACAATGGAAGTTTCACAAAAGATGTCACTTTCTCAGAGTTTAATGATCCATAAAAGTAGCCAGCGTGGCCAGGCTTTTCCAACAAAAATTATGCAAAATTATGCAAAATTAGAAGCCATGAGAGAAGTGGGGTATGGGATGCGGTTGGAGGAAGCGGCGAGGGGAGAGAACTCTTCTTGCAGCTTCGTTCGCTTGCTACCGGGTTTTGTTCACTGCTTGCTTTCGGAAAAGCCTGGCCATGCAGGCTTCCATAAAATAGAAACAAGTTACATTAAGAGTATGTTCAGTCCCACTCTTGAAATTCTTGATGAAAAAAAAAATCTAGCAACCATTCTGATGGCCAGAATTATTAAACAGTCAGATGACATCAAGAAAAAGCCCTCAAGCAATGGATGTCGCACAGGGAGAGGAGGGAGTGAGTCAAGCGACCTCACACCCTATTGAGAATCCATCTACTTGCACCCTGGAGTGATTATCTAGGCAGATGTATTTGCAGTCTAACATTAATTTGCCTTGTTGGTAGAGCAAAGAGAGCAAAGATTTGGAGTCCTTCTGTGAAACTCTACTTACTCTGAGTCTACAACAATGCTTTTGTCTGGACTCGCTTATAAAATTAATATTCTGCTCAGATGCTCACTGTTATTGTCAATAAATAATACTAATATTAAGGTTGCTCCATAGGGTTATTGCTGATAACATGGCGCAGGAGCGTTACTTGTCAAAAGCTGATTTTTCTCTGACTTCCAGTTTACTCAAAGCTAACAAACTGAAATGAGGAATGATGAAAATGTGTTCTACAACCATCGTTGTTAAGATAATGACTTGCACTATGAAATTACAACTGCCCAAACATGGACGCTTTTCAGTGTTCATGCGGGTTTGATTTTGATTTTCTTCAATTTCCTTCGGTGAAATCCTCCTAAAATTTCGCATCACTGTAGAGCCTGTCCAGATGAAACTTTCCCTAACAAAAAAGTAGGGGTCACAAAAGCAGTTTCTTCGCTACTGGCAATTTGTGTATTTTGTCCTTGTTTAAAAATTGGCCTTATATAAAATTATAACATAGCTAGAATTTTCACGTAATCAAATTTAATAGCGCAAGCGTGCTTCATATTCTTATTGAGCACGCTAATGATGTCAGCAAACTAACACCTCGAGAAACACCACGTTGATAATGTTATAAAACAATTAGTTCATGCTGCAGCTGTGCGTATGTCGAGATATTGAGCACTTGGGAAGTTTGGAGAGCACTCAAGAGGCTAGAGTTGCACTCGGCTGCACCTCATGCAACTCTTACGCCTCTTTCGTGCTCTCCAAACTTTACCGCGTGCTCAATATCTCGACATACGCACGCTGACGCATGAACTAATTGTTAATTTTATGATAAACAGGCACTAAAGAAAACTAACAAATGGATATGTTATCTCTATGCCGAATTTTACGGAATTTCACCGAAGGAATTTCAAGATATTCCAGAGAAAGGTTTCTATTTTTGTCTCTCACAACAATAACGTCACCAGAATAGGAATTCACCAAGATCGCTATTTGATCATGCGTGAGCTTTCGAAACCACGCGTGAGGTGTTGAAGCAAGCACAGATTTCATTTTCTTCAAGAGGTGTATATTTTACTCTATCTTTCCTCGATTATTGTTCCTAAATTGCAAACTCGCATTAAGCCGCCATGTTTGTTTTGACTTGTTGACATTAAAAGCTCGCGCCATTCGTACCTAGTTCTCGCACAGCCAAAATACCTTATGAAGCCACCTTAAACTTGATATTTTTGTTTCTTGTCAGACTCCATGTTTACAGTATCTGGACATACGAAACACAGTATGGACTGAACAGGCCATTCCCCTGTTAGGACGGTCAGTAAGGCTGGACTGTTGTCTAACCGTGTTACACATGGAAAGCACCAATTTGTCTGGAAGGCCATTGTTTCTGCTGGGTATGTCATTCAGTTGCTTTTGGTAAAGTCTAGATTCCATAGCTCAGAAGGAGGTCGAACACCTTATTGAGACTTATATAACGGAGTAACTGGTTAGCTTTCACGAGGTTTGGGGTAGCAGTTTATATAGTTAAATTTAGGACTAAGCAACCCGAGAAGCTAGGTGGTACAGTGGTACGATAGGCTATGTAAGTCTAAGCTTAGCTGAGGTCACAGGTTCAACACTGAGTGGGGATTTTAGATTTTCTTTTTTACACTAATAAGTTTATTGAAAATAAAATTCTAAGTGTTGACATAACGTTATATAATTCTCAATAGGTGTCTGACCTCCTTCTGAGCTATAGAAGGTAGACTCTACCGTTACTTTTTTGCTGTGTCCTGGGGCCCGTTTCTCGAAACTCCCGGTAACTTTTCGGGCCCGAAGTCGAATATTGAAATCAAAATCTAAAGAATAAAAGCGCGGGTCCTAGCGAACAAACCAGTCCATTTTGTTTTGCTAACTGATAGTTTTATCGTATTATCTGCAAAATGTTTGAAACCTCTATCTTCAATGAAAATAAAACAGCTTTCCGGGCCTGGTACTTACCGGGTCTTTCGAGAAATGGCTCCCTGGCCATAAATCTATGTGGACTGAATGATGAGTGATAGATATATTAATACTATTGCACTGAAGTTGAAAAGAATGACCACAATGGAAATTGATTGCAATTTAAAAAAACATTGGCCAGTTTTTTTTCAAGTTCTCTTTTGTCATAGAAAAATTGTCTAAAAATTGGTCAGGTTTTTTCTACCTTGCAGAATCATGTGCTTAATATTTTCCTCTCAATGTTTTAGAAGCATTAATTTTTGTGTATAAACAAAGGTGCTTTGTCAAATATTTTATAGTTTTGTTTTTTAATTTTTATAGCCAGTGCAGTGAAGTTCAACCATAACCTCAAAGACTTGTTCCTTGGGGACAATAAACTGATATCATCTGATGGACAGACATTAGGTGCTATGCTAAAGGGAAATGAGCATCTACAGCTCTTAGATTTAAGAAATAACCCATTGCAGGTATGAGTGTGTGGGCTAACTTACAGTGTTCATGTAGCAGGTAAAATCCGATCTCAGGTTAGATCAGTATTCAGTCTAGTAGGTTAAATGTATACCTAGTATTCAATCTAGGTATTTATCAACCCTATAACCTTGGCACAAAGCAAGCTTTTATCCAGCAGGGTGTCTAGGCATCCTGTGAATGCCCTCTTTGTGGAGAAATTCATGAAAATTGCACCTACTCCTTTAAAAAGTTATGATGGGAAATATCTTCAGGACGCCCACTATTCAATTTCTGGCTAAAAGCCTGGCACAAAGCTGACTCTAACACAGAGTTAACCCTGGCTAACTCTAATACAAAGCTAACCCTGGCAGGACTCGAAATTGCGCCTGTATCGAGCGCATTTGTGACTAAAGATTTCGCTTTTGCGATGAAAATTTGTCTGTTAGTCACCATTTTGCGACTGTTTTACAGCCTAGCTAATAAAGGAATTATATTCAACTACAGTCTTGTGTCTTAGGCCCGGTTCAAACGCCGAACTTCACATGTGCCAAATCTAATGCAAATGAGCAAGAACAATAGATTTTGTTCATTTGCATTAGATTCGGCACATGTGAAGTTCGACATTTGAACTGGGTCTAATTACTCGTAACTGGTTGTAATTTTATCAAAAAATCCTGAGAAATTCACGTTGGATGTTGCGTGACTTAATCATCGATTTCATGCTCCATTAACGTAGTTTCCAAGAAGTGTATATCATGGATGCACTTTTTCAGACTTTCTCAGAAATTTCTTGTTTCTCATTTCCACTTCTGGCAGTAGTAGTTTTTTTTTGCGACTAAAATTTTCAAACTTGCGACTAAATTTTAGGAATAACTCGCAAAGTGCAATTAAGAATTCTTTTTTAATAGCAAAGCGCACAAATGACGTCAGTACTCATGTTTGTCTGAGTTTATAATTTATTCTTGTTTATTCTTGCATTTCTGACAATAGAAATTCCTTATTAGGAATCCCCTGAGAGTCACTTTTGGTTTGTTTGTCTGAGTTTAGTTCTATAAATAGTAATTGTGCGCTTCGCTATTTCGAGCCCTGCCTAGCTACTCTAATACAAAGCTAACCATCACAGAACTGACTGCATGTATCTTTGTGCTACAGGTGATAGTTAGCTTTGTGCTATGACTAGGGCTAGGGTTAGCTTACCTAGATTGAATACTCAGCTGGGTACACATTTATTGAATACTGGTTCAACCTGAGAACAGATTTTACCTGGCGCAACAAACATACATATGGGTTTGCTAGATCTTCATTTGTGTCTTTCAATAGGTATACAGTCAAATCTCTCCTAACAAACACTGCTATAATGTTATGGACACATCTCAATTAAGGAGTACACAATTCTAAAGATACCAAAATTCATACAATCCCTCCCTCTGTAATAGAGACACCTCTATAATGCAAACACTTGGGTCTTCCCTTTGGGTCTGTTTAAAGTGCCTATAACCCTTACTTTTTTATCACAAATATCAATTCTACATCAAGTAAATAATTAAGTGGCGGAATATTTTTTGATTTGAGTGTTGTGTCTGTGAGTTACAGAGGTTATATATATATATATATATATATATATCTTCAGTATGCTAAATATATAATGAATGTGATGTCATTCCAGTATTTTACATTTTTCTTCTTGGGAATTCGACTATAGCTGTTGTCTGATTTAGTCACAGTATTTGCTAAAATTGCTTACAGAAACCATAATGATAATATGAATGGTAATAAAATGTGATTTTTTTCTACCAGCATGTTTTTGTATATAAATAAATACTTGAATGACATCACATTCATTAGCTTATAATTGGAAATGTAAACCTCTGTAACTCACAGATACAACACACAGATCAAAAAAATTCCACCACTCAATATTATTCACTTATGTAGAATCAATATTTGCAATAAAAAAAAGTGTTATAGGCACTTTAAGGGGATTCAACTGTATACTTAAAGGGCCCTTTCCATTTCACCACAAGAACTAATATTGCATGCTGAAGATGTTAAGAAAAGCACAAAGAATTAAGACAGAAATGAACTGAATGGGTGCTTACCATTTACAGGTGGACCCCATATGGTTGCAAATTTCATGCATAAACATTAAATGACTTTACTCTTGACCTTGTGGAAGAAGGAAAAAAGTAAAAATGCATTCCACATCAGCTGGAAAGATTAAAAAGAGTGGAGAAATGTATCACCAGAACCAGCAGCCCATAATTTCTCAAACTTTCTGAATGTGTTGTTCCTGAAAATATCCGTGCCTTCCCCATGAAGGGTTTTTTGGTTTTAGCTTCATACTTTTCTTTAAAGCTGCTTGTGAGACCTGCCAGCCCTTGGAATTTCCAATGACCCCCATGTGGTGGGTATGGATATTTTCTGGAACCACACAATTGAATAATCATGACATATAGCACTTGATTTCCCACTGACCAGTAATATATATTGATAAAAATGTAACCATTATTTTTTGTATTTGTGTAGGACATGGGTGTAGGTCATATATGTGAAGGTTTATCAGAACAGCACAGTGGTGGACTACAAACGCTTGTGCTGTGGAACACTCAACTGACCTGCCATGGGGCAGGATACCTAGCTAATGCACTGGTAAGCTTTATGATGGCAAATGTAAAGTCTTACTGGTCTAGTGCAGGGCCCTAGCCAGAAAAAAATAAGGACTGAGGTAATATCCATGGTTAAATTCCCCGTCTAGCTATTTAGGGTCTTTATGATGACTACGTTTAAACAAAACACTGGGATCATGACTGAGGTAAGTGCCTTGGTTTGCCTCATACTGGCTACGGCCCTGTAGTGGTGGGGAGTATTATTGCGTGTGGGGACCCACACAAAGAGGGCAGAATTCTGGAGGAAGTGGGGTTAAAATCTGGAAGGCAAAACCCAAAGTGAGATAGTGGTGGGGGGAGGGGGGAGCAAGAGACATTTTGCAAAGGGGCAGAACATGGGTTGGGCTGGGTTGGGCTGGGCTGGGCAGGAACCTGGGAACAAATAGTGTGGGCAGTCTGTGGAAGGTTGGGCAAGCGAGGCCACCAAGGTGAGAGCAGGTGGGGGAGGTGAGGGGGTAAGAGGCATATGGAAAATGTTTGCAACAATGCATAATAATTTCAATAAAAAAGCACAAAGAAGTGAGAATCTTCAAGGAAAGGGCAGGAATGAGGAGCAAAGGGTACAGGAAGAATCCCCTGTCAACCCCCTCTACCTCCACTGTCAACCAATGGGTAGAAACAGACAAGCATATCATAACAGGATACCGTATTTATTCGATTAAGCGCCCACCTCAAATAAGTGCCCACTCTGTAGGTAGGAAAAGTTAATAAGCGCCCAGCCTCGAATAAGCGCCCACCCCACCCCTCTAGGAGGCAGCGCCAGAGAGTTCGCTAATTGACCTTAGTGACAATGAGATTGAAATTGACTTAATACTACTGAGAGACTTCCTCGAAGACCGAGTTTTCCGAAGTATTTTAAAGAAACTTTCAATGAACAGTTAAAATTCTGCTTTGGTTTTGTTATTATTTTATTGTTTTGTTGCAAAAAAAACTTACTACTTGCTGAAAATGGTGAAAATTTAATAAGCGCCCAGCCTCGATTAAGCGCCCACCTCGAATAAGCGCCCACTCTCAAGGTCCTAAAATTTAATAAGCGCCCAGGGCGCTTAATCGAATAAATACGGTAGTCTGTTATTAAAAATTTAAATATGTTATGTGTAAACTTTACTTGTTCTGTTATGATGTTGCTTTCAATTGTATAATTTGTGTTTGTAGATGTGCACAAATTCTCTTAGGACTCTTAACCTTGGACACAATCGCCTGACTAATGAGGGGATACATACACTAAAGGAAGGTCTCCTGAGGAACAAGTCTGTACAAAGGCTGGGCCTGTTAAATACAAGGCTTACAAGTGAAGGTACATTAAAACATAGCCTGCATGGCAGGTGTAAATGGGGAGGGGAGGGGGGGCACGAAAAAGGACGGGAGAAGGGAAGGAAAGCTTGTTATAAGAACCGGACTATTTACACACCCACTGATTTCCTGGTAATCCATTTATGTCAACTGTCAGTAAGTTCACCAATCAGAAACTAGCTCGCCTTTTTACGCATGACTGACTTCATGTGAGAATTTGCCGTGTTTACTGCCAGTGCGAATTAGCCAATTGGAATTTTGCAGTTGCCAGTGGCTGCAGAAATGAACAAAGGGGGTCTTTATTGCAGGCATCCATTCCTTCTCTCCCCAACACCTGCTGTGCAGGCTAATTTAAACAAGAACAGTCCAACTGCTTCAAAGCTCAGTTGTTAAAGTGCCTGTACCAGGCTTTTAGCCAAACATCGAGTACTGGGTATCCTGGAGTTACAGCATCTCTCTTATGAAATTTCTATATTGAAACTTAAATCAATTTTTCACAAATTTCTTCCAAAACTGGGTGTCCATAGGATAGCTGAACGACCACCTGGATAAAATTTAAGTTAAGTTTATTATCAATTTACTAGCTTCGCCGAGGAACAAATAAGCATAACACAAATAAACAGCATCAGTAGATAAATTGGCTGGGTGACCACAACAGTGTGGACCCAAGCCTGTCTTGTGCCAGTATCACAAGCATTGTGGGTTAAGGAGGCTCGACTCAGTTTTTTTGGCCATGGGGTATATGTTTTGAAATCAAAATTTCACAAGGAAGACATGCTTCAGTTGCTTTCATACTTCACCAAGTTTCTAAAATGTGATTAAAGTTTTATGTGTTACTAGTTTCCAAGCGACAGCAGTTACTATTAATAGCAACACTAGATTACTGCCCTATGTTTTAGCAATGTCATTTTTCTCAAAATCTAGTCAGACACTTCACAATGGAACTTCCACATTTTATAGTACTCATGTATTTCTAGCTGCAGACGAAGTTTCAAGAAAATTTATAAGACGGCTTTCGAGTAAATAAAAAATCATCTTTTAGGGCATGATAGGAAAAATAGTAATAAAGCAAATAATTTGCATACAGTAAAATATTTCCAAAACACCCTTACGTCTTGTTTAAAAACAGCCAGCTTACTTTGTGATCATTATTTTAAAAAAAGGTTTGCCTTTCTCTTCTGTCACTTTTTTATGGGAACTAGGGTTGGGGCTGAGGGTGTCTCTCCTCAAAATTCTGTAGCCTTAAAGGATACATAGTGGAGTTGGGCATGGGGTATACTTGAGAAAAATACACCTGCCTCTTGACTTCCCCTGCATACTGTGTGTGATCAAGATAATTTTTTTCTGTCATAGGAATCATTGCTCTTGCTGAGGTAATAGCAGACAGCAAGACAATCTTGAGAGTGGACCTTCGTAATAATGACCCATATGTTGGTGGGCTTATGGCTCTATCACTGTCACTGAAGGTCAACAACTCCCTTGTACGGATAGACCTGGATAAGGAACTCAAAAAAGAACCTGTGAGTCATGATTATAAAAAACATTAATTATGTAGATGGCTAGACTTAAAGGGATGGTTTCACGGTTCAGCGCATGTGTACACATTAAATTGCTTTGTTTGCTTACTTACCATCGGTTAAAAAACCACTCACATTTACTTCAATAATCACATACTATAATTAGTCCAAACAAAGTGAAGGATGACCAAAATTCACAGAAAATTTCAACGGATTACACCGCCAAAGTCAACACTGAATAAAACCTTTGACCCGAAGGATTTATTCTACGCTCTGGTGGCTTTTATGGCGCATATGGGTATGTATAATCATCCATTCAATCAGCGAAATTTTCACGGGCAAATTTCCCACCAGAGTTATCTACTCGCTTCCGATTGGTCTAAACAATGAAATTAAATTGGTTACGTCATAGCTTGCACATGCGCCGAACCGTGAAACCCTCCCTTTAAAAAGCAGAGCTTTCAAAGAAAAACAGAAAAGGCACAGAAAATGTAGGAGAAATGGGCAGATGTTTTTCAATCAGAAAAAATGAGCACATGACAAACATCAAGCAATTTTTAAAAAGGTTTTCATATTTCAAGCCATGCTTGGACTCTTGAACACTTAATTGACTTTAACAATGTTAAAGTAATTGACAAAGGTGTCCATAGAGTACAAAGGACCCTTAAGTTATGGTATACTGCCATGACTAATGAAGGTGACAACACCTCTGAGCCATTGCCTAGGAATGGTTTGATTAGATTTTTTTTTTCCAGTTCTTTTTGTTATTTCTGTTGTTCACATATTTTATCCTTTATATGTTTTCTAATTAGCATTTTTCTGTTTTCTTTGTCTTGTAATTTATTTTATATATTTTTATTGTCTATATTTTCTTCCACATTTGCACCCTTTTCTTTTAGCAGTTTTTTTTAAAAACTCACAGTTCACAGCTTACAGTTTTTTTTCAAATTTTTAAGAGGAGAACATCTTTTAGACATTGGTATGCATTTGGTTTTGTTAAGGCTTATCTGCTGGATGGTGATTGATCAAATTTACCAAAAATGGTAATTGTGGCTTTTTGGTTAAATTTGAAAGTCAAAAGGTTAAATCTTATAACCATTTTCCTGTAATTTGTTGTTTTTAGGGCATGGAAACCACACAAAGAATCATCCTTGCAGACATCTATGGCTACTGTCAGAGAAATAAGATGCTAGCCAAGGAGCACGAGGAGAGAGAACTAGCCAGCGAAAGCCAGACTGAAGAGGGAGCAGTCAGTGAAACTGACAGCATTATTCATGACGTCAAAGAACACACAACTAACCTGGAGTCTGAGCATGAAAATGAGGTCATTCCTTCGGGCTCTCCTCAGCTAATTCAGTTAGAGAATCCTCCCGATATTACTGAGGAGCTCAAAGTACTGACCACTGACTACCCGTGTAATTCACGGTTTAGAGTAACGACCGTGTTAGAGGATAATGAACAAAATGCTGCAGAGGACTCCAGCTCCAGTGAAGAGGAAAATGTGAATACGAGTGAAATGCTGCCATTACTGGATTTATCAGAGGATTCTAAAAAATTGCCAAAATCAAACAGTAGTAGTGTGACTGTTGACTTACTTGACAATAGTACAGGCATAACTGGTGACTTGCTAGGCCCGGTGTCAAGTGATCCTCTTGTAAACCTGGATACATCTGAGCACTCATTGGGTTCAGTTTTATCGCCAAATGTAGCTCCGACAAACCTTCTACCCGCACAAACTGATAAAAGGATTACAGGTAGGCTGCTTAACCTAACGTTATCCCTGTTATTCAAGGGCTGAAAACTATGAAGTACAATAAAAAGATACTGCTAAAGAGCTTTCAGTTGAATGGCCACACTTAATGGCTTTGTCCATAGACTCAATAAACAGCAGCATAGGGAAGTAGCACAATAAACAGCAGTTTAAGAAAGTAACCCTCAATAGCTTAAGCCGCGGCTACATGTGCGACTTTTTCCTTGCACAGGTGATGCGATTTTTTACAAAATTGTCGCGTCGGCAGCGCACGGTAAAAATTGCACCTGTAGCCACTCATGAACATGCGACGAGAGAGCTGAAAAAATCGCAGAAAAAAGTCGCAAGAGTTGAATGTTTCGTGATAAAATCGCGGACATGTCGCTCGTGTAGCCGCCCTGCAACTTTTTTCTTGCACTTACGACGCGACAAAAGGGTATCTAGCCAATAAGATTTAAGAACTAAAGCGAGGCTCATGCTTAATTACCAACCCAGCCTCGCGCGGTCTTTGTTCCAACATTTTGTCACCAAAATTGGTAACGCGTGTAGCCACCACCGTGCGCTGGCGACGCGACAATTTTTCAAAAAATCGCATCACCTGTGCAAGGAAAAAATCGCACGTGTAGCCGCGGCTTATATTTGAATGGTACACTTTAGGATCAAAAGTTAGAACCACTTGAACAGTATTAAAGGGACTATGTCACCATATTTATTGTTACTTTAAAAAAGTGTCTTGGGCTGCATATGGCCAGGATGGAAATGGACAGCATCTAGAAATAATCGGGCTAATTTTTTTCAAGTTTATCACTTGTGTCTTGAAAAACTCGCTAAAATTCTGATTATGGTTTATTTTTTTCTTCTAAAATTCACGTGATATCTTCATCTAGGTGTTCTATAAGCATTTCGTGTACGACAAAGGTACTTAGTTTTAATTTGGGGCAGTTTGACCCAAAAACATCAAAATCATCATGACATAGCTCCTTTACGCAAACAGTACCTCGAAGTAGCACAGGAAAGTACTCAGAGCTGTCATTAGTAGACTAATAGACTATGGCAGGGTATTCTGCAGTTTAGTACTCCGTAAACTGCTATGACCAGCAACTGCAGTAAAGAACGAGCGGCAACCTCATGGTTTGAAAATAACTAGAGGACAACAACCATGAAAGGCTATCTTGGCCGCCTATTTTCCTTGTTTGTTCGGCAACTTTAATACTGCTCAATGGCTTCCATTTGAATGGTCACACTTCATGGTGTCATCCACAGATTCAAAAGCTAGAATCGCCTTGTACAGCATAATAAACAGTACCACAGGAAAGTGCTGCTCAGTAGCTTTCATTTGAATGGTCGCACTTTAGGATTTCATTCACAGACTCAAAAGTTAGAACCACCTTGTACAGCATAATAAACAGTACCACAGGAAAGTACTGCTCAGTAGCTTTCATTTGAATGGTCACACTTGACAGTGTCATCCACAGATTCAAAAGTTAGAATCACTCTATACAGGATAATAAACAGTACCACAGGAAAGTACTGTTCAGTGGCTTCCATTTGAATGGTCACACTTGACAGTGTCATCCACAGACTCAAAAGTTAGCACTGCCCCACATAATTCCATGTTTGACTCTCAAAGAAACAAATTTGAGAGGTTGGGACAAAACTGAAAATGGCAATATGATTTTAGTCCGCCTTCATTAGATTAACATTTAAGAAATCTTGTTGATTTAGATTCTCCTCCTTCACCTGCTGCATTTGAAAAGGAACTGGATACCATGCTGACTGGAATGGGGGTGAAAGAAACTAATCACAATCCACTGTTGAACAATGCTATGAAGACACAGGGTAGGTATCAGAACTGAAGGATTAGTGCTCAGGCAATATCTGATAGATAACCACTGGATATCAGCAATCATGCATTCTGATTGGTTCCCTGTACCTACTACTCGGATATTGGCTTATGTTAAACCAGTAAAGAAATCACCCCGCATCCCCGGGGTACTCTCATCTATAAGCTATCAGTAATGGATATAATGCATCGACCACAAGGAACAATTGGATATATGATTCACGGCAAATGCACACAGCCTCAAGTAACATTAACTCAAAACGCTCTCTCCATGCATGATCTCAAGGTCATGATATGATTTTATGCCCATGAGTTATGGGTGTGTACGTGTTTTAGCGATAACTTTTTTCCACACAAATAAATTTTTAAAACTCCTGGATGCTTTTAACGCTAAAACTAAGCAATGATAAAAAAAAGACAAGTCACCGTGCTCGTTTAGAAGAAAGCAATCTCTTATTCATTTGGCTAACTTTTCCTCAAAGGAAACCCTATTGGTTCGGACTGCGCGCGCACAAGCGCGCGCTTGTGCGTGCGCTTGTGCGTGCGCTAATGACGTAAGAAATTATGCGCAGTAGTGATGCGCAATGTAATACTAGGGAATCACCTTATAAAATCTTAACGGTTGTGTTCACCAAATAAGATACAAGTAACAAGTTCCTGTATAAGGAAAGGATATATTTTTTCATATCTTTCATTTTTTTGTGTGTTTGTTTGTTTTCAGAGTTTTGGAGAAAACAGATGGATGATCTTGTGAAAGGCGCAACAACTAACCCAACCCCTCCCTCCACAGTATCTCCTAATGGCGCATGCAACACTGCTGACCTACTGAGTTAGAGTGGAGTTAGAGCGCTTTTAAACAGACCTTTTATTCAGTTATTGACATCTGTGCATTTGTATATCATGACCACACCTGTGAATATCTCGGAATGTCTTGATGCGAATTTTTACCAAATAATAATGAATTTGTTTTTTAGATTGATTCAAGGGAATGGCTTGAAATGTGCCAGTTTTCCCTTTATGGGCTTTACTCCGAAATTAGTGATTTATTTTTTTGACAGCACACGAAGATCTTAAGATAAGTTTAAAAACTATTCAATTTGAAATCAAATCAGTCCTTGACAAATAATATTGATGACAGCCAAGGCGAGCCTTTGATGTAAGCGGTTGTATGGTGCACTCAATTTTAAATTAACAGTATCAGACAACCGTCGGCAACATTGGTTTGTGTAAGTATTAAACCTTTTGTGGGAAAAATTAGGAATCAAAAAAAATTTTGTATATGTACTGTTTTATATGCAGTGTCAAAAGGCCATTTCCGAGTTGCCTTTAGCCTCTCTATCAAAGCGAGGCTAGGTGCGAAACTTTTCATTCACATGCAAATAAAACTTATTTTCATATGAAAGGTTTCGCACCTAGCCTCGCTTTGATAGAGAGGCTAAAGGCAACTCGGAAATGGCCTATTTATTCAAAACCATAACCCTTGAAGTCCCAAGCTGGAGTATCATTTATTTGCTACTGCACAGGTATTATTAGTAATAGCAATTGGACTGAGTGGAGTACATTTCAGGGAGAAAACGGACCAGTAAATCGAGGGCATATTGCAATAACAATTATGATTACCCCTAAATTGTACGACACGAAGTTCAATTTCTAATTAATCGCATCAATAACAAAACTCCAGATAGTAAAGTCTATGTGGACTTTTGTGTACTCAAAACGTCAAGGATATTTTCAATCAGTTTGAAACGTGGAAGGAAACAGCTAAAAAAGAACCCATTTAAGTGCACCTGATTGACGCGCGCGCAAAGTGGGTGTCCAATTACAAACGATTGTAACTGGATAGCTGTAATTGGACACCCACGTGACCGCACGCCAATTACTTAAGAAATAAGCGCGCGGATGACCAATCACAATCGAGAATTATGTTATTGATACGATCACGTAAGAAATTGGCGCGCGAATGACCAATTACAATCGAGAATTTTGTTATTGATACGATTAATCTTAGGAATTGAAGGGTTGTTATACCATGCTTTGTGTATGCAGATATGCAAAATAGAAACAGATTGTTATTACAGAATTGTAAATTGTGTTAAACTGTGAAACGAAATCTTAGTTAATATAATATCTCCAACTTTTGTAAGTAATAATACAGGGCATACATTTATTTGTACTATTAATAATATGGGCTCAGCTGTTTAATCGATAATTAGCATCAACTTTGATTCATTTTTATAGCTTGTGAAGTGTGGATTCCTATCAATTCCTATGTCCTTTATTTCAATTTCGACAGCTTCCAGACTGCAAAGGCCTGGCTTAACTAGAAAATGTCACTTTTTTCTATAGTTCAGAGGCAAATGAATTTTTAAATCGATTCAACTACTTTCATTTTCTCAAGAAGCAAAATTCGCTTTTGAATCAGTTGATCCTCGATCGGCTAAACGCTATACTCGGTTCACACCAACGCTTAAACATGTTTAAATGTTTAGTTTTAAACGGCTTTAGAAAAATACCTCCTAATATTTGAAGTGAAATCTTTACAAAAAGAAACTTTATTCCATTCAAGGTAGTTTGAGTCATATACATTTAAAAACGTTTAAGATAGAAGCTAAAAACGTAGTTAAACTAAACAACATTTAAACATGTTTAACCATTGGTGTGAATCGGGCTCTAGAATTGGTTATAGTTTATTTTCTCTTTATAGTAAGAATGGATTTTCTTATATCCAAGGATTCAATCCTCTCTCCAATCATTTTCTCAGTTATGGAACATCGTGCCTTCTCGTTTTAGTGAAATAATAGTAATAAAAAAAAATATGAAACTCCGTGGCGTCTCTAGTTTTGCATCCGTGTAAATTAGGTCTCGAAACGTGAATAAGCCCATTTTAATCTTGTGAATACGCGAAGCATTTAACGAGTTATCGCAAACGGGCACAGATATGCAAATTGTTACTCGATCCTTCCATCGTAAAGCTGTAAACTTTTCTTGGTAATTACGCTGACCAGTGCATAAGGCTTGCGCATATATTTTGTCCGTTTCAAATGCGACAATGTCACCTGCATTGCCCATGGAAACGGCGTTGTATTCCTCTACGCGCAAACTCGCCCGAAATTCATTTTCCCAAAATTCCAGAACACATTTCGTGCTTGAATTTCGCCATGTGCTCAGCCATATTGAACGTAGGGGAAATCACATTGAGGCGAGTGTCTTATTGACTATTCCTGAAATAGGCCATTTCCGAGTTGCCTTTAGCCTCTCTATCAAAGCGAGGCTAGGTGCGAAACCATTCATATGAAAATGAGTTGCCATTCACATGCAAATAAAACTTATTTGCATGTGAATGACAACTCATTTTCATATGAATGGTTTCGCACCTAGCCTCGCTTTGATAGAGAGGCTAAAGGCAACTCGGAAATGGCCTATTCCGAACCTAAATTCCTTTTGTACAATAGAATATCACGTAACACATAAGAACTATAGTAAACTTCATTGTTCTGCGGCATTGGCTCTTTGATTTCAAGAGTAGAGGAGGGGCTGATGGTTCATAATTATATTTCATTATAAAAATACGAAAATCCATTTGCGTCAAATGTATTTTAGGAAATGTTCGTGCTTCTAATTTTGCTTCTTTGATGAAGTTCCCCAAATACAATATCTTTTAAAAATTGCATGTTGTGCAATTGAGTCTCAAATTGGCCATTTCCGAGTTGCCTTTAGCCTCTCTATCAAAGCGAGGCTAGGTGCGAAACTTTCATATGAAAATGAGTTTTCATTCACGTGCAAATAAGTTTTATTTGCATGTGAATGAAAACTCATTTTCATATGAAAGGTTTCGCACCTAGCCTCGCTTTGATAGAGAGGCTAAAGGCAACTCGGAAATGGCCTATTAGACTAAATGCACCTTGAACCTTAACTTTTTAGCGGTTTTTGAGTCTAGGCCAATGAGATCACCAGTTGTAACAATGAAAATAGTTGACATTCCATCGCGCATTACCGTTCAGCACTATCCTTATGCGGATCATTACTTAAATCCTCCGACATGTGTTACTCTGGCCCGGTTACTAAGCTTAACCTGGTACTGATCAGTTGTAAAAAATTAAAAACAAATCATCGCAACTACGGTGCTTAACAAATATTACCACGACTCTTTTGCTGTCATCTGCCCTACTAACCTATCTTGGCTTGGTTTTCCTTACAACCTTGACTCCAGACTCACCTTTCCGCGACATCATGTGAAAGCAAAAGATTGGACACTTGTTAGCTGTGTGCGAGCCACACTCACCACTGTTGTTTCAGTCACCATTTTGATTACGTCAGTCCTCCAACATGGCCAACGATAATTTTGTGACGTCATTCGGACACACTATTCTCTACACTATATTCCTTTGCCACGGAAGCCTTATGAACTGGTCAGCGGAATTACCAAGAAAAGTTCACAGCTGAGTTGAGGGAGTGAGTGAAAATTTGCATATTTGCCACCGTCTGCGATAACGCTTACGCTTCCGTATTTACGAGTTAAAAGGGGGTTAATTCCATACGCCCTATACTATTAAGTCAATCCCATGTCTGCGGATTGCTAAGGCAACGACCACAAACAGTAGTTAATTGACAGTTCTTTTAATGCAATTGTGTATTTACCTATTTAATGCAACATAAGACCGTTTCAAAATCCCTAACTAGAAGCTTACTTATTATAACTTTAATTTTAACGAGACATGCGATTAGCTTATGTTTACACATTCTTAAATATTAAGCTTAGCTTACAACCAGCACTTAAAACCTGTCGATAAAGTCGCTTGGGGGAATAGGACGTGGTTGACGGTCATTCTTACGGAGAAAAGGGGAAAGCTGGAAGCTATATCTCGTGCATTACCTTATTTCTTCAATAAGCACTGGCAGTAACGATTGTTTGAAGCACTTTCCCTCAAAAACCTCCTCATCAGTGGGTTTGGGTTTGTGGGAAAGAGTTGTATATCATTAGTTGCTGCAAAACGCATACATTCTTAAGTTCGTCGTGCACTACTTTTTGTATGGGATTGGAATTCTCACAAACCAGAAGAAAGTCTGCAATGGAGGCGAAGCCTTCAGTGATTTTTGTCTTATTTTGGGATTGGATACCACTATTTCTTGCACGAGCATTATCCTCTGCACAACGAAATCACCTTTTGATTTTCTGGACACGCAACAAGAATTAACGTTACTATTTGCGCATTCCGTCATGTTAAACGGTTAAAAACATAAACAAGCCTATGCCAATGATATACACAGGTACAGAAAAATATTACCGAAATAAAAAGCAATTTAGCTTATTATATGGTTGAACCTCTGCCATAGGCTCTTCTCTTCTTTACCCTTTCCTCCGATAGTGAAATATTGTCCCACGCATTGTTTCTAACTTTTGAATCTGTGGATAAAATCCTACAGTGCGACTATTCAAATGAAAACTCTTGAGCAGTTATTTCCTATCTTACTGTTTATTTTTTCGTATTCCAAAAAATGTCATTTGAGAATTTTCTCGAGATTTGATCTTGGCCACTCTTGGAAGGGTTAAGAGGAACGCGAGCTATGGCTGGGAATCAGTGCAAAAAGTGAATGGGAATTGTGCAAGCGAGCAACTGGGGACGAAGCAGGTCAAACTCTTTAAATGCCAACCCCTTACTGGAGGTCATTGTGTGCTCGGAACCATAATTTAAGTAACTCTTCGTATTAGCTTACAAGAGAGGTTCAACTGTATAATTAAACGGAAAATTTAATTGCGACGTAAGGCTTCAGGCGGGTGTTTGCTGTAGACAAATGTTAAAAGCAGCCCGATTCAAACGAGGACGATATTGGAAGAGAGTTCAAACAAGTATAATCATGTGTTCTCGCTGACCATGTTGCCTCTCATGCAATCTTGTTCCCATGGAATTTGTTTCCAATCAAATTTTATTGGAATCGAGGAGTTCAATATCTCGCTCTCGTTAACTCTGGTGAGTTTTCTTCAAGTTTATTCATATCTTCATTAGAATGGACGCAAACTCCCGTGCATTTTCATAGAGTATAATAAGCTCTCAGTGAATTTGTTCCTTTTAAAACTCCCGTTCTCGTTTGAATCTGGCCTAAATGTTCACAGTCGAACGCGAGAATGGCCTGCGAGAAAGCTCTCTTGGGGGGTCGCCTACCCACCCCCACCCCACCCCCAAGAAACCTTGCTGACAGGGAATGAGAAAGAGGCGTTTACGTGCTCGCTGCATTCTAATTCAAGTGGAATCCTTTCTCTTTTGTGGCTGCTAGCAGCTTCTCCCGCATCACTTCTTCTGAGGAGTATTCAGGCAGCTTCAGGTAATGCACGCATGTGTTGACAGAAGGGAACGACCCATCTCCGTCACTCTCCTTTCGCACTACAGTAAGGCGAGGATGAAGATTGGCAAGACCGCCTGGAGGGAGCGAGGAACAGCCAGTGGTGAACTGAAGGAATGCCTGGAGAAAGCAAGGAATGAAATGTTAATGGCGCGTGCCATCAGAACCAAACAAGAGAACTTTACAGCAAAGCTCGATCTTAATGTGCGCTTGTTCTATCGTAAGACATCTAAAAAAAGGGCCCCACTGGGGCCATGTGTTCTGCTGATATAGCATGATATAGCACATAGAGATCCGACTGTATGACTACCTCAAGGAACACGTGCAATTTTCTTACCTTCCTTTCATCACCGGTCATGCTCACCAGCACGTTTACAAAACGCTGGAAGCCAGGCGCTTCTCTTGTGTAGCCAAACTTGGGTTCTGTGTAGTTCATAATGTCCTCTCTGCTCCACTGTGGAACCTGCTCTCCACTCAGCATCAGCTGGAGCTCGTCGGGTGTGAAAGGAGACAGCTTCTCCATCGGAAACACGCCATTAAATCCCTCTGCAAAATATACCAAAGGTTAGATCAAAGGGCTCTAGGAGCCATCTCGTGAATACGAAACAACGTAAGGTTAAGTCAGATCGGTTTTAATTTTCCAAACTAAGTTTGAAGTCAAAGAATTAAGAGTAAAATAGATTTAAAACGACCAAAACATCTTAGCGTGACATAAATTTGCATTGTGTGACAACTGAATGACGAAATACAGAGACAGTAAAAAAGTTTACAGGTTGCGTGATTGAGTGAAAATTTGCATAATCGATACTATGTCTCGTTCAACGCTTTGCGCATTCACGAGATAAAAACTAACAAACTCGTAAAAACTGTAAATTACAGTGAAGAAGAGCCTTAACAAACACTGCAAATTAAGAGTAAACCATTTTAATCTCAGGGAGACAGTCCAAGCTATCCATGCTATAAATCCTTCTAGGTAAAATTTGGTATAACCATTTTTGGTAAAATCCGTCTTGGTAAAGTTTGGTTTTTAGGCAAGTGGGTAACTCCATCGCTGTCAGCAACACCAACCACATTGAATCTGTCGCAAGTATAATCACTAATATTTGGTCACTTCTGGATATCAAGACGTTAACAGCCAAGTCGAGTTACAACCCGTTGACAGGGAGCCATATTTTCGACTAAGCACAGCTGACTTCTATTACCTTTGAATGCGTCTAACTGCCGTTGAATGCCAGTGTACAAACAGAATTCTTTGACTAGCTTGATGTACTCTTCGGCGTTTTCTATTGTTAACATCTATAACAAAAAAGGCAGAGAAAAATTAGTCATAAAAACACCAAGAAAAAAAAGCAGGGTACCGACTCACTGACTACTCCACCTGGCCTGCCGCATGCAAGGCTGTGCTCTAAGAGTTATCACAGGGAGCCCAAACGGAGTCCAACTTAAAAATTTAGGGTGCCCAGCAGTTAAGCCATGTGCAAAACCTACGTTTTTCTTGTCGCCTGAAGACAAAAGTTAGTTGCCTGTGGCATCCGAGCACTACCAGAGCACAGGGTCAAGCCCAAATCATACCGTCCAGAAGGACGTCGGACACCTTATTGAGACTTATATAACGGAGTAACTGGTAAGCTGTCAGTTGGGGTTAGGGGTAGAAGTTTATATAGTTAAATTTAAGACTAAGCAACCCGAGAAGCTAGATGATACAGTGGTATGGTAGGCTATGTAAGCCTAAGCTTAGCTGAGGTCACGGGTTCAATCCTGAGTGGGGATTTCAGATTTTCTTTTTTACACTTAAAAAGTCATTGAAAATAAAATTCTAAGTGCCGACGTTACGTTATTAAGTCTCAATAAGATGTCCGACGTCCTTCTGGACGGTATGATTTAGGCACAACCAGAGCACAGCCAGTTAACACTGAGACACCTAGCCTGTCTTCATATGCATAGCACACCAACACCTAAAAAATTCCATTTCGATCAGGATCCACACAGAACACCTGTGTAATAGTCATCAACGGTGATGTGGCTTTCTTATCTGTCTATCATGACTGAATTTTAACAAGTACCTGGTCTCCACCATTGCGAGTCAGATCCACTTCACTGAAACCATACACCTTGGAGGATGGCGAGAATTGGAAAGTTAACCTGAAAACAACACAACAATATAAAAAATACCGCATTTTAGACACGTACAGCTTTGGGGATCCAGCGCTGTATAACAGTAGTCTTTCATTTTCACCAGCGACGCTAGCATATTAACAGCACTTATGTCAACGTGAAAAAAGGCTCAACGCAAGCGTAAGAATAAAAGAAATCCATTTTCCTAGAGCTTGAGTCATGCTCGTTTCAACTGATGCGAATCTTTATGCTCGCGCTTATGCTTGTGCTTGCGTTGAAGCATTCCTCAAAAGTCCCGAAAAATTTTGAGACCGAAAAGCTTAGAAATAAGATTCTTAATTGACGAAACAAGTCGGGCTAGTTTGCAGACTAAAAACTACAGCGCCACTTCAACCTGAACATAAGTTCAGAGTCCAACGTCAATAGTGTATCGTCAGTGGATGGTGTTAAGTCTGTTCGGCGATATTACCGTTTGTGAAGATTGCTTAGTTGCTGTCCGTTTCGATGCGTTAATTGCCAGTCTGTTAGTTACAGTTTTGTCGCAAGTTTTAATTTCGATTTTTTGCTATGCCTGTTTCCGATCTAGTGCCTCGTGTGTGCTTCTGTTACCTGCCTACGTCCTTTGTTCCTCTGTTGTAAATGTCCTAATCCTGGTCCGTTTTGGAATCCAAGATTGCACCCTAACTTGACCCCGGGCGTACGTTTTTTAAAGTTCCCCAATTATAGGGACTACTTTCACCTGGACGATCAAACAAGACAAACTACTAAATTTAAATTGCCGCTTACCCTAAATCGTCAACACTACATTCCACACCATGAGCCGTTTTAAGCTTGAGCCCTGATATTCTGGCTTTCTTCTGGTCGGCTGACAGCAAATCGTCCATAAGAATGTCATTTTTCCTAGCGACCAATTCTTGGAGTTGTTTTAGAAAAGTGGCTCTGTGTGGATCCACAACGTTCATATCAGTATCATCCAAAATGCCCGCAAACCAGCATGGCGTAGTAGGCGTTGAAGGAATGTCCTCAACGCTTTCTTTAGTTTTACTAAGTTCAGAATCTTCCTCCTTGGAGAGTTCCTCCTTTTCTTCTATAAGTTCCCTTTCTTTGCTGGATTCCCAGTCCTGTTTATTAATCGCGTTCTCGTTTTCCTCCAAGCTTGGCTGAGGTTGATCGAGCTCGTTCGTCGTGTCCGAACTATCCACGCAATCCTCGAGTGAGCACGATGCGTCATCGATTACTTTTAAAGCTGAGCCGCGACTGTGACTCACAGCGCTGTTGGTGCTTGAAATCAACGCTCTCCAACACAACAGCTTTAGAAATGATAGGGATAGAGGAATGTCCACTAATCGACTGTCTTGTAAACTCTTAGCCAGGAAAATACCCAAGATGTAGAACAGCTTTGCGACCCTCTCCGTGTCAGGCGCATCCTGAGGCAGGGGCGCGGGAAAGAGGCCACCTGCGCGTTGCACGTAATAGCCCCTTGGGCGAATGCCGTGACCAATATCAACCTGTAACGTCCAAACAAACACCAATTTAGTTTAGAGCAGTTTTCAATTGAGTGTCAAAGTAATTACACAATTGCTTTGGTTTTGCATTGCTACGCTTTGTGATTGGCTAAAAAATCTCGCGCCACTTTCTGGACCAATCAGAAGTAAAACCAAAACCAATCGTGACTTGCTCGCACGCGTTTTCCCGCGCTTGGCGCCGCCGACATGTAATTGCTTCGAGCTCTGATTGGTTCATTGGATTGTTTACGACTGCTGTGATTGGTCATAGTTATTACTTTGGTTTTGGTTTTACGACACTCAATTGAAAACTGCTCTAATAACATACTCTATATAATATTTACACAGTTTCCTGCTAAAATGCTTCATTTCGAGTTGAAAACACTGAGTGTGACACTTTTATTATTCGCTTTATATTCGAAAAAGAAATCACACCACACAAATGTACCGCTCCATAGTCACACTTTTGAAATTTCCCCATGAAAAAAAAAAAGTTAGAACCACCTTGTACATCATAATAATAGCATTAAAATAAAGTTCTGGTCAGTAGCTTTCATTTGAATGGTCACAAATTAGGAATTCATCCACAGGCTCAGAGGTTAATTACAGCAAAATAAACAACTCCACAAGAAAGTACATGTTAGTGACAAACTAAGGGCTGGTTCCCACTAGCGACGTAATCGGAAGCGGAGTCGTAGTCGGAACCGTAAGGAGCCTTACGTTCTAGTGGAAATAAAAAAAAACGAAGTCGCAATCGGAATCGGAAGCTCGAATCGGAAGGATCAGAAGGTTTACTTTTTCTTCCGATTCTGATTCCGCTTAGGTCGCTAGTGGCAACCAAGCTTAACAATTTAACCTACAGTCTCAAAAGTAAGAACCACACTTATTGCATAATAAGACTTCACAAACCTCTCTAGCTGTTTCATCCACAATGACGTCATCACAAATCCACATGCCTAGGCTCTTACGTTGAAGCTCGGCCGCGACAAGGGCATAAAACTCGAGCGATGGTCCCAGCCCAGTGCCCTCCTCGTCTTCAAACTCGACCTAGAAAAAGAGATAGCGTTACGTATTCTGTCGTCTAAAAGAAGATAAACTTGATCAAAACCGATTCCCAAACCAGTTTAAACAAAAACAAAAGCTGCCGTTTGCAGAAACTGTAATTTTGAATAAAACTTTTCAATTTCACCGCACGATATAATTTGCAACTCAGTGACGCATGATGAATAGCAGGCGGATCACAATCATAAAGCAGCCGCTGCACGCAGCGCCAGCTTTTTATCACGTTGAATGAAATCTCCTCTTTTAGACTGCAATCGACATCGAATTTTGTTGTTTTAAAATTTTGTACTATTTCTTTTTGGTAAAATTGTTCGAAATCCAGTCGGAATTAAAGAAAAAAAAAAAACAATATTAACGGCTTTCCTTTGATTGACGTACACCAAACTCAAGTTTGACTTTCTGGAATGAAGTGCGATGCGTTGCGTGTTAATGGTAACTACTGTAACTGCTTTCTCGCATTTATTCTATTCTTCTCGAGAGAATTTGGATTTTGGTCAAGATGTTCCAGTTGCTTACCACAATTAAACACTATCAAGATACGGAGAAGATCGATAGGAATTTCTCCTAATTAAACGTAGAAATTACCTCCAACACAGACTTGCGTTCAGCGTGGTACTTGAGTACATTCATTGCCCAATCCAGCAACTGCGATAGAAAAATATAAGTTAGTATCGTATTTTTACTCGAATAAATGCAAGGGGTCAGAAGTGTTGCAAAAATTCCATTAACCATGAACTAACTGTTATGATCAACCCTTCTACGATAACGCCCCCCCCCCCCGGAAAAAAACAACAACAACAACAACAAGACCAGTCAAAACATACCTCATCCCCTCGCGGTACCTTGACTCTCTCGTGTTTCAGTCGCCCCACCCTAAACTCGTGTTGATCTTCGCGCCGATGACTTGGGGGACGGCTCCTTTCAAGTGCTACATCGCGCTTGTTTTGAAGCCACACGATCGCTCTAAAGAGAAAGAGGAAAAGTTGTGTTCACGTCTGGAAATATTATATTTGCTAACAGCGTTGTCCGCAGTGTTGCACTGTGTCTGTATCTACAGGTATCATAATTGTGTGTTGAACAAACCTTGAGCTGCCAAAAGCCGTGCATGAAAAGTACAGCTGTCTTGTCTCAAAAGGAAACAAGAATGGATATGTACTGGTCAAAAGTTCGCTCCATGATGGTAGCGCGTTACTAGACAACACCAACGGGTCCTGTAAAATAACAAGAGCAGGTAAATCAAAACTTTATTGAAAGAAATTTACTGAAAGAAAGTTGTCCGCGTTGCCACACAAGATTTACAAGAACGATTTTACCTGACATTGTTGTGTATGCTACGAAAATACGAGCAAGGCTTTCCTTTCATTAGAGGGATTCTTGTGTACAAACAATGGTCAAGTGGTTAGCGATATAATTGGTAGTTTGAAACATGGTCTCTCCCCCGCAGGTTAGCAACTCTGCCTTTTCTTCCTCCAGCGAGGTATAAAAATGGGTCCCAGAGAATTTAATAACAGAATGTTAGGTGCTTGGCACTCGGTGCTCGGGGTTAACCTTGCTATGGACTAGCATCCCATCCAATTTCCTACCTGAATTTGTTGTAATAGTTTGGTTGTCAGCTTTTTACTTGTAAAATCTTCACTGTCGACGATAAATCCGTACTTTTCATTATCTAAATAAAAAGGAGATAAAGAAAAGTTTTTATTCCAGAAACTGCCAATAAACAAGCAAACGTTTCTCGGGTACATAAAATTCTTTAAAGACCTTTTAAGTCTGTCATACAAACAAACAAAGTTTGAAAAATGACATGAGCCTTGTGCTTTTGTTGCCATATATATCACTGAGAACGTATCTGTTTTCGCCTGCGACCAAGCTCTCAGGCTCGGGGGAGCTTCTCTCTCTCCCCCACCCCCTTCCCCCTCCCCTTTCCCCATCCCCCAAACCCCGAACCCGAGAGCTTGCTCGCAGGCAATATCTGGACAGTTCAGGCCTTATTCAAAGGTTACTATTTTATGGGGTTTCGCGATTTAGCGGTTTCATAAACGCAAATTGGACAGTGTCCTGGCTGATAAATTGTGTTTTATTATCTTGAAATCTTGAAATTGGAAAAACCATCGCCAAAAGTGATAGATCAGTGTAATAAATTATCGCACTTAAAATTTATGTGTAACTATAACGAAATGTATTAGACAGTGTGCTTTTTTTTTCTGCTTTTTTTCTGCTTGTAATTTTCTTAGTTTTCTTTTTGTAAGATGTGTCATTGCTTTGCTTGCCCCGCCTGGATTAGCTCCGTAGCTATTTGCGGGACAATCAATAATTTTTCCACTTTAAGTACTGTCAATAAATTGTTGTTTGTTGTACATACAAGGAACTAACGGCTAGGGAAGTCAAAATTTTACAAGAATGGCAAGTTTGATTTCTTGACCGCCCGTCACGAAATCAAAATTGATGAACTGTAATCCACTTCCATCCTTGTAATCCTGCACTTTATCTCCAAACTACTGCTTTTGTTTTGCTCTATAGAATCTTTTTATCCAACTCAGTTGTATATTTGGTGGTATTTGGCGATATAACGTGGAAATAAGCTAAGCGAAATTTTGCTGTTTCGTCAGGACAGTGTCCCTTCAAGTTATAGAATCGTTTTTGTTAATTACGATCTTAAGTGAGCAATTCCAGGACATAAATACCTTATCGGAGAACACTTGAAGGGATAGATGAGAGGGCCCAACAGGAAAATGGGACACCTTATTGAGACTTATATAACGGAGTAACTGGTTAGCTTTCAGTTACAGTTAGGGGTAGCAGTTTATATAGTTAAATTCCGAGAAGTTAGGTGGTACAGTGGTACGGTAGGCTATGTAAGCGTAAGCCTAGCTGAGATCACAGGTTCAATCCTGAGTGGGGACTTACATTTTCTTTTTTACACTTAAAAATTTATTGAAAATAAAATTCTAAGTGTCGACATTACGTTATATAAGTCTCAATAAGGAGTCTTGGGCCCTCTCATCTATCCCTTCAAGTGCTTTCCTACCTTATCACTACAAAAACTGTCTTGATTTGATCACCAGTACATACCTCCCTCTCCAAAGTCATATGCCGAGTTAGTAGATATACCATACAGGACCTTGAGCAGCCGAAGAATATCCTCAATACTGGATATGTCAGTAACACCAGCAGGAACAGAGTCGGTCGCACTCTTGTCCTTTTTCGTTGCCTCCTGTTTCACCTCTTGTTTGACCTCAGGCTTCTCAAGCGGAGGAGAGGTTGGTGGGGATGACTCAAGAGTATTGCAAAACTCCTGTAAGGGAATTATTTATCAAAACATTACAAGGCTTTCACTTTAGACAAAAGGTCAAGATGGTGTAATAGCATACTACAAATACAGGAATTGATTCTTTAAGAAATTGCAAAAATTACAAAAACACGCTAAAAATGGCCGTTTTTATGCTAGAGACGTTAAAGTCGTCTAGACGCAATTTAAGTCTCAGACGTTAAATGCGTCTGGTATAAAAACGGGACGCATTAAAGTAGATGGCCAGAGGGAAAAATACGAGATTTTCTAAAAAAAACTATCATCGGAAGTAACTGGACACGACTAAAGTCGTCCCCAAATAAATGTTAAGAGCATGAATATACAAATTGGGCTAAATTCATCCTCGTTAAGGCTGTCCCGTTTTTATACTAGACGTATTTAACGTCTGAGACGTTAAAGTCGTCTGTTAAGTCCGTCTGAACGACGCACTTAAAAGGAGACGTTAAAGTCGTCAGACGTTAAATCCGTCTGGCTTATTTTCCGTTTTTATACTAGACGTTAAAGTCGTCTCGAGACGACTTTAACGTCTCAGACGATATTAAAGTCTGTAGCATAAAAACGGCCAATCAGCATCATATGAGATCTGGGGGATTTTGATACTCTCACGCAGCCGTTACATACATACATACTTTATTACCACGTCCCCAAAGGGGATTTTCAGAGGCAATGATAAAATGATAAAATACAATTATAAAATACAATGATAAAATATAATACAAAATACTATAAAAGCATAGTATGAATCTATAAACGGAATAAGTAATATAAGTCATCTAATCACATAGAATTGCAAAAATTATTTAAAAGCTGAGATTTAAGGCGACGTTTAAAATCGATAACCGATTCGCAAAGTTTAAAATCGTTCGATAGAGTATTCCATAAGGTGACTGTCCTATAATAAAATGTTCTTTGGCCGCTGGTAGTTCTAAAACGAGGTATGTTGAGCATTTGAGAGTTTCTTGTTCTACGGTTTATGACGTCACATCGTCTAATGAACTGTGCGGTTAAATATGCGGGGCACGTCCCGTCATGCACTTAAATAGGGAGCTTACGAATCGACGACTTTTGCACGACGACGCCGTTGGGTCACGTCATAGTCCCGCGTCGCCGTCCTGCAGAAATTTGAATTTACGATTCCTAATGAAGACGACGACGTTGGTGGGCGCGCACAAATCGTTGGGCGGTGTTGGATCTCTTGGACAGCTGGACAAGTGAATTGTTAAAAATGCGAAATACCTACGGCAGACTTATCCTAACAGCCGAAGCGACCAAAAATAGACAAAGCATAGAAAACGAAAATTGCCTGACATTTACGCATTTACAAGCCTATGTAAGATGTCCCTATAAATCAATCTGCTCGCTCGCATAGCAGAAAAGCCGAGACAAATTTGTGTCTACAACTTCAGGCTGGCTAAAAGACGATTCAGAACAAGAATAAAAAACCTCATCGAATTACAAGCTTAACTTTTTGAAATCTAGCAGCGTGTATTGCTTCCAGTCCCGTCTTCCAGTAAAATATTTTCCTATTAATTTTTAACTATAGACCCGACTATAAAATATACACCCCTTTTAATTTCTTTGAAAATTCGTTAAACTAAAGCAAATGTCTTATCCTTCAATAAGGTGTGGTTAACATAAACGAGTTTTCGTTCAGCAATCTCATCCTGACCTTTTCGTGTTACTTGGCGTTTCACTTGTTTCACTTGCCATATTTCTACTTGATATTTTGGGGCGTTACTTGAATGAAAACAGACAAAAAGTCAGAAAAATTTATGTCAAGAACATCTCCCTGATGTGATTCTTGAATTATCTGGCAGAATCCCCTGAATTAACGAAAGAAAACTTCGAAAACTGACCTCACGTTCTGCTGTTTTGGCGACGCCGTCAATTTGCTCAAAACAACGTCGTCGACTTTGGCTCGACGACGGCAACTTCCCACAAAGTCATGCGCAGTAGGCATGTCACGCAATCCAACGGCGTCGTCGTGCGAAAGTCGTCGATTCGTAAGCTCCCTATTGACATTATGGCATCTCGGTCATAGAGTTGCTTTTTTATCGGCAACCAGCGCAATTCCTTCAAAATTGGAGATACGTGATCGTATTTTCTTCTTCCACTCACTATGCGACAGGCGAAGTTCTGAATCGCCTGTAACTTGCTTAAGTTTGTTTCAGAAGTATTACTCCAGACAGTGGAGCAATAAAACAATTTACTGAATACTAATGCATTAATAATGATAATTAGAGATTGCTTGTCAAAGGAGTGCTTAACACGGTTGATCTGAGCAAGACGTGACATACATGAAGAAACAGTTTCTAGGACATGGTCATTAAAAGTTAGATTTGGGTCCAAGATGACACTTAAGTCTTTAGCAGTTGTTGAAGGTGCAAGGTCCTTCCCGAGGAGAGACAGTTTAAAATTATTATTTATCTTGGTTGTCACGCAACGCCGCTCCCTGGGGAGAAGCATTGCGTGACAACCCTAACAACGGCTGCGTTTGACGAAAACTGTGAATTTTAAGTAATGATCCGCATAAGAAGGTAAGCGCCAACGGCCATGCACGATGAAATGTCAACTTTTTTCATTGTTACAACTAGTGATCTCATTGGCCTAGACTCAAAAACAGCTAAAATGTTAAGGTTCAAGGTGCACAAGTTTTGTCTAATATTTTTAAGGTTTCAAGCAATCTCAGACCCAATCGCACAACATGCAAGTTTTAAAAGATATTGTATTTGCGTAACTTCACCAAAGAAGCCAAATTATTAGCTATTGTCTTCTCCTATTCTGATTGGTTAAGCACGAACATTTCCCAAAATTTATTTGACGCAAATCGATTTTCTTTATTTTTATAATGAAATATAATTATGAACCAACAGCTCTTCCCTTATTCTTGAAACCGAAGATATTCTATGTGGAGAAGAGCCAATGCCGCAGAACAATGAAGTTTGCAGTAGTTCTTATGTGGAGCATTACTTAACAAATACATTACGAACATAACAAAAATTCGCAGAGCTATACAAAGCCTTCACATGAAAATTCACCAATGACATCTCATGTAAGCACTTTTAGTGAGGTTTCTCTGTGTTAGAGTGTACCTTATAGGCTGCCACGAGCTGTGAGCAGTTTCTGTTCTTGCGAATGCTCTTAGGAAGTCCTGTTAACTTCCACTTTCTTTGGAATGCACTATCAGCGTGCCTCTGAAGGAAAGAGATCACCTCAGACTTGGGCAGCTCATCTGTGCCCAGATAACGCTCCACGTATGATATCGTCCAGTGAACCTGACGAGAAAGAGATACAAAATAAACAAAGAAAATTGTCATCTGTCATTACAAAAGTCATTTGCTGGTGTATGCCAGTTTAAACCCTTTCACTCCCAGAGTCAATTATGGAGACGTGTAGTGTAGGTCTAACTTTTCAGTCTGTGGACGAAATCCTATGGTGTGACCATTCAAATGAAACCTCTTCAGCAGTACTTTTGCATGGTACCATTTGTTCTAACTTTTGAGTCTGTGGATGAAATCCTATGGTGTGACCATTCAAATGAAACCTCTTTGGCAGTACTTTTGCATGGTACCATTTGTTCTAACTTTTGAGTCTGTGGATGAAATCCTATGGTGTGACCATTCAAATGAAACCTCTTTGGCAGCACTTTTGCATGGTACCATTTGTTTTCTAGTATTCTATATAATGAAATTTGGGATTTTTCCTGAATTTTGATGTTTGGCACTCTTGGGGGTTAAAGGGTTAAAATTCAATCCACTGAGCATGGAGACTATTTGTATCGAGGTTACCATTACCATTGTCTCTGTGTCTTCTTTGGTTTCTTGTGGGCTTTCAACTTCATCGGGACCATGAACCTCTTGATAGCTGACTCTGCATGGAAAACAAAAAGGGGAAGGAGTGAAAATTTGCAAATTTCTCCCGATCTGCTATAACTCGTTCAACGCTTCGTGTATTCACGATTTAAAAGGAGCTGGGCCGGGTTGTTCAAAGCACAATTAAGTTAACCCAGGGTTAGCGTTCGCGTGTAGCTTAAAATATGTTTTTGAAAACACTTCTAACAAGAGAAATTAAATCCTCGGTTAAGTTTTACAGTTGTTTTCACATAACTTTACCGCGCGGTGTTGCGAAGTTCGTTGGGAAATTGGGTACTAGGCTACGAACTGGCCAATTACATTGCGAAGTGCGGAATGTGATTCGAAACTTCGAAACGAAGTTGGCAACTTCATTCCCGCCGAAGTACATTTTAATTGTCTTGCAGATGGAAACGTTGACTACGCAGGGAAAGTCGCTGCCGATTGAAGCTCGACGCAAGATCTTGGACAAGTGGCTAGAGGGTTTGAAACCATATGAAATAGCACGACAGTTTAATTTGCAAAGAAGAACGGTAGCAAATGTTGTAGATCGGTTCTTGCGGACGGCAAGCGGCGGGAATGAAGTTGCCAACTTCGTTTCTAAGTTTCGAATTACATTCCGCACTTCGCAATGTAATTGGCTAGTTCGTAGCCTAGTACACAATTTCCCAACGAACTTCGCAACACCGCGCGGTAAAGTTATGTGAAAACAACTGTAATCCTGGGTTAGCGTTAACTGGCTTTCGAACAACCAGGCCCTGAATGTTTGGGGAGAGAGAGAGAGTACGGAGTAAAGTTTAAGAAGCCAAAATAATTGTAAAACACAGGTTTCTATAACTCGTTGTGTCAGTGCCACTACAACTGACACAATTTCGATCACTAATTAAGGGCGCTAAATTTACCAGCTGTCAGTGTAACAAATGCCTCTAAGACCTGGACTTCTTAATCTACACGTATTTGCCAAGTTTAGCTTTTTATTATTAACACAATGCATTCAACATTCACTTTTTTATAACTTTTTAATAAACATGTAGCTATGGGTGTATTTTTTAAACATTTTTCTTAAGTTTTTGTATAGTATATTGAAGTACTAGTTAGATTAGTTATTATTATTTTTTTTGTTTTATAACTTGAACTGTATCATTGTCGAGGGTTTTTGTGGAGCGTTTTTTACATGAGCCTCTGGCTTGGGAGAATAGGTGACCACTCCCTACGTTATCGACCTTAAATAAATTATTACTATTATTATTACTAATATGTTTGGAGAGTTCAGAGTAAAGTTTAAGAAGCTAAACTAACTGTAAAACGCAGGATTCTTCTATAATTCGTTCAACGCTTCGTGTCTTCATGAATTAAAACTAAAAGGAACTGAATGTTTGGAGAGAGAGTACAAAGTAAAGTTTAAGAAGCCAAAATAACTGTAAAGGCAGGCTGTGTACACTTCGAGAATTTCATTTCCATCGTTAATCAGCCTTTTACCTTTATAGTTTCAAATGAACACATGTCTAAGATGAAACTTACGTATAAGTCGGTTCCCAGACTCTTCTCACTCGTTCGTTTTTGGATATCCCAGCAGCCAGCGCGACCTTCTGTACATAGGAAAAAATGGTGGCCTTGGGGTCATCAAGGGAAATCGCCACCTCAGGAAGCTGGGAAAGTAAAACAGATTGTGTCAAGAAAGCTTCAATAGGGAACTTAGCAACCACGATGGTGACGGCAGCGAGAACGACACAAAATAATGAGTGAAAACAATGCCTCTGCATGTGAGTTTTACATTTTGGTACATTTCTTTGCCGCTCCCTTCAAAACAACATTGTCAAATGATCAAATTATAGCTTTTGTGGAGAACATGTTTAAACTTAAAAGCCGTCGTCCCTACAAATTCAGCTCTTGGACAATCCAGTCACATTAGACAAATTAAACAAATTGGAACAACTGAAAAGTAGTTTAAAAGAGCGTGGATGATGTTTTCCTTGGCGTTGCCGCCGTCTTTGCTTCAGCTTCCTATTATTACACACTCTTCGGGAGACACAACGACAAGAGAAATGGGGGTGAACCGAGAATTAAGGCTATGAAAAGGTTAGATCTCTCTCCACCCTATGCCACAAAACAGAACAAACAAACAAGTACCATTAATGATGCTGGTCCCTTCAGTGTCAACTGCAGGCGCGGTTCTAAAATCGTTGTAGCCATCTCTGATGAAACGCTCTCTGAGGATCCTGTAAAAACATTTAAGACATGCTTTGAGTTCTCTGTTAGATTACTTCTGTCCGGTAGTACTGTACCTCAAGAACATAATATGATTCACATACAGTTAATCTCTACTATTTTCATTGGTATGTTTGCGCCGTAATGGCCTCACGCGCTACATAAATTAGCACATTTCCCCTCGTGAGACCGTTGTAATACCCTTGGGTATTTCGCTTAGTATTTATACGCCCTCCTGACTTGGGATCGTTCTCATTTTGCGTTCATGCCCCGGGAGGTCTCTTCAGAGCTGTCCTTTTTTGCTCCTCCCTCCTGCCCTCAGCGACGGAAACCTCAACATGCTGCACTTCTTCGCATGCGCGGAAATTATTTTCGCCCCATATCTTAGTATCCTCGCGTGTGCCATAGAGGTGCAGCAGGACAATGAAAAATATTCTACTATCTATTCTCTTACCAGGAGCAGGAATAACAATATCTTGTGTTTGTGCGATGTTGGTTCTTCCTGGTCTGGGATCAAAGGCCGGCACCAGCGCTGAAAACTGCCTCTTGAGCACGTGTTCATCATCCCACGTGCGGCGGCGACCACCACGTGACTCAGGCTCTTCTTCAACCTGAGTAAACATAAAGTCAGCCACGAGAACACGGAGCAAGTCATTAGAAAAGAACAAACATCAGAAGGAAATTGTACTAAATTTTAGAGAATTTGTGTCTTGAAAAAAAGGGTACATGGAGACACGGTAGTCTAGTTCAGTGTTAGCGCATCTGAATTTTAACCTGAACGGTGGTGGTTTCAACCTGTTCTCAAACATTATGTTGTGACCTTGGATAAAAATCAAAGGGCTCTAAGAGCAATCTCGTCAATATGAAACAACGTAAGGTTAAGTCCATGGATCGGTTTTAATTTTCCATACAGAGTCAAAGAATTGAAGAGTAAAACAGATTTACAACAACCAAAACATCTTAGCGTGACATAAATATGCATTGTGTGAAATGAGACTGTCTAGACAACTGGATGATGTAACACACTAGGCTATTAAAAAAATTACATTTGAGTGAAAATTTCATATCTGTCCCCATATACTAAGTGAAAATTTCATATCTGTCCCCATATACTATATCTCGTATTCACGAGATAAAAAACGTAAATCCATCCTGGCCTGGGTTGTTTAACAGGTGGATAGCGCTATCCAACTGGATAAATCTCTATCAAGTAAATAACAAAATTGGTTTTGTTAACCTAGTGTATAGTGTATATAAAGTGTATGTTATCACTTTTTAAATAGTCGGGATGAGGAGTACAAATTAGCATAATTATCATTCCAGGTAAAGGGGAAATAAAGGGGTGTGGGGGGGGGGGGGGGATAGCAAAGCTCCTGGTCGCTTCATGCTTTGCAAACAATAGATAAGAACTGTTCTTTTGGGGTCAATTAGCCCATAAAACAAGTTTTTTTCTCACCTCGTAATCATCCTCATTTTCTTCGTCGTTCTCATCATCATCATCGTCATCATCGTCGTCATCATCATCATCATCAGGTTCAGGCAGATCATAGTCGTCATCCAGTCCTGTCAGCAGACCCGAGCCTCTCATGGCCACATACATGTCCAGGTCAGATGCGCGGGACAGGCTGCTGGCTGGGCTGTTAGCTGCATTGACAGCTGAGCTAAGTAACCTGGCGAGAAAACGGTACGATTTAACCCTCTTACAGTTAAATTGGGGCGAATTTTGACTGAGAACAAAGCAGTTTGACAGAAGGAACAGTACCAAAGGGAAGTAAAGCTTAGAAACCCTTTTTTAAATGGTCAACTTTAGGATATTTTAACCGGACAAGACTCAAAAACGTGATGAAAGTACTACTCAGTGGTTTTCAATTCAATAGTCACGCTTTATGATTTCATACAGACTCAAAAGTTAAAACCACTTTGCACAACAACAGTACAACAGAAAGTACTTCTCAATAGCTTTCATTTGAATGGTCACACTGTAGGGTTTCGTTTAATGTTTACTCAGAGAGAGACCACTGTATTGCTCAATAGCTTTTATTTGAATGGCCTAACAATTCAAATTCAAACACTTAAACTCGAAAAAACTCAGAAAGCATTTTCAAGATTACAGCACGGCTGCAAATACCATACATACCTTCATTTAAATTTGACATGTCAACAAAAGCCAAGTATGGTTTCGTGACTAACCATTCACATGTTCTTTTCTCGTTGTTTCATCTCGCATTTGACTGGTAGCTACACGATTGACATGTCAAGTCAAATTAAACTGTTCATGCTATTTGCAGCCGCACAGTAATAAGCTGAGTTGTTTATTTTAGCAGTTTTACAGTACAATCTAAGCTAACCTTCGTGCAGTTTCACCCACACCAATATTAACAGAGACATTGTTAGTGCTGGCAGCTTCTGTCGCTGTACAGTTCACAGGTTCACTGGTGATGCTCTCCCCTTCCGTCGCCTCTGCAGATTCACTGACGGTTTCTTTTGTGTCATCAATACATGGCAAAGCCTCTGCGCTGATGTCTCCTGACGCCTCTAACACTATCACTGACGTTTCAGTTCCAGGTGACTCAATAATGTCATCCGAAGTAAATATGCCCTCATCGGGTATATCCTCAACTCTTACTGCCTCCACTAACACCTCGCTATACACATCTGTATCTTGGGACGTCAAAGAACTCCCTTGTTGAGGTTCCGCAGGTGATAGCATTTCAGTGTCCTCTGTGGAGGGCCCCTCTTCGCTAGCGGCTGAAGACGAGGGTTCTCCTGATGTCTCTGAGGTGGGACGGCTCTCCACGACTCTCAGATCAAACTTGCCGTCTGCACCCATTCGATATGAGTTAGAGGTCCCATTATTCCAGGCCACTTCAACCCAACCTAGAGTTAAATAATCACAGGTCAAACACAATACCAAACGAGGTCATAATAAACGGACAAGAGTCAATAGAGGCCAAGGATATTACATCTGAGCACAGACTACAAAGCGGCAAAACCAAAACCAAACTAATGACTGGCCACTCATAACAGACGCTGGCAAGCCAAAGAAGCCTAGAGCAGTTTTCAATTGAGTGTCGAAAGTAATTTCACAACTGCTTTGGTTTTGCATTGCCGCGTTTTGTGATTGGCTAAAAAATCACGCGCCACTTTCTCAACCAATCATAGGTAAAACCAAAACCAAGTGTGACTTGCTTGCACGCGTTTTCCCGCGCTTGGCGCCGGCTACACGTATTTGCTTCGAGTTCTGATTGGTTCATTGGGTTGTCTGCGTGTGTTGTGATTGGCCAGAATGATTACTTGGTTTTGGTTTTACAACACTCAACTGAAGACCGCTCTATTAGTATAGGTAGCCATACGGTTTCGAGTTCCATTTGAACGAGAAAACCGTATGATTACTTATTAATAATTATACATGAAAAAAATTGCATCAACTTTTTTTTTGCAAAATTTTTCTTTTGCAAAATATTTTTGCATCAATTGTTTTTTGATTTGTAATTTGCACTTGAACAATTGAAAGTTACACTTGAACTGCACTGCTCTTAGCCAATTAGAATTGAGTAATTTCTTCATGTATATTATTGACAGTGCAACATGCGTTCGCTTCTGTTCACTTGTGTTTGGGTAGCCTAAAGCCTGGTTTTCATAGGTCCAAAAAATCCCAGATGATTGGGGATTTCGCTTTTTTCCAACCGACCCAGATTTTGCCGATTTATGAAAACACTCAATCGTAGAGTGGACGGGAAAATCGGGAGTGCTTTTATTTTCCCGAAATGCCCTAGATTTCTGCGATTGGTGATTTTCCCGACATATCGGCAAAATCTGCGACGATCGCGAACGGCAAAATAACCGATAGTCTGGGATTTTTCCCGACATATGAAAACCAGGCTAATGGTTAAAAACTTGTGCCTACTTACAGACAAATTAGAGATACATGAAAGTGAACACAAGTCATTACAAGCCATCGCAAGCACACGCACAAGTTATTGGAAGTTCCCAACTTGCGATAACTTAAAACTCCGTTTCTTCAAAGGAAGACACAAGCCAATGCAGGTTTTAAAATAATATTAACTTGTGTACAAACTTTTGGTGGGAGGCCAAATGGGCTAGCAAGTAGACGTAAGTTGTTCGCAAGTTACAAAAAGCTATTTCATATTTTCTCCACTTTTTTTTTTGTTTATGTATGGTGAAGAGTAATCTTTATCATGCATGATTATGAAAATACCCTCATACAACCCTCTCCTATTTAGAACTGATCAAGTTTGTCATCACCGTTACCATTCTGCAGTTCCCCGGTGACCAGGCCTTCGCCAGGGGGACTCCCGTCCTGATCTTTCCACTTCCAGTCCATTCCCCGCACCACCTTACTTCCCACGCTCAGGTGCTTCAGCATCTGAGAGCGGATCAACCGACGCTGGCGGCGTAGGGCGGCCTCCACCTCCCTGGCAGCCTTCCCTGGACACAAGGACCAGCAGGGCTTCAGCGACTTGGCCAGTTTGTCGGCAGCTGTTACACCTCTGGGGGACGACTGTTCTGGGCCTGTGGAGTAAATGTTGTTGTGGTCAGATATACTAGAAATACGTGTCTGACAGAACCTCCCGCTCGGGGTAGGGTGCACCGCAAAATTTTAGTGACTGGGTATTGTGAGATGGAATTTCTGTTTTAACTGGAGAGGTTGGGTTGCATGGCCACAGTGGACCCGAAATTTGAAGTTGAGATTTTCTCGTTCCCAGTCGCTTGTCACACTGGATGACGTCAATAGCGTTCCGCACAGATGACGTCATATTTGGCAGCATTGCATTGTGGGATCGAAATGCGGACAAATATTTCAAAATGGCTGCCTCGGAAACACCAGTTTTTGCGATTCCTGTACATGTTGTGGATAATTGTTGAGTTGTACCCAAGAACTGTGCTTCGTAGCACCTGTTTTTTCGTAGCTACCTGCATAGTTCTTGAATGTTTGTACGCATTTCAATCCCATGATGCTGCGCGCCAATTCTATTTTTAGAATCTGGGCGGAACGCTGTTGGAGCTTTGTCGCAGTTTTGTTGCTAGGCCCCTGCAGGACACCCGAGATTCCACCGCCCAAAAGCGATCCATGTGTGACAAATTTATAAACCTCGCTTCATGAGGAACAATGTGTTCCTTGAAGGGAGTATGTTACCATACAATTAGAAAAGTAACGACCCGAGAAAGTACCATTAATCCCAAAAGTAACGAACTTATGGATCTCAGGAAGACTTAAGAAAAGAAACTAAATGCCAACAAAAGCAACTCGGATGCAACAATAACTTAGAAATTAGAAATAGAAATATAGTTGAAGAATTAGAAATAATTATAGTTGAAGAACATAGCTGAAAAATTAGAAATATAGTTGCAATCCACTTGTGCCAACTTTTTCAATTTTTTCCTTAATATCTTGGGAAAAATCCTTAGAATCTGACTACGGTTTGTTCTCCCTTGGAGAATTCACTTGATATCTTTATCTTGGTGCTCCAAAAGCATTCCATATACGAGCACAAAGCTAGCACAACATGTGTGCATAACTCCCATAATGAGTTACTCTTGAACAGCCTCCTGTTGTGGGGAACACGAGAAAACCCACACTTTCACAAATTAACGTAGCAGATTTAATCACGAGGATCACAAAACTAACGACGAGAGAGCTCCAAGGAGAAAAGACACAAAAACCCCTGATCACTAGAACTTATCTCTCACGAAAGTGTACATTTGATACAGCACTATTGTCACCTAAAGACCCTTTGTTGACAGAAACGTGAACCTTATATAGATAATAAACATTCTGTCACGCACATGCATTTGTGACAAACAAAACCACGCGTGTGACACCGGGTGGGATTAAAGTCATTAAGTGATACTTTCAGTACAGTTTCCGACACTGTTAAAACTGCTTGTTCAGGCAATTCTCAAAGCCGGACACATCACTGTCATGAAAGGCAAACTGCAAAACTGACCTAACGGTTCTTCAACAGCTGCTACCACTGTTCCGTACACTTCAAATCCAGAGAGCGACAGGTAGTGGGTCTGACCGCTTGCATTCTTGCCAGCTTGCTGTAGACGCAGGTACCGCCAGCCTTCTGGGTCCGAGGGAGGCTCCAACGGCCAAGACGCTGTAGATCTGTTGATTCATAAATTTGTACAAATTATATATCCCTCTTTGCCTTCAAATAAAAGAAATATTTCCTCACTTATGTTGAGTGTGAAAGACAACTTCATAGTTAACATAACATACCCAGGTTCATTGAGTGAGTTGTCATCTGTGTGGGTGTACAAGGTCGTCCAGTTCTTACCATCCTTGCTTACTTGGAAAAGCCAGTTACGAAGAGCTGACCTATGGACAGATGAAAAAAGGTAAACATGTTGGATTCATGTTGTTCTTGTTACGAAACGCATTCGTAACAAAGCATTACGTCACTAAGTTTACAGTTGATGGAAGGAGTGAGTGAGCAAGTGATCGAGTGAGTGAATCAGCCACCGTTACCGATAACCTGTTCATTACGCTTGTGCATATTCACGGGTTAAAAAGTAATGAGTCTGGAGTAACACCTTGCAGTTCTGACTTTTGAGTCAGTGGATGAAATCCTAAAGTGTGACCATTCAAATGAAAGCTACTGAGCAGTACTTTCCTGTGGTACTGTTTATTATGCTGTACAAGGTGGTTCTAACTTTTGAGTCTGTGGATGAAATCCTCAAGTGTGACCATTCAAATGAAAGCTACTGAGCAGTACTTTCCTGTGGTACTGTTTATGATGCTGTACAAGGTGGTTCTAACTTTTGAGTTAGTGGATGAAATCCTAAAGTGTAACCATTCAAACAAAAACTCTTACTTCAGTAGTTCTTTCCTACATACATGTATGGTGCCATTCATTTTTCAGTATTTTTCTTAAATTTGGGTTTTGGCTGCGCTTGGATCCGGGGGGGGGGGGGGGCCTCCCCCCGGGGGGCTTGGATGTGAGATCGTTAATAGCAAAGAAAAACCCACCTTCCATAACCACGAGCATGTCTCAGAGTGTAGCAAGTTGGAATGAACCACACACCTAGATCAATGGCAAACCAAGCATTTCTGAAAAGAAAACAGTTATTAACACTAAACAGGCAGCATGAAATAACACAGTATGCAATAGCACCTCTTACACAGGCTAATTTGCTGGTACCCATGTTTACATATGGCTGGGGAAAGAGAGATGGTGTGCAGTTGAGTTTCTTGTATAAAGGCAACAGGACCCTGAAAGGAGCCCAGTAGCACAAGACACCCATGCAAATGGCAAAGGCACCTAAGATTATATTATATGATAGTCTAGGCTCCTAACAATAAAAATCTGAGCTTTGGGTTCCGCGACATTTCTGTTAGACAATAGCCTTGGTCTCAACGCAACAACATGATGCCTGCAGCCTGAATATGGACTTTATCAATGATTGTCCAACATACACAACACTCAACAACAGTACTTTCATCAAACATTCACTCAGGGTTCGTACGCTTTTCAGATTTTAAAATTCCATGACTTTCCATGACCTTTTCAAATTTTTCATGACCAAGAGTTCAACAGTTGTTTTCAAAATTTTATTAAAATGATCATTTTTTTTAATTTTTCATCTTGCCTTATTATTCCCACAACATATGCTACCTTAGTGATTTTGTACCATGAACATAATTTTCCATGACTTTCTATGACCCACACTTAAATTCCATGACTTTCCAGGCCTGGAAATTAAATTAAATTTATACAATTCCATGACTTTCCAGGTTTTTCCATGACCGTATGAACCCTGTCACTGACACACACCCCTTGCCAAAGAAAAATGAGGAAAATATGTCTACACCTACTTGTCATCATTAGTATGACAGTTGAGTGCGGCTGCATCTCTGCTAAGGATGTCCTCAACTTTTCCATAAGGCAGTCCTCTACCCTCTGAAGTGCTAACAGACACAATTCCAACAGAGCCTGGGTTGACCCAGTCTGGTATGTTCTTGCCATTTGTACCAAGCCAGTAAATGATTCCATTCTCATCAAAGTCCTGCATATGGGTGAAGGTTATCTTGTTGCCTCCTCGAAGGACACGCACAAAGTTGTAGCTGCTTCTCTCATAGTCGTACCACTGCTTGGCAACCTAAGGAAAATAGTGAAACAAACTAAACACCTGCTCTTTTTTTAATTTTAAAGGTATCGTAAATGACAAAGTTTGTTGGGACAATTTACAAAATTGATACATCTACCTCACACGCTAGTAGTAAATTTTGGCAGTTTCATGGTGTTGTGGATGTTACAATCACCAATGAAATCAAACAAAACATTTAAAAGATGATAAACAATGCCCACACCACAACAACAATCAACCATAGTTTTTGCAATACCAAGAATTAATAATATTATTCTAAATTTATAATCTTAGATCTTCTTTTACCATTTTCAAAAGATATCTTTCTAAATCTCCCACACTAGCCAGAGGCTCCATTTTTAATGTTCTCCCAGTTCTGTCAATTAAAGAACTCTCCCCTGGTGCTCGCTCCAACTGGAACCTTAGTCGCCGTGCCAAAACCTGGGTAATAACAACAAAGGAAACAATTTAAAACTGGACCAACTTTCTGACTACAGTACATTAAAAATTGCAACTGTAAAAACTACATGTAAGACCTGCGGCTGTTAGACATGGTACTACATGGTATATTTCTTTGAAAACAAGATAAACTGTAAAATTAGGTAAAGAGAGAAGGGTAATTTTCCATTGGCTGAGTCAAATGAAATAGGTGGAAAATGTTTTCCTCATGCACCACTGAAAGGCAAGCAGTTGTTTTTGTTGTGTCTGCCTTTACTGACCTCCCACCCACCTACCATAAGATTTAAATTTTGCATGCTGTGGGAATATAATGTGCAACCGGACGTTTTTGATTTGACAGTAAAGGTCAGAAAGGGGTGGTCGGCTGGTCATGGCTACCCTGTGGCAGTCGGCTGGACATGGCTACCATGTGGTGGTCAGCTAGGCATGGCTACCCTGTGGCGGTCAGCTGGACATGGCTATCCTGTGGTTGTTGGCTTGGCATGGCTACCAATGATGTGTGAGAAATACAATGTAAATTTTGAAAGGCTATCAGAGTACTAACTACTGTAAAAGAGTGAGCGCTGGTAGGGTGTTTTCTGGGCATATAGAGCAGCACAGACTGCAGTACTTTATATTGGGGTTAATATTGTATTAGAACAATAATTTAATATTAAAATTTAATATTAAATTATTGTTTTTGTTAGTTATTTAATAACTACAATAAACACACCTGAAGACCAGACCCAGGGCACTCATAAGTGAGAAGAGGTAACCTCTCAGTTGACTCTAAAACAGCTACAAGCTTCTTCACAAGGATTGTGGCTGGTGTAATTTCACCACTTCTGTAGTGAGAAAAACAGCACTTTAATGAATAAAATAAGGTAAACAAGTTGAACATAACCTCACAGTGAGTTTGAGCAGAAATGTAAATCCTAAAGAACCTTTTATCTTGGATTAAGGGATACTTTCTTATACATGCCACAGAAGAATGCATTGCTCAATTTTAGTCTGAAATGAGCATGTTTTGCCTCCTACATGTTGTGTAGTCAAAAATGCCAAACACATTGTTATACACTTTATTCCAAAATGGCGGGCAATTTATTATTCTTTTGTATGCATGTCAATTAGCCCTCGTTGCCTCGTTTTCGCGTGAAAATTCTGTTGCATTTTGCACATGCTGACGAGGCAACAAGGGCTAATTAACATACAGATAAAAGAATAATAAAATGGCCGCCATTTTGGAATAAGGTGTATGATTACTTCTGACATAATCATTTCCAGTCATGAACAAGTGGCATGATCTTAACCTGCGGTAGTTCTTTGCAAATATCGTGGCATGTACATGTAATTTGAGTGTACTGTAATCATTCAAGTGTTTCTTCCCCAGTCAATGATGCTCTGTTGATGTTTAATCTTGGTCTCTGTGTGTTATTTTGATGCGACACACATTGTTTTTTGGTTTTGGTCTAAGGAAGGGCATTATTTTCTGGGACTGTTAGCACTTGTTAATTGTTATCACTCCAGAAATCATGAGGGTCAAAGTAATCTTTAAGGAGAAATTAGATTGTTAACAATTTTAGTTTGCATACTTTTCCTGATTAAGTTGCTCTTCTGTTTCACCAAAAGCTGACTTGAAAACTTCAACTCTTTCAGTGATGCATTCTGCAGCACGATTGTTAGCATTTTCATTGTCAGAGGATATCGCTTTACCAGTCTGTGAAAGGAAGAAAATAAAGTAATGTCAATATAACAAAACATTGTAACAATGGACGAGGTTCACGTGTGCTATTTTGAATAGGTCTGGAAGCCAAACTTAGAACTGTAGTCATAAATCATTTTATTTTGGCACTGCCTTACTACTACTTCTTTCTGTGAATGTCATATTTTTTACCAAATTGCCACAAATAGTCCTTTGACAAACTGTGGATTACAGGTGCATCTGTAACCTCTTTGTTTTCCTCAATAAAATGTTGTTGTTGTTAAGTTAGGTATCTGTCTCACCTGATATAGGCAGCGTAAAAGAGCTGTGACAAGACCAGTTGATTGTAGTTCATAAGATGAGACTGTGGCATCATCTTGCAGCACCTGCAGTAAACCTCTCAAGGCAATAAACATTTCTTCCCTCCAAGATTCTTTACAATCTGTTCCCTGCCATGACAAGTGTTTAATGTGATTAACCCATCCACGCAGTTAATTACAGTAAAAACCTCTGTGCTTATTCTAACAGTTACATTGTATATGAATGCTTCTTTCAAAAACTCCAAGTAAAAACAGCAACAGTATTCCGCATTTTAAACTACAATGCACTACACTGAATTGCTCTAACAATTTCTTTCCAAAAAGTATATGCGGCATTTTTTTCTTGAAATGAGCAGATTTAAATTCATTAATTAAAAGAAAATAATTTATGAGAAAATCCACCATTATTTTCACAATGCTAATGTTGGAAATATTGGAAAAACCTAATCTTCATGGTGAGCTTGTCCAGCTAAATATAACTAAAGTTTGTGTCATAAAATTAATGTGAGGCAAAGTTTCGTTTTTTGTAATATGAGCCACAGGCCTCCCACAGGGCCAGACCTTAACCCATTTTCTGTAGCATGAAACAATAAACACTTAATGACTGGTCCCGAGGGAAACAGTGAATTTTGTTTCCCGAGAATCTTGATGTTTCCCGAGACGAAGTCGAGGGAAACATTGAGATTCGAGGGAAACAAAATTCACTGTTTCCCTCGGGATCAGTCATTAAGTGATTTGTTATATAGCAACAAAAAAAAAACAGTTTGAAAAACGCGCCGAGCACTCGATCCATCATAATCATGCCACCTTTTGCCACGGTCTGATCACGTGCGCTAGAGGGCAACAGTGCAATGTTACCCTCTGACGTCAAAATTGTTGCCCGCTTTCGCAAATGTTGCCCGCTTAGCACAATTGGTGGGAAACAGTTTGTTTGTTAGATGTCATGTGACGATGAATCAACCAATCAACGCGCGCGTTCCATTGAGAAAAACCGCAGCTATATAACAACAGGGAGTATTCCATTCTATTGCTACTCCCTCTTGGATGAGAACATACCTTAGTGAGGTTCTCCTGAGACAAACAAGCTGAATGTAGTTGTGTAACAATCTCCTGTAGCCTAGCAACGACTTCACGAGGTGCCGCCTGAGCAGCCAGAAGGTATTTCTCCTGGATCTCGGCAGCCAAATTTCTGATCTTCAACTTCTGCGCCTCAACTTTTGACACAAACCGTTTTCCTCTCTTCCCCATCCAACCAGCTGCAAACTCGGGTCCCAGGGATGTCTCAGCATTGAAAGTGTGCTTCGTTCCTCTGTTTGATTCAAAGACAAAACCAGCCAGGTCTTCACGGAGAATGGTGGCTTGCTGTCCATCAGCATTGTGCACCGACACTTCTTTGTCTTTGGTGCATGAGAGAGACCAGTTACCAACAGAGAGTCGGTTGGAGCCTGGGGTAGACAGCAGTGGTTGGCTTGGGGTTCCAAGCTTCACCTGTCCACGAGCCCGCTGAAGTTTTTCAAGAAATTCTCCTCTGCTCTCTAAAAAGAAAAAAAATCAGTCAAACATATATACACAACACTTTGAGCTTTTCAAGGTTCTCATCTGAAAAAAAATAAGCCACAGAATACTACTGTAACCAGATGTTGAGCTGGAAATAACAGTCAGTCATGGGAAATCGTTCTACCAAATTTCTAAATTCTGTGATTAGCTTCTAATTCTTAAAGTTTAAAATAATGCTTAGATTTGTTTGGATGATGCTTACATGCCTGGTAAAACAGCACATGGATTGGATATTATTATTCCTGAAGGTGTGGGGGCTACATAATTATTATAAGGGGATAGAGGTACCTAAACAGACTAGTAACTATCTATTTGATAAAATAGTGAGTGCTGTCTGAGGACAACAGCTACTGTTCCCTGAAAAAAGCCACACTGTGACATCTTTTATTTACATGTACATAAAAAGCTGTGTGATTTGAAGTTGCCCAAAGCCTAAGTTGATAGTTGGCATCCTTACCAGAAGAGTCTGATCCCCCTTCAGGACTGCCGCTGGAGTACATAGTGGCCAGCTTGCCATCCAAAATGAACCTAAACCAGCCATTGCTGCCGTTAGAAAGTTCCAAAGCACAGGACTCATTCCACAGATAGAGACAGTCACGGCTGCGCACGATGCACCAGTCATGCCAGTGGTAGGGTTTGCCTTGTTCCACTTCAGAAGCATCCTCTTGAACTGTATCCTCATCCTACACATACATTATAACATGGTAAAACAAGTTAACTCTGGCACTCTCAAGAGTGGCCAATATTGAGAAAGAATGAAAAAATATAAAATTTAATTTTGCGATATACTGAGAAATGAACAGTACTATTTGAAAGAACTGCTCAAGAGTTTTCATTTGAATTGTCACATTCTGAGGCTTTGTCCATAGATTCAAAAGTTAGAACCACCTTATTCTTGGCTTTCACTTACGTCATATCAAAATTCAGAAGCACTAAACAATAGGTTTCGAATCCAAAATGTTTATGGAATTGTAGAGAGTTTAAAACTACACATCTTGGCCAAATTTGGAAGCGCCAAAGCGTTTCGTTCAAGCGTTACAGGCGAACGAGTATTAGACATTTTTAGTAAGAAATGTATGGAGCGGCCATCTTTGATACCACTCAGGGGCACAAAGATGGCGGCCAAAAATTCAAAGTCTTAATTACACTAAAAATCAAATCAAAACGTATTGTATTTGTTATAAGCTCCATTAACTCAGCTTATAAGCACTTATAATGCAAACAATAACTTTCAGCTGATTCAATTTTGTTTATTTTCACGGCTTATCTGTAATAGCGTGACGAATTGTGTGACACATTTAAAACCTTTGTAAATTGGAAGCAAAACATCCTGAAAACATGAAATTTTCTGTGAAAGATTAATAATACTTGTATCCACATACTATGTTAGAAACAGCTTTGTAGGATGTATAGTTTAGATTTTTTAAAATTTATGACGTCATGTGAAAACCAAGAATACAGCATAATAAACAGTACCACAGGAAAGTATTGCTGAATAGCTTTCATTTGAATGGTCACACTCTTGGGTTTTGTCCATAGACCTAAAAGTTAGTTCACTATCAACCCCTTGAGCATACAGCTGTAGGTTTGATTTCAAGGGTGAGGGTCGATTGACACTTCACCAACTTTTTTTCATTTACACTGTACATACACAAAATTATCATGGTCAGAAATGTTTCACATTAAATAAATTACTAATTAATACAGATTTCAGGGGTGTAGCTAAGAAACAACTTAGCAGGCTCAGAAACAAGCCCAGCTGGTTTTTCTTGCTTGTGAACACATGTACCTTCAAAATCACCCCAAGTCTTTGTTTTCTAGTGAAATTTCAGCCGGTGAAAGTTCTCTTTCAGCTCGTTGTATTAGCTGGTAACCGGCTCTTAGCTACATCCCTGAGATTTGCCGACCTTAAATCCTAGAGGTATAATTTGAATTTGCAAAGGACCAGGAAATTAAAAAAGCAAGATATGACTGTGCTACATGTATACAAGAATAATTACATATGTACGTTATCTATAAAAATTACCATATTTCACTCTCACAGTAAAACCATAAATAATGTAACACACTTCATACTTTTGAGTCAATAGATAAAATAATTATTGTACAGTGTGACCATTCAAATGAAAGCTGTATTGAAAACTACTAGAACAGTTTTCAGTTGAATGTCGAGGGTAATTCTGCAATTGCTTTGGTTTTGCAATACTACGCTGATTGGCTAACAAATCATGTGCCAGTTTATCAACCAATCAGTAGAACATTTGTGTAAAAACAAAACCAATCATGACTTACTCGCATGCTTGGCGCTCATGGCTACATGTATTTGCTTTGAGTTCTGATTGGTTCATTGGATTGTCTGCGTCTGTTGTGATTGGCCAGAGTGAGAACTTTGGTTTTGGTTTTACAACACTCAATTGAAAACTAATCTATGGTACTACAGCTTTACTTGTTTTTTAGACATACTTTTTTCTCTGTTTCCTCCTCCTTTGCTTTCACTTCTGGTTCCTCTTGCACTGGTTCAGTGTCCTGAAGTGGCCCAGCAAGCTCTGCGATGTGACTGATAACACCCAGACGAGCCAAGTGGCTGATGTATGTCTCTTGGCACTTCTCCAACAAATCTTCTATAATATGCAGACTGGTTAAATGACCATCGTCATCATCCTATAAATAAAACAAATGAGTTGCAGTGACCACTTTATCCATATCTGTTCAAGATTGTGACGTAAGGAGTATTGCTACCGGTCAAATTTACTTTCAAGTTAGATTTATTTTAACCTGGGTCATTTTTTTAACCTAGGGTAGTATTTTCATTGTACATACAGTGGAATCCCGATTTTTCGAATACTCGTTTTTTCGAAACTCCCGATTTTTCAAACCAATTTCCGTTTCCCTTGGAGGTTTGAAAAATCAGGATTCCACTGTAATGAAAGTTTTGACTGAGTAGAGCCTGTGTAATAACACAAAGAAGTTTAGAAGAAATTGCATTGTTCTCCTGTGTTGTATAGTGGTGAAGGCAATGGTCTACAGATCTGAAGGGTGAGAGTTCAGCTACAAGGTAGGTACTAAAAAAAATTCTTCATTTTGTTATTACAAAGCATGTTCGTTATGGAGGGTCACGAGGTAAAGTGGGTGGGAGGGTAGGTAGAGCAACAAGAAGTAGGTGTGGAGGGGAGGAGGATAAGGTGAGAATTAGGGAATGGAAGTTGGTTGGTAGAGAAACTGAGAGCAAAAGAAATTTTTCCATTTATTTATCTTTTTTCTTAATATATTGTATTAATATATTATATTATAATATATTATATTGTGGAGACACGGTGGTCTTGTGGTTAGTGCGTCGGACTTTCAACCTGAAGGTCGGTGGTTCAAAGCATGGTTTCTGTTGTCGTGTTGTTTCCTCAGACAAGAAACTTTACTCCACACTGTCTCTCTCCACCCAGGTGTATAAATGGGTACCGGCGGCGACAAAATGCTGGGGGTAACCCTGCGATGGACTAGCATCCCATCCAGGGGGAGTAGCAATATTCCTAGTTGCTTCATGCTACAGAAACCGGGTTAAGCTCCGGCCATTTGGGCCATCTGGCTCGTGTGCGACTTTTTACAAAGCATGTTCGTTATGGAGGGTCACGAGGTAAAGTGGGTGGGAGGGTAGATAGAGCAACAAGAAGTTGGTGTGGAGGGGAGGAGGATAAGGTGAGAATTAGGGAATGGAAGTTGGTTGGTAGAGAAACTGAGAGCAAAATAAATTTTTCCATTTATTTATCTTTATTCTTAATATATTGTTTTTAGAATCCCCCCCAAAACCACGCCCCCTTTTTTAAACCACACTCCATAAAGAAAAAATAATCCCTTTTCAGACAGTTGATAGAAAAAAATAACCTACAATAGGTTAATAAAACTTGACCTAAATTGAAAAAAAAAATGACCTGAATTTAATTTTGACCTGTAAACATACACACCTGAATTTTAACTGAAATGTTGGGGAAAAATAATTAGTCACTGTTAACTCTAAAGGCAAGACTGAAAATATTTGAAATTTATTGGGGCTGAAAGGTTGAATGAGACACTTGTCATCAACTCTCACCTCATGGTCTAAAACCACTGTTAGGACTTCTACAATAACTGATGCAAAATTCAAATTCTGCGACAACTCTTCCATCTGTGCTTGAGATGCATAATGGATCATCTTGCGCATCAATGCCAAAGTTGCCTTCCGGATGCTTGGCATCATTGTGTCCTTGTAGTTCTTAGCAAACAGTGGTAGAAGATTTTTCAGGTAGATAGGTGCCATTTCAGGATCTCCCTTTACGTCCTCTGGTTCTTCTTTCTTCTCTTCAGTGTTGGCTGTATCTTGGGCTGCAGCAGCTGGCTGTGATGGAGTCGAGGATGAGCTGGCAGTACTGTTTCCAACAGGTACCATCCATTCACCTTCAGAGGAAACAATAACCATTTATGATACACTGTAAACTTCGCAGTGTATTTCATTTACATTGTATCATCATTGGTAAACATTGCAAGACCTATTCTTTCCAAAGCAATAAATCCCTGGCCAAAGGAAGACAAAATGAGATACAAGTTTCTCAATTTATATAATTTAAGTTAGTATTTTATATTGTAAGCACCTTTTAAATACTCTAATTAATTCTACTTTATAACTTTTGATATATTCTTATCAAATGAATAAAGACAATTATTATTATTATTATTATTATTATTATTATTATTATTATTATTATTATTATTATTATTATTATTACAATTATTATTATATACATATATTTTTATGTATATATTCCGGGTGTCGTTCCATCCATTCTATGGTGGGTGGTACACCACATTTTACAACTCCACCTCACTCAGTTGGACATCTCGGTTCAAAATACTGGCAATACATGTATATTGTTGGAACATGTATGTTCATCTTTTATGTCTTGTACATGTACTATTGCCATGTTTGAGTTGGTACAGGACATGTTGTTGGATAAGATCTTCTGCTGGTCTTCTTATACAGTGTCCTGCCCATTTTAACTGTCTTTGCTTCACAAATAATGAGAGAGGTCGTTTGTTGACCATGTTGTTTAAGAAATGCCACCTTGCATACAGAATTGCATTGGATGGCCAAACAGACTTGTCAGTGGATGCGAGTTGTTAACAAGTTGCAAAAACCTATTTGTGCACAAGCCCTTACCAAAGTAATTTCGGTACCCAAATAAAGGCAAAAACTTGATGTGTCAAAAACTTGAGGCTAGCAATGAGAAACAAAGCAACAAGTCAACCCAAGTTTCTAACTTGTGCTGATTTCCATCTCCAATTGGCCAAGGAGTTTATTTTTTACACCCTTACCCTGTACCTCAGATGATCTGTAACACAAGCAAGATTTGGGGTTACACAAATCCCTTCTGGATATTAAGTATCTTTTACAAGCAACCTTGTATGTACCTGGTGATTGAAGAATGTGTACTACTTCTCTGTGGCCTTCGTCATTTCGCTCTCTAGCTTTATCCATTGGAGTTTTGCCATCTTCGTCTCTTAAATCAGGATTGGCACCATGCCGAAGCAGAGTCTGAAAGAAAATGTAAGCAAATTTTATATTCCAGATCACAAGTTTAATTTCAGGATCTTGCAACTGTCACTATGGATCTATGATTCTTTAAACTGCTGACCATTAAATTATCACTTGGATCAAACCATTAATGTTTGTTCTGAGAATTTAGTCACAACCATTTTAATTCATATTGCTTGTTGATGCAGTGCTAAAGTGGTAAAAACATCAGTGACCAACGAGCCACCTGCAGTTTTTTGTTCTTACCACATTTTGACGTCATCTGTGAAACATGTATATAACTGAACAGATGCACTGCAAAATGGAATCTATTTGTCTATTTTGCACTGTGAACCAGGCTTGCAGTAATTCCACAAGGAATTCTTGTGAATTCAAAGAAAATGCAACTCACTTTGGCAACAGCCGGTCTTCCAAAGCAGGCAGCATAGTGTAGAGATGATGATCTTTGGCCTCTATTAACATCTGCTCCTCGTTCACAAAGGTATTCCACCTGATAGGGTTGTTTTAAAAACAGGAAATGTTGTGAAATAAAACCTCAAATTTGCAAAACATGTTGAATGCATGGCTTAAGAATATTATTCTTGGTGGGTGACCTACCATTTCCAAGGTTCCAAATGCTGATGCCCAGTTAAGTAATGTCTGCCCAACATCATCCATAAAGTTCACCTCAAATCCACCTGCAATGTTTTCCAAAATTTAACATAAATTTTAGCTTATGAGATCCTTTGAGCACTAAGGATACTGGTGCTCTATAAAATAATAACAATAAATTATTAGTATTATCCAAATATTATACCATGGAACCTTACTTTTGGTCACCTCAATTAACACAGCCACTTTTTCAAGGCTTTCAGGAACAAAAGCTCAAATATGCTCCCTATGAAGCATAGGCCTTCAACAAATCTTCTCCTGCTGACCCAACTTTTGGCCTTCTTTTTCTGGATAATTTTTGCAACTTACTCCTAACATATCAAGGCCCTTTTCTACATCTTGTCTGCAACTATTCCATGGTCTGTCCCTCTTTCTTTTCTCTCAAGTGGTCAGGAAAGTGTTACTTACCAGTTGATCTGACTTTTTAATAGAACATCTAAAATGGTACAGTTGTACACCAAAATGGCACATGAATACAACATTCTCTAATTTTGGAAATAATCTTTCCCCATAACTTGAATCATTGGGCTTCAAAATTTTGCCAAGTCATTTCATTTAGCATTATCTGCAACATCTTATCTCTGGGAGATGTACACTGTAAGCTGCTCTCAAAGCCAGAAATGTGTGTCATGATGCAAAGATCCTTAATGTGTGTGCAGGTGTGAAGGAAAAATTACACTTTTCCATTAATAAAGGATTCAAAGATGCTAATGAAAGTTCATCATGTAAATAAACGTAAAAGGTGTAAACATACAGTCTGAACAGGTATCTCACCATTTTCAATTGCATCTATAACAGCATCAGTATCCTTGCTTCTGATGCAATCAATAAGTTGTCTGTGGGATCTTTCATTCGAACTGTCAAATCTACGAAGCCCAGCAATTCCTCCCTTGGGAATACTGACACATGACTTGGGCAAGGCCCGCCGCCCCTCAAACAGCAGAACCAGGAGTAGATCAACCAGTCTCATGGTATCTAAAACACACCTTTCGTCACCTTGAAGGGCTTTTTCAATTGCCTCAGGTAATCCAGCCCTTAACAAGTCCTGTAACAGAATTGCAAATATTTAAATTTGTTATTCACCCTGGTTCTAAACTGTACTTTTGAGATTGTGCATAAAATCTTAAGTGTGGCCATTCATCTGTAAGCTATTGGGCTGGCTTTCTGTGGTACTGTTTAAATTATGCTGTACTGTGTACAATACTGTAGGTTATTCTAACTTCTGACTTTGTGGGCAAGATCCTTAAAGTGCACCTAACCCCCAATTTTCTTTCTTTTAATCAACTCATTATACGTTGAAAAGTCGAATAGTGAAATATTTCTTGTTTTTAACGTCACGTTAGTTAGTAATAGAGATTTGAATTTACAAAATGCTAATTAGATGACGTCAAATCAAGACTTAACCATTATTTCTACTTCAATTTACAATATGCAGTTCACAGCTTAAGGATAATCAATTTAAGAAATACTACAAAAAAACTGTTAATAGTCAATTGATTTGTAAAAAAAATATTACTTGGAGTGGAAACAAGTAGTTGTATAATAAATGATTCTTGATTTGACGTCATCTTATTAACATTTTGTAAATTCAAACCTCTATAATTCACTAACGCAACATTAAAAGCAAGAAATATTTAACTATTCAACTTTTCAACGTACATAGAGTTGATTAAGCTAAAAAAACACTAAGCAGAACTTTCCTGTGGTGCTGCTTATTATGCTGTACAAGGTGATTCTAACTTTTTTTGAGTCTGTGGATGAAATGCTAATTAAAAGTGTGACCATTCAATTGAAATCTATTGAGCAGTACAATGTAACTTCCTGTTGAACTGTTCATTATGCTGTACAAGGTGGTTCTAACTTTTGAGTCTGGATGAAACCCTAAAAAGTGTGACCATTCAAATGAAAGCTACTGAGCAGTACTTTCCTGTGGTACTGTTTATTATGCTGTACAAGGTGGTTCTAACTTTTGAGTCTGGATGAAACCCTAAAAAGTGTGACCATTCAAATGAAAGCTACTGAGCAGTAGTAACTTTCCTGTGGTGCTGTTTATTATGCTGAACAAGGTAGTTTTAACTTTTGAGTCTGTGGATGAAATCCTAAAGTGTGACCATTCAAATGAAAGTCATTGAGCAGTACTTTCCTATGGTACTGTTTATTATGCTGTACAAGATGGTTCTAACTTTTGAGTCTGTGGATGAAATCCTAAAGTGTGACCATTCAAATGAAAGTCATTGAGCAGTACTTTCCTATGGTACTGTTTATTATGCTGTACAATGTGGTTCTAACTTTTGAGTCTGTGGATGAAATACTAACATGCAACTATTCAAATGAGAGCTATTGAGCAGTAAATGTACTTTCCTGTGGTACTGTTAATTATTATGCTGGACAAGCTTTTAGCCAGCAGGGTGTCCAGGCATCCTGTGGATGCCCACTTTTTGAAGAAATTCATGAAAATTGCACCTAATCCTTTAAATATTTATCACAGGAAATATCTTCAGGACGCCCACTTTTCAATTTCTAGCTAAACGCCTGATACTTTACAAGGTGATTTTAATTTGTGAATCTGTAAAATGAAATTCAGTCAGACAATACATACGTGTGTAACACTTGGTGACCCACGGCACAGTGTTGACAACAGACTAACGATGGTAGACACTGATGTACTGCTACTCTTGGAGTCAGGGGTAGCCCCATTGCCACCTGTTTTCTCTCCTGCAGAAGCCGCAGCGCTTGCTAACCTCTCCAATAATTCATTGCTGAGTCCATGTTCAGCTAAGGGAGCAGGATCAACACCACGGCGAGTGAAACGATCAGCAAGAGATGCAAAACACCGCAGGGCACCATCAGATACCTGGTAAAATACAGTGAATCATGTGAACCCAGTGGGTGAATATGGGGGTGCATGTCAGGAGAAAAAAGCGGAGAAAAGAAAAAACTCTATTTAGCTTCACTAGACTTGGTAGGACCACCACAACAGCTTTCGCTAATTACTGTGGACCCATGCTTGTATCCCAGGGGGGTATTCAGCTATAATATTGATGAGGAGGTGTCAATGAGGCCAAATTGTTGGACCCTAAAAAAAGTCCATCAGCCCAGAACGTTACCTCCCAAAAAATCTTTTTCTCTCTGCAAAAATCTCTCCTCACCAAAATCTTCACCCCAAACAAAATTGACCACCACAAAAATTCTAACTCAAATGAAGAACTCAGAATGCAAATTTCAAACCCAAAACAAGTCTTTGCATGTCCCTGTCACTATTATACCTGAATACCCCCCTGGCGTTTGTATGCCCTCTCTCCCCCAAAGAAAGGTTGTACCACTCAGCAATAACTATATCCCCTACTCTTTTTGAACAGTGAGTGGGTTATTTCGATCATGTTCCCTACTATTTGTATTGAGAAGATGTAGAGTAGAAGATCTGTCATCATCCGCTTTGCAATGTGGTGCTCTAAGAAATGTGCTATCCAGGTGGCATTTAAGGCAAGCACAAAGTAGGAAGGAAAAAAATTAATGCAGAGAGGAAGGGGCTTATAACTAAATCTGATTCACAAAAGTAGGCTTATTAGAGAGGGGAAGTATAACACATGTACATGTAGGACATCTACAGTGTAAGATAAAGCACTTTATAACAGTGAAAATAATAAGTTAAACACTTACATATGGGTCTTCATGTTTCAGTAGGGTTGAGAGCGATTTTACACAAGTCTCCAAGTTGGAATCCTGTGGTTCCATCCTTCCACACAATCTAGATACAACATTCATTGCAGAATGAAGGGTATCCTTATGGACAGAACTCCCAAACTCACGTATAAATGTCAATGAACATTGAAGACCACCAGCCTCAAATACAGCTCCTGCCTCACGAGTACAGATGAGTTCCAGAACCTGAAAAAAGAAAAACATGTTCTCCTGTCAACAGAATTCTTACATAGAAACTTTTTACACTCCAGAGAATAAATTAGGGATTTCTGATTTATAGGCCTTAGTAGTAAATTATTAATATAGTGCCCAGGGGGCCAGACTATTGCAGTACCTTTTCTTTTTGGGTGACTAGCAAACTTACCTTTTGCATAAAGCTTAACTAGCACCAGGCACCCTAGATTTCATGGTTGGGAGCCTTTGGGCTCTTTGATTCTTCCAAGAGCACAGCCTTGGGCCTTGGCACTAATAGTACCAAACTAATTTTCATTTCACATTTGACTGGTTTTTTACCTCATGCGCGAAGCGCCATGAGGTCATAAAATGGGCTTCGTTTTTCTTGTTTTTTATAATTTGACAATCAAAAAGTGGGCCAAGGCTGATCAGAGGAATAAGATCATGTGGAATATAAGCGTTTTTCTTTGTGCTCAGTTATGTCAAAGATGGTAGCCGGACATGTACATGTACATGTAGGAACTCTCCTTAACTTTGCTGTGTTGTTTTTATGGTCTGTACCATCAGAATATATGGATTGTCGCCTTCAAAATAAATTATCATTTCAAGGACATAAAATTACATTTTTATGAGGTCTCTTATCAAGTAATTTTTTTTTCTGAGAGACCACCATGGTTTTTGCATTTTTGCCGCAGACAAACACAACTATTTTAGATTGAAGCACGTATTATAGACCTCTTTCATAATGGCGGCCGATTTTGTTTTTCTTTTATATGTATGTTAATTAGCCTCACTGGCCTCATTTTAGAGTAAAACTTCTTTTGAATTTTGCACATGTTACCGAGGCCAGTAAGGCTAATTTACATACATATAAAAGAATAAATGAATCGGCCGCCATTATGAAAGAGGTCTATTGCTTGGTGGTAGTAGTGGCAAATTGCTGTTTGTATTAGGTGCCACCTTCTATTGAGAGCCATGTAAAAGCCTATTTGGGTCTCTTGTACATGTATTTACCTTGACGCATTGTTCTCCCAAGTCTTTACTAGTCCTTGATGATAAATCAACTACAACCAGCCTATTACACAAGGCTTTGATGGCTCCTTCAACAGCCACAATCCTTCTTGTGCATTCTGCTGACACATCAAGGTAATAAGTGATGGCTCTCGCTGTTACTTCAAGAACATTCTCTGGGGCACACTCATCCAAGAAGATCCGGCACAAGGCTGGTAAGAACGTCCGAGGTGGACAACTACAAAGACAAAAGCCCAAGAGTGTCAAAATAATAACAAAATTCAAGAAAAATCCCAAATTTCATTTTGTGAAATATTGAAAAACAAATGGTACATGTACCATGCAGAAGAACTGCTGAAGAGGTTTCACATGAATGGTCACACCATAGGATTTCGTCCACAGACTCAAAAGTTAGAACAAATGGTACCATGCAAAAGTACTGCTAAAGAGGTTTCATTTGAATGGTCACACCATAAGATTTCATCAACAGACTCAAAAGTTAGAACAAATGGTACCATGCAAAAGTACTGCTGAAGAGGTTTCATTTGAATGGTCACACCATAGGATTTCATCAACAGACTCAAAAGTTTGAACTACATGTACTTTACATTCTCCAAAATTGACTCCAGGAGTGAAAGGGTTAACATAAGCAAAATTGTGCAGCAACAATGATGTGGGCCAGATCTTTGCAGACATGGATCAGTAAATCAGTATTTCAGATACTTTAAAACAGACGGCAGACTGATCACAACGGCAATGCAAAGAAAATGGAATCAAAGCTACAACAATAAAAACTTGAATATACAATGTATATAAAAGCCAAAATATTTCAAATTTGTCAAATTATTAAGTTTGCCTTTTTGTTTTTGTTGCCGTTGGCATCAGTCTGCAGCCTATTTAAATATACAAAGAGAAATCAGTTTAAAATGTCATCTCTACATACTTGAAAAAGTGGGTCAAGTCCATATAGATATGTTGTGGTTCAAATTTTTCTTTGGTTGGAAAATTTTCAAACCATTTTGATTTTTGTTTCCCTTTGTCTCAGAATATGGTAATGAATCTGAGACAAACAAAAATTAAAATTGAACTGGTTTGAAAATTTTCAAACAAGAAAAAAAATAGAACCACAACAGATATCACAATACAACTATGTTAGACATGAGACACAGATAAGGGTATCTTACAAGACGGCATCTCTTGCTTTTTTTTCTGTAAATTTTCAGATGTTTTACATGTATTCAATTTATGTGGTTATAATATTAAGTTCAAATTTTATAGTTAGTAATTTTTATGATTTCAATTTAGATGTAGAATTGTATTTGACTACAAGACCAGTGAAATAATTAAGAAGCTGTTTGTCAGAGTTTATGTATATTAAATATAAAAGAAGTGATCAGAGAACAAGTGTAAATTTGATCTGAAATTTTCAGAGGGATAGGGAGGGGTTTAAATAAAAAACTATCTGCGAAACAATGTGTGCAAATTATTAATGCATGCAAAGATATAAACTCTGATGTAATGTTTAAAATAATTATTATTGTGAGCATAATTACTCTACTCTTTACATGAAACCTTTTATTCACATATATAACAATGTGCATTTAGCAACCATCACATCATATGCCTCATAATTTTGATGGATACTTATAAATGCGTATTAATTTATAAGTCACTTGAAAATCTATTAATGTCAAAGTATAATGAATGCAAGGCAACCTTTGTACAAGAAAATAACTTAAGGTTTTAGAAAAAAAACTTGTTATTACATGGGATAAATGTAAAAGAAAACATCCCTTTCACTTTATAACGCCAGTCACCTACGTTAGATCATCAAAATAAAATATTTTTTAGATCATCAATCTAGATTTATCTATAAGCCTAAATCTTTTTTTATTTCTTATTCCCACACAATTTCACCTTCAAGCATCAATGTCAAAGCGTCATAATATTGAGAAAAACTGATTATTCAAAAGTCGTTTAGATTAAATAATTACTCAGTGAATAAGATAATTGTTTGCCTTGATATCCAATTAATTCACACAAAAAGTCAGTCCAGCTATTACGGACCACAACATCAATATTAGTACTTTCATGTATTAAGCCTTTGTGGGCACTACCCATGGTTGAAAAGAATTTGGAAATTTACAGCACAAATTTGCTTCATTTCCGAGCATTTTAATCAACAACTTAGCAGTATTGTTTAAACGGAATTCGTTTATTCTGAAAAAGGAATAAACTCGGACTGGGGAAGTTTCGGAAACGAAACGAATTCTTACCTCTCAAAACACCGGTCTATATTGTCCGACATCAAAAGTAACATACACAACTGCTCCAAAGCGATCAGTTGCATGTCTCGTTCGTCTCCTTGTCCCATACTTAGCCATTCTAAGAGTGTATCAGGATCGACGTCCACCATTTTTGCAGACAATGAGAGTCAATATTCGACAAATCGCGGATAGAAAAAAAAATCGAGCTAGGAGAACCGAGGACACTTTGTCAGACAGCGTTCAAAGTTCACTTTCGAGTATTAAGCTTATATGCAATGTAGTTTCTTGGTTTGCCAGCTGTTAGCCCGTGAATAGCCCTTCGTGTTCCACAGTCGATGTTCTAATCTACGCGGTGAAAAGCAGAGAATCCAAGATAATAAATCGTCTGTACGTCGTGTCACGGAAATGCGTCCTTTTACAGGGTGTCTCTCGGTCGCCTCGTGTTTCCTGCTAACACCGACTAGTCTTTCCCTCAATTAGCCGTCATAACGCGAGATAATCCTACAACTGGGCCTTTCACCACACAAAAGGACACCATTTCAGTTTCAAAAGCACTTGTGATTGAAACTAACGGTGATTTACAGCCCACATCATATCTCTTCTAACTTTTCACTTTTCCTTTCATGTAATGTTGTCAGATACTTTTCGCGCAAACAAAGCCTCATTTGGGTGTCAAGGACAAGAGGGGGAATTGGGACTTAGTCGCCCCAGTTCTCACTGACAAAATATGGTGATTCTTCGCTTAAGTGTGTTTTTCAGGAACGTACAGTACATTTTCTGTCATAAACCCGATAAATGGAGTCGATTTTAGAATGTAGAACACCTCCAGCATCGCCAGAGCTAAGTCGACTAGTGACAAAGCGGCGATGTCCGTTTGGAGAGTCCCCACAGCAACCAAAAATACCGGCCACTGAAGCTGCCATGATGGCGCGCAACGGGAGTTCATGTACAGTTGATCAAAGTTCTAGCGGTATGTACGGCTAGTTGAACTTGAAAGATTGTAGATGCAGATAAATTCACAATGTTCGAAAGTTGGATAGCATTAAAACTGTCCAATGTTGTTTGTAAATAATGCACAGATGGAGAAAGAATCAGCCCTAAAAACTGTGGCTCAGTTTTATCTCTTGTGTGCTGGAAGTCTGCACATGAACATGTGCGACCATGTGACACAAGTGTATTTTAATTTGCTCTTACAATGCCCCAGGACAGTGGGGAGGGTGGGAGAAGTAGAGTGGGGGGGTATTTGAGGGGGGAGGGGGGGGGGGATGCTGTTAAGGGTGTAAAATTATCGAAAACCTTGGCTATTTTTTTAGCAAAGCAAGGCAAGCTGCAGGGCCTTTCCTGTGTATGAACAGGGCCAGTGATTTTGTTACCCCTGCGTCCTGCATCCCTGACGCATAAAAATCCCCAAAGACGTAAAATAATTCATGGCATGCATCCTGTAGGACGCAAAGAATGATCGATCAACTTTGTGTGAATTTAAATCTGAAATAAAACCTACCTCAAGTCAAGAGAGTAATATCATCTGCCAATAAAATTGGTCAAGAAGAAATTTCTAAATGAATAAACAGAAGCATTTCTACGCAAATTCTCCAACAAAATTTCTTTTATTTCAAAAGCTGCCATTTTGATTTACCTGATGGAGTGGTTACTCATTATGTTTACTATATATGGAAAGCACATGGGTGAATCAAGATGGCTGACAGTGATTCAGAATTTTGCATGTAGTTACAGCGTACAGTTCACCTTTTGGACTGGGACTCTTGATTTTTTATGAAACGAGTCCAAGGACTTACCATAGCAATTTGTTCAAAGTCAATGCAGGGCTCGAAATTGTGCCAGTATCAGGCGCATTTGCAACTAAAGAGTTCGCTTTTGCGACTAAAATTTGTCTATTAGTTGCGATTTTGTGACTGTTTTACGGCCTAGCTAATAAATGAATTATATTCAACAGTCTTGACAGTGTCTTACTTGTAACTGGTAGTTGTAATTTTGTCCGAAAAATCATGCGAAATTCACGTTGAATGTTGCGGGACTTAATCATCGATTTCATGCTTCATTAACGCAGTTTCCAAGAAGTGTATCACGTGGCACACTTTTCAGACGTTCTCAGAAATTTCTTATTTTCATTTCCGGTTCTGGTAGTAGTAGTTTTTTTTGCAAGTAAAATTTTTAAACTTGCTCACATTCGAAAAATAGTTTTCTTTTCATTTCCTGGCACCTTCAGCCATCCATGCTTGGGAAACTGTGAGGCCACAAGACCATTGACTTTGGATGCCAAAACTTTGTCCACTGGTTGCACAAAACCACGAAAAAATTGTTCAAACTGATAGACTAATAATTCAAAAAAGCTATGATAACAGTGACAGACTTTCAATTACACAACTTGAGATGATGCAGTAAGATTCTAGTTCACCATGCAATGTTTGGTAATTTCGATGACATTGAAAATGGCAGATTTCACTGTTTGAGCACAAAGTGCATTTTGAGTGACTGGGGTCCTTTAAATGAGAACTGGTGAGAATTAATTGCTGGGGGTAACCCTGTGATGGACTAGCATCCCATCCAGGGGTGTAGCAATACTCCCAGTTGCTTTATACTACGGAAAACAGTTTAAGCTCTGGCTGAGTAGGCCACCTACATGTATGGCTCTATGCGACTTTACTCGCTTATCAACCCTGGACACGGGAAGTTCTGGAGATAAATTTGAATTTCACAATTTACTCATTCTTGTTATTGTATGCAGTTTGTTAAAATATTGTTTATCATTACAGATTGTGCTTTTGAACTGTTGATGAATGGTGAAAGAAACCGCAATTTCCCACAACCAGCACCAGCATTTTCTTTCTCTCTGTGCTGGGTTTGCAGTCAATATGGTGAAACATTGCCATGTGCATTCTGTGAACACACCATCTGTGAGATGTGCGTGCGTCAGTGCGACAGATGTTTTGGAGTGTTCTGTGCATTCTGTTCAACTATCAATTATGAAAATCATGAGGATCGTCCTTTATGCCTAACCTGTCACAACGAAGAACTAAGACTAAGAAGAAACAGAGGAGCTACTGCAGGGGCTGTGCAGCAGACGGAAAACTGGGGACAAGGTGGATTTGATGGCTATAGGCCACTCACCGTGTGATTAAAAAAACTGCATGCCACTCATCCATCACCATCATTTTCTTGAACCTGAACCCAAACATCTCTTTCTTTCCCAAGGTTTTGGTTGAGGGCGTGACATTCAAACAACTTAAGGGCCTTGTTGTTTGAATGCCAATTTACCCTTTTAAGCTTTAAAGTCAAAACACAAATTCTCCTAAATTTTCCCCATAATTTCTTATAACACAAATTGGGAGAAATTGTTAAAGGATCAATAGAGAATTAATCTTGGGTGATCATTATCTTAATTCTTATCACCTCTTTACTTAATAATGCTGGGGCTTACAGCCATGCTCCATCATGCGTGACCAGTAATCCACAAGACTGAAATGAATATTTGAATATTTCTTTGTAACGTCCGAGATTTGAGTGAAACCTTGAAGATCTCTCTGGAAAACACTTTGAAAGTCACGAGTTAATGGAAAAATAACTTCGCTACATGCATAAAAAACCTAATAGTTCAGATATGTAACATTTCAAATGAAATGATATTTTGTTGCTCTTTGTTTCCGAAAATGAGGTAAAATTCTCACGGGAATTCTGAATCTCAGAATGAATTTACAAAACCGACGCATAAACTTGAAGACTCCATTGAAATTTTCAAAAATACTGGTCACGTGTGACAGAGCATGGCTGTAAAGGGTTAACAATGATCCTGGTTTAAAAGGTAACAGAGAGTTTCACTTCTCTCAATGAAGGCATATTTTAAGTTAAAGGTCAAGAATAGTCAAAGTTAAAAGTGAAAGGCATAAAGAAAAACAAACTATTGTAAAAATTTCCACTGACAACATGTATTGATTATTTGAACCAGTTTGTCATGGATTAGGTTAATCTTGATTTTAACAATTCAGTCCAAGAAAGCAGTCACTAGTTTTTATAGCATTGCTTTTCACATTCAACAGAATCTGAAGGTGAATGACTAGAACATGTTCAAAGGAGCAGTGTCACAAGAATTTTGATCGTTTCTGGTCAAAACCACGCTGTACTATATCTTTACTAATTTACGAAACTAGCAGTAATCACAGATCATGGAGACGCGTTCGAAGGAATTTCCGGCGGAAATGAGCCCCTGAAAAAAACCAATAGGGGCGGCCATTTGGAAGACCGTCTACCAAAAAATCTCAAATTTGTCTCCAACAGGAAATTAGGATTGCGTTCTTCGAACGGGATAATATAATGGCTCAGTCAATTCCAAGCGTGCCCTTCCCTCGCAGGCATTTCTTTCCATCTGTCATTTGTCATTTCCTCTTTGGACAACTGAAAATGCCCCGTGGTGGGGTCAGCCAATATATACAAAAGCCCCACCGTAGGGCTTAGAAATATGTGCAAATGCCCCACCCCATGAGACAAAACAAACAAGTTAATTATCTAATGTTCAAGCAGGATAATTAATGAATGAAACAGTTTTAAAAAACAACAGAAATTTTAGTATCACTGGACTTTGACATGACATGATACTGGACAAATCTTTTCTAGGCCTTTCGTTTGCAAACAACTGCATACAAAAGCTACATTTTCCCTCAAAAATCTTTGATCGAGTTTGTGGCGACCATGGTTGCATTCATGTGCGAACAGAGAAGCGATGAATACAAAAACAGTCTGTGTGGGGTGGGTGGTGCTAAGGCTAGTGCAATAATAGAGGTTTTGCATGACAGGAACAATAGATTCTTTGTCCCATGGGAAAGAATGTTCTTTCTAATGCAAAACATTTTCATTGTTCCTGCTTTTTGAATAGATCAAATCTCTAGTTTAATAAGGATATGCATATGTACTCATCAAATAAATAGGCAGGTATTTTACTAAGGAAGTTAATGTGAAATTTCTCAATGAGGAAAAATTGACAAATGTCCTGCCCCCCGGCAGACCTTTGAAGACAAATGCCCCACCATGGGGTCCGATATTGTGACAAATGCCCCCCCCCCATGCTGAATGGGGGGGGGGGGAGAGATGGGTACACTTGGATTGACTGAGCCATGAAACACCAAGAGAAAGACTCAACCAATTCTTGATAGAGGAGCAAATCATGGTCTGTTATAGCCCATTTTGGAAACAAAAATGAAGGGAGCTTGAATAAAGTAGCAATTTATTCAGACCCAGTCCATCTATGACTAGAGACACTCATCAATAGTTTTGGTACACTAGGGTGGTAATTTATCACAAAAGTAGACCGTTATTTTTTGGTTTCTGTCAATACAAAAACTTTTTGGTTTTTGAAATGACACCAAATGTCTGTGACACAACTCCTTCAATTGCTTGGAAACAGAAGCAATTGTTGTGAACCTTGTTCTTGTACCAGGATAACTGAACACAGTGCCCATATTTGTTGCATAATAATTCAGCGTTGATTGCGAATGCCTATTATTAACTTTTCACAATAACAGCATATTTTGTGTTCCCAATGCTGTTGTTAGTTTTTTTTTTTATCATGGCATGAATTGCAGCTTTTTGATAAAACTTGTTTTAGCTATTCGCGTAAATAGTTTGGTTTATAAAGCTTTCTATTCTTCATACCGCTTTCGTGCTCATCATGTATGTATTTATGAGTATTTATTTCCTTCTACGACAATAATTGGAGTAGTTATTGGTCAAATAAAAGACTGCTACTTCTTTTATGTAGTTTGTTTTGTTAGAATTTTGGTGACTTTATTTTCGAGGGCCTATGAGTAAATAATGAGAACAAGCTATAAAAGGTAAAAACAATTATTGTCTGTGCACCGGATATTTCGCCCCGGACATCTCTCTCCCAGACACTCAAAATATTGGGCATTGTATTTAATATAATACACGTACTTCTTTATTTGCCACCCTTTTTGTTAAAACGAAACAAAAGAAACTCATTCATTAGCCTTTTCACGGTCCCCTTGACGAGACGAACGCTCCTTAATTTACGCTGCCGCACTATCCGTGAGCAGGAAAAAAAGGAGAAAAGACCAAGGGAGAGAGCCACTCTCGCGCCCTGTTCTGTCGCATTGAATTGCAATAATCCTAAACCTGCTACAGCCGCCCCTCTCCTCCTATCGATACATTAAATACATTAAATACTTAAATTAATATTATTAGCTCATGAAGAAATAGTTTTTACCTTAATTTATGTAATGTAAATCTTATTTTTCTATAAACTCAGTTTTCCTTTTGGGTCATCCACTCAATTAGCTCTAGCTATTTGGATGCTCCAAACTCACGAATTCTATCTGTTTTTTTTTTTCCTTTGGTTTTTCTTTTCTATATCTGTAATCTAGTTTTATTTTTAAATTATTTTCTTTTTTCCTTTTCTGTAAAGATCGTGTGAGTGGAATAAAAAAGAAATATAATTGTTAAATATCGTACTTTGCAATACTCTAGAGGCGGGAGTGATGAGAGGCGCCTGTAGTAGTCTGACCAGTTAACCAATCACAAAGCGTAACAATGCAAGGTCATACAGGGCATACAAAACCAAAGCATTTGCGAAATTACTTTCGACTCTCAATTCGAAGTCGAGAAAATTGCCAAATGATTCGCATTAAAGGGTCCACCCGACTTTCTGTAATTTTGGCTTCCCTTGAATCTAGGTGTCAGTTATAAACTCGTGCCTAGCTTCCTTGCAACTTCGTCCAAGAAATCAAACCTACATTAAACTCTGAATGAGGCACTCGGGAAACGAAGCTATGAACATGCACACGCCTCGGCAGTAAACGGCCGGGTCGATGATTTTTTAGAGACCCTTCCCTTAGGCCTGGCTATCCCAAGCTGATGAGTCCTAACTCGGGCCATTTCAATGGTGATATGGCTGTGTGCATGCGTTAGCTACTGGCCACGCAGCGGAGCAATTGGTTTATTATGCTCCTTAGTGGGGCCGAAGGTTTGGCGAACACTCTGATTTGGGTGAGTAGGATCCGCGGATGTGACCCCTACAAGATGCCATTCATTCATATCGGCTTTCCTTCCTGGATACCCTCCGTAATTTACGCCTAAACGAGATGACGAGCATCCCCGTATGGGAGCCCCCCCCCCCCCCCCCCCCCCCTCGGAGTAGGACACAAACGAATTCAGGGTGAAAACAGACTTACACAGTCAGTAGGAACTAAGAAAAATTGTACGGTGGCAAGAAAAAACGATTACTTTATCTCGACAGTGCAATTTTCTCTTTCGTGAACAAGCGATGCCATTTTGGCGACAGTTAGAATTTTTTTTCACCAATTATCGAATTATTTTTTCTATGAGAAAAAGAAAAATGCTATTAATAACCTAGAATCGAACCCAGAACCTTTGCATGCTAACATCCCTCCTTCACTACTAGACCACTGGGTTGATCCGGCGAAACCAAGAAAAATTCAAATATAAAAGGTAATTTTCTTAATGATACATCTATAACCCTAACCCTATCCCTAAATCCAACCTAATTGCGATTCTAGCTTAGGTCTTATAATCGCTTTACCTAAACCCAGTTTTATCTAATAATGATAGCCTACTTTCATCCCAATCCAGGCATAAACTATAGAGAAATGGCATCGTCCATTTCAAAAGGCTTGGTTACTGTAATGAATGCTAATGATGGAATCGACCGTTAAAAATGGTATCGCTTGTTTACGAAAAGAAAATCAGCCTCGACGGTAGTCACTAATGCTTGGTTTTCTCTGGCGACATAACCGTAAGCATGGCATAAGTAAAAGCATAAGCATCAGCATAAGCTGCTGAAGTATAAGAATTTTCGTCAAGTAAAAACGTACATTGACTTCAGCATAAGATTGATCCTTATAGAGCAGTTTACAATTGAGTGTCGAAAGTAATTACACAATTGCTTTGGTTTTGCATTGCTACGCTTTGTGATTGGCTAAAAAATCTCGCGCCACTTTCTCGACCAATCAGAAGTAAAACCCGCAGAACCAATCGTGACTTGCTCGCCCGCGTTTTTCCGCGCTTGGCGCCACTGACATGTATAAATGCTTCGAGCTCTGATTGGTTCATTGGATTGCTTACGACTGCTGTGATTTGTCAGAGTAATTACTTTGGTTTTGGTTTTACGACACTCCATTGAAAGCTGCTCTATGCTTATGATTAAAGAATCTGACCCACCCAGTTTGCATTGCGCGCCTACGTTGGTTCATCCGCCATTTTCAGGGCCCCCGAAAATCCATACTGTATTGTAAATGAGAAATTCACTCGTGCAAGAGGTGATATGCTTGCCCAAATATGGAATAGAGCCGTATCATAACAATAAGAGAAGCGCGCAATGCTAACTGGGTGGGTCAGACTCTTTAAGGTAATGCTTGCGCTAATGTCGGGCCCGTTTTCACTGGACGCGACATCAACGCTGTTATGCTTCCGCTTATGCAGTATGCTTATATAAATTATACCTTAATTACGTCGCTAATGTGAAAGCAAGCAAAGTAAAGGCCATCGGTGTTTCCGATCGACTGCAATCCAGTGAGCGATGTGAATTGGAAGACAATAGACAATTTGGAGAAGAATGCCGCAGGAATTAAAGGAAGGAATAGACCACTTTACAGTTGTCTTCTTAGTGTCCTGGCGTTTGAGTGAAAGCGAGGTTGAAGTTGACCTTGTTATGATACAGACGTTGGAGCTTTTCAGATGTAAATTTACCTAGTTAGCATGAGAACAGCATTATTAACATATGAAAGGCAGAAAGGTTTGTATCAAAGCAAGGTCACCTCCAGCCTCACTTCCACTCAAAGGCAAGGTCACCAAGCACACAACTGTAAAATGGACTACTGCAAAATAAATGAAAGGAATGAAGAGATAAGATGAACAAATCTCGAATCCAGATCTCCCACGGTCATCTCAGCAGTACTCTCATGCGTTTCATTCAGGAAAAGAATCTAGAATGTATCTTCCCGTACCCGCCGCCATAGCTGCCTTAAACTTGGCAAGGTTTGTGCTAAAAGTCATTAAAATTAACCTCCATAAATGCCACAAATGGGGCTCATCAAACACTAACAATTAATATAAATAACAGATCAATTTGAAGTTTTGATAGCCCTATGCGATGCGAGACCACCGGAGGTCAAGTGAAAAAAAAGTAACTTGTTAAACAAAGCGAAAGACAATGTCAACTTCATGTTGAAAAACTACTTCTTATTAAAATCCAGCGGGGGAAAGATGAGGGGCCGCTTGGCCCTCTTAACCGTCGGAACCTGAGCAGGAGGTTCTAAGGAATCGACGGGCCAAGCGAGAATGCTACGGAATAGGCCTGTCCAGATTGTGCTCGGCAACTTTTAAGCAACTTTTAGCGTTTGGAGCAACTTTTTGCAGTTCTAGCAACCTCGAGCAAATTTCGCTTTTCTGAGCAGCTTTTGAGCAGATTATTGATTTACAGCACATATGAAGCACGAAAAAATGAACAATTTGATAGTAATTTTCAATTGATGCGAATTTATTGATGTTTATCAACGTTCTGAACAAATAACGTGTCGCTTGATAAGACGTCAAATGAATCATAAGTTTTTTTCCGTTAAGACTTTATTTGCGAAGAACTCTTGAAGGCATAATAAAATTTTCAAGCTATTTTTCTTTACCGATATTAGCAATTATTAAGAAGGGTGAAAAATGATTACTTTTAATTAACGTTTGTATGAAAATATCATGAAATTTAGGTAGCAACTTTTTGCATTTCTGGCAATTTTTTAGCCCCCTTTTGCCATTTTAGGTCTGTAGCAACTCTTTAGTATTTTACGAGCACCATCGGGACAGGACTACTATGGAAGCCATCGCGCAGTACAGCACGAATGAGAACTGGGTACGAGATAAGCAGCGGATAAGGGACAAAGTTGCAGGAAGCAAAAAACAAAAAATAATGACGTAATGACGATGTTGATATGCTCACCGCCAGAGGCACGTATCCAAGCTGTTATGGGCCTTGTAGCAATTCATGTAATTGTAATGTAACTATTTTTGAGTGAGGCGGAAATGCGCGATATTGGCACGACAGCCTGAAAGAAGATTTTTTCTATTTCCTTCCTCTGACGAAGGAAGGAAATCGAAGGAATGTAGGAAACAGGAGACATTTGTTTATTTATTTGCAAGATTCGCCGATACATATACCCACGCACAAAAAGAAGAAACAACTGAGAATTAAAGATCAATGAAGTAACAAACAGAAAGTTACTGAAACAATTGCATCCACTCAAGCAAGCATGACAGTGCAGTACTAGTATTTTGAACTATAATGACAAATGATCTAATTAACTAGCTAATTTGCACATAGATACATATAAATAGAACAAAATCGTCACTGTCCAAATTTAAAAGTAGCTGATTTGACTCGATCTCACCCTCGCGAGGGTCTCGTGATGAAGAAGAAGTACAGGGGTCATGCCAAATTAACGACCGGATTATGTGATGACGTCACAAGAGGGAAAGAGAGTGTGTTTACGCACAAAGTGGGCGCTTTAGAAAAATGTTAGAAATTGAAAGAATTTAGAATTTCATTCCCCTGATTTATGATCTTACATCATTAACTCCCTTTCGACGTAGAAGAACACGTACGTAGATATAACAGAGATAGCGCAAGCCTATATAATTATCAAAATTAACACGTGAACTAGACACTGATCACCTTGAATATTATATTGCGCCATCTATCTATTCATCTTTAATACTCAACAAATCAGACATTATCTCTTTTTCCAAGTTAGAAATCAATTTTTCTCTCGGGACGTGATAATATTTAGAGGATAAAGGAACAACATGACGCAAGACAGCAAGAGTTCAACTTCGGAACACCAGTAGCCAGCGAAGTTGCTGATTAAAAAATTGTTCTGTTTGATTCCGGAAGTGACGAACGCTTATCAAAAAAGAAACCAGCTAAACATTGACGCTGCGACTATGGTTTGCGTCATTACTATAAGAGTGCAAAAATTTAAAAATATGCAAGAAAAATGCCAAATTTCATTTTGTCAAATATCGAAAAAAAATCATGACAAATGGTACTATGCACAAGTGCTGCCGAAGAGGTTTCATTTGAATGGTCATACCATAGCATTTCTTTGACATATTCGAAAGTTAGAACTACACTACATGTCTCCATAATTCACTCTGGAAGTGAAAGGGTTAAATTCAACTAGTACTGATTAGACTCCCTATATATTTCTTTAATTTGATTTGGAAACCAATTGATAGTCGTTTCCCAGTTTTATATCAGAAACGTCATATGATACTTCACCATTTACATACTATGTTAGAACGGTTTGATGAAAATATGTCGTTATTGTTACCAGCAATTCCAAAACGCTCTATTTGTTTCACGGTTCGCCGGATGTGATGGGGTGTAAATTTTCGGTGACTTTGGGGGAGTTGTTTGTGAAGAAACGTAAAAGCCAGCGAAAAGTTTAAAAACCCGTTTCTCGTGGACATTGTCGGTACGGCAGTAATTAAAATTGGCTATCCTCAATGAAACAATTGCTATTAGGGAGCTTAAGCAACCACGACGGTGACGGCAGCGAGAACGACACAAAATAATAAGTTTAATGAGCGAAAACAATGCCTCTGCACGTACGTTTTACATTTTGGCACATTTCTTTGTCGTTCCCTGCAAAACAACAACGTCAAATGATCAAATTATAGGTCAGTTTTGTGGAGAACGTGAACTCACGACAATAAATTTTCCTTTCTCCGTTTGAACGGGTAAAGCTATCCCTTCAAATTCAGCTCCTGGACAATCCAGTCACATTAGATAAACTAAACAAATTGGAACAACTGCAAAGTGGTTTAAAATAGCGTGAATCTTTTTTTTCAATTGACGTTTTCCTTGGCGTTGCCGTCGTCGTTGCTTAAGCTCTCTATTAAACCGGCAAAACCCTTTTTCTTTTGCTTACTGATTAACACTGAGGAGTTCAGTGTTCTTGAACTGTTTACTGATCCGATCTAATGCACAGGAATTTAAGTGCTGATCATTTTGAACGCCTGTTCTCTAGAGAAACCTCCGTTTCGAGTGTGTCCTTCATCTGAGCCAAGGATTAAAATGGGTCAATTTTGCGACGCAAGTTAACGTTGAAAATCGGCCTTAATTTCTGCAGCGTGGTGTCCAAGAAAAAAGTGAAGAAAATAGAAATGAAGATGATTCGAACTGAAGAAAGTAGCCGTCTATCTTGTGATATTTACAGTTAAAGACTCGATCTCTTGCCGAATTCCGAGCCCAAAAATCCTTCAACTTTACCTTCGTGAGACAATCACGACATGACAATAGATCGAGTGGAATTTTCCGAAGACGGAAGAATCTCGGTGTACGAGGAAGTAACAATATCAGTATAGATATTTGTAGTGATAAATATAAATCTATATAAATTTATCTAAAATTAACCATTTCTGTTTTTTTTTTCTTAAATATTGCAGGCGATCTGAGCGGAGTATTAATCATGAAATACAGTCAACCCACGCTACACCTTCGCGATTTGGTGCCGTAACCATGGTAACACCGAGAGAGGCCATTATAGCGAGAATTATTCAGTTTCATTGTCCACCTACTATACCGAGGCCGTCCACAAGGCGGGATTTGTTTGTAAATTAAAATGAAACTAAGAAGCAATCGCCGAATTGTTAGTGTACCAAATTGTCTAGAATCCCGTCAACCAAAAAAAGGGTCATATTTTATCTTTCCGTCCAAGTTGTTTCCCATTCTAAAATGTATTTTTAAGCCAATTGATACTTTCAAGTTCAAAATATTAGGTTATATTGTAAACTATTCATGACCGACATGACTTTAACCCATTGATGTTGCAATTCTCGTAATCTAAAAAATATACTTGTGCTAAATTTTCCACAGCTGCCATGACCGCCATTGAACCTTACTCGTGTTCACTATCTTACACGTACTTCGCGCACTTCTGGCATAATTCTAGATCCAATGATAACAGCTTACTGAGTTTCCCGTGTCTAAATTCGAGAAAGAAAAACTAGGAGTAGAGCGTCGGTATTTTTGGCGGCACCAAATGGCCCGATTTATACTGGAGACGGATAATCCGTCTGGACGAACTTGGGCAAACATTCGCTAGTTCGTCTGATAATCCGTCTGTGTATAAACACGGGCAAAGGGACGGATTATCCGTTAAGACGAACTCTCTGCCAAGACGAACTTAGCAGATAGTTCGTCTTAAATCCATATCCTTTGGAAAGTGTTTATGAACAAATCATGTTAATAAAATTGCTTAGTTTCTCAGTCATTATTTGCCAATTGACGAAAGGGTTCTTTATTCTGATATCGGGTACTTGGTTACCGTCAAATGCTATTGCGTGCTTCGGGCATGCAGATTAACATAATTGCAGGAAAATTCTGCTGTCTCTGCTTGACTGCTCTCTGATTTGAATAAAAACGTAGGATGTTATTACTCGCACGGACTCCAAGTTGCAACCAGATAATTGCATGACTTTGGAACGTTCGACGGGAAGAGACAATCTAATGTATAGGCGGATGGATAAGGGGTTTAGTTTCCAAACGTGGCCAGTGCTTCGTTAGTGAGGGAGTGAAACATGAAAATATGGTTTTATTATATGTGCAACTGAGTTGATAAGGAAAATTGAATCTTTTTGCGCGCGGTACGATATCAACACAGTTCGGTGATAAAACCAATTTTCAAAGTATAGAAGGACGAACCGAAATTTTAATTACTGACTTCTATCGACAACTTCATCGTTTCAGCGCTTTTTGTGCACAATTTGATCGTGTTTGCTGAAAGCTTTACTAAAATTTACTACATAAAAAGAGGATGATGAAATGCTCTGCTAGCAAAACGAAGCATTTGTGACGTCATATCCTGAACATTTCCGTTTAATGTAGTGTGATTATCGTCGGATTATCTGTTTAAAATATGCCTACACTTACAAAACAAGAAGTTAATCTTTAATCAACAAACTGGTTAAGGACGCTCTGAATTTCTGAAGTACTACTTTCACTTCCCTGTGTGGATCATCGGAAGAGGTTATTCGTGCATGGCTTAGAATTATAAGCGATGTCTTTTAACAATTCAGCTTCCAATTATAAGGTAAGATTATTGTCTTTAACTTATAAATAACCAAATGTCAACTTTTATAATTGTTATTCGATGCTTGATATGCTCAATAGGGTTTTCCTAATAGAGAGTGTAGGATGCATCGATAGATTGGACAATATATTTACGGTGTTAATTAATCTTGGACAAAACTCAACTTTTCCATTGAGTCAAGCTGCATTTAGGCGCGTGAGAGCCACCATGTCCAATCTCATTATTCCTGATTTACATTTCCTTCTTTCCGCAATTGGGCCGATTCTCGCTTTCTTTTCACAGCTACCTAATCCTCTTAGTCGTAAGAATGGAAATTTCCAACGTAATCTATAGCTTTTTTTATATATTCAAACATTTGTTTCCTCATCTGAATAAGGAAGTCAGTTATTTCCCTGCAAGCGTGCTCTAGTTCATGGCTTAACCTTGTAACCTTGATCATGAGGTTCAAAAGAGAATTCTGCCATATCAGCAAATTTATAACCGATCGTTGTTTGACATTAAAATGCACCGTCATGTCAATGTTGCATATTTTATCCTCACGGCCATCTGCTGAATAATTATGTTAAAGTTTGTTAAATATTTAGAATATGTTTTATGAAGGAAAATGAGCCGAAATCGTTCGGACTTAATCTAACAAGGAAACGTGATATTTTGACTACCGTATTTTTGTTGTTATTATTCACATACGTGATCGCTCTGTGTTTCTCCAGTTTTAAAAAAACACGCCACGACGATTTAGATATTACGTAACTAATTCATGTGACCATAAATATTAAGATCTCGAGAAAGAAAACTTGAAGATAAAGAATGACCATACATTCCTCATTTCCGAGAAATTGAACGTTAATTCCGAGAAACAGGCCAGTGGCCTGGGAACAATGAAACTGCCAATCATACAGAGGAAAAATTTCTGCAGTGTTAGCCAATTTCTCTCTTTCCAAGAGTACCTCTGTTTATAGTGAGTAGCTCGAGAACTTTATAAAATTTCTTCTCCTTTCTACTAAATATCTATCATGCAAAGAAACAACAACAAAAACAACAACATCAATAACAAGAGAGTGACAATGGATATATCGATGAAATCATATACGGAACAGCAGGTATGAAATTAAACGGCAAAGAAGTTATCATCGTAGTCAAAGATAGAAACGAAATTTATGCCATAAAGTTGTATCACGAGCCTAATGGATTCATCCCCAAGTCCTCAGCTTCTAAGCTCGCGCTTTTAAGGTCAACTTCAGTGTGAGAAACTCAAAGAAGACAGTGTTTAAGATCGCTAGTTTTATGAAATGGGCGTACGGGTAAAAATTTAACGGTTAATTTTTTACCCTCATAGTTTCGTTTAGGTCCTGATCAGTAATGCATAATAACAACTACTGAGTATGATTGCGGTTGTGTCGAAGGAATTTTCGCGCGGTCAAGTAAAGTCCTTAGGCGAAATTTCCTTCGTTAGAATGCAGTCCGTTTCTCATGTATTCGTGATTGCTCTTAGCCGGAGTTAATATCTTTATTCCGTGTTATTCCTCAATCATTTATTTCCCCCCCATTGCTTCATCGTTACATTCGATATAGCTGGAGTAACGCCCTTCAACAACACGTTTTCCTTGTGACTGCACTATATAGAGGATAGTCTGCGCTCAGTGGGAGGGTGATGAATAGAGATTCGTCAGAAAAGTTTAGCGCTAGTTTGTTTCGTTTAAGGTTGTAAACACAAGACCGGTTTCGGATTCCTAATGAGGAATCCTTCGTCAGCTGCTGAAGCTTGTTTCTAAAGAGCTCTGATTCGAGCTAGTAAGTCATGAGTATTATGCTGTTGGACGTTAAAAATGGCCATTGAAAACATGTTGAACGTTGTTGAACGAAAATAGAGACAGGCTCTATTTCGTTCAAGTTGCAATATCGATGTTAAACCGTGTCATCGGCGTTCGAGAAATTTTTGTCGGGGGGCGGTGGGGGTGGGGGGGGGGGGGGGGGCTTCTGAACTTAATTTCTCCGAATGAAACTTGTGACGTCATGTTTATTCGTCATGACGATGATTCTAGCACTCGTTGACATTTTACTGTTCTACCGCTGTGAACGATCCGAGAACGAGCTTCTGCATCTCGCATTCTTCGCACTTTACACGGTACCGATAAGATCTTTTAGAGACTTCGACGAAGACATACTTTAATCGATCAGAACTGCCCTTATAAGCAAGATGGTCGCCAAATGTTACACTAGTTTAAGTCCTTGAGCGGTCTGCGTTATCATTCCCAGTTCCCTGGTGGACCACAACGCAAATTTCGCGTTCCATTCGCCGTTCCCAGGTTGCGCGGGCCGCGGAAGATTGGGTCAAGTTACGTGTCTCAAAACATCATAGGGCTGTTTTGGGGGACGCCATTTGCTTGAATTTCTCGTAGCTTTGTGTTTTTGGTTGTTGTAAAATGGGTAAATTTAACTGTTGTGTGCCAGGATGCACAAATAACCGGAGAAACTCGCCAGATATAAAGTGTCACACGTTGCCGAGTGATGTTAAAGCGAGGCGTTTGTATAAAAAACTCATACGCAACGAAAATTTGAAGGTGGATGCACAAAACCGACTAGGATTTGTGGAGATCACTTCCCTGGAGTAGAAAGCATGTACAGAACTCAACTTCCTTCGATACCGTAAGCAAGGATGACGGACCGTACAAAACGTGTGTAAAGTTAGAAGGTTACGGACCGTAAGCAAGGATGACGATCCGTACGTTTTGTGCGGACCGTCAACATTTAATGACGGTCCGTATCAGTGCGACAGTATTGGACATGACTGTATTTCCTTGGACTATGACTCCTCAAAAGCGACGAGTTACAGAGAAGCGTCCCCCAAAACAGCCCTATGATGCTTTGCGACACTAGCTTAACTTGACCCCATCTCCGGCGCAATCTCGGAACGGCGAATACCTGCTCACGCGGTTGGCATCTAATGAAGCTATCACATGAATGACACGATTGATGTAGTATAGAGCTCGGTTAGAAAAATGAATGTGAGTTACAAAATAAAAACCAATAAATTAATACATTGAACTACAAAATAATTCAGTAATTTTACTGTGTCTGTGGTGCCCGAATGGTCGACAGTTTTGTGTTTTTTACAATAGTAGAAAAAGAAGCAAAGGACCGCGAACGAAAATGCTACTGGAGTACGTAGGATCTATAGATGTTCTTCGTAGGATCAGCTTTGCTTACTTTGTTTGCATGTTTTTACGACTGGGGGAAGGGGGGAAGGGGGGGGGGGGGGGTACAGCCCCACAGCCCCGGCCTCCCCCTCGTACGCCTATGAACCGTGTATAATTCGCTTAAAGGGACTAGTCACCATTTTTATTGTTACTTTAAAAAGCCAAAATACATCTTTATATGAGTGAAAATCCAAAATAAGGGTTCAGTTTTGTTAAGGTGGTCTTATACCCAAAATACGATGTCTATAGCTTGCAACGTTGGTTTCTTTCAAAATGGCAAAATTGTAATCTTACAGACTGTAAAACGCTTGAGAATACCATTTTGAAAGAATTTTACTAAATTTGCAACACTAAACAAGTGAACTACACGATAAGTGAATAGTAGTATATAATTTTCCCATAACAACAGCCCTAGCAACTATTGTTTACATTAGTTTAATGCCCATAAAACATGCTAAATGAATTCAGTCAACCTCCACCTCGACTTTTAGTCATCTAGAAACCATTGTCTTAACTTTAAGACCGTTTTTCTCAAATAACGCAAATTCACGGATTGAGAAACTTGTAAGCAAGCTATCTTTCTTGCATTTTAGCCAAATTTTCTGAAATTTTCAGGAGTATGAAAGAATATAATTATGTAGAAGGTAAACCTAAAAAACCCTCCATTTCCTGGAACAATACTGTAGTAATTAAACCTTTGTACTATTTGTTTTTTTGTATTTTTCACATTAATGAGCCTCTCCCCCGAAAAAAAAAATAGAAAAAATAGAAAAACTATATATCAAGATACTGGAATTTTCCCATAAAATTGTTTTGAAAAAAAAAAACATATAAGTTTTGTATAAGACCACCTTAAAAGTTATTCTACAAGTGCTCTAAGAGTAAACATTATTTATTTAGTGTCTTGGGCTGCAGATGGCCAGGATGGAAATGGATTGCATCTTGAAAAAAGTGTTTTGGAAAACGTGCTAAAACTGTGATTATAGTTTATTCTCTCAGTTGAAAATTAGATTTTCACTTGATATCCTCCTCTTATAATTAGTGTTCTATAAGCATTTCATGTTTGACTGACAAAGGTACTTAGTTTTAGTTTGGGACCGATTGGATCCAAAAACGTCAAAATTACCAACCCCAGTGATGGACTACCTAGATGAGTTTGTTCATTGTACCCGATTGGGTGATAGGTACAGCTATCTTTCGGCATTCGTCGCCATCATTGTGGTGACGATATACGGGATGCCGAATCACCATTGAACTCATCAGTTGTTTCTGTACCGTTTTACGGGTGAGTAAATAATAGCTTTATTTGCATGACTATATTGAGTTACAGTATTGCAAAAGCATACTTTTAACAATAACAAAAGACAGTAAAAGAATATTAAATAATTACAAAACTTCATTTTGATTTGACAATATTAAGCTATCACATAATTCAAAGCATGCAGATATCATTTTCATTAAAAGTAAATTAACAAAATAATTGGAAGAGTTCATCAATTCTTTGATACTTTCTGTTGAGAATGTATTTTGAATATTCGGCAAGTGTTGGTAGATTTGATTAAAGTATTTATCTCTTAAAGTTGAATATCTTGGGCATTGAAAGAGAAAATGAATTTCGTTTTCGATATTATTTGATTCGCATAAAGGGCATAATCTATTTTCTCTAGGGATTTGATTATATCGACCAAGCTCGATCATGAGTTTTGGATTACCTGTCCTAAATTTGACTAGAGTTTTCCTTTCATTTGATTTCCTTGTGTGATCTAGATAATGGGAGATTATGTATTGATCCTTAAAACTATTGTAAAATTCCAATTTCCTTGAGTTCTGTAAAGCATTTTTCCAGTAGGAAATATACTTTTGCTTCATAAGATTGACATAATGCATGATCTTATTTTCATCCAGTGTGTCAAGAATAAAATTTTGTAGATCATAGTATTCAACCATGTTTAATAAATTAGAGTAAAAATTAGTTTTTTTAATTGAATGGAGATCTAATGATATTAAGAAAATTTGTTTCATTATAGAGTCGTCATTTTTGCTTTTAAGATATAGAATATAATTAAGAATTTTCTGATTTATGGTAAGAATGAGAGGGAATCGACCTAGTTCCGCTCTACATGCTAAATTCGAGGTCTTATTATTTATTTCTAAATAGCGTTTGCAGAATTGTAATTGAACTTTTTCTATTTTTTTCGGGTGAAAATAAATTGCAGCTACACCCCCCAAAAACGAGATTCTTGTATGTTAAGATCTACTTTTTGTAACTGTTTTCGACGAGTAGTTTACATGCAAACCTTGAGACTTTTTAAGTCTGACTGCGTGCGGGATCGAAATCATTGCGCGACCACTCAAATGAAAGCTACTGAGATGCCTGTACTTTCCCGTTAAAAGTTATTATGCTGTGCAAAATGGTTCTAAACTTTGAGTCAGTCTGTGAATGAAAATCATAGGGCAACCATTCAAATGAAAGCTACTGCACGAGCTGTAACTTTCCTGTTGAATTGTGAATAAATATCCTGCTGTGGGCTGTGCAAATGTAAACCTTCTAATTAGGCCCGGTTCAAACGTCGAACTTCACATGTGCCGAATCTAATGCAAATGAGCAAGAACAATAGATTTTGCTCATTTGCATTAGATTCGGCACATGTGAAGTTCGACGATTGAACTGGGCCTAAGTTACCGCCTGTCTCTATTTCAGTGTTTTTTGCCAGGTTCAGGCTAGCGGCCAAAACAAACGTGCAAGAAAAATCTCAAATTTCCAACTTGCAAAATACTGAAATAAAGACTGGCAGTAACTTAGAAAGTTCACCTTTGGTCTCACGCGATGAATTTGTGACGTCACAAGAGTGCAGTGTAAACAAGATTTCGCAATCTTCGGAGCTACGATAAAGATACACCTATTAAATTCTTGTATGCACGTAGGCATACGTTTCAGAAGTGATACAGCGACGTATGCAGAAGGGGTTACTTCCTCCAGTAAACAAAAAAATACGCAGTCAAGCTAATTAAGCGTCTTCGATCGAAGTTTTTGAGCCTTGAGTGACATCAGCAAGAACACAATTATTTCAGTCTTGACGCATATTCCTGAAATAGGAGTTTGCAATGCATTAACGCCAATGTAATTTTTAAAATTAATATCCCAGTTTCTAATAGCAAATCCCAGCTATAAACACGCCACTGAGTCAATGAAGCGTGTAAAGCCGCGATGCGAAGTTTGTTCAAGGTGACGGGAGCGAGCATTGTAGTTATGTGTGCATGATCTGACAGGCGATGGCGTGGTATAAAGGGTGCAATGTTGCTAACTATATTGATCTATATGTTCGCAGCTACGTATCTACGCAGTCTGAAATTCTACTAATTTAAAGGCAGTTTCAGTTTCCCAGAGCAGGCTGCCGATATTTCGAGACAGTCCGGCCGTTTTCTTTTGCATTTGAAAAACCTTGTATAAGTGCTTCTTGCCTACATCTTCTATCTCCTGAACAATTCGAATAAAATTGCAGAAGTGGGTTATTTTGGATACCGATGATTTAATCAAACTGTCCTTATACAGAGCACTTATAATAAAGTCATGATATTGTTTCTTCACGGTCCAGAGTCCGATCCAGAGTCCAGCTTTTAGAAAATTAGCATACAGCCTACACTGCTAGCGTCAACCCGGAAACGAAATTTTCAATTTAATTTTTCAGGCCCAGAAATCGACGCGAAAACAAAACCTTTTTCTCGAATGAATGCCACAAGTTTCATGTTCTTACTTCGAAATCTTAATATTCATAGACTGCTATTTTCTATATATCTTTTCTTGATTTGGGACTCCTGGAGTCAAACTTGACCTTGCGTTATGTTTTGCGTGTCAATTTTACAATTCAAATGCATGAAAGCTATCGAACATTGTTTTAACGTGTTTCTGTTTTTTACGCTTTACAAAGTGTTCCACATTTTAAGTCATTGTGAATGAAATGATTAGTGTGAGATCTTTCCTGCGATGCTGTTCTCGCGGGTGCAAGGGAATGGATAAGGGGTTCTAACTTTTAAGTTTATAAATGAAATATCGGTTCCAACCAAATGAGAGCTGTTCAGGCTGAGTACTTTCTAGTTGAATTGCTGTAGTTAGATGGCAAGGGTTGGGAAAAAGGCGGGGTCAGCTTGTACATGCAGTTAAAACACTGTGGGTTCAAGAAGCTTCGACCTACTGCGGAACACGTTACTCTTTGCATAAAGTTTTTTGCGTAGGTGGAAATGCTTGCTCCACCTCTTATTACTAAGGACTCAAAACTGGGCTCAAATTAGCTCAAATTATGCGGCTAACAGGGAACACATCCTAGCAATTTTAACATTTGCTGTAAAAATAATACTTGCAATTTTTACTTTAATATTGGGCAAGTTAGTTACAGCTACTTCAGTTGGTCTCAGCAACTACGTCAATATCAAAGGTCACTCGGACCGTCCATAATTTCTTCTTCAGCAGCTGTCATGCACTGATGGCCGCTCAGTGAATTTCTGAAGCTCTGCCTAGGTTGTTACGCCATAATTGATAATATAAGTTGTTAGTGAAGTGATAAACCACTGATTTCGTCTTCTCAGGCTAAAGACTGCTGCATTTTATACTGAACAAATTTTCGAAATAGAAAGGAGTCCAATATTCTTAATATGTGACATGCTTAACTGAGTCTGTTTGAATACAAGAGGCAATATTCGTGAGCGAAACACATCCAGTGTTGCAGTGATTTCAGGGTCGTGTGAGAATTCAGAAATCGGTTTTGATAATTACGCTGATTTTCGCTTTATCTGTGACAAATGCGTCACAATTGCGCAATCCATTACGAATGAAGGCTACTGATGATGTGGGATAGTAGGTTAATTCACGCAAGGAATTGTTTCGATTTCTAAGATTTTTTACAGCCCACATGTATGTAAAACACACATTCGATCACTTTCGTGACGTCATCCGCCACTCGTGTGCCAGTCATGCGGGAAAACACCGCCAAGTTGTGATTTTCTATTAATAGCTCAGTGTTTTAGCAAGTTTTCTACTTTTAAAAGTTTGCTTGAATGAAATTCTCTGCACTGTCATGCCAAAATTGCACATTTCAAACTACCTAAATATAGTTTCCACAGGGTTTTGCATTACGTTGCTAGTAACTTTGGAAACTGACTAAATCGATCAAGAGGTGACGTAACTGGTAACTGGACATCGTATTTTCAAAGGGTCTTCAAACAATCTTATTAAAATTAGTTAGCGTCTTTTGTCAGTTTTCTAGCTGAACGTTTATAAGATGCATGATTATCCAGACACTAGTTAAAGATAATTTAAGCTATCCCATACGCCAAGTAATTATTACACTGCAAGAGAGCTGATACTGACAAGCTACGAGGGGCCATACTAAACTGAGGACAGACCTAGTCTCAAACAAAGAAGTTAGTTCATGAGAGCAAGCCTTTAGAATTGATTGATTGATTGATTCACTTTTATTTGAATACGGTAATTTCATAAGTTACAGAACTTCTTTACATGAAAGCCGTATAGAAACAGAAGTAAATACTGTACAACTACACTAAAAATATGTACAAATAATAAAATATAGTAAAATGTAGTCAACAGTTTGCCTGCCTACTAGCCAGTTTTCTTTTAAAGATAGCTTTAGATTCGGACGCTTTTATGTCATTTGGTAATGAATTCCACAGCATTCCTCCTCTGTATGAGAAAGACCCTTTAACAAGTGAACAGATCTTGTAAGAAGTGCAAATAAGGAGCCAGGTTGCATCAACGAAACAAGTCCCTTGCTAAAAATAAAAGCAACATCTCATGGGAAAACTGAGTGCACGCTGTTGGCCCGGGATTCTGCCGGCGGGGCAAATACCTTCAAGTTTGTCCTTGACCTTATCTACAACAACACTTTTATTCATAGTTCTGGTAATAGATTTGGTTTGATTCGGCATATGCAGCTAAAATAGGGGGAAAATACCATTTGTGCGATTTTAATTTTGCACCAATTCTATGTCGGGCTGATGCAACAAACGACATTAAGCTGACTTGCGAAAAATTAACTTGTTACCAGTAACAGATGGGAATGTTTTGACTCGTTCGGAGATCGAAAGCTCAGACAGTTGATATTTTTTTATACTTTGCAACGCCGGAAACCCGAGTTCAAAATAGCTCAAAATAAATACTACATAAAATTCATGTGTTAAATAGCTGAAATTTCAAGTCTAGTCGATTAAAGTTGCAACTCGTGATTTTCGACCGATGTTTTGACATGCTAGATTAACTTGCAGCATTAATCTTGGATAGCGTCCGAACGACATTATTCATTTTCCTTTAAAAAACCCGTCAAGTCTCGCCTTACGGACACTTCGCCACTGACAGTCACGGAAGTTTAAAGACCCAGAATCTTACTAAAACAAACACGGCCGACCGAATGGTGGTTCCGATAACTGGAGTTGACTGTTCATTTAATTATGTAAAAATAAAATAAAAAAATATTTATATCCGATCAAGGCTATAAGTCACAACGTACCGGGGCTTGGTCATATTTGTTGTCAGTAATTCTTGCCCAGTTTGGCGGACTAACTTTAAAAGGGTTAGTCTGGTCCTGTCCGTTTCAATTTAAGTTTTAGAAAAACATTAACGTTCTCTCTGTAATTGCAAAATTTCTAAACCATTTGCTTGCGCTCATTCGCAGAGTGGTGGGTCTACTCCTCAGTAAACAACGACCGTTACAAAGTCACTAAGAGTGCGAACTAGAAAAGCTTTTGGCAACCAGGCAGGCATCTAATCTGAGGCTTATTTTGTTTGCCAGAAAGGCCATTAAAATCAGGCACGGTCTACAACAGTTGTCGAAAGGATCATGGAAAAAAAAACAAAAAGAAAAACCCAATTTCCCGTTCCTGCGCCAAGCGGGGTTTCAGTAGCTACAATGATTTCCCAACCCGAATATTTGGAGTAGCTGAGGAATGATATTTAATTGTCAAAAGACTTATATAATTATAACATAAACAGTACATGCTGCATTCAATAGAACTTTAGAGAGTAAATAAAAATCCTGTGTGGCCTTTCAAATGAAAGTTCTTCACGTGTAATTTTCGATGTAATTATAACTGTCTTGCAAACTGGAATTTGAGATTTTTATTGCGCCTTGACTTTGCCCGCCGTAGACTCGGTTTGTGACGTCACAAGAGTGCTGTTTGTGGAAACAAGATCTCGCAATCCTTGGAGTTATGATAAAGATACATCTATATATTTTGTCGTATATAATTCTTGTACACGCGTATTGGTGTCTGATACGGCGATGTATGCATGCATATACGATTACTTTTTTTAATTAAAAAAGGAAACAAAACACTACGCAAAATGTTCAAGTGCTTACGAGGCATTTTTAATCGAGTGAATAAGAAGCAAAGGAGCGTGAACGAAAATGCTGCCGGTGTACGTAGGATCTGTAACAGATCTAGTCAGCCAAAAATAGAGATGCAATCAAAGTATAGAGCAAGGCTGATACTACGTAGAACATTTAACTCGACAACGACATCAGTGATAGAGCCCTGACGAGACCCAACCAGGTCGAAACAGCTGTCCACGGTTGCCTTTCAGTTTGGGCTCTATCATGTCGTTGTCGCGTTAAATGTTCTACGTAGTATCAGCCTTGGTCTATACTTTGATTGCATTTTTAATCGGAATTTTTGAGCGACATGCGCGATTTGAAATATTTCTTGACGCGTTTGCTTGAAATGGGAATTTGCGTGTAACCTAATATTTATAATTGCAAATCACCACTGATCTAAAACGACGCTGAGTCAACGATGGAGCGCGTATAGCCGACCACGCTGCGAAATTTAGGGGCAAACAATTAGATTTCTGAGGGTGGGACGGGATTTTGAAAAAAAATTATATATATCACAAAATCCCAACTCTCTTGAAAAAAAGTATCCTACATCTTGAACAAGGACACCCACCCCAACCCACCCCGCCCCCCAATGGTTCTCGCCTTTAATAATCAATGTTACGAGCGAAAGCGAGTATTACAGTTCTTTGCGGGCTGACAGGTGATAAAGTGGCTTAGATTAAAAGTGGGCAATGTTGAGTGATTTTTGCCTGGCGTATCTATACTTACACCATATTGCTCAATTCACTAGACCTTTTCCTTCGCATTTTCGTAAGTTATAACATGGAACTTTCGGAAATCATACATAACAATCGTAATAGTGATAAGATACTCTTCCTAGTGCCGATCAGTTCGTTTGCATTTAATTGAAAGGTTTCGATTCAGGGCACCCGCGGTCGGACCGATACAATTCGAATAAAATTGAAAAAGTGGGTTATTTTGGATACTCGATGACTTAATCAAGCTGTCCTTATACAGAGCGCTATTAATAAAGTCATGATATTGTTCATCAGTTCACGGTCCAGAGTCCAGCCTTTACTAGAATAATAAAATGAAACCCACACTGGTGGCGTGACTTCAACCCGGAAAATGAAAGCATTTTTCCAGGCCCTGAAATCGACGCGAAAACAAAACCTTTTCACGCCCGAATTAATGCCATGATGTTGATGTTCTTATTTCGAGATCTTAGTTTGTAGAGGGCTACTTTTTATTTTGTTTTCTCGATTTGAAATCAATTTTGTTAACCATTCTTTCTGGAGTCAAACTTCACCATGCGTCGTGTCAGCTGTCGTGTTTTGTGCGGTCCACTGATTTGATCATTCAAATCGAATACTACTTTTCCGAGTTACTTAGTGTTTATTATCAATTAAGGTGTTATACGGCCTTTGAGTCTGTATATAAAACTCTTATAGACAAGTATGAACATTCAATGAAAAGTACGTTCTGCGAAGTTCTTTCCTGCGATGCTCAGTTCTCGATGCAGTTTGTAAATTAAACAATAAGTCTGGACTTATCTGGGCTTATCAAATGAAAGCTATTGTGCTTTATTACCTGACTTCCTTGTTGCACTGTTGAAGTCGTGTATCGTGCTTTGCAACGTGGACAGTCCTGACTTTTGAATAAAGTTTAAACCTAAAGTTTCTGTGAGGGTCTTTCCTTTGGTACCGTTTCGGCTTATGCTGTACACTGACGGCAGTGGATGAAATCTTAGAGATAAGTTTAATAAGATAAGTTTTTCAGTACACAGGTTCAAGAAGGTTCTAACAGCCACGGAACAGTTAGTTTTTAGCGTAGGTGGAAATACTTTTGCTCCACCTTTTCAGATTCCTCCGGACTCAAAACTGGCCTCAAATCACCCTACAAACAGGGAACACATCCCGTCATTTATCATGTTTTTGCTGTAAAAATGATAGTAACAATGTTACTTTAATATTGCGTAAGTTGGTTACAGCTACTTCAGTTTATGTCAGCAACCATGTCAATATCAAAGGTCACTCAAGGTTTCTCACTTCATGAAACATGCTTCAGCAACGTAGCTATTGACATGACTGCATTGAGTTTTTGAAGCTCTACCTTCACTGACTTGCTACACTTCATAACATACGAATGTTGGTAAAGTGATAAACCACTGATTTAGTTTTCTCCTAAAGACTGTTTCATTTTAAAGTGGACAAATGCTCAAAATAGAATGGAGGTCCGAATTTCTGAATATTTGTTATGCTTAAATGACTCTGTTTGAACACAAGAGGCAATATATGCGAGTATAAAACGCATTCAAGTGTTGCCGCTGCCATTTCAGCGTCGCGTGAGAGATTGAGACTCAATTGAGAAATCGGTTTTGATAATTAGTGGATTTTCGCTTTCTCTGAAACAAACGCGACACTTTTTCGCAATCTTTACGAATGGAGGCTGATGTGGGTCAGTAAAATAATTCACGCAAGGAATTGTTTCGATTTCTAAGATTTTTACAGCCCACATGTATGTAAAACACATTCTATCACTTTTGTGACGTCATCTCGTGTGCTACTCATGCGGGAAACACCGCTAAGTCAGTTCAGCATTGGTTATTTTATATTTTATAATATAGTAGTTGTATTAACAGCTGTATTATTCTATTCATCTCATCGGTTGTTCGAAAAATGAAGCAATAGATTGCATTGAGGCAATATAATAAACAGCAATTCTGTAAAACACAGCACCGCGGTTGGCGAGACATCATTTGCGCTCATGGCTAGAAGGCTGACGCGGGCATCTGTTTTGCCTTTTTTGGGGTTCGTCAGCATGTTAAACTTCACGGTTTGGGATCGATGAAATTCTCTGAGGTGTCAGGCAAGCTCACTAAAAATAGTTTTACATCACGTTATTACTAACTTAGTGAAGTCACGAGACAATGTAAGTTTACCTGGGTGGCTGCTGTCTGGGCAAACCGGGATTCTACCGGCGGGGCAAATATCTTCATAATTGGTCCTTGACCCTCATCGAGGACAACGCTTTTATTTATAGTTCTATTAATACATTTGGTGTGATTCGGCATATGCAGCTAAAATAGGGAAAATTGTCATTTCTGCAATTCAGTCTACGGCTGACCGGCAAACAAACGACAATTAGCTGACTTGGGAAAAAACAAACGATTAAATTGTTTACATCAAGTATCTTTGAGTGCGATACCTCAAACAATTTATGGTATTGGAACAAACCCGGTTGAGTTCAAACAAATCTTATAGAATTCACGCATAAATAGCTGAAATTTCAAGCTTTCGACGGAATGCTTTGTTTTTTATCTGCTACATTAAAGTTGCAACTTATTTTTAAGTCTTTGTATTGACGTTTTTTGTTTTTGTTGACGCCTTTGTTTTGTCCGGAAATTAACTCTCGCGTTTCGTACGGAAACCTCGCTTCATACGGACATGAGGGTAAAGATCCAGAATTTTGCTATAACAAATACAAAACATTGGTTCTTTCATATCAACTGGAGTTGTGACTATATTAGTATATGTAAATGTATATGTACTCATGATTATCCGACCATGCTAAGCTCATTTGGGTTTTTCGATCCAGAGTAATCACATCTGGGGCTTTCCCGGCCTTAAAAGGTCATTTTGTTTTGCCAGTTTAATAATCTTTCTTATTTTGGACTATAAACTTGAAGAGGTCAGTCGAGTCTGATCTAGTTCGGTCGAAGTCCTAATCGACGAGCCGTGAAGACACTAAGAGAGCGATAAAAACGTTTTTGGCAACGAGGGTAGATAATGGCTAAGCTTGGGCTTATTTCGTTTGCCGGAAAGGCCATTAATCTGGCATATGTGTGTTTATAACTTACGGTTACCAAAAGGGCAGTAAAGAATCGTTTATTTTCCCCGTTTCTCCGCCAAGGGGGGTGTGAGTATAAACCGGTAGAGATTTCCATGCCGGGACTTTTCGAGCACGGTTAAAGTCAGGCTTTTCAAAATCATTATTTTGTACTGATCAAAATTTTAAAATGCGAACACTACAAACAAAAACACACACATTAAGCAAAGGCGAGGAAACTGCGACGAAGCACAGATACGGTTGTCAAATCTGGTATCACTGAAGCTACTGACTTAATTTCTGTCGAATCAAAAGAAATCGCGGGTTTAGCTCAGAAGCTATCTCTATACGTGATGTGGCCGTAGAAATATATATATTTTTTTCAAGTTTTTAGCTTGCAATCATGAACCGAATTAGCGTGACCGAAGGAAGACAATCTATAATTATAACATAGACTGGTAGAGTTAAGCGTGGGAATAAGGGTTTTTTGTCATCAAAACAAACGATTATTTTGCAGCACATGAAGGGGCCTTTTTTGTGATTTAAAACGTCGGCATGACTCTGCAGATAACTCAATGACATGTTTGCCTTCTGCAAATCTTTTTCACGCGCAAAGCCGGCGAAACTGGAAACTCACGAGATCCATTGGTGACGTCACAAGAGCGTGATTTCGTAACCTGGAGCTAAAACACATTACTGTGTTCAGCGTAATGAACTTGGTACCTGGCACAATGACGCATGTAAAGGCAAATACGTGAGGCTTTCAGTATTTTAAACAGAAAACTTTGCAATCGAGTTCAGCTATCGCTTGAAACCTGACCTGAAAACTTGTAAACTTTATTGTTATTCACTGACTAAAAGTGACATGTGCACCTGCAAATGTATGCTTTGACGCATTTACCTGAAATGGGAACTTGCGAAATATTATTGCTAACGTAATTTTGTGTCACGTTAATCCCATCTGCGATTTTAAATTGTGTCTGATACAGCGCTGAATCGCTGGATCGGAGAACGCTGAAGTTTATTTCTGCGCACTTGAGAGGTCCGGCGAGACTATCAGTTTTCATCAATGCGTTTAGTTCCGGGCATCTTGACGGTTCCGGGGCTGTCCCTTATTTCTATAACTCGATTTCTCAAGGAATCCCCGGGATTTTCTGGTTCTCAGACGGACTATTTTCGTCACTTTAAACCCTAGTCAAGACCCACTATGCAAAGGGCTGAGATTTGGGCGAATGAGTTTTACCTTCGAGAAGAAGGCCGATATTTTCATTTTCAACCGATCGTTTACAAACTGTATCCCTTCTCTTGTATTCTGACCTTTCCTTTCTGTTGATGGTTTCCTTTAAAAAAGGCATTTCTTAATGTAAAAGTTTCTTCTTTCTTATCGCCCTTGCAATTGAGAAGGCCTTAATAAATTAAGCTCGATCGTTCTATTTCAATATTCAATAATAATATTCAATATTTTCATATTATTCAAATCCCTTCTTGTCGGTTTATCAGGATGTCAGCAAGAAAATGGCGAATAAAAATATTACTAGAGTAAAATTCGGATTGCTTAAGACATAAAATAATCTCCGAATATAAGTCTTTTGAAGCAGATTTCCAAAATACTGTTCGCTGAACTACCGGGGCGCTTGTTCTGTGAATATGTCAACCCTGAAAATAAAATTTCGCAATCCGTCTGCGACGCTTGTGCATAATTAAGTAATTTTATTCAGTCACGCATGAGTTCGTCTTCTAGAATATTCAAGATGCTTGAATTCGACACATTTCAACGCAAATTGCTGATATTCTAGTAAAAATGAAAGAAAATCTTCTAAAAGTAAAACATTTGTCCTTTCAAATGCCCCCAAAAGAATTACTTAATGTGGACAGAATTGACTTGAGTACAAAAGGGCAAACTTTAGCTTTCATTTGTACACAAACAAGATCGTGTTACTACAGCCAGCGCATTCTGGATTTTCGCTTTATTTGTGTTGCCTAGCAACGCCATTTAAAGTCTTCTTGTGATTGGTCAGATTTAATCTGTATGACGCCAATACGTGGCTGCTAATTTAAGACCATACGTAATGCTTCGCATTCAAATCGGGCTTGCTCGGATAATATATAACTGAGTTCGTTTGGGGCTTTCCCAGAAATAGAGGTGACCCAACTCGCCAAACAAGGGAAAAGACCGCCTGACTTCAAACAAAGGATTTATTTTGCGCGCGTGCTCAATTTCACCCACGTGCTTCACTTCAATAAAATTACGGCCTCGAATATGTTGATGCACCATTTGACTCTGCCTCTGCCTATGGACACAAACTCGACCGACGACAGAAATTTCTTAGCCGGCGGAGCTACAATGCCAGTTCCTTATCATTTGGATGAATCGGACAGCGACTCAATTGTAAGCTCTATCGAAACTTTCATTTTATTTTATTTTATTTTTTTCGATCTTGTTTGCAGTTGAATCATCAGTATTGCGCGCGGCTTTTATATTTTTAATATACATGCTTTTAATTTATATTATCATGCTCGCTGCATCGGCTGACATCACGTTTATTTAAATTACTTTGCTCTCGTTTAGTTGTATAGTACAACCGGTTTTAGGGGAAAGCTCAGATTATTCCCGTAAGAAAACTTGACTCAGTAAACGTAGATTATTAGTAAAACGCTGAATCGATTGTTGTCAGCGTTCTATTGTTAGTGTTGTAACGAAATATTTTAATTTCTCTGACTCGACAATTTCCCTTTCTGTCAAAATCTTCCAATATAAATATTCACTCGTCGTTGTTTTGATTCGACTTAATACCGCAGTACCAGTACTACATTCTCCAGACGAACGACTGATCGGTTTGTAAAAATGCAAATGTAATTTTTTTTACATCGATTTCGTAATGTAGAAGACATATCTGCTCATGGGTTGTCGCTTGTTTTTACATCTTTTAAGTTGACATTAAAAGTATTCAGCTAATGTTTTCTTATTTTCATTTAAACCAGGTTTCAAGCGAAGATGCGACAAGTTACACAGAGCTTATGAGTGCTGCACCAATGACAAACAGCGGCCCAAAAGAAGAAGTTAAATTAGGACTACGAAACGCAATAAGAACGCGAAGAGTCGCGCAAGGCCTGGATGGAATGCCTTCTCTCGAACCCAAAAAACCCAAAGTTGAGAAGGTAAGTAACAAATTACCAGCCGAGTCGATTATTTTTTTTTGTTTTTATTTCGATCCATGTTCGATTCAAATTTAATGTTGTTATTTTTTGCGGTTTGTCAAAACAATAGTATGCTAATTGCGGTTTTGGTCATGAGTGTTTCGTATATCGTTCAAGGTCACGTACGAATGATTTCATCTCTTTTTTTCTTGTAGCTTTCTTTTGAGGAAGAAGAAAGGAGACGGATTCGAAGAGAAAGAAACAAGGTAGCGGCTTTTAAATGCAGGCAGCGAAGGAAAGAACACATGCAGAAACTACAAGACGTAAGTATTTTCTAAGTCGTCGTGTTTTGTCACGTTTAAACCGGAAATAAACAAAACCATCGAACGTCACACACACATCACAAGTTCAGTATGAACGCGAGAAATTCAATTCATAGTCCTTCCGATTCCCTTTTAGTTCCGCCGTGATCGGAAATAGTTTTTTGAAAAAAATCAAGATATAATGCAAATGTTGGCACGTCCCTTGCGATTTTCAACCCCTTCCGGAAAAGCGAAGCCGAATTTGGTCATAAACGCACGGTATAAAAAACGTGGGCGTCTCTTCAACTTTATGGCACATGTACCTGTAAACATGCGGATGGGTGTGGCCCGTGGATATGCTTTATACATACGATATTGGCGATTGAGTATTGTTTGGAAAGGAAATTGAGCCATCCAGTGAAGTTGGAGGCAGCAATCATCTTTGATAGACAAGAAAGGATTGCTTAAAAATGAATAGACGTGGGTGACACGTCAGCTTGCTTATTAAGCGTTGTTAAGTTCTTTTAAAAGGATAGGTTGCGCTATTTTCGGTTGTTCTGTTATAAGTCTTGAAATAAAGTAAAACGTTTTAAACAACAGCTGGTGGAAAGTGTAAAAGAATACAAAGAATAGAAGAAGAACGGATTTTCGAACCGGAATAACTGCCCTACAAAAGTCAAAAGGAAGCCATATTAACTCTTTCACTCTCAGAGTCAATTATGGAGACATGTTGTGTAGTTCTAACTTTTGAGTCTGTGGACGAAATCCTATGGTGTGACCATTCAAATGAAATCTCTTCGGCAGTACTTTTACATGGTACATTTGTTTTTCAATATTTTACAAAATGAAATTTGGGATTTTTTTTGTATTTTGATTTTTGGCACTTTTGGGAGTAAAAGGGTTTATCTATTTCAAGTGAAGAAGACTTCTTGAAAAAAAAAAACTTGGTTTATTAACCAGTATTTCAACATTTCGTTCGTTTTCAGGAAAGTGACGAGTTAAACGATGAAAACAGCGCCCTGGAAAATGAGTTGGCAGCTCTCAAAGCACAGAAAGAGCAACTAGAGTCCATGTTCCGAAGGCATAAGTGTGTCATTCGAGAAATAAACGCAAAAGAAAACTCGGTGAGCGTGGAACCGCTGTCCGATGCTAAATCACCGCAGGCGTGTTCAACAGAAGTCAAGCCTTCAACTCCTACAAGTTCCGCGGCAGATTCGGTGAAAGCTTGAATGTTATTAAGCATCATAGAGCTAATAATGGCACAAGAATGTTCGATATCCGTTCCAATACCAGCCCCCGAGAATCAGTGATGAGGAGAACGACTGAATTTGAGGGATTTTCATGGCGTTCAATGAGAGTACATACTGATTATATTGAAGATATTAAAGATCCAAAACAAGACAGCTGTTGATCTTTTAATATCTAAATATGTTTGTTGAGTTATTGTAGTTTTACTTATAGCTCTAAAGAACTATCAGAGACTTGGCGATTTTAACAAGTTAAAATGCGCGTTGTTGATAGGAAACAGTGTTAGAAAACCCAAGACAGAGAAGGGAAACGAAAGATTTTAGCGTTCATTTTTGGGTTTATTTTATCGTAAACGTTTTCCCCAAATTTAGATAGAATATTTTAACTATATCTTAAATATATTTATACACAGTTAATATATAATAGTTTTTTTCCCCCGCAGAATTAAATGTTGCTAATAACTTTATAATAACTTCATATTTGTTCAGGGTGGGTTAAGTTCTTTTTCGGTTAAGTTATTCAAAGAATTACTTTAGATGACACGCTATGTATTAGTAAATATTATTACGTACAGGTATACGTATTATATATTACAGTATTTTAAAAGTTTTTTTCGTTTCGCTGTTTCTCGTTGGTTGCAGTATAAGGAACTGACAGAAAACAGAAAGATCGAAAAACATGACAAGATTCGGTTGAAAACCTAATCCTTTCACACCAAAACTATAAATCTCGCGTTTAAAATAAGAAAGGTATCATATTTACGTTTGCGACTAACAACAACATGCCTAAAAAATCAAAACGCAGAAACATATTATATGAACCGTCGTACACTTCAAATCCAGACATGAAAGGATTTGGTTTTCGATTTAGGGAGTTTGTTGTTTATTTAGAAACACGGGTGATGGAAAGTTACAGTCGGTCAGGTAAGAAAAGGCTTCAGAAATTTCTGATAGAAATATTCGAAGTCTTGAAATATACGAGGTGACATGACGTAAGTTTCTCATAGTTATGACTGATGTATGTAATGGTATATTTATTTAGTAATTTTACTGACGAATGCCTTGCCGGTTCGAGCTTTATTAGTAAAATAAGTCGTAGACATAATAACTATACTTGTAAATTTAATTATATATACGAGTTTCAGAATGGTTGTTTTCACTTCCGCTACGATGAAACGTTTTTTTATTTGTTCGAGGTACCTTTTAGTACTTTATATTCTAACTGTTATCGTCGAGTTTACAATAAGTGTTCTAGTTTTAAATACGTTTTCGAAGTAAAAGTGGGAACTATATATAAGAGTTGAGTATATACTCAGCACTTTCTAGCAGTTTTTTTTGTAGATGAACTATATAATTATAATGTAATTACAAGAATGCGAAAACGTGTTAATTTATTGAAGAGTGTAGGAGGAATAAAGTAAAGTCAAATTACAATTGTGTGATTCATCAGTATTTGAAACCCTTTTCCTGGAAACTGTTCAGAGTCTGTGGGTGAAATCGTTCAAGTGAGAGCTTCTATTTGTAAACAGTACTTTCGCATGGCTGTTTATTATGCTGTAAATGAAGGTGGTTCTGACTTTTGCGTCCGTGGATGGAATCCTAAAGTGTGACCATTCAAATGAAAGCTACTGAGCAGTACTTTCCTGTGGTACTGTTTATTATGCTGTACAAGGTGGTTCTAACTTCTGAGTCTGTGGATGAAATCCTCAAGTGTGAAAGCTATTGAGCAGTACTTTCCTGTGGTACTGTTTATTATGCTGTACAAGGTGGTTCTAACTTTTGAGTGTGTGGATGAAATCCTGAAGTGTGGCCATTCAAATGAAAGCTGCTGAGCTGTATTTTCCTGTGGTACTGTTTATTATGCTGTACAATGTGGTTCCAACTAACAGTTCAAATCTGTGGATGAAACCTTGCGTTTTGCAGCAACTTCCCGTCGTGCTGTTCGTTGTACAATTTTTCCCAAGGAGAAATTTTAATAAAAAAAAAAGGCAATTTGTTTCTTTAGCGCTGAGGAGGTATAAAAGCTTTGAGTCGTTGTTTCAGTGTGAAGTGGATGGTTTCAACATTCTTTGAGTTTCCTTCTTACGCGCCCAGCGCACTGCTTTCCACATCCTCTGCTGGAACGATCAAGAACAGGAACACTTTACTATACTTTACAAAACCTTTCCTTATTGGAGTTAAATATCAATTATTCAGTGTAATAATAATTATTTAATGTTACTGTGTTTTCTGTGGATGAAATACTAAATTTTGACTGACTTTTCAAATTAAAGCTATTGAGAAGTACTGTGATTCCAACTTTAACGGAGTCTGTGAATGAAAATCCTAAAATGTGCCGGACCATTCAAATGAAAGCTTCCATGTGAGACTGAGTACTTCCTCTGGTGCTGTTTTAGAGTTTATTATGCTGTACAATTAAGGTGGTTCTAACTTTTGAGTGTGTGAATGAAATCCTAAAGTGTGACCATTCAAATGAAAGCTATCGAGCAGCAATGTCCTTTGATGCTCGGTTTATTGTGCTGTACAAGGCGGTTCTAACTTCTTGTTTGTGGATAAAATCCTGAAGTGTGACCATTCAAATGAAAGCTACTGAGCAACTTACTTTCCTGTGGTACTGTTTATTATGCTGTACAAGGTGGTTCTAACTTTTGAGTCTGTGGATGAAATCCTGAAGTGTGACCATTCAAATGAAAGTTATTGAGCAGTACTTCCCTGCGGTGCTGTTTACTACAATGTACACTACAACGTGGATCTACCTTTGGAGTCTGTGGATGAAATCCTAAACTGAGTGTGGCCATTCAAATGAAAGCTATTGAGCAGTAATTTTCTGTGGTGCTGTACAAGGTAGTTATAACTTTGAGTCTCTGGATAAAATCCTAATATGTTACCATTTCATCAAATGAAACTTAGGCCCAGTTCAAACGTCCAACTTCACATGTGCCGAACCTAATGCAAATTAGCAAGAACAATAGATTTTGCTCATTTGCATTAGGTTCGGCACATGTGAAGTTCGACGTTTGAACTGGGCCTTATTGAGCAGCACTTTTATATTCCTGTGGTTCTGTTTGTTATTATGCTGTACAAGTGTTAAGGTGGCTCTAAATTTTAAGGCTGTGAATAAAATCGCGAAGTATCCCCTGTTATACAATGGTGGTTCACCTGCGTTCGTGTTCGGTGCTGGGAACTGTTCCTCAAACGGAACTGTTCAGTGAAAATTTGTCAGATTTCTAATTTGGAACCGGAATGAACACCGTGATAGCAATCCCACAGCAGGTGAGCAATTTTTAGTTTCAAATCGAAGTACACTGTACTGTATTCTGTATTTTTTTCAGTTCATCGTAATTTTTGTTATTCGACTCGAATAACAAAAAAAAAAAAAACAAAAAAAACGATGAACTGAAAAAAAAAAAATACTCTCCAGATTTAACCTTAATCTTGGTCCTGTTTAACTTTCTATGTTTATTAACCAAGTGAACAGAAAGGTATCTTATTTTTGGTTTTCTTCGAACTGAAAAATTCAAATGTAAAATTCTGTTCATTTAAATTTAATGAGCCTCCTTAAATTTCCTCATAGAAAACCTCGGCTAACATTTTGGGCGCAGGTCCAATCCAACTAGTTATTTAGCAACGCAAAACTATAGCATAAAATCTTGTACAGTGACTTTTAATTTACCCGTGAAACAGTATGTCATATTCAATAAAACAAAGCGAATGAATCCAAATGCGTCACACTCATAACACGAATTTAAAATAGAAAACTGATATCATGTGCCCAAAAGGTCGTTGATGAAATTTATTTGACACTTTTAATTTCAATTTTTAAACTTTATTTTTCCAATATGCTCTTTTTAAATTTTAAATTCGTGTCATATTTAGTGCCTATTAGACTAAAATAGATAAAATAAGACAAAAGACAGTTAAGGAATTACAATAAGGCATTTTATCACTCCACTGATCTATCCGTAAATCACGCGGATTAAGTTAAATAATTCTATAATTGTGATACTATAAATACCATGTACGGAGAGTTCCTTGAAGTAAATATTTCAACGATTTTATCATTATTTTATTACTTTTGCCGTCACGTACAGCACGTTTCTGATCTCAATTTGTTTCCTCCGTCAATTGAAGCCTGGTTTCCATATAATCACAACGATCGCAACGATCGCAGCGATCGTTACGATCGACGATCGCTGCGATTCTTGCGACCCTTGCGATCATATGGAAACCAACCGTTGCGATCGTTGCGATTGCGATCGCAGAGGTAGAAATTTTTCTATCTCTGCGATCGCAATCGCAACGATCGCAACGATCGCAACGGTTGGTCTCCATATGATCGCAAGGGTCGCAAGAATCGCAGCGATCGTCGATCGCGATCGTTGCGATCGTTGCGATTATATGGAAACCAGGCTTTAGTCTATCAATCTCTGTTGTAACAGTGTTCTGGATGAAACTCTTCAAATGAGGCCATTCAGTGCTGTTTGTTACTACAGGAATTCTTTGTTCTAAAAACAACCCGACGTCGTGATGGTTAAATCGTCCTTTCACTGAAGTCTTTCAGCCATGATGTAGCGGGTTTCAACTTCCGCTCCCCGCACGCCATGCAACACTGCACTGCATGGTTAAGACACGAATTCTTTGGGGAATACTATTGACTGTTCGTATAACGGTTTAAGAATGATTAACCTTCGAATACAAATGACTTATCAGTAGTCCTGAAAGAACGCACCTCTTTCTATTCCCAGTAAACAAAAACTTCCCAAAAGAACTCAATTCTGTCTATTCCCAGTAAACAATTAAACTTCCCAAAAGAACACGACTCCGGCTTTTCCAAGTAAACAAAAACTCCCAAAGAACACAACTTCGGCGGCAACTCTCAACCTCGTTCCCTTCGTCTCTCTTCTTCCCACCCATGCAGCTCCAGGGGACGGAAAGAAGAGATAGCCTGGGGATGAGGTTGCGAAACTATGATTTTTCCGAGAAAACTGTATGTTTCCTTCAAGGAAATCAGTCCGGCGTATTTCTGTACTTTTTCCTTGTCACATATAACAATGAAAAACATGCGGGCTTGCATGACACACTGATAAGTTCTGGGGTATACATTCCTTTCATTCCTACATTCCAGGGTCACTGCAACAAAACATTACACACTGATAATCATGCAAGCCCATAAGAAGGGTCATTTAAGTTATATATCAGGAAATCTTTAAATGAATTCCGGAAAGACTTTTTAAAAACACACCTAGTTCAGAAAAATACCGTTATTGAAAATTAAATCGGTAACACTGAAAAAACAAGGATTATAAATATCACCCCATGAAACTGACTTTCGATTGGTATCACGCACGCAACTTTGTTTAAGCTGATTTTGCAAGAAAAATCTACTTTTTTTATTCGAAGATCAATTGGTCTATATTGCCCTATATTCTGCCCACCCCCCACCCCCCCCCATCTCTGTTCACAACTAATTTAGCTCTAATGCTATAATATTCAGTGGCAAGTGTGATAAAAAGTTCCAAGTCTTGTATATAAGTCTTGTAAGGTTGCTTAATTCAACGTTCATTTCCTTGCAGGCTAAAATCGCTTCCTTTTCCTTTCTAGCTTTCTGCGATTAGTACAATAGTTTGGTTCCCGCGCGAAGAAGAGACCCTTCAGTCTTGTCAGTCTTGTCCGAAAATGGCGGCCGCAAATTGAAACGGTTTTAAATTAAACTTGGCGGAAAGAACATCATTGGTCTCCTCTCATTATCCATTGTAATTCAGTAATTACATAATTCAAACCATGATCCTCCAGTCATGGGGTGCATGTGTGTGTGTGTGTGTGTGTGTGTGTGTGTGTGTGTGTGTGTGTGTGTGTGTGTGTGTGTGTGTTGCTTCTTTTTTTTGGGGGGGGGAGGGGGTGAAGGGGGGGGGGGGGCGGGTGATTTGTCACGGTCTAACTTTCCACTTTCCGTACTTAGCAGCTTAAATTTGTTTATTGCGAAGTATAACTTAATGTTGCGAAATTTCTCCCCCGTTCTTCAGCTTGCCACCTGATTTTTCTCATCTCCCGTTGACTTCCCGCCACCCTTTCAGTTCTCCCGATGTTCAACCCCTGTCGGTCAGTACGCAGCTCTTACAAGGTCTACTCTAATGTGCTGAGAAAACAATAGAACAAACAACACAACAATGGACCCTGGCCCTGACAACAATAGAGCTACGTGATACCAAGGTCCAAGGAAATTAGAGGTTGTTAAGCTGCGTGGTATCTGCCCTGTCGACCCCACCTGCACCCCACATCACCTAGGAGAAAGGCTAGTATTCGATTACCTCAAACTTCTCGAATTTCTTTCCAGTAAACAATGATCTGAATGTGAAGCGTCTATCTTGTTTAATATTAGCCTTTTGAGTCGTGTTTTCCACCCTTCCGGCCAGCGCCTCTAATTAAAGCGTTTCGGGAGATTGGCGATGATTTATAGTATCAAAAGAAACATCCAGACAGTGGGAGTTGACCGTAGGTCGAGAAGGTGTGATCTGAATCATGGCTATTTAAACAATACAACGATTAGTACGATAACACAGTTAACTATAAATTAAACTAAAAATTAATAAAGGAGTGGGGGAGTAAAACACGAGAACTTTGGTTTTATCAATTGAGTCGATGAAGGAAGTTGGCGACCATATTTTCGCGAACGTCTTCGAAATATTAAAGAGATGACAAAGACGTCTAAACCAGTTGCTGGACACTTCAATCTCCCTTATCATTCCAACCAACACATGGCACTGCGACCTTTCCCTACATCAGGGAAACTTGGAAAGCCGTACTGGCAAATCGGCTTAATCCCCATAGAATCAACGAACACTTTTCATCCACTGAACTAATTTATTTTTGTTTGTCACGTTACCATGTGTCCGCCAATAGCGTAGCTCCACAGTTCGATATTAATGAAGTGACAGATTCTATTTCTTATCAGAAACAATTTCCTGAAATCGGAATGAAATCCCAAGCTCTCAACTCGACTCAAATACAGTATTCAAGTAGCTTTAATTACCAGATCGATGTAGTAACAACAACACTGAACAGCAACAACAACAACTTTATTTGTATAGTCTTTTTTGCATGAATTTACAATAAGTAATGGAATTAATATAGAGAAATGGCTGCCCGAAATCACGCGAAAATCAAAAGACTTGCCAATATCCAACCGACAATACTCCTGTTAGATGCTTCCATCTTGTTTTAACTGAGATACAAAAACTGAGTAAGGACTCTCTTTCGTCTTATTATTCAAGGAACAACATAACTTAACCTTTATTAAGGTGTCTAGCGTTCTAGCGCCTCTGAGCACTAATTGGGGACGCATTTAAAACTAATTAAACATACTACTATAAAACATATATGCAAGCCAGAATTTCAAACTATTCAAACTTAATACACTTTTATACTCAATAACTAAGTACTATATTTACACTATAAAACTAATTCATATATATAAACCGTCAGAAACTAAGCACACTGAGAAAAATAAATTAATGTGCGTAGGTTTACTACACATGCCCATTTTAGTAACCTAAGCATTAGCGGCATTCTCTCCCAAATCCTTCAACAATCGATGTTACGTCCTTCAAAATTCAACAACAAGGAATGTTCATTGAAATATGTTTGCTGAATATATACCTAATTCAATAAAGGTTGCTTTGGTCATTGGTAATTGGGCATACGGAACACAATGCAATGCTTTGCTTGAGTGACCGCCAAACAATAGCTTCCCAATGCCCAATTACCAATGACCAAAGCAACCTTTATTGAATTAGGTGTATAACCCACACTGACTGCTAGTCTACAGTAGACTGAAGGTCTTCAAACTAAATTTGAATGAAATTCTAAGAGGTCTAAAGAAGGGATAATAGAAAGAAAATGATTTTTGGCACACCAACAGACAGCTGATACCCACACAAGAGCACCCCAGGTTGATAGTGGACTATTTGGTAACACCAATAGACAGCTGATACCCACACAAGAGCACCCCAGGTTGATAGTGGACTATTTTGTAACACCAATAGACAGCTGATACCCACACAAGAGCACTCCAGGTTGATAGTGGACTATTTTGTATCACCAATAGACAGCTGATACCCACACAAGAGCACCCCAGGTTGATAGTGGACTATTTTGTAACACCAACAGACAGCTGATACCCACACAAGAGCACTCCAGGTTGATAGTGGACTATTTTTTATCACCAATAGACAGCTGAAACCCACATAAGAGCACCCCAGGTTGATAGTGGACTTTTTTGGAACACCAATAGACAGCTGATACCCACGTAAGAGCACCCCAGGTTGATAGTGGACTATTTTGGAACACCAACAGACAGCTGATACCCACACAAGAGCACCCCAGTTTGATAGTGGACTATTTTGTAACACCAACAGACAGTTGATACCCACGCAAGAGCACTCCAGGTTGATAGTGGACTATTTTGTAACACCAACAGACAGTTGATACCCACACAAGAGCACTCCAGGTTGATAGTGGACTATTTTGTAACACCAACAGACAGTTGATACCCACACAAGAGCACTCCAGGTTGATAGTGGACTATTTTGTAACACCAACAGACAGTTGATACCCACGCAAGAGCACTCCAGGTTGATAGTGGACTATTTTGTAACACCAACAGACAGTTGATACCCACACAAGAGCACTCCAGGTTGATAGTGGACTATTTTGTAACACCAACAGACAGTTGATACCCACACAAGAGCACTCCAGGTTGCTAGTGGACTATTTTGGAACACCAACAGACAGCTGATACCCACACAAGAGCACTCCAGGTTGATAGTGGACTATTTTGTAACACCAACAGACAGTTGATACCCACACAAGAGCACTCCAGGTTGATAGTGGACTATTTTGTAACACCAACAGACAGCTGATACCCACACAAGAGCACTCCGGGTTGATAGTGTACTATTTTGTAACACCAACAGACAGTTAATATACCCACACAAGAGCACTCCAGGTTGATAGTGGACTATTTTGTAACACCAACAGACAGTTGATACCCACACAAGAGCACTCCAGGTTGATAGTGGACTATTTTGTAACACCAACAGACAGCTGATACGCACACAAGAGCACTCCAGGTTGATAGTGGACTATTTTGTAACACCAACAGACAGTTGATACACACGCAATAAGAGCACTCCAGGTTGATAGTGGACTACCCACACAAGAGCACCCCAGGTTGATAGTGGACTGTTTTGGTGTCCATCTATTAATTATTAACTAACGAGAACACAAATAAAAAGTCAATCACAGATTGATATCAACATAAATTCCTATCGAAAAATGTAATTTGTTTTTACCTTTAAGTCCCTCGACTGCTTGGAAATTCTTTAAATCTCCGCTTCTTCTTTCCCGCATTGATAAAAACGTATGAAGTTCCTCGAAGCAAGATTTTATCCCTGAAAGCTCTTTTTATCCACTATAGCGGCTTCTCAGTATCCTTTATTCGTATTAAATATAAAATAGAGAAGTTAAATTGATTATTTTCCCTTTATCGAGTTTTACCCTTAGCCTTTGTACATTGTCTTTGTTTTGTGTTTTATTGACCGTAGAGTAAAACGTTTTTAGTTGTTATTTTAGTTATTAAGTTATAAGTGATCCCTAAGTGATTAAGTTTATGCTGTAATAGTAGTTGCAACTGTTATCTTGTACATTATTTGCTGGAATGTAAACTTTAAAAATGTGAAACAAAACAAAAATATGGTTTTTGAATTGCTTGAAACGTGAATGAGATATTTCCATTAAAGCCACGTAAAGTGGCGGAAAAATGGCATTTAGGTGAGTCCCGCCTTAATACCACTACCCCGTTAATACGACCACCCGACCGTTAATGTGACCACCCCGTTTATATATACGACCACCCTGTTAATACGGCCACTCCTTTGTTAACAGCATTTTTTTCGGCCCCAACAAAAGTGCAGTCAGTAATCCTACCATCTCGTTAATATGACTAACGCGACCAGCTGTTAGATTCCCAAACCATTATTTTCTTCATAAATTTATCCCCATTTTATTATCGAGTTACTTTTATACGACTACTCAATATGCATAATGATATCATAACTGCCAAAAGCAAGTAAAACTTGGTAAAAATTTTAACCGTGTTAAAATAAAGATTTGAGATGGAGATTGAGATCTTCTGTTTGCAAATCGTGTGATTCGAAGTATTACGCGATTTTTGAATATTGTTATGATTCAGATATTCACTTTTACCACCATAATTTTACTCCAGATCCGTTGTTACAACCTTATTTTTATGGCTCGTCAGTGGTTGTAACAGGGTTTTGCGAGAATTGAATTCTCGCAAGCGACTCTTGTTGTTCGTCTGTGGGAGCTTCTGACATACCAAAGGTATGACGTATTTCAGAGTCGCTGATCTGTTAACAGTTAAATGCTATGAATGTGCAGGGAAGGCATCGACAATTTAAAGCTTACAGTGGCATGTCCGTTTTCAAGAGCTTAAAAACGAAGAAAACTGAGTCCATTTCGTAAATTTAAATCAGTGGGCGTAACCAAGGAGGGCTTGGTAAGTTTAAGATTTACTAAGAATGTAATCGGGATTTCGTGAGGGTGGTCGCAGAGGGAAGCTAGTTGGTTGCGTACGGGGATGATTGCAAGAAGAGCTATAACACTTACTGTACCTTAAATCAGAGCCAGCGGACGAAATTTAGCATTGTAAAAAAATCTAGCTACTAACCCCTGGGGAGAGTACTTCTGGTGTCAGTTCTAAGACCGTGTTATCATCGCGGCATGTGGTGGGAAGCTTATTTGACAATCACGTTTTGAACAGGGGACTGAAGTCAAACTAAAATGGCGTCTCAAGTTATTCCTGGGATTTCCCGGGAAATCCTAGCCTGTTCCAGGCGTTTAGTTTGTGGGGAGCAGCGAAAAGCGGTGCGCGGCGCTAGGGTCGGCGCGAGGGAAGCCTCTCCCCAGCCTCCCCTCGTGTTTTTTCTCCTGCGCCCGATTTTTCTTTCGCGTGCCACAAACTTAACCCCTGGAACAGGCTAGGGAAATCCTGAGAATCCCTTCTTTTGAGCAAGCTTATTTCTGGGTTTCACACATTTCGGCCAAATCCCGAGAATTCTCGGCAATAACCGAGAAGGTGTTAAATACTGCTAGAGGTGATCTCAAAATTTCCCAAGAATTTCCGGAAAATTTCGGTCGCATCATAATGTACCAAGATTTCTTTGGAGATGCTGAGAAATCCTGAGAATTCCTGAGAATTTTGCTTTTCTCGAGAATTCTCGAGCTAGGGCAACACACCAAGGATTTATAAGTCAGTAAAATAACCCAAATTTTATTTTTGTCAATATTTTTACAACGACTCGTGATACAGTGAACTCTGTCTGAACCGGACACCTTCAGTGCGACCAGCTCTAGTTGTACGCGGCCTTATAGAGAGTTCAGTAAGCCACAGACGAACAAGGGAAATTCGACCAGAACCAACCAATATGTTGATGTCGGTCCTATAGAGGTGTTTGCCTTACGGTCCGCCGCGGACAAACGAGAGAAATGGTTGATTAACATCTAATGGTGTCAAGGTTCGAACTTGAAAAAGTCGCAAACTTTGCTTTACAGTGTGACGCGGCTTTGACTGCGGTCAAAGGAGAGAAATTTGCAAAAGTTAAGCAAATTTCTTCAAAGTTAAGGTTGTCATTTTCACTGTTTAAAGTTTAATATATTACCAATACAATGTCAATTCACTTAACGTTTTGAAAGTTTACCTTACTAAAAAAGTTCTAAGCGTTTGAAAACTATGAACTTCAGAATTGTCGGCGCCATTTGCCAACACAATTTTGCTCAGGCACGAAGCGTTTTGGTCAGTTTTCAACGAAAAGAAGGTTCATTATTTTGAGAAAGATGAAAAGATAGTTACATAAACTAATTATTTTACATCCTTGCCCATGTTTTCATTTAATATGAAATGAAATCCCACCAAATAAAACGAAAAACACCTCGGACGTTTGACCGCGGTGAAGTCCTATGGAGGTGTTTGCCTTACAGGGGTGTTCGTTTTAAGAGAGTTTACTGTTCTGAAAAAGGGGCTATACACTCAGTCGTTACAATAGGATTTATACTGACACTCATGCACTCCTGCATGTCTGATCTGCCTAAAAATTGGTCTAGTAGTCGCCGGGTTTGCTGGGCCTTCATCAGGAGATCGCGGCGTAACTCATTATAAATCCAGCTTAAAACAGTATAGGAAAGCCAATTCTAAACTACATTTTCTTTTTGGACTGTTCCATGATAATTGTTCTTACTTTCCCGGCGTCCTAACTCACAGAAAACTTTCCGTTTGTTTCAGGTTTTCTGCTCAGAAGTTTTCATGATCAGTTACGGTTAGCTTAGCGAGAGCAGACGGCTGTTCACAGTCCGGCTAGGTTAGCTTTACTGACTACCACAAAAATCACGGATCAGAAATAAAAACAAATAATAAATAAACGCCTGCTGGGTAAACTAAAAACCAGGGGCTCCTGCTAAAAACATATTTTGAAAAGAATGGCGAAATCGCCTCGTTTCGTGACTCATACCAGTTTTATTTGTTTGCATTTCTCCTGCTCATACTCTTGAATCTGAATAAACTTTTCAGAAAATTTTCTGGGGTTCCCCCTTTTGTTCTGGCCAAATTGTAAACGGAACATACTTAGCGACGAGTTTGTGCTAAAGTTTGGAAATGTTTGAATACAGAGGAGCACACAACGCAGAAACAAACCAAACTGGCACCGCCTTGTCGCCGAAAAGGTGCTCTGTCAGACTTCACTGGGAGTGTAATAAACCAAAAGGGCAGATTTGTCTAACATTTAAATAGTTTTCCTCAAGCGCCAAGCCATAATTTGGTATAGCGCTGATAGGCGAAAGGCGATAGGCTATCAAGATCCCATTTGATGGGGGAGGCGTCTGCATGCCCCGTATGTATCCCATAACTGTAGTATTGATCTCCTAATTACATAATCATTTTATCCCATATTTGATGTTCCCAAATCCATTTCTGTCCCCAGTGTTTTCATTGGAATTACCCCACCCAAATATTCCGTATTAATAAACCACCTCATAAACCGTTTTTGCCGATCATCCATTGGGTCTCCATATTGGACGGAACGCGGAGACAGTGCAACTGGATACTGGGGACGAGAAGTTATTGATAGTGTAAAAAGTGACACAAGACATCCTGCAGGTACCTGCCTCATAATCACCGGGTTCCTTAAATGTTCTTGTGGTCGTCGCTGGTTGGCTTTTGTTTCACCCTACAACAGCTGCAAGGCTTTAATTTTTGGCCCAAAAGCATTATAATCTTCGACCTCCCAATGATTTACACCTGAAGCTTTACGCTGAATAGAAAACACAAGGATTAGGTCATCGCTCCTGCAATATCGTAACCTCTCTGTGGAACAATTAATGTATCGACAAACCAACCAATCAAAATCCAGTTGATCTGATCAAGATCCGTTAGCACATTTTGTGGTGCTTGTATGGAACAACATTGTAAAGACCGCTAGGAATTTAGATTTGGGCCTCCGTACTTCTTTTGACGGAGGCCTGTTAAGGATAAGACTACCCAATGGAAGCTAGGGTACCTATTGCACCAGATTTTGAGGAGGTATGGCGTTCTATTTTTGCAGTTTTTTTCCTTCTAATGGAAATCCCGCTGTCAGGGCTACGATCACGCAAGCTTTCACTAATCTTCAGTAAAGCTGTTATTTCTACCGTATTTATGTCATAGTTGACTTTTGTGGGAATCATGAAAACTATATGCTTTATTTTTTTAACGAAATATGATTCGCTTTTCCAAAGCCGTCTAAAGATGGAGCTGGAGCCCTTAGAAGGCGGTGCTAATTACACGGTTGAGTTGGTAAAGTGTTCTTTGTTTGACAGAATGTTTTAACGTAGTTTACGCCAGGTACCAGAAACCATCATGTTTTCATCATTAATGATCAATGTCCGTGAATTTTGAAGTCAAGGACCGGTCAGCCGGGGAAAAGAGGGCAAATTGCTGATTACAGCGTTTTTTATGCCAATCAAGTTTTACCCCGCGCGATTCTTAAATCCACAGAATTACGTGCCTGCGACTCATGGTTTCTCACCGCCTGCGCCAAGGGATTTCACAGGTTTGGTGGACAGCCATTCATCGGGAGAAGTCCACTTGTTTGAGATGCAGATTAAACCTGAGCTGAGAATTGATGGTGGTTCAGAGGACATCGATATGGAATATATGATGGAAATGCCACTTGAATGCGAAAATGGAAACGAAGAGGTTTGTATTTCCATAGGACACTCTCTAAATTTGTAAAATTACATTCAATTGGATAGAAAAATAATTGCTACTGCTGAAAAGAGAGTACTTGGAAGTTGAAAAAAGTGCAAAGAACGTTATATTTTGCATCGCTGCTGATGTAGAAGAGAATTAATCGAAGATATAACAAAGATTTGAAAATTTCGTTCCTATGTATATACGATTTGCTGAACAAAATTAGGTTTTGAGTTGATATGACTTTTATATACCCCTCATGCAAGACATACCTCTCAGATTTACAAGTTAAACTTATTTTAAAGTGCTCTTTTAGCGATTTTTTTCTGTCTTAGCCGATTTGATAACATAAAATATTTCAACGCATACGCCCTTACATATCGCATGTCAGCAAATTGTGACAGATTATGTTACAGTGCTACTTGAACCAACAACTGTCTTAAACGACTTATATCGATTGGTTCATGCTACGTCGAGCACATCCAAGACAAAATTGAAAATTCTACCCGATTGTAGTGTCTGAGATCTTTACATTTATCGTTTTTAAATCGCTGCTCAACTGTTTGTATTGTAATCTGATGGTTTCTTGTTTATTGTTTCTTCATATTTCAAACGGTAATGTACCAATCATTTCCAAGGTATCCCCAGGATGTTGGTCAAATTTCTCCCTAGTTTTTATTAACATTTTCAAAGTTTCCGTAAACACTCTTCACATGATTTAAAGGAATATTTAAAGATGGCCGTAAAGCAAAGAAACAAGGCAAGTCAGGTTAATGGACGAATCGGGGCAACCTAAATACAAGAAACTTAAAGAATCCGTAAAATAAATATTACACAACACAAAAAAAAAACAAACTTTAATAAAGGGAGTGTTGGAATGACTTGGTACTGAATAAATTAAAAAACCTTTTCCCTTTCGATAACTCAGTGAACAGTCAAAAGCGAAACCGTCCGGACTGCGTAGCAACATCAAATTATGAACTATGCGAAGATATGTTAGTATGCCGGGTAGCCATAGGAGAGGGTGATGAGAAATTCATGGAATAAGTTCATTATTTGACAAACGATAACAATTTTTTTATGACAAACTGAAGTATACGAATGGAGCATTTCTTCACTTTACGTAATTTTTTATGATTATCATCGTTGTTTATTTTTTTCGTCTATTTGCGTTCGTACTTTCGTTCGTTCGCTCCGTTCCGGCTCTTTCGCTCTTTCGCTCGTTCGCTCGTTCGCTCGTTCGCTCGTTAATCGCTGTTTGGTGATACAATATATACCAAAATCAGTAATACTTCATCAGTTGACCTGCTAACTCAGTGCTAAGTCTAAGTCAATGTACCTTGCGATCCTTAATCAAAGGAACCTTTGAACCCTTTCATCAAAATGCCGTCTATTTTTAAGTAAATAAGATGCAAAGGACCGCGAACGAAAATGCTGCTGGTGTACTTAGGATCTGGAGAGATCTAGTCAGCCAAAAATAGAGATAAAATCAAACAGTAAGCAAGGCTGATACTACGTAGAACATTTAATGCGACAACGACATAATAGAGCCCAAACTGAAAGCCAAAATGCAACCGTGGACAGCTGTTTCGACCTGATTGGGTCTCGTATCTGAAATATTTTATTGAAAAGATTCAGTTCTGCCAAAGATCTGGTACTTCTCATCGGTTTATTACCGTGATTTTGTTAATCTTAGCGTTTCGGCGAGTGAATACCCTTGTAAATAGTAGAACACCTGATCTTAAAGTCTTCCAACAGGAGAGCCTTCCGCCATTTTGAATAAATTAAAATTCCCGAGATTTTGGATTTTAGGGTCACGTGATCTGCTATTTGTTAGGGTCAGTCTCTATACGCGCTATTTTGAATCAATCGAGGAGACCTTGGAGAGGAGGTTGAAAAACAGCCGGAGAAAAATGCCCTCTTAAAAAGCATTTGGCAAACTGTCGCATCACTGGCCTGTGACTACAGCCGCCTCTCATCGCTCCTAGCTGCTAGGGGCGTTCGTGTGAACGCTCCTAGCGGCCGGGAGCGATTTAGAAGCGGGTGTATTCGTAGGCTATCGCATCACCAGCTGGCTGTAAAAATCACATCTTTAAAAAATAAGATAAAATGATGTGGTATGACTCGCTGGGAAATTTAAATAAAGTTTCTTCTGCTGTACAAATAAAAAGTCGCGCGCAGTCGTTTCTGGCTTCTTTGCAGTAACCGACAAGAAAAAGAATGAGAAGGTCACTTGTGCTCACAACCCCAGACAATGAACTATTTCCCGATTAAGCCGTCCCTTCAGGCAGTACTTGTTGCAGAAAAAGAAAGCTCGCTCCTCATTTAATATATTTTCACAAAAACGGCTTCCTTTATTGACCTTATTCCGCTAATAAAATATTAAAGTTTTGAAAGGTTTTTCACCTAAAGCGTCCCGATTTAGGTGCCCACCTGTCGACATTTTCAAGTGCGGCTGTGGAAAGAAACATGCGTTAACCAACGTTATATTCCCAGTTCAATGAATAAGTTCATTGAACGGGAAAATGTGTTCTCTGCCAACGTTTTATTCTCAGTTCATTGAATAAGCGCTGACTTCTCTTTTGAAGAAAAAAGATTTTCCATAAAACTAATGAAGAATAATTCAATGGATTTTCTCGCTTTTGTCAACAACAGCGGACAAAAGTGGGAACAAGCTACTATCGTCACTTGAGGTTTTGTATCCTATCACTTTGCCCATAACCTAAACACACCAAAATCATAATCCTTTGTCATCAAACCGTGGCTTAGTTTAGCTGTTAGTTCACAGTTCAAGAACGTACCGCTCTGTAGCTTTGGTTTGAATGGTCACACTTATGGATTTCGATCGTTCACAGACTAAAAAGCTTAGAACTTTATCAAGTGACTCAAAATGGTTCGACCCCCAGAATGTCAATTATGGAAACAGGTAATGTAGTTCTAACTTTTGTGTCTGTCAACGAAATCACTGATATGTTCTTGTGACCATTCAAATGAAACCTCTTCGGTAGTACTTTTGCACGGCACCATTTGTTTTCCTGAATATTTTACAAAATGCAATTTGGGATTTTTCTTGAATATTGATTTTTTCATTCTGTGAGTGAAGAGGTTAATTATAAAATCTTAGCTGTGAATCACAAAAATGAAATAATTCAACCACTGCATCAAAGCAATTAACATCCTTTAAAAGGTTGTAGACGGCCATCGTAACAAATTTTCTTTACTCTTGGTGGTGTGGTACTCACTTCCTGGTTTGGTTCTAGATTTAAACTCGCATGAATTTCTTCGACTATATGGTACGTTGGAAAGTCCTTTTTGTAAAATATTTACAATATCAGCCCCCTTACAAAGCACTGCTTTGCGGCTTTCTTAAGCATTTAAATGAACTGTAGGTTAATTTCGTTCTTGAAGTAAAAGAGCCAGGCTAATTATATAATCTTAGCTGTGAATCTTACATCGATGACCCCGGTTCTTTTAATTAAACAAGGTCATGATAGGTGACCGACACAACAATTCTGTTTTGCGCGGTGTTCACGACCCGGGTTGGCTTTTAACTTAAACTCAAATGGATTTCTACGATTGTATGGTATGTCTTTTGATTCGTATCTGCATAATCCTCATCTTCTGTTGTTATTTACTGACACGATGATACGACAGATCTGGCCAGTTTCGCTCTCATTAAGTGAGTAGTAGTACTTACAGCAGAGTTAAGCTTGGTTTTCACTAGCGAGACATAAGCATAAACCGTAAACGGAAACATTACCATTTGCGTCACGTGAAACGAGCAATGATTGATCCTTATGCTTATGCTTGCGCTTACATCGAACCCGTTTACACTGGACAGAAGCACTGTTATGCTTAGTGAAAAATCAACCTTTGACGATTGTATGGTATGTCTTTTGATTCGTATCTGCATAATCCGCATCTTCTGTTGTTATTTACTGACACGATGATACGACAGATCTGGCCAGTTTCGCTCTCATTAAGTGAGTAGTAGTACTTACAGCAGAGTTAAGCTTGGTTTTCACTAGCGAGACGTAAGCATAAACTGTAAACGGAAACATTACCATTTGCGTCACGTGAAACGAGCAATGATTGATTCTTATGCTTATGCTTGCGCTTACATCGAACCCGTTTACACTGGACAGAAGCACTGTTATGCTTAGTGAAAAATCAACCTTTGTAAATTATGGTCGTTATTATAACGTAGCCTGGAAAACAAAGCAGTTTATATAACTTCCTTAACATCCTTTCTTAGCTTGGAAAGCGCACTTCTGCTCTGTTTGGTTTTGTAATTCATGGTATCCATTCTCAGTATTTAAATACCTTTCATTTTATAAAGGAAGAGTTGATAGAGCAGTTTTCAATTGAGTGTCGTAAAACCAAAACCAAACTAATTACTCTGATCAATCACAGCAGTCGTAAACAATCCAATGAACCAATCAGGGCTCGAAGCAAATACATGTCGGCGGCGCCAAGCGCGGGAAAACGCGTGCGAGCAAGTCACGATTGGTTTTTGTTTTACTTCTGATTGGTCGAGAAAGTGGCGCGAGATTTTTCAGCCAATCACAAAGCGTAGCAATGCAAAACCAAAGTAATTGTGTAATTACTTTCAACACTCATTTGAAAACTGCTCTATAAACAAGCGCGTAAAGCTCCGCGCGCCTCCCGTGCTCTCAGAACGCGAAACGACTGCTACGTAAGCTAAAACAAGACCTTTTTACGGCAGCTATATTGGTTTTACCCCCTGGACATCCCATAATGATCATTGAAAAATTGATATATTGCTTTATTAACAATAAATTTTAATGGTCATTATGGGATATTCATTGTCTACTTTTAACAGGACTACCGTGACTGGATACTAAAAACGTGGTCTATTCCTTAATTCTAAACCCATTCACTCCCAGAGTCGATTATGGAGACATGTAATGTTGTTCTAACTTTTGAGTCTGCGGACGAAATCTTATGATGAAACCTCTTCGGTAGTACCTTTGCATGGTACCACTTGTTTTTTTATATTTTACAAAATGAAATTTGGGATTCGTCTTGAATTTTGATGTTTGGCACCCTTCGGAGTGAAAGGTTTAAGAACACAAGTTAAGTAGTTGAAGCACATCAAACGGTTTATCGAATGGGTAACAGCCAAACAAAAATATAACTAATAATTAATGTGTTCACTTCAGTTCTCATTCGATGGAAAAATCTGACAAATGGTCGTTAATTTGGCTTGATGGTTGATTAACATCTGATAGTGTCAAAGTTTGAACTTGAAAAAAGTCGTCAACTTCTCTTTACAGCGCGACGCGCCTTCCCGGGTATAAACGTGACGGGTGGGTCCGACGTATTTTTTTGGTTCCACCTCCACTGGGCGCGCGTTACCATGAGCACCTCTCTCCTCCGCAGAGGAGAACAGTAAAGAACAGTAAAATAAAAAATGGGAGCGCGCGCTTTACTTTTTACCTCTACCCAGCCTCCGCGCGTTTTTTTGCCAAGCGTGGAGCGTGACTGGGAGGCCTCTGCGGAGGAGAGAGCATGAGCACCAAACAAACCTTTTTTTTTTACAAGTTTCCAAGATATCACCAACTATTCTTGTGAAACAATAAAGTTAATATAAGGTGCGGTTACATGGGGCTCTTTTACGGTTGTAAATGACCCCTTCACCTCGGGAAACTGCATTTAGTGAGTGTGACCGACATTTCCCGAGGTAACTTTCCCGTGGTAAATATCCATGGATACATAAAAAAAGATCACACGAAGCGCCCATGACATTTAACGTGGTAAATTGCTATGGTGTTTTGATGCCCAAGGTACAAGAGCCAATCACGATGCTCCGTTTGACATCAACGCGCAAAGGAAAAGTGATTCACGGAATTGCGTGACATTTTTGTACCTTGGCAAATCACAAATCGTGTGCAACCGCTGGTTAACAAGGTATACTAAACCGAAGTGTGATGTACCGCGGGATGATCTACCATGGGAAATGCCATTTACCGTGGTGTGCGTAACCGCACCTATTATCTTTGTATTTTGAAACTAACTTTAGACTCCTGGGATAAACGCGAAGCCGTTGAAGCGACAAGATTACATTCGTCGTGTCCAACTTTGCGAGGAGGCGTGCCCGTCAATTGAATTCACGCACTCTGATTGGCTAACTGTAAAAACCTCTATTGGGTGCTCACGGAAAGACGCGTCGCACGGAAAGACGCGTCGTTTAAAAGAGCACGAAGTTTGCCAAGCGCTTGATTCCAGCGCATGTTTGATTCTTATCAATTATAATTTGCTTTCGTTGTCCCTTTGTTTTTTCTTCTACTTCACTTTTAGCCTGTGCGCACATGCGCAGACAGAGTGTTTTCCAGTTACATGGGAGAGCCGATTGGTTTATGGTTTGTGCAAATGGTAAACAAAACTCCTGAATGAGTTTTTCCGTTCGACATTGGCATGTACCATTTAATTGTGACGTTTTTTTGCAAATGGTGAAAACTCATGGACTTATGGACCCCCATAAACGAGCTGAGTAGCCACGCCTTCGGATCAAAACTGGCGCAGGGCCTGGAAGCACGCATTTTCCTTTCGAGTATTCTGGTTGGTAATTATGGAGTACCTCTCAAGAGCGTTCCGTTTACTTTGACCATTTTCCGATCGGGCAAACCAAAATAGTCTTACCACTTCATGTTTACGTTCGGTGACTTCACTTTTCCTCCAGATACTCAGTGGTGTTATTGATTCCGGAAAGAAAATGACTACCGTATGGCATAAGATTTTTGCGGGTTATAATTTTTGCGATCAGTTTGGACGAATGGCAACAATTTTGCTCTCGCAATTTTCCCCCGCAAACGTTTACTCCACCACTGAGGTTTTAAAGTATCACGGTAACGGTTAACACCCAACAAGAGACCACCAACACATCAACGTACCAAGACAAGAACTTAAGCTGAACATTACTTTCAACATCACTGACATTGGCGGATCTATGGGGGTTGGGGCAGAGTGAATAAGGGCGAGGGAGTGAATAAAGGGGACTTGCCTAAATTGCATATGCAATTACTCCGATAATGAATGGGAAAATACTTCAGCTAACGATCACCAAATATTCCGCGTTTCAACCACGTTTGTCAAATCCCACAGTACTGTATGCGCTTGGAATTGACTGACGTTGGACACCTTACGAGGTTTACACAATGTACTATCCTTTATCGGTATATCTGTACTAACGTACGCGAGAAAACAGAATTTCATTTATACGACAGAGAATTGAGAGAGCAGAGCTTTGGTTAAGCAGAGAATAGCATTTTGGGGTTGAGCACTGATCTATATAATGTTTAGGGTTAAGCACTGATTATAAAACGGTTAGCTTTCATTTATTGTTGTGGTTAACTATATAAATGTTTAAAATCACAGCTGTCGGCAGCTAACCCTCCTTGGGTATAGTAGACATGGATACATTCAATTATGGAGCGAAAGACTCGGGTTCGCGACCTACATTATTTTCCCACTTTTTCCTTCTTTTACTCTTAAGCGTGCAATAAGTTTTACTTCATGTAATTTTAAGTGAAAGAAAAAAGTCAGTTTAAGATATTGAAACAAGTGTTGACCGATTAGTAAATAAAGAGTTCTTCAACTTCTGAAGTTTTTTCTGGCAGGTGACTGATGAACAAGAACGCAGGCGGATACGACGGGAAAGAAATAAAGTTGCTGCATCTAAATGCCGCAAAAAAAGAAAAGAACATGTCAAAACGCTAGTCGAGGTAAATTTTGAACGCTATTTAACAGCAAAAGCTCATTTTTATCTCGTGAATACGCGAAGCGTTAAGAGAGATATAGTATACAGTAACAGATATGCAAATTTTCACTCGTTCCACCATCCGTAAACTTTTGTAATTCCCCAGTGTATTACGTGTTAAAAACTGATTGCTGTATTTTAATTCCCCAACGTATTACATCATTCTGTTGTGTAGATAGTCTCGTTTCACACAATGCATGTATTATGTCACGCTAAGGTGTTTTGGTCGTTTTAAATCTGTTTCATTTTTCAATACTTTGAATTCAAACTCAGTATGAAAAATTAAAACCGATCTATGGACTTACCTTATGTTGTTTCGTGTTCACGAGATAGCTCTTTAGAGCCCTTTGATTTTGCTCCGCACATGGTAATTTCTTTGTCCTCAGTTGTATGACTGGCTGCTCAGATTTTTCATCTTGGCAGCTCAATTTTTATCGAGAACACGTGACGTGCGATCCACATGCAGAAATATTGTTGTCGTACGCGTTCTTTTATTTTTTCACATGTATACCTTGACATGTATTAATGCTCACTTTTATCTCAGGCATCCGAGGAGCTCGAACATCAAAACAACGATCTTCAAGGTCAGATCAATAAACTGCAGGCAGAAATTAAACAACTGGAATTCATGCTCGACTCACACAGCTGCTCAAAATACTGCCACAGTCAGCAGGAAGACCAAGAATTTGAATTAAACGCCAAGTAGTTATGGATGGTGGGTGAAAGCAAAATCAACCGAAACAACACTCCAGTATTCTGACAGCAAAGAATTAGCTGATTGACGCATGTGCGAGGGCATCAGACAGGCGGTGTCCGGTATGGAGCGCACTTAAGCGTGACGCGTGGCAACTCGTTACGGGGCATAACTTAAAGTTGCGTTATTCTTTGTTATGTATGGATCAATTGTGCTGTTACCACCTTCCGGGCAACCTCCGGGACATAGTCGGCTCTCGTGGCTGGGGGTGGAGAATTGTTCAAGAAGTTTTGTCCCGGGAGTAGGGTGTGGGCAAGTTAAAATAACTACTGGCGCAAAGACTTACGGGGTGAAAAAGATGGCATCGAACCACGTGGACAGGTCCAGCTACTTCTAAGAAATTTAGTGCTTGTGTTTTAAAAGAGTTTTTTCGTTCTACCCAGACGCGTTTTTAATGCTGCTAAAATATACCGTAAACTTTTCGTATAAATGGACAGTTTATTATTTTTATAGTGACAGATATACATTATATAAAAGACAGTATTATAGATTGCTTGTAGTAATTTCAATAGTCCTTACTAATTCGTTTCAATTTTCGAGGGAGGTGATCGGAACTTCCCTCTAGGCTTAAGTTTTAAAGTGTTTGTGTTTTAACAGAGTTTATTGGCTCTACTTTAGAAGTGTTCTTAATTGTTGTAAAACTTGAGGTTTTACTAAAATACAGAAATAAAAAGCAATCAAAGTCCACGGAAAATTTCAAACAAATGTATGGAAAAGAAAAAAGAGTAATTGCACGCGTTCTAACATAGCTACATCCCCAAAGTTGGACTAGTGACATTTTTGTCCACTATCGTATTTTTAATTCACAAATATTACAAACTCTAAATTTTACCCGAATTATTTGCCACTGGATTTTCATACAAACATTGTATTTGGCGGCGTATTAGGCGGCATGTTTGCCCGGATTACTTAGTACGTAATTGGTGCGCGGTTACGTGGGTGTCCAATTAATTGGATAGCTGTAATTAGATACCTACATTGAGCGCGCGTCAATCAGTTGCACTTAAATGGGTTCTTTTTTCTTGTTGTTTCCTCTTGCTTTCAAACTGATAGAAAATAACCTTGACGTTTTGAGTACAAAAAGCTCCACATAGACTTTTTAATCTCAAATTTTGTTATTGATTCGATTAATTAGTAACTGAACTTCGCGTAGTACAATTCATTATATATGCGCTTGGCTCATTACGATTTTTGCATTAGAGACTTTGGGCAACCACGACTGCGACGATTACGAGAACGTTAATAAACATTATAGCGTTATTAAGCGTAAACAATGACTGTGCACGTGCTATGCACTAGGTTTACCGTAAAATGGCGCTTATACGCCCTGAGCTTATACAACTTCGTGAGGTTTCTTTGCGCTGGCAAGCAGAACATATCGTGATAAAGAACCTTTGTTCTATAGTTAATTTGGTGTAAATGTTTGTTGATAATTGCTATTGAGGAGCTGTGATACGGGAGGGGAATAATGGTTTGTTACCAAAATGGTGTGCCTAAAATCGGGAGGGCTTATAAGCAGCATATTACGTTATTTCTTTGCCCCTTTTTGCACAACTACGACGCAAAATCACCTAATTTGAGGTTTTGTGAGGAACGCGGTCATTTCTTCTATCTGAACTGGAACTCCGTCCTTACAAATTTATTTAGCTCCTGGATGGTTTGGCCACACCGAATAAGGTGATGGAAATTGAAGTCAAGTTTATAAAAACGGAAATACAGCTGTTTTTAACTGATGTTTTCCAAGGCGTCGCTGGCGTGGTTGCGTAACTTGATCCTTAGCATCCTATAAAAGAACTCTCTCATTTCCTTCTGGCGCCAGCAATAAATCAGTGGATTTAATTCAGCGTTGAACATAGCAAACGAACGAGCCCAAGGTAAAAATACATCATGTAAGCCACCGTAGCCGCCCGTTCTTGGCCTGAAAAGAAGGGCTAAAACCATGGGAACGAAGCTGCAGAGAAGAGCGCCAACAACGAATGCGGTGGTCCAGAATGCTTTGTTTTCTCTGGCGTACCTTTCTGCGTCGTCCTGAATTTGGTGCTGCGCATTGATAATTTTACGGTGGCGAATGATTTCACGGAGGAGAATAGCGTAAGAAATGAGTACAAAAAGAATACAGAATAGCACAACAAAACCCACAACGAAGCTTACGTACCAATTCGCTACAGTTTGATAAGACATTGCAGCACAGGCTTCGACAAGCAAGCAAAAGACCCAAATTGTGATCACCGCGACTAAGATTCTCTTCGGGGTGACTATTGTTAGATAGCGCAAAGAATATTTGATAGCAATCAACCTTTCACCAGTCACTAGCGAGATATGAAGCACCGACAAAAGCGACCCAAGGCCGAAAACCAAGTTGTGGATTCTTCGAAGCATGCAGTTGTTAGGGACACCATTTAGCTGGAACGCCTTCCAGAAAATGAACGATGGTTGCACAACGAGCCCACGAAACATATCAGTGACTGCTAGATAGGCTAACAATGTGTTGGCGTTGGTCTGGAGTCCTGTTCTTCTTTTCACGGCTAGTATCACCAACAGGTTAAGCAGGACTGTGAAAGGGCAACTGATGCTGTTGGCAATTATTGCGATGACATAACTCTCTTCATTCAGTGTTGTGAAGTCACCATTGTCGATACCGTTGTGAAAACGATCCCCGCAGTCTGTTTGAGAAACGGCTTTACTGCTGTTGAGATCGGTTGAGACATTTTGCTGAAATTTTGCCATGGCTGCTGCGGAATATTTCGCTCAGCCGAAAGCAACCGTCTTTTTATTTAGATATAGTTTTTCCACTGTGAGCGGGATGGATGGTGGTCTGATCTGTATTTTTAACGAATTTAAAGGTACCGTCTAACAACTTATATCATCAGGCTTAATGGATTTTAGCTTGACACGTAAATTGAGTTTTAAGAGCCGTATGCTCTCAGGGATCCTCAGCAAAAAATTAATGCTTTCCGGAAAAATATGGCTTTTTGTTGAGAGTTGAAAAGCTACAGTTAGACTGAGGACCTCTTTATAATTCAACATTTTGATTACAATTGAAGAATTGATTTAAATTTTTTCAAATAAAACATATGTATTTTTTATTAATTAGGTTTGCCATTGTTCGTCAATATTTTGCTCGGTCTTAAAATCTTAGCTGACCTTATTTTGTATACAAAAACGACATTTTTATCCGATGTTACGATAGTTTGAGGCGGGAAAGAAAATTCTAATTTTTTAGTTAAATCCATTACGATTGTTTAAGGCGGCTAAGCCTCACAACAGCTTTTCTACCGAAACGATTCGTTGGCTACTCATTGTGACATCTGATGATCTGATTTGTCATTCTGCTGAAAGGATAACACTTTCAAACGTTTACCGGCACTCATGCCCAATTAAGACTTTATTTTATTGGTTAATGGAGCTTGTCAGTAAATAAGCTTTTACAACTGGATTTGGATTAACTTTTCTTGTGTTGAGAATTTAAAAGCCGCTATAAGAAATAAAGAACCACTTGTTTAAGCAACATTAGTTGGGTCTTTTGTAAGTGTAGAATTCATTTAAAAGTTTCCAGATCAACACAATGTTTTTACACTTTTTTATTGTAATGTCTATCACGAAAATTATGCCAGGTTTTCCATCGCTTATGAGCATTTTATTCAGTCGAAATAAACTTTTTAATAGATGTCCTGTTAGTGTGAAATGATGGTCTGATATGTCATTTTTCTGAATGTTCCGGCTGACAGTGAGAACAGTTAAAAACTGATTAGTATGCCTAATTGTTTTAATTTTATTGGTAAATTGAGTTTTTAAAATATGTTTGAGAGACCACAACAAAGCCTTTACAGCTGAATTTGGATTTTTATTGAAAGTTTAACTGAAAAGACCACTTGTTTATGCAACAAAACATCATTTGTATTTGTTTTGAGTGCTCAAAGTTTTCAGATGAAACACATATATTTCTTGTAATGCACTCTCCGGAATATTAAATATATAATATTAAAATTCAATATTTGTTCTGTTTTTATTTTCTTTTTATTTTTGAAAAGTTTTAAAAGATATTTTCAAAATTTATCTACTGCATGTTTCAGTACCGTTTCTCGCTATCAGTTATTTTGCCGCAATATCGATATTCCCAGATATAACTTTTTATGTACAAATGTTAAAATTCTCTTTATTATTGCGAACAATAATCATGATAATTGAATTTAGTTCACGAGAAACTCAAGTGCATAACAGCTCTTAAATTTTCTCGAATTTACCTTGCAGTGTACTGAATCACAGGACAAACATGCAAAATTTTAATTTTCTTTATTGTGCCGCTTTGTTTTCGGTTTTAACCTGATCTTGTTAATTTTGTGCCTTAAGCGCATATGAAATAAAATTGCACTACCATTTGTTTTCCTGTTATCTTCAAATTGAAGTTTTAAGAACTCAGTATTTTGAAGGGAAAATCAGCTACTTGACGCGCGGGAAATGAAGTCAAAATACTGACGTAAAAATACTCAGCCGTATTACACAACTTTGTTCAGAATAAATTGTTTACTAATTAACAATTAGACCCGTAGCCCGAAAGGGCTACGGGTCAATAGCCCATGAGGCGAAGCCGAATGGGCTATTGACCCGTGGCCCTTGAGGGCGAAGGGTCTAATTGTTTTAGTATCACCCAACTAGTCGGACAGAAAAAGGCAATAATAAAAAAAGCAATTGCAAGTTGAAGAAATATTTATTTGGGAATAAAACGAAAAATAAAACCGGTGAATTTCGCTACTCGATGGCTATTACTATTAGACTCCTAGTAGCGTAGCCAATCAAAATGCAGGATTTGCATTAGTCCACTAGTTGGGTGATACTAATATAAGAAAGTCACCTCATAAATCTAAGCTTTTTTAAAAAAGTGTTTTTCCTTGCGCGCGGTCAAAAGAGTGTAATAACATGTCATTTTTGAACTCGAATAAACCACGTAAAAACGTAAAAAATGTGGTAATAAAATTTCACTTCATGTGCATTCCAGATGCCTAGTTTACATATTAACGTACATAATTTATCGCTGAAGATTGTTAATACGTGCTTATATTATTCTCGTTCCCAGAGTCGCCCTGCCTTCTTAGCCGCCCGAGTCCGAGTCCGAGGACCATTTGTACTGAAATGTGGGAGATCTGGGTACGAGATTACCATTTGTCCTCGTGCTCAGTTTCCGGCGGATTAGAGGGAAGGGCGACTCTGGGAACGAGAGTGGTGTGTCCATGAGCAGTTGGTCCAAAAGATGGATGAGCTTTGACCAACGATTCAGTGATAATCCGAGCTAGGTGGCGATCATTTGTTTGATGCCACCTTACATTTAATAAAAGTGAATAAGTTGCAAAGGACCGCGAACGATAATGCTGCCAAACTGAAAGCCAAAATGCAACCGCGGACAGCTGTTCAGTTGACCTGGTTTTGTCTGTTGCTCAAGGTCAAAGTTGGCAAACACTTTTTGGGTTTTAATTAAAATGATACGAAATCCTCATTAACATTGTTTAGTTTGTAAGTCAGGTTAGAAAACTAATTAAGTGATTTTTTTCTGTTTCGTCGATATCCGGATGAAGATGATTGCTAGATTTCATATCGCGAAGGACTGGTGCCTAATTATAACCTAATGCCTAATTAATGCCTAATGCCTGGTGCCTAATTATAACCGGAAATAAAACAAGACCATTCGGAAGCAATCGTATGAAACTTCCCTTGTGAATTTACTCTCTCTAAAGTATCCAAATCGCCGCCTTTTCCACGGCGGTAAACGTCATATTTACAAAAAGGTACAATACAGGAGTAACTGATACAGTTGTAATTAGGAACTAATGTCAGATGAGTAATTTCTGTTATCCGGAAATGAAGTGATATCATGGAGTGTTAAGGGTGGTGGAACTTAACTACAGTTTTAGAGTCGTTGCTAGGGACATTATTTCATGGTTAGCATTTCTCACGTGTCATAGACTGCTAATATAGTGAGCTAATACAGTATGAAACTGGACACAAGACATCACTAAATCGATATTGCACATGCGCAACTAGTGCCAGTCCCCAACCGCGCGTAAGAATAAAAAATGGAGAGATCTTGTTGATGCCCTATGTGCCACTTGACGTCCCAAGGAATGATGATGATGACTCAAGCAAAAAATACTGTTATTTTCAGAAAAAGGCCTTTAGTTGATAAGTTTTCGTTCAAAAATTGAGGATTTAGCTGTCATCTGCATCAGTTTATTTACAAAACTAAGTAAAAGTTTGGCGAGAACTGCGCTAGCCTCGATTTTCTACCGTTTGAGGGAGTCCGGTTTTATGACCCTCCTCCCAACAACGAAGGAACGCGAAGGAACGCGGGCGCACAAAACAGCTGGAAATCGAGCCTAGAACTGCGCACGCGTCGAGCGTTTCGTGACCACTGTGACAGATAATGAGGCACTTGCTGTCCTGCAGGTACCGGAAGTAGAATGAATATCGGAAGTAAAAACAACGTTTCTAACTTTTAATCTGTTAAACAGGAAAAATGGCTTACTTTCTCAATCGTGCACGTAACAAAAAGAGCTTACAGGAAAATGAATTATATTTTTTAAATTTTTTTTTGCACAAAATGTGATGTTTTTGCGAATTCAGCGTTTTCTTCGCTGCACGTGCTAACAATACAGGTGTTAATGAAGGTTGAACACCTGCATGCAATAACTAAACACCAAGAATGCCATTGTTTGCTTAAACAACACGAAAATATTATTCCTTGAAATTTGCCTATTATCACTTCAACATATTAAGCTGCGTTTTTGTCTATTATAACTGACCAAAAGTATTTTTATCGGACTTTATGTTTATTGTGTTCACTGCAATATTTAGTCCTGCCTTTTTCGTTTTATTTGCAGCGCGGTATAGGCTATTTTAAAACGACAAATTAGTTCCTGAGAATATTAGTTATCTCCTCCTTTTAGCTGTGATGTTTTTTAGCGTTATTATTTATCTTACTTTGAAGCTTCATGCTTTTTGTTTACACAAATCGTTTTGTTTATTTCAAGTTAGCTCGTATTTGTTTTCAAACACGAGTCTCTGTCACACTCGTCGCGGATTGGCCAGTTTAAGACTGTACAGATACGGATGGCGTCAATTAGCCGAAATGAACAAGGTGATATATTTAATATTAATAATGTCATCAGTCCCAAATAAGTGTTAGACCAGCTCTTGAGAGATCTTCTCGGTGGCGTCAGTTTTGCTTCAGATTAAAACCGAGTTTGGAAGTAAAGCGCGACAGAAGTGCTTTAATTTGTAAGTAGATGAGTTACGGCGGTAGGAGCTGCTGACATGGAATTTCCCGTAAGCTCTCAGGTAACGTTGATATTTGTAAAGCTATTGAAAAACATACAGTCAAGCCTGGAAAGGCCATAGTTATTGTTAGAAAGAATAGAGATAATCTAAGATTGTTTTCAACAACTCAAACTAAACTCGGTTAACTTCATGTCGTACGTTTTTCGAAAGCCATGTCAATGCATTACAGTTCATTAACGTGGAGTAAAGTCTGCTTATATTCGGAAGATAACCGCAAGATGTAAACCCGTCGTGCTTAAACTGCAGTATTTACCTGCCGGGCCATACGGGGATAATTGACACTTGGTGTCGTTTGTTATCAGGGTATTTTGACAAGGTCAATGGAGCAAGAGAGCGGAGATAGTTTGAACAGACGTCGTTTAAATTAAATAACCTTTCCTTGATGTGACAGAGTAAACTGCTATGATCGTGTATCTACGGAAATAAGAGCTCTAACAAAAGTGATTGATAATTTCTAATAGTTAAGCGAATTAACTAAGTCAGGTGTGTTATGGTTGAAATAATTGACCACCTGCTCCTAAACAACCAAAGATGACAACCTCTTGAAGCGAACCTGTTCCTGGGGTCCAATATCCTTCGATAATAAGCGATGCAGGTCTTATTGTAACCTACTGACAAAAATGCAAGTTATTTCTACGGATACCACAATATATTTACTTCTGGGGTAGCATTAAAATAAATGACCAACTGAACCATTTTTAGCTTCACTTATGTCGCATGATGACAAAACGTGCCACAAAAATAGATGAGGTGCAAATTTTTTAATTTCGATTCTTTGGCTTGGTTTCGAATTGCTTTAACATTCGTTTGTCCTTTCACGAACGTTTGCAGTTGAGACAATTTTAAGGGGAAGAAACCTGCAACAAAACACGAGAACGCGGTGATCCAGGCCGTTCAGTGAAGAATCAGATCATGGCTCCCGACTTCGTGCACAGTAGGGGTCAATTAGTTAATTTATTGGACAATTATATGAAAGACAAACACTCTTAAACCTTTTAACCTTTGTTTACCAGACTGTCCAATCTCGGTTTAGTTAATGTGTTTTTAACTTTTGATCATGAGTCGTAGATAAAGTCCTAAAGAGAGATAATTCAAAAGTTGTGTTCTTAAAATTCTCCTCTGGTACTGTTTGCTTTTTTAATAAAGTGCAAAATGAAACTTGGTACATTTTCCAGTTATTTCTAAACATGGGGAGCTCTGATCAATGACTGCTTACAATTATTGCATTTTTTCTGTTCGCTTTGATCAAGAACGTGGTTCTAGTCTTGATAAGTCAATTATTTTTCTGTAAATAACAGGTTCTTCAGTTGTTATTATGACCTGTCTTGTTGCATTTATCATAAACAATGTTTTGAAGCTAAGGATCAGGGTGAAGGATTTTATCACTGTTAGGCAAATAAGACTTAAAAGAACGAAGAAACTAGGCTATAAGATGACTATTTGGCAACTACGATAGTTACAGTCGTACAACTTCAATGAAGGTCAGAAGTAGTTGGGACAATTGCGAAAACTGTCAAAAAAAATCGCCAAATAATGTAGTACTACTCCAGTTATTATTTATTCCGTAATTTGGGGACAACCCTCCCTCCCACCCCAAACAATGTTGACAAGCGTAGGTAAATACCCTTTGTGTATAAATGTGCGTTCGATCGTCAAAACTCAACATTGCTTGTATGAAGTGTGGAACGATTAATATTTCACTAGCATCTTGGTAAGTGTCCTAACAGTTTGCTTGGGGGGAGGGGTGGATAGATTATTTCACTAGCATCTTGGTAAGTATCGTAACAGTTTATTTGGGGGGTGGGGTAGATTATTTTTTTAGTATGTTGGTAAGTGTCCAACAGTTTGCTTGGGGGGAGGGATGGATAGATTATTTCACTAGCATCTTTGTAAATATCCTTAACAGTTTGCTTGGGGGGTGGGGGTAGATTATTTCACAAGCATGTCAAGTGTCCAACAGTTTGTCGGGGGGGGGGGGGGGGGGGGGTGGTGGATAGATCATTTCACTAGCATCTTGGTAAGTATCCTAACAGTTTGCTTGAGGGTGGGGGTAAATTATTTCACTGGCGTTGTGGTAAGTAGCAAGCATGTTGGTAAATGTCCAACAGTTTTCTTGGGGGGAGGGGTTGATAGATTATTTCACAAGCATGTTGGTAAGTGTCCAAATGTTTGCTTGGGGCAAGGGGTGGTTAAATTATTTCACAAGCAAGTTGGTAAGTATCCTAACAGTTTGCTGGGGGGGTGGGGGTAGATTATTTCACTAGCATGTTGGTAAGTGTCCAACAGTTTGCTTGGAGGGAGGGGTTGATAGATTATTTCACTAGCATCTTGTAAGTCTTGTAAGTATCACAACACTTATGACCCAATATTGCAGGTCAGTCGGTAGTGACAGTCCCTACGGTGTCCTTGTTAATACTTCGAAATCTCCCATAAGCGATTTTAAATTTACACAATTAGTGGAATAGAGCAGTATTCAATTGAGTGTCGTAAAACCAAAACCAAAGTAATTACTCTGACCAATCACATCAGTCGTAAACAATCCAATGAACCAATCAGAGCTCGAAGCAATTACATGTCGGCGGCGCCAAGCGCGAGAAAACGCGTGCGAGCAAGTCACGATTGGTTTTGGTTTTACTTCTGATTGGTCGAGAAAGTAGCGCGAGATTTTTTAGCCAATCACAAAGCGTAGCAATGAAAAATGAACACCCAAAATGCAAAGCCAAGGTGGCCTATTTGAAGGAAATGAACCCGTAGTAATTTTAATGCACAACGCGTCTGTCACATCGAAATATTATATGATATATAGACGTTTTGATGCAAGGGACAAAATTGTCGTTTTATTACAGTTGTACCGTATCACATTATATAACTTGTGTGAACACAGGTGAGTGGTCGCTTAGTTTAGATTATAACGAATGACTGAAAAAAATTCGTGTTTCAATTTTAGAAAAGTGGTCGTTAACGAGAAGTGGCCGCTTAAGAGAGTTGGCCGCTTAAGAGAGTTGGCCGCTCAAGAGAGTTGGTCGCTTAAGAGAGTTGGTCGCTTAAGAGAGTTGGCCGTTTAAGAGAGTTGGTCGCTTAAGAGAGTTGGTCGCTTAAGAGAGTTGGCCGTTTAAGAGAGTTGGTCGCTTAAGAGAGTTGGCCGTTTAAGAGAGTTGGTCGCTTGAGAGAGTTGGCCGTTTAAGAGAGTTGGTCGCTTAAGAGAGGTGGTCGCTTAAGAGAGTTGGTCGCTTAAGGGAGTTGGTCGCCTAAGAGAGTTGGCCGTTTAAGAGAGTTGGTCCCTTAAGAGAGTTGGCCGTTTAAGAGAGGTGGTCGCTTAAGAGAGGTGGTCGCTTAAGAGAGTTGGTCGCTTAAGAGAGTTGGTCGCTTAAGAGAGTTGGCCGTTTAAGAGAGTTGGTCGCTTAAGAGAGTTGGCCGTTTAAGAGAGTTGGTCGCCTAAGAGAGTTGGTCGCTTAAGAGAGTTGGTCGCTTAAGAGAGTTGGTCGCTTAAAGTTGCCCATAACGATTTTTTTTTTATCTAAATCTTCACGTCACAAAAACGTGAATTTTTTATGATTTTTGAAAGTCTTCGAAATTTGCCGCCATTTGGTCCACCATTCGCATTATTCTCTTCTCGGTCCCTTTCGGTTAACAAAGGATCCGTGACGTAGATTAAGGAACACGTTACTTCAAACAAAAGGAACTGTGACGTAGATTAAGGAACGTATGAACCCGTTGGCCTTCTTAACAGCGGGACGGGTATACCGCAAAAAAATAGGATTTTGAAGAATTGAAATATTCATAAAAATTCGCGTTTTGTGCAAAGCGCGAAATTGTTTCGCAGAGGTTCCTTGTGTGATGTTTACATTCAGATGAGAAAATAAAAAATTAAACGTTATGGGCACTTTAAGAGAGTTTTGGCTAAAGAGAGTTGGTCGCTTAAGAGAGTTGGCCGCTTAAGAGGGTTGGTCGCTTAAGAGAGTTGGTCGCTTAAGAGAGTTGGTCGCTTAAGAGAGTTGGTCGCTTAAAAGAGTTGGTCGCTTAAGAAAGTTGGTCGCTTAAGAGAGTTGGTCGCTTAAGAGAGTTCAGTCGCTTAAGAAAGTTGGTCGCTTTAGAGAGTTGGTCGCTTAAGTGAGTTGGTCGCTTAAGAGAGTTGGTCGCTTAAGACAGTTGGTCGCTTAAGAGAGTTGGTCGCTAAGAGAGTTGGTCGCTTAAGAGAGTTGGTCGCTTAAGACAGTTGGTCGCTTAAGAGAGTTGGTCGCTTAAGAGAGTTGGTCGCTTAACAGAGTTGGTCGCTTAAGAGAGTTGGCCGTTTAAGAGAGTTGGTCGCTTAAGAGAGTTGGTCGCTTAAGAGAGTTGGTCGCTTAACAGAGTTGGTCGCTTAACAGAGTTGGTCTCTTAACAGAGTTGGTCGCTTAAGAGAGTTGGTCGCTTAAGAGAGTTGTCTTAAGAGAGTTGGTCGCTTAAGAGAGTTGGTCGCTTAAGAGAGTTGGTCGCTTAACAGAGTTGGTCGCTTAAGAGAGTTGGTCGCTTAACAGAGTTGGTCGCTAAAGAGAGTTGGTCGCTTAACAGAGTTGGTCGCTTAAGAGAGTTGGCCGCTTAAGAGAGTTGGTCGCTTAAGAGAGTTGGTCGCTTAAGAGAGTTGGTCGCTTAACAGAGTTGGTCGCTTAACAGAGTTGGTCGCTTAAGAGAGCTGGTCTCTTAACAGAGTTGGTCGCTTAAGAGAGTTGGTCGCTTAAGAGAGTTGGCTTAAGAGAGTTGGCCGCTTAAGAGAGTTGGCCGCTTAAGAGAGGTGGTCGCTTAACAGAGTTGGTCGCACATGGAGGTTCGACTGTATAAACGTTTCACTCCCAAAAGTGCCCATGATCGGGCGTACTTCATCAAAGTGGTGTAATAAATTAACGGAGAATGACAGTTTCAATGGATCGACTCCCCAAAGGAAGCGCTGAGTTTTTGATAGCAGGATTTTTGCTTACGATTATTGTCGCATACAACCTTGGTCTAGCATGCATGCATACGAAATTTTACTGCAGTCCACTTGGCAGCAGTGGCCAACGCAAGCAGTAATTGGCAAATTCAAATGAAAAGCTACTTTAACAACTAATATTAATATAGGGCAGATGTAATGGCCAATCGTTTGACCACTAGAAGAAGCTGCATTGGTAGCAGCAGTTATTGCAGTAGTGGAACGTTGTAGCTGGCTAGAAGACCAGCACTACTAGTCGAAATAATGCCTTGCATTTTTAGCGTTAAGCTACACTTTGACACTTAACGTTTCGTTAATATTCGGATCTCCTTCAAAGGAGATCAGGAAAGAAAACTTTGAATTGCCGTGATTTATCTTGTTGTGTGGAATGGTCCTCTAAGCAAACATCGCATCCGGGACATCGACACTGCACATTCATTCTTTCAAGTACGGTGCATTTATTTAATGCTTAATTCCTTTATAAAGGCCCGTTTACGCAGGCGATATTCGGTGCAATTTTTGTCGCGCGACATTTTCAGCAATTTCAGTGCGAATTGGGCACGATTTATCGCGCGATAACGTTCGAAACCTGATGCAACTTGGCGGTGATTTTTGGGAAATCACAGCAAATCGCACCCAAATCTCAGTCAGAGAAGTTGGGGAGACTGGCAAAAATTGCATCAAAAATCCGGCATGCGCCTGTGTAAACTGCCCCTAAACCCTTCATTAATAATTGCTAACATAAAATCTCAACCGACTCTCTTTTCTCAGGCTGGCAGTGGAATGTATATGGAGTCTGGGACTGTTATTCGAAGTGTTGGGAACCCAGTCCCTGACGGTAATATGGCGGTGGATCCTAACTTCGAGATTGCGGATCTTCCAGTGAAGCTTGAACTGCGTTACGTCATTGAATCGAAACGCGCTGCTCATGGCCTGGATTGTCCGAAGAGTGACTACCGCTTGAAAGATTTCAAGAACCAACAAGTATTTCATATGCTCTTTTATTTTCTTACCAATTTTTCTGTAATCCATTTCAGTCTTGGCAATCCTGCACTTTATCTCTAAACTACTGCTTTTGTTTTGCTCTATAGAAAATTTTTATCAAACTAAGTTGTATATTTGGTGGCATTTGGCGATATAACGTGGAAATAAGCTTCGGCGGGACAGTATTTCTTGAAGAAATATTTAAAAAAGCTGATGTTTCGAGTCTAGCCCTTTGACAGGGTTGTGCCTAAATCATACCGTTCAGAAGGAAGTCGGACACCTCATTGACACTTATATAACGTAATGTCGACACTTCGAATTTTAGTTTCCATAAATTTTTAAGTGTAAAAAAGAAAATCTAAAATCCCCACTCAGGATTGAACCTGTGACCTCAGCTAGGCTTAAGCTTACATAGCCTACCGTACCACTGTACCACCTAGCTTCTCGGGTTGCTTAGTCCTAAGTTTAACTATATAAACTGCTACCCCCAACCTCAACTGAAAGCTAACCAGTTACTCCGTTATGTAAGTCTCAATAAGGTGTCCGACGTCCTTCTGGACGGTATGATTTGGGCTTGACCCTTTGACAGCGAGAATCAAGGAATTGTGGGTAGGGTGTGGTTCATGTATCGAACGGTGGAGCTACGCTATTGGTGGAAACATGGTAACACGAAAAAGAAGCGATTGTTTTCGTTTCTATTAGAAGCTACATTTATATAAACAAGACACTACGTAAAAAATGATTGATTGTCATAACTGATCAATGAAAACAAAAAATTGTTTTATGACATTTCAAATCAGTTATGCATAATAGATTCGTGAAAGTATGGGAAAGCTCAAAGTCGCATCATAATCGTCGTTCTCTTACTAATTTACTTAGTCCTCTTCCTGTTAAACAAATAAGGCCATATTCGTCGTTCTCTTAACCAGTGTAATTACCACAACTCTACGAAACATCGTGTCTTGACAATACCGAATTTACATTATTCTGCCGCTCCGCCCGGGCGGAGTGAATAATGTGGGGAGGGAAGTGAAATTGTTTCAGACTGAAAAAGATAAGGAGGGACGCCTCTACAGATCCACCACTGGTTTATTCACACATCTGAGCAGTGTTAGCAAATAGAAAGGGGGGAGGGGGGGGGGAGGGCATGATCAGAGAGAGAATTCCTGCTTAGTCGGTTTAAGTCAATAACATTTAAAACGATACAAGATAATTACTATGTGAAGGTAAAGTAAATTAATAATAGAGTTTCCGACAAGGAGCTTCCAAGCTTTTCCAAGTTGGTCAAGGAAATTGTGTGTTGTTAACTCTTTCTCACTCCCCCAGCCAAATTCAGTCTTGTATGCAGTTCTAACGTGTTGGTCTGTGGATAAAATCTTATGGTACCCTCCTATGGAACTGTTTGTTTCTTGTTATTTTGCAAAATGAAATTTGCGATTTTTCTTGAATTGTCAATATTTTTGTGAGCTCATGGACTTCAATAATGCCAATAAGGATCACGTATGTTAAAACAATTCCACCTTTTTCAAAGAATTGTTATGAGCGGTACGCATTACTCTAGGGAATAATGAAAAGTACTAAGTTCCCCTTTGTGGCGGATGAAAGAAATGCATAGAAATCTATTGCCCTAAACTCATAGTTTCCATCTACAGCAGTTTCTTTGATAGAAAGAAAATTATGCTACACTACACAAAGAGAATTCATTACTCATAAAAATCGTAAATCCCTCTGGCATCATGTAACCTTCACAGAAGCAGATAATCGCTTCACTGAATTTTAGCGGTTTCGTTTTCCTTGCAGTTGCGCCTCGAGAGAGGGCCGACAAATGATTTAAAACGGTCTTGAACGGTGTCGAAAAGAGGTTAGCTTCACGCTCGAGAAATTGTAAACAGATACTACAGTTGACCATTCATCGGGTGTGTTCACCTGTTAGCTAAATTTACACCGTGAAATGTTTACATATTTCGCGCCAATTGTTCCCGGCAGGTGTTCAGGGGGGAGGTGACAGAACTCTTAACCATGGGGAGTACAAGTCATATTTTCGCAGTAAATCCTTAACCAGGTTGATATTTAAAGGAGTAATTCTTTTCAGCTGAAAAATTATCTCGTTTGCTTGCTTTATAGACAAATAGGCAGAAAAAAAAAGACGACTAAGAACTCTGAAGTGATGATGTTTTTATATTAGACAGATTTTGTCAGTTTAGATAGTTTACGCTTGATGTTGTGTTAACATCCCTTAACCCCCGGAAAATAACCTGTCATTGTGACTTATGTTTGTGTAAGAAGTGCTTATCTGATTTCTCGTCAGCTTCTTGAAGAGGTGAATTAAGTGATTTTATGATCCCTACCTTTCATTGTTGTATTTTTTGAGTGTTGTGTCTCGTTGTTCCTCTACATATGTTCGTTCGCGACTTTTTCTTTCCCCTGATGCAGCTCACCCCAGACGAAGAACAAAGACGAAAGCTTCGGCGAGAACGAAACAAGGTGGCCGCTTCGAAATGCCGGATGAAAAGAAAGGAGCACGTGAACACACTGAGAAAGGTTGGTGTCGAATTCTGTCTGTCGATCAGTAACACGATTTTGCTTTTATCGAAACACGCTTGGGCCAAAGGCCTTAAAATGGATTCGTTTGTAATGAAATTAATTAAACGCTTTTGACAACAGAAGTGCAAAAATGTTAAAAATTTCAAGAGTAATATTGCAAAAAAAAAAAAAAAAAATCGACACTGCAAAATTAAGAGTACTTCACTTAAATGGTTAAGCGTCTAAGGATTCCACTCACAAACTGAAAAGTTAAAACTGGTTCAGTTCCACATGATCAGCAACGATCGCATACTATGCAAAGCACTTAAATGTTATGGTCGTCGATTGATTGATTGTTTGATTGATCCAAGGTTTCCATATTATCACCAACGATCGCAAGCGCCGAGTATCTGGCCGGCAGTGATCGCGCAATCGAACGAGTGAATAAGGGGGTGGGGGTGGGGGACACGACAACCTGGCTTCTCCACTAGACGCGCCAATGGTTTGTACCTTTCTGTCGCTTGTTGTCCCCTATGTCCGGCCCCTATGTTTCGAGAGTTTTAAGTGTTATTTTGACGACTTAATACAAGAGAAGATGAGAGTTGTTTGATCATGACCTTTTCAATTAAAAAAATTAACACTGGTAAGGAATCGACCCTCTTGTGTGTTCGAGTAAATACAATCGACTTGATGTACAAACCAATTTTCATTACTAGCGTTAAATAAAAATTTACGACATTCAGTAAGGATAATGAATATTTTAATCTTGGGCCCTTTTGTTGTTCCCAGGCCTCGGAGGAGCTGGAAGCCGCCAACAGTCAACTGGAATCTGAAATCGCATATCTCACAGCGGAACGAGAACAACTTGAAATGATGCTTGACGCGCATGTCTGTAACATGGAGAAAGTCGCTGGTCGCGGGCCTGCCTGATCACGGGAGCTCCTTTGGAATGTTGATGTCACTTGTCATTAACTACGTTATGTTGAATGATGCTGCTGTTTGCTACAAGATTGTGCTAATTTTTAAGTGCAAGTTGGTTGAAATAATACAAGACGCACGAACTGGTGACACGTGGTTTTCTCGTCGCAGCATGGATAAGTACAAGTCACTGACGCAAGAGTTGGGATTGCTGCGCTAACATAACCCATTTTTATAGCGATGTAAAGTCATTCTTAATACAGCCGTTTAATTGTGAAACGAACCACCATCCCTCGTTCACTTGGTGCAAGTATAAATTGTTTCAAACCAGATTCAGAATCCAAATCCGGCTCGGATAGTAAGATATGCTCAGATGAACCCGTATGAACCCGTTTCGGTATAAGGGATGAGATTTTAAACCGATATCATGTAAACAAAGCCGCCAGAGGCGATCGGAATGGACTTGAACTGGCTCAAAAGATGTCATCCTTCCAGGATTAGATGATAAAAAATACGGTACAGCTTCTTTTGTTACGATATTTACTTCAATCGTTCATGTTTTTAACGTAAAATTCATCTTAATCTTATTAACTGTTTAGTTATACGGCTTATACGAATTTATATTCAGTCATTCACTTCTCAATAGACCCCTTTATGGTATTAACTGCATCGTCGGAATTCAGGAGATTAAAGGTTTGCATGGTAATTGAAGGATAAAATTAATTCGCTTTAATTGTTATTTTTTTAAATTTAAAACCAAACATATAAGTTCAAACAAGCAGTAGAATTAATTTCGAGACCGTAGCCAGCGTTCCTTTGAATTTTGTTTTTTAACGTGTTTTCCACTGATTCGGCAGCTAGAAAACTACACGTTTGGGAATAGAACACAAACAAATAGTTTTGGTCTCGAAATTTATCAAATTATTCTGATTTGTTGCTTCTTTGAACTCACATGTTACAAATGCATGTTTTGAATGGAGAAAGTCACAAAATTATATATCGGAGTATATTATATATTAGCGTTTAAACCTTTCAATTTTCCACCATGCATGTTGTCTTTATAACCTATGATGCGCCCAATACCGTAAAGAGGTCTTTACTTTAGAGACACGTAGTTATTAGGTAATTAGTTATACGACCGCCATCTTGGATCCGCCATCTTGGATCCGCCATCTTGGATCCGCCATCTTAGATTTGTGAAATTTTTTAAAACCTCGTAAAAACCGTCCAAGTTCACTCAAAATTAATCAAAACCAATCAATAAACGCTAAATGACGTAAAAATATAAAAGTTATAACAATAAACATTGTCTTTCTTCATCCAAAGGTAAAAATATGCAAATTTCAATAATCATGGCTGTCAAAATCTTGTTGCCATGGAATCATCAAGTCACGTGATCAAAAAATTGTCATATGAAATTGTTGCCAGATAAATTTTAGGAAAAGTCACAAAGTTTGATGGCGTTTGAATACATATTAAAGAAGTTATGAAAATTACCCCCCCCCCCCCCACGCCGAATAGGGTTAAAATAAACTTCTTAGTTTTGCTATGAAAGAGAGAACTTTTAATACTCTTTCACCGAAACTAATCAAACGTAACATTTTTGTTCAATACAGCTCTGAACAGGACAATAGTCGGCTTGGCTTGCGCAAAATTGATCTCTCGGGAAGAGATAACACCAATCTGTTTGTTTATTCCTTTTTACTAAAGCAGCTTTTTTGCTAATTTGTTTTGTACTCTCGGCTTTTTTAAGATTATTTTTATTGTAGCCTAGAAATTATTTCAGTAGTTTTGGCAAGAATGAAACTCAAGTGGTAGGATCGGGGTTGTCTTAACAAAGAAACAGACAAACAGCTCCACAATTAATTAATTTGAATGTTTACACTTTCATCTTCGGAATCGAAAGCCAGAATCACATTGTACAGCACAATATGCTAAACAGCATCACAAGAAAGTACCACTAGATTCTTTAGCTTTCTGACTTCGAATAGTCACACTTTCGGATTTCGTCCACAGACTCAGCGGATCAAAAGTTTGAATCTGTAACATTGTACATTGTAACATTGTCCCCTTTGAATTGTACAGGATCATAAACAACACGACGGGAAAGTACTGCCCAGTATCTACTTGTCTAGCTATTATTATATTTTGTCTGTTTTATTCACAGAATCAAAAGCTAGAATTAGCTAGAATTACATGTACATGTACATGTACAGCACAGCAGAAAGAACTGCTCAATAACGTTTGTTTAAGTAAACGCCTTCTAGATTACACCCACAGGTCAAAAGTTGAAATCTGTAAAAATGAGTCGAGATCTGACTTTAAAGGAAAGAAAAGGTTAAGACTTCACTCACCCAAATGATCAGTTCACTATACTAACCAGTACTATGATATATATATATATATATATATATATATATATATATATATATAAATAGCTGCCTTTGCTAACAGCTGAAAGCTTATTCGGAAAATAAATCAAAAAATCATATAAATAAAATAAAATGGTTCCCACTGAAAAAGAGAAAAACGATACACCCAATGAACGTTTCAAAGTTCATGAACCTATAGTAATATTTTGAAATAGGAAATTTTGATATTAAAGAAACCAAAATTCAAAAACTTGATTTTAGTAGATTCAGCGTATTTTTTAAGAGACCGGAAAAGCCAAATGCACGTCTTTTAATTGAGAATGTTATTTGACCCTTATCACAGAAGAGCTTAATTCAATTTTGAATGTTACTGACAAAAACAAATGCTTCTATGCTTAATTTAGTACTGAAAACGCAAATTAGTAAAATAATCATTGTATCTCGGTATATTATTATTATTACATGTATTTAATTTTAATATTTAAAAATCATGGTATCATCTATAAAACAAGTTAAAAATGTGTTTAATTAACCTTAGAAACGGTTGCTAGGTAACTTATAAAATATTACCTTAAACGGTAAAATGTGATTGATTGAATAAACATTATACAGTTTTGTGTATCAATAAACTCTGTAATTTCATCAGATGCCGAAAAATGTTTAGCTTATTTGAAATTAAGGTGGCTCGAAATGGTTTTCTTTTGACATCGTCTGCCATTTTGAACAGAAAGATGTAACACAACACTATTCAGTATAGCTTTAAGCAGTTAATTCCTTGTACACTTTCATTGCGTGAAAACGATACAAATAACTGTCAGTGGAAACAACACATCCCTTCGCTCTTGCGCAGATCCGAGTTTAGCAAATAACACGCATGCGCAAATGCTGATCTTGTCGAGTCGGAATTTTAAATTTTTGTAACTTCAATCGCTTGTATTTCCGTTTCCGGTCGGTAGATTTTTTTTTATTTTTTCCTGATAACTTTGATCAATAGCCCATTTCCGATATATTAAAATTCATACTTGGCTCCGAGGCTTGGGGAATAAAACAAAAGAAATGAACAATTCAACGCTGAACCTCAATGTGATTTCTTTTGTTTTATTCCCCCAAGCCACGGAGCCAAGTATGAATTTTAATATATCGGAAATGGGCTATTTGATGCCTATATATAGCGTCTTTTAAAAAATTCCTTAGGTAGAAAAATATTGAAAGCGTAATTGTAGAAAATTAGTGTTTTTCCTAATCTGCCCTACAGAATTTTCTCAAACTCAAATATTTTGAAGATCATTCGTGATATATATACCGCCGAATGAGAAGATTTTACCGACCAGTTTTCAGTGAAATACGTCATACGCGGGTTGCCATGGTAACAGGTCTTACGGGAAAAATGTAATTCAATAAATCTATGATGCGAGCTATATTTCTCCCGTACGTTTCGAGCTCAGGCGAGGCTGACAAGCAGTTTTCAGAGTTTTGTTTATGAATTCGAAATTAGTACGTGTGGAATTTATTCTAAGAATTCGCACCTTTATAGGGGGGGGGGGGGGTGGGGTTAGGGTCGAGCGAGCAAAATATGCGCAGTAGTTACCCCAGGAGGGGAGGGAGAATGTACGCTTCATTACAAGTTTTCATGGGGTGCAATGTTTTTAAATGCCGGGACTACGCGCGCATATCACTTACGCTCCCCTTAAAAAGGTGCGAATTCTAAGAATAAATTCCACACGTGCTTATTTTGTATTCATAAAGTTTTGCTTGTCAGCTTCGACTGACCTCAGATGCTCAGCAGCGTATAATTCCAACAACTATTTCTCCAATTTAAAGCCCTTCTAAGCAAAAAACAATCGACGCAACAGTATTGCAGTACCTTGAAATTCATGTGGAAGGAGTTTGACACCAAACTGCTGGATAATTTTCGAAAAATAATGGATGGAAACGCAACATTGGAGATTTGAGCAGGTTTTGGAGCATTTTATAATATTTACAGAACTAGTGAGCACTTTTTAACGTTTCGCACGATTTGTAATCGGCTTAGAATTTGGATTTAGCAAGCATTGGGAAGGCTCCTCCCAGAAATTTGGGTTCGTGGATTGTTTTGTCAAAGAGCCTCAAGTTTTTGAAATTTCAAGTGAATTTTAGGGCTAAATTTTGATGGTCTTAATACTTCCGAACTTCTGCTCCAACGATTTTGCTGAAACTTGGTAAGGGTATGTATTAAGTCAATGTAAGCTGATTCCAGAAATTTAACACAAATATAACAGCAAAAATTTTTCACAGGGTGCGATTTTGTTCAAAACGTGGGGTTCATTTAGGCCCGATTATCACTAAAAATATTTGAGAGATTAAGCTTCGCGTATATTTCTCCCGTGAACGGCATGGATACAACTTTTGCCGTTTGCCATTTCTGCGTGAAAGTGAGTATAGTTTTCTGTTTGTAATGAACATGTGAATTATTTTCGATTTTTCTAGTGGATTTATTTAACGATTCGAGGAAAAGAAAAGATAATCAACTGCAAGCTGGCGTTTGCCGTTTGTCGTAGAACGCGGTGATTAATTTTAGAATTTTCTAGTGGATTTATTTAACGATTCGAGGAAAAGTAAAGATAATCATCTGCAAGCTGCCGTTTGCTGTTTGCCGTTTGCCGTTTGCCGTAGAACGCGATGCTTATCTTCGAAAATTAAGCACCGCGTTCTACGGCAAACGGCAAACGGCAAACGCCAGCTTGCAGTTGATTATCTTCTCTTTTCCTCGAATCGTTAAATAAATCCACTAAAAAAATCGAAAATAATTCACATGTTCATTACAAACGGAAAACTACTAACTTTCACGCAGAAATGGCAAACGCCAAACGGCAAAAGTTGCATCCCTGCCGTTCGCGGGAGAAATATACGCGAAGCTTAATCTCTCTATTTTTTCCCAGAGAAATCGAATTCTATCATATTATAGCTGTTATGTGGAAAAAAAATTAATACAAAATTGGTATTTTCTTGCCGCCAAACTTATTAGCATATTTAGTTTTGCCAAATTATCATTACACACGGTCGTCTTTTCAAGATCTATTTTTCGATAATATCCTTAACGATCACAACCCTATCTTATAGAACTAAAATCTGCAAAGGACCGCAAACGATAATGCTGTAAACGATACGTAGGATCTACGAAAGACCTTATCAGCCAAAAAATGAACAAAAAATATAAACGACAAACTGCAAGGCTGATATGCCGGACTACGTAAAAAGGTAGATTTGCGAGACACCAATGCGAGGGCGAAACAGCTGTCCGCGGTTGCTACCCTGCTTTATCGATTTCTGTCGCATTGGTGTCTCGCAAAATCTACCTTTTTACGTAGTCATATCAGCCTTGCAGTTTGTCGCCTATCTTATAGTAGGATTTTGAGATAGCTTATAATCAAAATGGTGAAATGTTATAATTAATTGGACTAGTAGTAATATACGTTTCATCCAATCAACCCAGTCAAATAATCGCAAGTAGGCTTTCCCCTCCTCTTTAAGCCATTATTTCCGCGCTACGATACTGGTGCACGATTAAAATACCGATACCGCGTACGATACTTAATTACTGTACCTTATTGGTACTAATTTTCGCGGGCACTTAATTTCGCGAAAAAAAGGTCGGCATATTTCGCGGGTCTTTATTTTCGCGATTTGGGTGCAAAATTATTTTCTTAGGGAATTAATTTTCGCGAAAGTAAAAAAAAAAAAACATTTTATTGCGAGAATTTTATTATTATTTTACACTTCTTATTGCTGAAAACCATCAACTGATAACAAAACCAAACTATAGAAACCGCATCGTGTACCATAGGCATAGTCAAAGTAGTCACACAACAGAACACCCACATTGAGAGGAACAGCAAACACATCAGATTGAAATGGCGAGCAGAGATCACAGTGGGTCTATCGCGTATTCGTTTAAGTGCGGTCTCCGTGGGTTTCACGTTTATAAAGAGGTTTGGAGTCCGATTGTTGGAGAGCAATTGAAATGCTGCTACGACTGAGAGAAATAACTGTTACAATCGCTATGCTATTGCCGCGACCAAGCGCCTTCGAGGCCGTCTTGTCGACTCTACAGTTGGTCATTTGCCCAGAGAAATTTCCAGAGCAACACGCTTTTTCTTACTCAGAGGAGGGGTTGTTTGTGCTAAAGTTATCGACAAGAACCACAGAAAATCTCCCCTAGTGCAAGGAGGATTGGAAATTCCTGTACAAGTTACAGCTGAGATGGATCTTACCGAAAGGAACAAGGCAATACTTGAAAAGTATAAACAGATTGTCGTTTCAAATTACAAAGAACCCGGGATAGATGGTCATTTCGATGACTGTGAGGTGCTGAGAAGACTTGAAGATGACGATAGCGATACAGATGAAGAGGTTTAAAGCAACACAGATAGTGAAATTTGATTGTTAAACTCTTGTTTATCATCTGTAGGCATGCCATAGAGCTTTTACACATTATACACAGTACGTAGACACGTGTTTCTTCATTAAATTGAGAAAACAAGAAATATAGGTGGGTATTAAATTTCGCGACATTAAAGTTCGCGGGAATTTTTTTTCGCCTCGCTTTAAGTTCGCGATTTTTTTTAAATCGCAAAACTCGCGAAATTAAAGCGACGCGAAAATTAGTACCAATAAGGTACTTAAAATACCTAAGACATTGTAGAGCAATCACTAGTCCTCTGAAAAAGTTGTCTTAAACACTGCAAAGAACCTGATTTCAAATAGAGTAACTTTCCACTGCCAGTCGTGGTCTCCCGATTCGCCAGTAGATATTTTGGTTTCAACGTGCTTCCGTTCCGTATACTCGTCTGCGCCTTATGTTTTCACCAAATCAGTTATTCCGCCCACTTGTAAGGCATTTTAGAGCTCAGGGTTTTCATTTCGTTTTGCAATTGAATGACGAAGCGGATTTGAGAGTAATTTGGATTCTGCCAGCTTCGCTGTAGAGACTCTGCAATTAATGATTATCCTTTCTGATATCTTAGTTTTCCATAGCTAATATATAGTTTTCGGAATTGTACATAATGGCAGCAAATCTATCGGGGTTTCTTTATTTGAAAGGACGAAACGCTTGCCTTGAAAAGAAATGAGAGATAAAAACGTATACGTAGAAGAAACCGTTGTTGACAGCTTGCTTCAATATAATAGTAAACAATTTATTCAGCGAAAGTTGTGTAATACGGCTGGGCATTTTTACTCGTCAGTATTTATTTTTTCTCGCCTAAAGGCTCGAAAAAATAAAAACTGACTCGTAAAAATACTCAGCCGTATTACACAACTTCACGCCATTACAATCACAAGCGACCGAAGATATGGTAGCCTGGGTTTTAACAATGAATGATTCCCCGCAAATTTTAAAACACTTCATAAATGTTAAATTCCCCGCCCTATCCCGGAGGTCGGGGGGCGTTTCAATTGACTAGAGCATAAAATGCTTCGCTAAATGTAATTGACTGTTAAAGTATTAATCAGAAAACCGTTTTATCATCTTTTGGAGCGAATGATGACATGTGACGGAGAAACATACGGTAAATCCAGAGCAGAATTGTGCGTGGACGAACAAGTTTCCGACGATTGCTTGCTTCGGTGACCTTCCGGGTACTACAAAAGCTGTTGTTATTTGCACGGTGATGAGTTAATGGACATCCACTAAAAACAAACAGCATGATCAGCGACAAAAGACGGTTTAGATATCCGAATTTTGTGCAGAAAATGTATGCTGTGCAGAAAGGACAGACATGTTCTTCGCAAGTTGAGACTCACTACAGAAAACAGTAAATTAAGCTTTATTTGGATTGAGATTGTTCAAAAATTAAAATAACCGCTATCAACAGTAAATTTGATCAGACATCGATAGTGTACATGCTATTCTTTAAGCCTGAAGGCTGATTGAGTTTTTTTTTAAAGGATTTCTGTTGAATGAACGAAATGTAAATTTCACCGAAGTTTTCAAAAAATGATTTTTGAAGGTTTTTCCTCAGCGAATCAAAGTTCAAAATAAACCTGCCCCGCAGAGATTTTGATAGATTTAGTAGCTAGAGCATCGATTTAAATTAGCCACGAAGTTTGAGTTCTAGAACCGGGCGTACGGAAAGATATTGCTATTTTTACCCGTCAACTAAAATGGTTGAAACACCATCAAGTTGTTTGACCATTAAGTTCAAGTACAGTTGATGTAACAAAATGCTACAAGCATAAATGCAACAAAGAAGAAACGAGCTTAACAAAGGTCATTTTTAAACATCCTCCCTGAATTCCTACCTGCATGCAAAATATGAAGGGGGGTCAAAATTTTTCATTTCCCACTTTTCTCGATTCTTACAGAGATCCGCTCTAAAACAGGAAATCGCAAAACTGAATTAGAAATTTCAGTCATCTCGAAGCGCAAAAAAATTGTTCCCGCAAAACACAAAAAATCAACCAATCAGGGAGCACTATTCACTCTCATTGCAACTTCACAAGTCGCGTTCCACACTTTCCATCCGTTGTCTCTCTGCTCTTCCATTTCGTTGTATACTGTTCCAGTGTGAGACTTAAGCCGACTGATCTCTACTTCTGCGGTCATCCCCTCGAATCTCACATGCTTTTTCCATTCTAGAGTGCTACCATCACAAACATCACTACTAACTCCAGAATTGTTCTCTTTAGTCTCATTTTGTTCACTTGAGCCCTGCAACGTTATCCTAATATCAATATTGCATATTCGTGCAATCTCTGCCATTCTACTGAATGGAACCTCGTGGTTACTGCAACCAACACCTGGGCCACCGGTCTGCAGGCGGAATACATTGTCTTGACTTCTGCTGGGGAAGATCTATAACTCATCAATTCGTTCCACCGTTTAAGAAGTTTGCAGCGACGATCAGGGAACAAGTCTAATCCAATACACTTAGTGATAATAAACATTGGAATATGGAAGATGTCAACAGAAAAACTGTAGACAGTCTCAAAAAGGAAACATTATCTTCATGGTTTGAAGTACATTTTAGAAAATAACACTATCTTGGATGAGCAAAGTAGAAGAACTCTAGAAACCCAACTTGGTGAGTGGCTTTTTCAATACCCCCAATTGAAGCTGAGTATATCTCCCTTAATACAGATGAGAGTGATAGAGACAGGAACACACAACGAATCGTTTAGGCAGCGAAGCTGTTCGGAAGGCCTTAGTCATCTTAAAAATCCGTAATAAACTACTTTAAAGGGGCACTGTCCCGCCGAAATAGCATAATTTCGCTTAGCTTATTTCCAAGTTATATCGCTGAATGCCACCAAATATACAACTTAATTGCCGATGGATAAAACGTTTCTATCGAGCAAAACAAAGGCAGTAGTTTGGAGATAAAGTGCTGGATTGCAAGGATCGATTGGAATGGATTACAAATATGATTTATTGACAGGAGGTCAAGAAATCAAACTTGCCATTCTTGTGAAATTTTGACTTTTCTAGCCGTTATTCTGTCTGTTTAGTTTATATTTCTTTGGTTCCATCTCTTTTGGCGATGGTTTCTTCCAATTTCAAGATCATAAACTAAGCTTAAAGCAAGCTCCTGGCCAAAATCAACACCTGCATCAACGCGTTGCTTCGGGGGTGGAAGCGGAATAATTGGATCTCACTTATTCATTATTCCTTTCGTTTTCTTCTAAGTTATTCATTATTCATTTTTAAATTTTGCTCGATATTCATTATTCCGAATTCGAGTTTGTTGGGCAGCTTCTAACTTGCATTCTAGCTTGCAATACTTGTGAAATAGAAGATATTCCGGAAAGACCTCTTTAAAATATGATTTAAAACCGTCAAAGTCATATTCAATCTAATTACGTAAAATACCAGGGGTGTAGCGACTTTTTGACTAGTTGTAGGCTTAACCAGACCTTCTTGAATCCTGGCTGGCACGAGCTTCGGCAGGGGTCCGTGGACATGATAAAGTATCGAAGCAAGTATGGGCTTGGATATTGCAACACCATGTTTCTCTGAAATAGGTACCGCTGCCTGGTAAAACAAACTAAGGCTAAAGCCTCTTGCTCTAGAATCGTGCAAAGTGTCGGGAACTTCCAAAGCCTTTAATACATCATAAGAATTTCAGAAAATTGTTTCTTTTTTCATGAATTTTAAAAATATGACAGGTGGGCTGAAAATTTTGTAGGCTTGGGCCTAGGGCCTATAGGCTCGCTACGCCCCTGCTTATATAATTACCGTATTTTGTCCATTCACTGACTCCATCCTGGCGTTTATATAAAACGTAGCATTATAGACCCTTATTTGAACCAAACGTTTGACCATCAAAGACATCAAAGATTGCAAGTTTAATCCTTCGAGCAAGTTATACTATCTGAAACTTCGGCCGTGATCTCTATATCAAATGAATTCTCTAAGCGATTCTTTTCTGTTAATAAAAAAAAGAATTATTTAAAGTTAAATTCATTATTCCTTATTCACATTCAAACCCTAAATATTCCTTATTCATTTTCTTTTCTAAGCCGTTATTCAGTATTAATTTTATTTTTATTTTTTAAGCCGTTATTCATTATTATATTCATTATTCCGCTTCCACCCCCGACGTTGCTGAACACTACTCATTGACTGTATATCGGTATGTACGTTCCGCTCGGTGAATGGCGAGTTGTTTTTGACAATGAATATATTTCAAACGAAAGACATAATAAAATTCGTCGCTTTAGCTTTTCGTGACCCCTGCGGTACTGTAGACAAATTTTCTCAGAAAGATCGCCAATGTTTTTGCTTAGTGTAGGTGTGACGAAAGATCATCCATATTTATAATCATGATGCATCGTGACTTAGGCCCGGTTCAAACGTCAAACTTTACATGTGCCGAACCTAATACCTATTTGGGTCGACCCAAATAATTAAGTTCGACAGTTGATTAAGACGTCGAACTTAATTGAGTGGAAAAAAAATTAAAACAAAAATATAAAAAAAATTATGGGAAAAAATTATTAATTAATGTATGCATTAGGTTCGGCACATGTAAAGATCGACGTATGAATCGAAGTCGACCTTTTGCCGTTCTATTCGACGAGCTCAGTCGAATAGAACGGAAGAGTCGACCCAAATACGAAAGGGTCGATCCTAATTGATTCATACGTCGAACGTTACATGTTTAGAACCTAATAATTAGATTCGGCACATGTAAAGTTCGACGTTTTATCCAGGCCTTTAGCCTTATTCAATACTACTACGACTGAATTGTATGTTTTCTTTTGCAGAGTAATCAGTGAGTTGCACGGTTAGCGCTGAAAGGAACGAATAATGGCTCTTCAAGTTCTCCATTTTCTACATTGAACGATTTCATTCAATCAACGTAGAAAGTGAAGATCTTGAGGAGCTGTCTTGAGAGATCAATAACCCACATCCTGTCTCAATGTTATCGAGAGCAACGGTGTTACATTGCGAATTTATGAGGCCAATACTGACTGCGGAAAATGGGGAAACCAAATCGAGTTTATCTTCGCTTCGATCGGCTTTTCTGTTGGTTTGGGAAATGTTTGACGTTTCCCGCATCTGCGTCAGAAAAACGGTGGAGGTAATTTCACATTTTCTCTTTACATTTGCTTTGCTTGGCCAGGCATAAATGTTTAAATATCACTTAAAAATTATGTATAATAACAATTTCAGCTTGAATTTTCACCACATTCTTAGCTATGAGTGAAATTTGTTATGTCCATCCATCTGACCTGGTAGCTCAGTGGATACAGCATTGCACCGGTATCGCAAGGTCATGGGTTTAAATCCTGTTCATTATAGCCTAAATTTTTTCCAGGTTGCTTTTTCAACTGCTTAAGTTAATAGCACACTGCGAGGATCACAAATTTCACTCATGTTTCATTCGCAGTTCACATATATGATTTTTATATATTTATATTCATTCTTAGCTATGTAGCCTACTTGTCACTGAATCGTTAAAAAAGAAAGAAAAAAATTAAACTAAACTGAAAAGCCATGAGTAATTGCTGAGATATCGTTTCTCATATATTTACTGAGATAATAATATTTCCCCATAAAATTAGCGCATGTGTTTCTTTCGGTTTCAAAATATGTTGTGTTTTCAGTCACAACAACGGCGTGATTCGCGTATAAGGAAAAGCGTTTAGAAGAATGTTGCCGCGGAGCTACAAAGTTGATTATTCATGGTCCATTTTCATGGTTCATTTATCTCAGCTTCATTTTCGTATAATCGTAGGAAATGTCGTAAAGTTTGATGGCGTTTGAATACATACTAAAGAAGTTATGAATGTTGAAAATTAGCGCGGGCACTTTGTGGCCCCCCCCCCCCCCCCCCTCCTCCCCCCAGGCCGAATAGGGTTAAAATAAACTTCTTAGTTTTGCTGTGAAAGAGAGAACTTTTAATACTCTTTCACCGAAACTAATCAAACGTAACATTTTTGTTCAATACAGCTCTGAACAGGACAATAGTCGGCTTGGCTTGCGCAAAAATTGATCTCTCGGGAAGAGATAACACCAATTTGTTTGTTTATTCCTTTTTACTAAAGTAGCTTTTTTGCTAATTTGTTTTGTACTCTCGGCTTTTTTAAGATTATTTTTATTGTAGCCTAGAAATTATTTCAGTAGTTTTGGCAAGAATGAAACTCAAGTGGTAGGATCGGGGTGAGAGTTGTCTTGACAAACAAACAAACAAGGAAGGTAACTTTGTAGCTTTAATTTGAATGTTTACACTTTCATCTTTGGAAGTGAAAGCCAGAATCACATTGTACAGCACAATATGCTAAACAGCATCACAAGAAAGTACCAATAGATACTTTAGCTTTAATTCGAATAGTCACACTTTCGGATTTCATCCACAGACTCAGCGGATCAAAAGTTTGAATCTGTAACATTGTACATTGTAACATTGTCCCCTTTGAATTGTACAGGATCATAAACAACACGACGGGAAAGTACTGCCCAGTATCTACTAGCTATTATTATCTTTTATCTGTTTTATTCACAGAATCAAAAGCTAGAATTAGCTAGAATTACATGTACATGTACAGCACAGCAGAAAGAACTGCTCAATAACGTTTGTTTAAGTGAACACCTTCTAGATTACACCCACTGGTCAAAAGTTGAAATCCGTAAAAATGAGTCGAGATCTGACTTTAAAGGAAAGAAAAGGTTAAGACTTCACTCACCCCAATGATCAGTTCACTAGACTAACAAGTACTATGATATATATAATATAAATAACTTCCTTTGCTAACCGCTGAAAGCTTATTCGGCAAATAAATCAAAAAATCATTCTTGTGGTTGTTAAAATAAAATAAAATGGTTCCCACTAAAAAAAAGAGAAAAACGATGCACTCAATAAACGTTAGAAAGTTCATGAACCTATAGTAAGTCATTTGGACCAAGGAAAATTTTGATATTAAAGAAACCAAAATTGTGAAAACTTGATTTTAGTAGATTCAGTGCATTTTTTAAGAGACCGGAAAAGCCAAATGCAGGTCTTTTAATTGAGAATGTTATTTGACCCTTATCATAGAAGAGCCTTAATCAGTCAATTTTGGATGTGAGTGACAAAAACAAATGTTTCTATGTTCAAGTTAGCATAAAACGCATAAGTAAAATATCCCACAGAGACTCATTGTATCTCGGTATATTATTATTGTCACATGTAGTTAATTTTAATATTTAAAAATCATGGTATTATGTGTATAGAATAAGTTTATGTGTTTAATTAACCTTAAAACGGTTGCTAGGTAACTTATAAAATATCGCCCTAAACGGTAAAATGTGATTGATTGAATAAACACTATACAGTTTTTGTGTATCAATAAACTCTGTAATTTCGCCAGATGTCGAAAAATGGTTAGCTTATTTGATATTAAGATGGCTCGAAATGTTTTTTTTTTTTTACATCGTCCACCATTTTGAACAGATTGAAATAGATGTAACACACTGCACTATTCAGTATAACGCTAAGAAGTTAATTCCTTGTACACTTTCAGTGCGTGAAAACGATACAAAAACGTGTTGGAAACAAACATGGCTTCCACAGCGCTTTGCACGGACGCGGATTCGAGTTTGGCAAATGACACGCATGCGCAAATGCTGATCTTGTCGTGTCGGAATTTTAAATTTTTGTAACTTCAATCGCTTATATTTCCGCTTCCGGTCGGTAGATTTTTCCGTACATTTTTTCCGTGATAACTTTGATCAATTTGATGCGTATATATAGCGTTTTTTAAAAAATTCCGTTGGTAGAAAAAAACTTGAGAGCGTAATTGTAGAAAATTAGTGTTTTTCCTAATCTGCCCTGCAGAATTTTCTCAAACTCAAATATTTTGAAGATCATTCGTGGTATTATTTACTATCAAAATAAGCAAGGCTGATAGTACGTAGAACATTTAACGCGACAGCGACATGATACAGCCCAAACTGAAAGCCAAAATGCTACCGTGGAAGCTGTTTCGACCTGGTTGGGTCTCGTCAGCACGGTGTAGCAGCAAAAAGATAGAAAAACTAGCGCGAACGGCATTTTTATACCAAAAAATTGCACCTGGTGATGGCTACAGATGAGCTCGAATTCAAAAGTCTGCCAATTGACCCACGTCACAGTGGCGCGTGACCATGAGTAATAAGCAAAGAATTTGAAATATCATGTTGTTGTCGGGATAAAGAAAGTGAGGATAGACAGAACCATCCCTCAGCAAATACATGGCCAATACCAGGTAAAAAATAAATGAACAGTATATCAGATCTGAAAAGATCTACGTTCCCAAAGTAAAACAAGTAGTATCAGCCTTGCTTATTTTGATTTTATCTCTAGTTTTGGCTGACTAGATCTTCTCCAGATCATACGTACACCAGCAGCATTTTTGTTCGCGGTCCTTTGCTTCCGTGATTTACTTGTATTATTTACTACAGCCGTATGAGAAGGTTTTACCGACCAGTTTCTACAATAAGGCAAAATATGTAAAAATGTTGGAGGTTCAGTGAAATACGTCATACGGTTGCCATGATAACAGGTTTTACGGGAAATATGTAATTTAATAAATCTATGATGCGAGCTTTATTTCTTCGGTAAGCTTTCTCTTGGTACGATGATCCAAGCTATATTTAAGAAAAGCACTTGTTAGCTTGTCTCGAGAAAATAGAAACTATTTCGAGCCACCTTAAAGGCGAACCTGCGGTATAAAAGGGCAAAGCCCCACGCCGAATCTAATGCAAATTAGCAAGAACAATCGATTTTGTTCATTTGCATGAGTTGGACAGTCCAGCCGCCTTTTATATCGCGGGTTTGGCTTTAAGATCCTTGGATTCAGAATGTGGGGAATGTTTCTCCTCTCTTTTTCCCGGCACACCAAATAGACTCACAAGGTTAGTCCACGAAATATGCTTTTAATATCGCATCACACTTGTACAAAAGAAAACTTGCCAATACGGTCCCGGTACGTTTTTGTTGACCACAGGTCCGAGCTTCGTTTTCATACATTGCTTAGAAACGAGACTACAAGGTAACGCAATGCAACTCAATCCCTTTCAGACAAGATAGACGGGAAATAAAATGAGGGTGCAATATTTCATGCTGCACCCGAAGCTTGTCCAGCATTTTGGGATGTTTTTCAATTCACGCTGTTTGGAAAATAAGACCACATCACCGGAGATAGTTTTAATGCAAGTACTCTTCATTCTGGGCGGCACGGTGGTTTAGCGGTTAGCGCGTCGGATTTTCAACCTGAAGGTCGGTGGTTCGAAGCCTGGTCTCTGCCGTCGTGTTGTTTCCTTAGACAAGAAACTTTACTCCACACTGTCTCTCTCCACCCAGGTGTATAAATGGGTACCGGCGACAAAATGCTGGGGGTAACCCTGCGATGGACTAGCATCCCATCCAGGGGGGAGTAGCAATATTCCTAGTTGCTTCATGCTACGGAAACCGGGTTAAGCTCCGGCCGTGTGGGCCATTGTGGCCCGAGTGCGACTTTACTACTACTACTCTTCGTTCTGATGAAATGGACAGGGCCGGGTTGTCGGATTAAGGTGGCTCCGTTGTTATTTCGGGCGCACTCGTCTATGACAAACTTTGGTTCATAACTTTTCCAGCCCTAAACCGATGCTTATAAAACTTTGCGAAAACTTACAGCTATTATTTAGCAATAATATGATGGAATTCGATTTTACTGGGAGAAAATATTTTTAGTGATAATTATTAAATGAACCCCACGTTTTGAACAAAATCGCACCCTGTGAAAAATTTTGCTGTTATATTTGTCTTAAATTTCTGGAATCAGCTTACATTGACTTAATACATACCCTTACCAAGTTTCAGCAAAATCGTTGGAGCAGAAGTGCGGACGTATTAAGGCCATCAAAATTTAGCCTTAAATTCTCTTAAAATTTTAAATACTTGATGCTCTTTGACAAAACAATCCACGTACCCAAATTTCTGGGAAAAGCCTTCGCAATGCTTGCTAAATCTGAATTCTAAGCCGATTGCAAATCGTGCGAACCGTTAAAAAGCATTCACTTGTTCCGTAAATATTATAAAATGCTCTAAAACCTGTTCAAATCTCCAAATCCAATGCTGCGTTTTCTATCATTTTCGAAAATTATCCAATAATTTGGTGTAAACTCCTTCCACATGAATTTCAAGGTACTGCAATACAATGTACGTTCGCATCGATTGCTTTCAGCTTAGAGAAGGGCTTTCAATTGGAGAAATAGTTGTTGGGATTATAAGCCAAGAGAGCAGAACATTGTAGATTCTCTATCATGCTTGCTGCAAGCAGAAAACCAAGCAGACCCTTCGGCAGCGCACAAAGTATCAGATGAATTTGTTACATTTGGAGCAGTAACTGCTTCTCCCCGCGCGATGACGACACGCGAGATTAAAGAAGCGTCAGAAGAAGATGAAGAATTTGTTGAGTTGCATCACTGTATAAGGAGCGGAACCTGGAGGGACGACCAGCTCAAGCAGTACATATCTGTAGCCGGTAAATTGTGTGTGATTGGCAAGCTAATCCTCCGTGGTACCAGAATTGTAGTACCTGGCAAGGTGAGACATCGCGTCCTTACGCTGGCACACGAAGGGCATCCCGGCATTGTTAGTATGAAGCAGAGGTTGCGATCAATAGTATGGTGGCCCGGGATCGACAAAGAGGCAGAAAGATTTTGCAAAACGTGTTTTGGATGCCAGCTAGTAAGCAGTCCTGCCCACACCCTGGGCCAATCAAGTCAACCCTCTTACCACAAGGACCATGGCAAGACTTGGCCCTGGATTTGTTAGGTCCTTTACCGTCAGGTGACTCGGTGTTGGTTGTGGTTGACTACTACAGCAGATATTACGAAATTGAAATCATTTGCTCTACAACATCTGAGAAAATCATTGAGAGTCTGAAAAGAATCTTCACGATTCATGGTTTACCATGATCAGTAACTAGTAACAATGGACCACAGTTTGTTTCAAATGAGTTTGAAAAGTACCTGGAAGACAGTGGTATCGAACACGTAGGAAGACCACGCCATTATGGCACCAAGCAAATGGGGAAGTGGAAAGACAGAACAGGTCTCTTTTGAAAAGGATGCGGATCGCACGAGCCGAGGGCAAACAATGGAAGGAAGAAGTTCGCAAATACTTGATCGCATACAGACCGACTCATCACGCCACCACTGGAGTGAGCCCAGCTGAACTTCTGTTTGGAAGGAAAATCAGTACCAAGCTACCTGAATTCCGAGAAGATAACGTAGCAAGCGAAGTGCGAGACAGAGACGGAGAAATGAAAGCAAAAGCCAAGCTATATGCAGACAAGAAGAGGCATGCTGAGTATTCAGATCTGGTTCCAGGTGAAAGAGTCCTGTTATATTTTTGGAACGATCTTCCCCTTTCCATCCACTCTAAGCCTACTAAAAAACTATTTAAGAAATCTCTTTTCAATCATTACTTATCCCAATACTAAATAAATGCTAGATTGACTTAATTGCTTTATCTACTCGTACTTAATATACATATTACTTTCATATGTGCGTGTGTGTGTGTGTATGCGCGTTTGTGTTTATTTGTTTATTGTATGTTATTAGCATTTTTCTCCTTTATATCCACTTAATTAAATATCCTTTATATTTTCCAACTATGAGGGCAAGGTATTAGTTTAACTATTCTCTTGCCCTTTTTCTCTTTATTTCTTAATTATCTATTCCTGTAAACTTGTTTAATCTTTGGAGAAATAAATACAACTACAACTACAAAGCAAGAGTGGCAAAACAAATTGTCGACACCATTTGCACCAGAGCCATATGACGTTGTTAGTAGGAATGGGAGGGCATTGTTATCAAGTCTCCTGAGGGTGTTCAGTTAAAGAGGAATACTGCTCACGTCAAACGGTATGAGGAACCGTCACCCATGTTAAGTGAAGCTGTTTCTCCGCCATTTGAAGAGAACAGTCAAGCCAGGACGATCCAGGAGTCCTACTCTTTCAAGATCGACTTCCACGAATCTTGAGACGGATGGCGGAAAGCGAAGGAATGTTGTCTTAACAAGACCAGCTCCAACAGACCTTGAGACGGATTTTGAAAAAGCAAAGATTGCTGTACCTACAAGACCGGTTCGTCTTAAGAAGTCACCAGAGAACTATGAGTTGACTTGTTAGAACTGTTAATGTTTCACTAGAATGTTAAGTTATTTCGCTAGCATTATTATTGAACTGTGGAACTTTATCCTAGCGAAGTCAAGGTTCAAATTATTTGTGCGATTACCAAGTTTGTTCCTGTTGTTGTTGAGTTCCTTTTAAGCTCCTCCCAAAATTCAAAAAAAGGAGGGATGTAGTGTACTTTCAGCGTAGCTTACATGATGTATCTAGGTGTGCATAGGTTCAAGGGATTGATTCAGTATTAAAAAGCATGGCGGATTAGATTCGGAGTTGTTTGTGTTATGCCTCACAATCTATTTGAATCGGTTTCAGTACGCGATAAAGACTCGCGACAGTGCTCCGCATCTGAGCTCAGACGAAGCTGACAAGCAGTTTTCAGAGTTTTGTTTATGGGTACGAAATGAGCACGTGTGGAATTTATTCTAAGGATTCGCACCTTTATAAGGGCGGCGAACGAAATTACGCGCTAGTTACCCCAGGAGGGGAGGGAGTATGTACACTCCATTAGAAGTTTCCGCTGACTGCGCGCGCATATCACGTACGCCCCCCTTACAAGGTGCGAATTTTTATAATAAATTCCACACGTGCTCATTTCGTATTCATAAACAAAACTCTGAAAATTGCTTGTCAACTTCGCCTGAGCTCAGAGGCGGAGCAGCTTATATTGCCAACAACTATTTCTCCAATTGAAAGCCCACCTAAGCAGAAAACAAACGTTGCAAAAGATAGCAGTACAGTGTACCTTGAAATTCATGTGGAAGGAGTTTGACACCAAACCACTGGATAATTTTCGAAAAATGATGGAAAACGCAGCATTGGAGGTTTGAGCAGGTTTTAGAGCATTTAAAAATATTAACGGAACAAGTGAATACTTTTTAGCGATTCGCACGATTCGCAATCGGCTTTTGAATTCAGATTAAGCAAGCATTGGGTAGGCATCGATCTCCCAGAAATTTGGGTTCGTGGATTTTTTTATTAAAGAGTCTTAAGTATTTGAAATTTCAAGAGAATTTTAGGGTTAAATTTAGATGGCCTTAATACTTCTGCACTTCTGCACTTCTGCTCCAACGATTTTGCTGAAACTTGGTAAGGGTATGCATTAAGTCAATGTAAGCTGATTCCAGAAATTTAACACAAATACAATAGCAAAATTTTTCACAGGGTGCGATTTTGTTCAAAACGTGGGGTTCATTTAAGCCTGATTATCACTAAAAATATTTTTTCCCAATAAAATCGAATTCTATCATATTATTGCTAAATAATAGCTGTAAGTGTTCGCAAAGTTTTATAGGCATCTCTTTATTAATAACTGTAATTTACGAAACATCAATTTAGTTTGTTATTTCGTTAAATTTTTATTTCATCGACACAACTAAGAGGCTCTTGTCCTCTTCCTTCACAACCAAGACCAAGAAAATGATATTAAGACCATACATTCTTACAAATTAATCCCTGTAATAAATTGTAGTGAAACAGGAGTGACATTTTTTGATCAAAATATGTGCTGTTATTCTTTAAATTTAATGATAGTAGAGAATTTACAGTCGAGTTGAGAAGACAGATAAATTAACGGACTCTAACTTTTCTGTGTTCTCTGGACTGGACATCTCCTGACCGTCGCCAGGGGTGTTGTTAGGAGGCGAGATTCCGACAGAACTGGAAGTGGTGATGAAAGAAAATATTTTCTTGTACTCAGCTCGGTAGGTACTATTCATGACGCCATAAATTACGGGGTTTATGGCACTACTGATGTACCACAGGCAGGTGGCAAAGAGGAAAACCTGGGAAGAGAACAAAAAAAATAATAAAGGAATTAATTCAAATTAAAGCTATTGAGCAGTACTTTCCTGTGGTGTTTCTAACGTTTTAGACTGTGGATGAAATTTTTAATTATAGTGTAAACATTCAAATGAAAGCTACTGATAAAACTCGTAAGTGTACCCATTCAAGTTAAAGCTGATACTGGTGCCCATTCAAATAAAAGTTCTGCACAAGTTCTGCTGTGGGTTCGCTTACACATAACAAACAGCCTTACAATTTTACTCACCTGTCGAGGAAGAAGAAGCGGGTTGATTTTGTCCATGGTGTCCATCACTTCAGCTGGGATCCAGCAAATAGTGAATGACAAAATGATGGCTGCCACTACTTTGGCAACGGATACTTCTTCAGCATGGCTGCCAGGTTGGCCGTTGTGGTTGGAGTTGTTCAGATTCGGAGCCACAGCCGCGTTGTGCTGCTCCACGGCGCGGAACACCTTCCAGTAGCAGACAACGATCACCACGTACGAGATTGTGAAGGAGCCATAGAGCCAGGTGTTAAAAGAGTAGATGGCAGCTGGTTTCATCATTCGCCTCCAGCACAAGAGGTACCCTGGGCAAAAGAAGAAGTCATCCAGTGACAGGATATTGGGAAGGCCATTTATAAACAGCGCAATAACCCAAACAGCGGCGATTATAAACAAAGTGCGCTGCTTGGTGAAGATTTTACTGTAGAGGCTCCGTCTATTGACGCACGCGTACCGATTGAAGGCCGTCAAAGCCATGAGGTAGATAGACACTTGCGCTAGAACGGCCATCGCAAAAGCGTGCGCTTTGCAGACTGTGTCGCTGAAGCGCCTCTTGCTGTGGATCACGGCGTCGATTGTTAGCGGCATCACGGTAGTAGCGGTTAACATGTCTGTGAAGGCGAGTGCAACGATCAGCAAGGTGGTGGGAGTATGAAGTCTGGGGTTGCGATAAACGATTAAGCAAAGGATTGCATTTCCCACCAGAGCGGCCAAATCAATGGTTATCAGAACCGTGGATTCGATCGCAATGGTAACTTTGCTCCTGGCTTCAAGTTGCTCTTGTAACACAGCAAGTGCATCTACGCTGGCGTCCCCAGGATCGATGTTATTCATGGTTCAAGCAAGAAAAACGCCTAATAACAAATGAAGTCTTGTAAACGATTTGCCTGTATAAGAAGCTAGACTGAACTTAAGCTATAATAATATGTGATGCCACGTTGTTTTACAGTTCAAAACAGTACAGTAGATGATTTTGCGTCATCAAGTTTTGCTTCCTTAGTGCTACTACATGCATCTGTCATCCTAAAACAGGAATGACGCAGAATGAACAAGAAGCCGCACACAGCTTGAACTCGCAGCGTCTTAAAGTGTATATGACATGAATTTTTTTTACGTAATTGTGTAGCTCGATTATGTTGTTATTGCGAAATGGAAATAGAAAATCGACAGAACGAAGACGAAAATATATTTTTTTTTGGTCGCGAAAGCGTATTCAGAAGACCAAAATGGTGGGTCCGGAGGCTGGTAACGAGCGCGGCTCTGACGACGTTATCAGTGGTTCCACTCATTTGTTATCGCCGAGTGATTCCCTAGACTTTTCGAGGTTTTTCGGAAAACCATCAAGTTGCCCCAGAATTTTCGTGTTGATGTGTTCTCTTTTTATAATGTCTCATAATTTTCCAATGTTTTTTTAGTCCGCTAAAATTTTCATCTGTCGTTAAAAGCTGCTAAAACTTTCGGTGAGCATCAGACAGGGGTGCTCGGCCCTGTCAAACAAAAATATACTCTCTTTATTGTCATTCGCTATGCAATCTTGTTGCTGTCATAAAAGGGTGTCATTATGACAGTAATGTGATTCCGGCGATGCCTGTTATGATCGAGCAGTTTGCAATTATGAGGACAGTGCAAATGGTCCCAAAATAGGCGTGCGTGGAATTACATCGTCGTGTTCTGGTAAGAGGCCTTTCGTTTACCTTTTCGTTTTAGACATTTTTCAGTTTTCCAGCAAACCGAGAGGAGGTAAGTCTTAAGTTCGTTCAAACATTCGTTTATGATTATTTAGACTGACTTGTCGAGTCTTCCAAATTATGCGGAAAAGAAAGTTTGCTTGCTTTAAAGGGGCTATGTCATGTCGGTTTTTATGTTTTTGTCTCAGACTATGCTAGAATTAAAACTGAGCGTCTTACTTCAAACACAAAATGCCCTTAGAACACCAAGAACAAGATATCAAGTACATTCTTGTACAAAGAATAAACCATAATCAGTTTTTAGCAAATTTTCCAAAACACATTGAACGAACTTGATAAAATTGGCCAATTTTTTCAAGTTGCAATCCATTTCCATCCTGGCCATCTGTCGTCAGAGACCGTAGTTTCATTATACTCGTAAAGCAAATTTAAACAACACTGGACCATTAGTTTTGCGTTTCCACCGATATAAAAATGTCTTTTAGCTTTTTAAAATAACACTAAAAATAGTGACATAGCCACTTTAATAGTGCATGCCCAGAATTCATCTGAAAATTAATGATCTTTTACGTGGACAGATCAGACGGGATAAACTAAACAAACGACCCCGACATAAAAAAAAAATGCGTTGTTAAGTATGAAGAATTTCGAAGGCAATATTTTTTGGACATTGCTTTCGGAAATTGCACCGGTTACAAAGATGGCCATCAAATCAAAACAAAACATAGAAGACACTGAATTAACTTTTTACGCATAAACTGGCGCTAAAAGCTTTTACCGGAAATTGACTTCCTTGAAAGACCTTGAAATTGTAAACTGTATAAAACCCCGGGGGGGGGGGGGGGGGGGGGGGCTACTCAACAAAGTTTTGTACGGGGATGCTCCGCCCCGGGGTTCAAACCCTTACCCTTTCATATACTGTTTTTGACAGAAAAGGTACCCCTTTCATATACCATTCATTGAAAATGGTATCCCTTTCATATAGCCTTTACGTGCGTCTGTTTGATATATTTTGAAAGGGCCTTTTTATAAGACTTAAAATGGTAGTTTTCCCTACCTTTTTAACGCCTCAACGGCGTGTTTTCGGTACCGTTTCCTATTCTTCGTAAAATCCCTACCCTTTCATATACTTCAACTCGTGAAATCACGACCTTTTCATATACCTCCAGCCTCAAAAAGGTACCCCTTTCGGGCGGAGCATCCCCGTATAGCCCATTATAGACATTATAGGGAGTACCCCCCCCCCCCGGGTATAAAACCGTCGGGTGGTTCAGGGCGCTTAACTTCAGCGCAGCTCGTTTTGATGTTGCACATTTCTAATCTTGAAATTTATCTTTTGACAATATTGCTGGATATTTATCATCTTCCTGGATTGGTCTAAGGGATTGATCTGTCAATTTTCTAAAATAGGTCATAATGTCCGGAAACGTGAAAGCCGAAACAACCAAACCATTCACTTGATTGACCAAAGTAAATTAAAAGTGAACTCGTAAGAAAACAGTTGATCTGTGTTGTGTTTTTTTGTCGATCAACCGAGTTATTTGACGAACGTAAACGAAACAAAACTAAACCGGTGTTCACTTCTGATGCTGTTCATATAAAGAAAAGTCACATAGAACCGAATGTAAATCAGTACGTGACCTCACTCGATTTCACTGTTTCAAGAAAAATATGATTTCCGCTTCAAGTTTTATAAAGTATTCATATGAGCACACGTTAATTGGCATTAAAAAAAGTTCTAACTGTGTGAGTACAGTATTTCACCAGGCATTAATCCCTAGTCTTCCACGCAGCCGTTATTTGTCTCGTCACGCAAAGCTCCTCCCCACTAACGGCTGCTGAAACCTGGACCACATTCCTTGCCCGATTTAAGCCAATCACAGTTGCAGTGCCATTTTCGGAACTTGCTCGCGCCAAACTCTCTAAGCGTGACTTGTCCAATCATAGCATGCGTTTTATCGTTGACTCGGTTGGATGTTTTCGCGAAGTTGTTATAAAAGGTGACATTAAATCCATGATTTAATGTGAGCGCAAGTCTGCGGTTAGCATAACTTGCGAGATAGCGTTTCTTCATCACTTTCTAAAAGAGTCTAAGATCCAAGTCGTGTATGCGATTGTCACGGTCTATATTGGAATAGTGGCATCTTGTGCAATTGTTTTTAGCTCCCCATAGTTTATTCTGCGTTTAATTTGACGTGTTTCTCGGAGCTAGGCAGTTCCTCCATTGTCAGACGTATGGCGTCATTGCATCAGGTTTGAAATATTTGAATCTCCAGCATGGTAGCTGTTTTGTAATTCTTATGGATGCAAGTGGTTTCTTTTGTATACTGAAAGCAATGGACACGCAAAGCAGCTAGAACTATCTTCGACGACATTTTTTGGCGTTTCATCTGCCATAACACCAAGGAAAATTCAGTACTGAGCTAGGATGTCTGGCACACGTAAACCGGAAACCACCGGCTTTTTTTCGCGCGAAAACTTACGTCATTTTCATTTCGCTGAATTTATCGCAAACACAATGGGCAAGGAATGTGGTCCAGGTTTCAGCAGCCGTTAGTGGGTAGGAGTATTGCGTGACGAGATAAATAATGTCTGCGTGGGAGACTAATTAACCCCCGGACGTATACGCAAACTTATACCACCGTGGTACAAGAGGGAGGGGGGGGGGGGGGGGGGGGAAGTTGTTGCTGTTGGTTGTTGGTTCATAAACAATATGTTGCATGTCACATTGTTTACCTAATATACTTTGAGGATCACCTGGTGAAAATGAAAATATCCTAAGCAGCTTTTTCATTTGCACAAATGATTATAAATTACTAACAATCAGTAAGTTCCCGCATCACTTTTCATGATAAAAATGTATACTGCTACTTTGAGGTTCACATGGTGAAGACAAAAATATCACAAGGAACTTTTAATTGCCATCTGAACGATTACAAATTGCTACCACCAAGTGACCAGTAAGTTCCCGTATCACTTTTCATGTTTAAGATGTATACCGTTACTTTGAGGTTCACATGGTGAAGACAAAAATATCACAATCAGCTTTTAATTGGCATGAACGATTACAAATTGCTACCACCAAGTGACCAGTAAGACAATTAGTTCCCCGGTATTACTTTTCTTGTTAAAGATGTATACCGTTACTTTGCGGTTCACATGGTGAAGACAAAAATGTCATAAGCAGCTTCTAATTAATCGGCATGAACGATTACAAATTGCTACCACCAAGTGACCAGTAAGACAATTAGTTCCCCGGTATCACTTTTCATGTTAAAGATATATACCGTTACTTTGAGGTTCACATGGTGCAGACAATAATATTACAAGAAGCTTTCAATTGGCATGAAGGATTACAAATTGCTCCACCAAGTGACCGGTAAGTTCCCGTATCACTTTTCATGTTAAAGATGTATACCGTTACTTTGTGATTCACATGGTGCAGACAATAATATCACAAGCAGCTTTTAATTGGCATGAACGATTACAAATTGCGACTGCCAAGACCATCAAGTGACCAGTAACTTCCCGTATCACTTTTCATGTTAAAGATGTATACCGTGAGGTCTTACTTTGAGGTTCACACGGTGAAGTCAATAATGTCACAAGATAAACAGCTTTAAATTGGCATGAACGATTACAAATTGCTACCACCAAGTGACCAGTAAGTTCCCCTATCAGTTTTCATTTTAAAGATGTGTACCGTTACTTTGAGGTTCCCATGGTAAAGACAAAAATGTCACAAGATAAACAGCTTTTGATTAGCGCTGAAAGGAACCAAATATGGCTCTTCAAGTTCTTCGTTTTCTACATTGAACGATTTCTATCAATCAATGTAGAAAGTGAAGATCTTGAGAGATCAATAACCCACATCCTATCATTTTTATCGAGAGCAATAGTGTTAATACATTGCGGATTTACGAGGTCGATACTGACCGCGGAAAATGGGGAAGCCAAATCGAGTTTATCGTCGCTTCGATCGGCTTTTCTGTTGGTTTGGGAAATGTTTGACGTTTCCCGCATCTGCGTCAGAGAAACGGGGGGGGTAATTTCACATTTTCTCTTTACATTTGCTTTGCTTGGCCAGGCAGAGATGTTTAAATATCACTTAAAAATTATGTATAATAACACCTTCAGCTTGAATTTTCACTACATTCTTAGCTATGAGTGAAATTTGTGATGTCCATCCATCTGACCTGGTAGCTTAGTGGATACAGCATTGCACCGGTATCGCAAGGTCATGGGTTTAAATCCTGTTCATTATAGCCTAAATTTTTTCCAGGTTGCTTTTTTAACTGCTTAAGTTAATAGCACACTGCGAGGATCACAAATTTCACTCATGTTTCATTCGCAGTTCACATATATGATTTTTATATATTTATATTCATTCTTAGCTATGTAGCCTACTTGTCACTGAATCGTTAAAAAAGAAAGAAAAAAATTAAACTAAACTGAAAAGCCGTGAGTAATTGCTAAGATATCGTTTCTCATATATTTACTGAGATAATATTTCCCCATAAAATTAGCGCACGTGTTTCTTTCGGTTTCAAAATGGTTGTGTTTTCAGTCACAACAACGGAATGATTCGCGTATAAGGAAAAGCGTTTAATAGAAGAATGTTGCCGCGGAGCTACAAAGTTGATTATTCATGGTCCATTTTCATGGTTCATTTATCTCAGCTTCATTTTCGTATAATCTTCCTCGAAAGATTAGAAAATGACACAAAAACTAATTTTATTACTTCCTCAGGGCGGTTTTTTGTTTTGTTACAATTCTGGAATGAGAATGGCTAGAATGGGAAATGAGCGGTTTTTTTATACCGCGTTCCGATTCCGGAATGGAAAGAGTGCTTGGACTGAACGATCCGAATGAAATCCAAGATGGCGGAGGACGACACGAACGCGGGAAGTTCAAAAATGTCGCTGCCACAGAAATAAACAGGCTATTACTTGGGGCATAATGAATCATTGCTGCTAATAACGCTCCATAAAAAGTACGAAGCCTTTTTTCTGTTTCATATAAGAAAAAGGCAATTTGGCAAATGATTGCGAACGAAATGGAGGAGAAAGGTTACAGTCTCTGGGCTATAAATTGTGAGAATCGCTGGAAGTGTCTGACCTCGAACTTCAGAAAATGCGACGACAACAATAACAAAAGTGGAAGATAAAAAAGGAATGCAAGTTCTACAAAGAACTGGCCGAAGTCTATGGCAATCTGCTAAACGTTAGACCGCTCGTTACGTTCAGTAGTAGCGGCGACAAAACAGAAAGAGAAGTTGAAGCAGGGGAGTCAAGCACTACAGAACAAGAGGAAGGAGCTAACACTGATGAAAACGGCAGCAGCACTGATGTATCACCGGAAAAGGTAGACAAGCCATTGAGAAAGAAAGGGAAGCAAGTTCGCAAGAGGAAGTCCTCCCAAGCATCTTCCAAAGTCATTGAGTGGCTAGAAGGATACGACGAAGAAATTAATAAAAGTAGAGGAAGAGAAAAGAAGAAAAACGTAAGAGCAACACCATCAGGAAAACCTGGCTGTGTTGAGCAATATGGTGGGCGTTTTGAAACCTTGGAAAAAAAATTACACGGTCGTCTTTTCACTGTTTTTATCTCCTGTAAGTTAATGTTTAACTTACAGGAGTTTATGTGGGCTAACATGCATTCTTTATGCATTTTTGTTAGCAAAAAATGCGTTAGATACTATTAATAGACTTTTTAGTGAATTTGTGGGGACATTCCTGTTGCATTTTTGTTAGCACATTACTGTTCTATCTGTCATCAGTCCTACGTCACTACGGAGTTAGATAGATTTGTGTTAGATATTATCAATAAGAAAACAAGAGTCGAGTTGCATATTTTTTTAATACAGTGGTTTATTGACTTGACCTTCACAGTGAAGAAATATGCGTGTTAAAATTTCATATAAAATCTGCCACGCTGTTTGCCTATTTCGAAAAATGTCTCGGAATATATTTTTTCAGTTAGGTAACATTCCTACTGTTTGTTATCTCTTTTTCGTAGCGATGATTTTTAAGGCGTACGATTATGAATTCTATGTTTTTTGGGAACATGTTGCAGAATACTTTCATTGTATCGAGCGTCAAAAAGTGTAATTAGAAGAATGGATCAAGTTGATTACGGTTAAGCAATTTTGATTACATGACATGCGGTCAAGAAATATTCAAAGTTTCGATTCTGGTGGAATTTTGTCGTTATTTTGTCTTTTTAATTCATATTTTTCTGCGTTCATCACTTTTGGCTATTTTTTCTTCCTATTTTCGGATGATAAAGCAAGCTAAAGCAAGCTCCTGGCCATAATCATGAAAACACGATATTTCTGTCGGGACAGTGTCCCTTTAGTTAAAAATGTCCTCGGTTAATTTACCTCATTTGCAAGTTATAGAAGCTGACTAAATTAAACAACAATAGGTTTTAACGAACCAGTGCTTTCAATTTCCTTGTAGGTTGAAAAACAAATATAGAACTTTTTCTATAAGTGTGCTTGTAAAAGCGATCAGAAACAATTTCACGAACGCTTTTGTAAGATGTGAATAAAAGAATTTTATTTTATCAAGGGGACTGCTTTAAGCGACATTATTTTATTTTTAGTGAGTCATCGTACAGTGTACTAAACAAACCTGTTTTTTTTTTAGCCATATCATTAGAAATGATTAAGCAGAGTTTTGCAATACTGTCATCAGATTGATTTTCCAGGTCAAACAAACCAATGTCAAACAGTTAGGTTTCAGTGAGGTTCGGGGTTTTAGTTCATTTTTGTTTTTACTTTATTAGGCCTCATTTTGGTTCAATTCGTGCCCAATTTAGTCTCTGCTTAAAGAGATAATTGTGGTACGGATAGTCCTTAGAGTTTTCCTATCGATGGTTTTAATATATCTGGTATTCGAATCTATAGCTGTGAAATGGCTTATTTACGCGTCATAAGCTCTTAAAAAGAGGCAGGCCAAACACGATTCCCACTAGTCGCAAGAAGTATTTAAAAGCCTTTAAAATAGCTTTCCCAAGTAGGTTTACGAGGTATTTGTCCCTTGCTATAGATCACTGTTAGGATGTTACAAGTCGCAATCATCCGCTTTGCTCTATAATATTGACCCATTGATCTTTGGATAATTTCTCTAATGACAGGATCAATCCCGGAGGATTTCATGCCATAGCCATGACTATAATTATTTTATTTCTTTATGTATTCTCTACACTGTCCTGACATATATTAGGGCTTCTTTGGCTCAGACTCGTGTTGCAAAATAAATGGCAATCGGCTAAAGATTATGTTACCGCTGTGGAAATATTAGGATCAGTAAAGAGGCTGTGATAAGTGTCCACAGCCTGCGGCATGCAAGACTTGTGAGAAAGTGTTTCTTGATCACGGATAAGTGTCTATTAAAGATCCAAGAATGAAAATGCAATCATTTTCAGGAGTAATAAACTCCTGTCATGTTCCTATATTGGAATCACGACTTCTTGCGGGTAGTTTTAGCTCTTTAGTTTATTCTTTTGTTGAGTAGTGACCTGGAGCTAGACAGAACTTCCGTTGTCTTATCAAGGCATTGCGATCACTGCATCCAATAGTATATCCTCTGTACGCGAAGAACAGCTTCACTTGTAGAGTTGTACCAATGTATTTTGAATTCATTGAGACATATACGAGACTACACTACGTATCTTTTGTACAACAAGCGTGTAATTCTCGTGAAGTAATGTTGTGCTCCATGCGTACCATAATAATGGAGTAATTCCATAGTAATGGAGTAAAAAGGAGTAATGGAGTAATGGAATAAATAAAAAAAAAGCCAACCCGGTTATAGGCCCATCGGTAACAAAACATTACTCCGGTTACACCCATTAATTCCTTATTCCTTTCTTAATTCCTTAACAGAAATTCTTTTTGACAAAAGTTTACGCCTAAATGAAATTAACTCAAAGAACGCTTCTTTATGGCAATATTTTTGCTTGCCAGCCAAAAAAAACCCTACGAAGTCACATAAGCCCAGGGCTTATAAGCAGCATTTTACGGTATAGTCTCTGTAAAAAAAATCACAACGAAGTATAAAAAGAGACAGGCCAAACACGACTCCCACTAGTCGCAAAATGTATTAAGTAGCCTTTAGGATAGCTTTCCCGAGTATACCTGCAAGATATTTGTCCCGTTAGATTACATTAGGCATATATTAGGGTTTCTTTGGCTCAGAGTCGTGTTGCAAGATAAATAAGTTTATGTTATCGCTATGAAAATGTTAGGATCAGTAAATTTCTTTTTTCGTGATGCAGTGTTTAAGTCTGCGACGTGCAAGGCTTGTGAAAGAATGTTTCTTCGTCACTCTGAGATGTATAAGTGTGTAAGAATGAAAATGTCAAAGACGACCACGACAGCTCTAGCAACTATGTTCTTGGTATAACTGTTTGTTAACAGTGATACTGATTCAAACAAAAGTTAAGATAAGGGGATGAATACTGAGTAAGTTTACAGGAACTAGATTTCCACCTGAAACAGATTTTGACGATAAGATTGATGATGATCCCAATAATGAAAACAGAGAACAAAGTTGTAAAGAATTTTACTTGAAAGGAGGAATGAAACTTTTTCGCAGAATAAAAGCTAAATCATTCATTTAGTTATGTTTAATAAAATGGATGCTGAAGATTAATTGCAGAGAGCTCTTGATGCTTATCCCATGTAAAAATAAGATTTCAGCAAGTAAAACATGTTATATTCGAAAGGAAAGAAAGGAGAACTCTTAAGAAAAAGCCATGGGAGATCCTGAAAATAAGGAACGTGATCAGTTAGATACTGTAGCTCCGTCTGCTCAACATAACGATGAGCAGGATATAAGTGAAGAAACACGGCAATACAGTGAACTGTTTGGTTGTTTTAACCCATGTTTAGATAACAATCACCAAGGGAACAATCTTTCAAGTAATGCTGGAATTTTTTCTACAGCAAATGATAATGAAAAGCTGGTAATTAATCGTATGGATGATAACAGTTTATAAAGAACTTGTTTATTCTTTGAACAGAGAACAAATGGAGTTTTTTTACCATATGTTACTCTCTGTTAAAAACGACGAGAAGCAATTGACACTTTTTAATTGACACTTTAACCTAAATGTCCAATTGCAACATCAAAAACAATATTCGGACATAATATGACAGCATTGCATGATGGGAAAAACTTACAGGAGATAGCCCAGAGGGCACTTTGATTGAATAATATCCTTAACAATAGCAACCTTATCTTATAGTAAGATTTTGAAATAGCTTATAATCAAAATGGTAAAATTTTTTAATTACATGTAATAGGAGTTGTAGTAATATACGTTTCATCGAAGCCCCATCAAATAATCGCAAGTAGGCTTCCCCCGCCCCCCCTTCTTTCAGCCATTATTTCTGCGCGTACGATATCGATACTGCCGCACGATACCGATACTGCGTACGATACTTACTTGCTGTGCTTAAAATACCTAAGACATTGAAGACATTGTACTGTAGAGCAAGCACTAGTCCTCTGAAAAAGTTGTCTTGAATTGAACACTGCAAAGAACCTGCTTTCAAATAGAGTAACTTTCCAGTGTCAGTCGTGGCCTCTCGATTCGTCAGTAGATTTTAGATTTCATCGTGCTTCCGCCCGGGGGGGGGGGACTCCCTATAATGGGCTATATGGGGATGCTCCGCCCGAAAGGGGTACCTTTTTTAGGCTAGCGGTATATGAAAGGGTCGGGATTTCACGAGTTGAAGTATATGAAAGGGTAGGGATTTCACGAAGAGTAGGAAAGGGAAGTGAAACCACGCCGTTGAAGCATAAAAAGGTAGGCAAAACTGCCATTGAAGTATTATAAAAATGGCCTTTCAAAATATGTCAAACAGACGCACGTAAAGGTTCTGAAAGGGTACCATTTTCATTGAAAGGTATATGAAAGGGGTACCATTTTCAATGAAAGGTATATGAAAGGGGTACCTTTTCTGTCAAAATCGGTATATGAAAGGGTAAGGGTTTGGACCTCGGGGCGGAGCATCCCCGTACAAAACTTTGTTCAGTACCCCCCCGGGTGCTTCCGTTCGGCATTGTCGCCTGCGCCCAATGTTTTCACCAAATAAGTTATTCCGTCCACTTGAAAGGCATTTCAGAGCTCCAGGTTTTCATTTCGTTTTGTATTTGAATGACGGAGCGGATTTGAGAGTAATTTGCCTTCTGCTAGCTTCGCTGTGGAGACTGTCTACAATGATAATGATTATCCTTTCTGATATAACTAAGGCCGGAATTGTACATAATGGTAGCAAATCTATCCCGGTTTCTTTATTTGAAATGAAACGCTTGCCTTGAAAAGAAAAGAGAGATAAAAAGGTACACTAAGAAACTGTTTTTGACAGCTTGCTTCAATTCTTAAAGGGAACTGTATAAAATCAAATAAAAATATACTTTTTTGTTAATATAATTAACAGTTCTTTCAACTCATTATTTTGAATGGTCCATCTTACGGTACATTAAGTGACCAGAAAACAAATTAACATGTCTTATTTACAGGGTAATCAAGTTTTTCTAGCGCCGAGTTTAAAAACTGAAAGCTATCAAAGTATATTTTAAAGTAATGACCAGGCAGTCTGTCTCCATGACATCACTATAACGTTTGAAACTTGACAATCATGTGACGAAAGACACCGAAAGTAACATTGTTCGTTAATCGTATCGCTGGCTGTTATTTTAAAATCGTTTTTAAAATCTTCTCTTATCGAAATGCATACGTCTATGATTTTAGCAAACACTGGTTACTACACTAAATCAATTCTGTGAACAAAGAGAAGATATTCAACAGACAAAACACAACCGTAGTAGAACTTAATCGTTTGGAGGCAGTTGTAGATTTAACGGACAAGGAATCCGCAAGACACTCATCATACTCATCGAAATCAATTTTTGTGATGCCACAAATTTGTGCAGTTTTGCACTCTCCATCACATATTTCTCCACCAGCGCTTACAGAGTTATAAAGATAATACTTTTCAAAGCGGGAGCTCTCCTGAGACTCAAACCTCTGCACCAAAGAGTGAAGTGACTGTGGGCTCACATCTGGAATGTTAAACGATTCGGTTGCTTTGTATTCTATCATCCATTCTGGTTTGTTCATCAGGTTGGCTTGCGTCAGGTTTGTGAAGTATTGCCAAACATCCTGTTGACCAAACAATGCGGGACTAAAGATTGTGAATTATCAACCCTTCCATTTCCAGAGTCTATTATGCAAATATGTAATGTAGTTCTAACTTTTGAGTCTGTCAACAAAATCCTACGGTGTGACCATTCAAATAAAACCTCTTCAGCAGTACTTTTGCATGGTACCATTTGTTCTAACTTTTGAGTCTGTTGATGAAATCCTATGGTGTGACCATTCAAATGAAACCTCTTCAGCACTACTTTTGCATGGTACCATTTGTTCTAACTTTTGAGTCTGTGGATGAAATCCTATGGTGTGACCATTCAAATAAAACCTCTTCAGCAGTACTTTTGCATGGTACCATTTGTTCTAACTTTTGAGTCTGTCAAATAAATCCTACGGTGTGACCATTCAAATAAAACCTCTTCAGCAGTACTTTTGCATGGTACCATTTGTTCTAACGTTTGAGTCTGTCAACAAAATCCTACGGTGTGACCATTCAAATAAAACCTCTTCAGCAGTACTTTTGCATGGTACCATTTATTCTAACTTTTCAGTCTGTTGATGAAATCCTATGGTGTGACCATTCAAATGAAACCTCTTCAGCGGTACTTTTGCATGGTACCATTTATTCTAACTTTTGAGTCTGTTGATGAAATCCTATGGTGTGACCATTCAAATGAAACCTCTTCAGCAGTACTTTTGCATGGAACCATTTGTTCTAACTTTTCAGTCTGTCAAATAAATCCTACGGTGTGACCATTCAAATAAAATCTCTTCAGCAGTACTTTTGCATGGTATCATTTGTTATAACATTTGAGTCTGTCAACAAAATCCTACGGTGTGACCATTCAAATGAAACCTCTTCAGCAATACTTTTACATGATACCATTTGTTCTAATTTTGAGTCTGTAGATGAAATCCTATGGTGTGACCATTCAAATGAAACCTCTTCAGCAGTACTTTTGCATGGTACCATTTATTCTAACTTTTGAGTCTGTTGATGAAATCCTATGGTGTGACCATTCAAATGAAACCTCTTCAGCATTGCTTTTGCATGGTACCATTTGTTCTAACTTTTGAGTCTGTCAAAAAAATCCTTGGAGTGACCATTCAAATGAAACCTCTTCAGCAGTACTTTTGCATGGTATCATTTGTTCTAACTTTTGAGTCTGTCAACAAAATCCTTCGGTGTGACCATTCAAATGAAACCTCGTCAGCAGTACGTTTGCATGGTAACATTGTTTTCAATATTTTAGAAAATAAACTTGGAATTTTTCTTGAATTTCGATATTTGGCACTCTTCGGGGGGGGGGGGGGGGGGGGGGGGGGGGGGTGAGTGTAGTTCTGAAAAGAACTGTTGTTGTTGACAATGACTGACGTTTCGACAACCTGAGCGGAAGTCATCTTCAGAGTCATGTGAATTGTGAATGGTCAGTTGATGTTATATACGTCTGGTTATAGCTGTCGTTGGTCAGTTTAGCCGTGATGTTATTGGCTGTAGAGACTCAAGTCAGTGATAGGTGCGTTTCGATCCGTGTATTGTTAGTGTAATTTCTGTAGTCGTATTGTTAGTCAAATTCGTCAGTGAGTTCAGTCTATTGTTCGTCTGTTTTGTTGACAAGTCGTTTGTAAGCCGCTAGTAGCTGTTGGCATCTGTTCAGTGGTGTCTGTTCTAAGCTAGTAAACCAACTTTCTAGTAGAGTGAGTCGTTTGTAGTAGTCCGTACTGTAGGTAACGCATTCGGCAGAGTTCCAGTCAATTCTGTGATTCGTGCGTAAATGGTGTTCAGCAATGTGATTGTTGATGTCACCATTTTTAGTCGCCGGTTTGTGTTCAGTCAGTCGTATGTTCAGATTCCTGCCAGTCTCACCGATGTAAGAGGCCTGGCAGTCGCAGCATTTGATCTTGTATATTGCTCCTTGTCTATCGTTAGGTTCGTCCTTGTCTTTAACGTTTGTGAGAAGTTGTTGTAAAGTAGTAATGGGTTTATGAGCGACACGGATGTTGTAAGGTTGTAAGATCCGTGCAATAGTCTCAGAAGTGCCCTTGATGTAGGGTATTGTCGCTGTGATGAGAGGTTTTGCGTTAGTTGTGTCAGATTCGTTGTTTTTGTAAACATTGCGTTTAACAAAGTCTGGGTTGTAGTTGTTCTTAGGGGCCAACCATTTTACTTTTGAGGGAGGGGGTGGGTGATTTGGTATGGGCATGAATTTTTTTTTCAACCGCTTAATTCACGCTGATTTTTTTTTCTTGGGGTATGTTCTTGCAGAATATTTTTTTCTCCCTCGAACATTCTGCATGAAATGTTTTTTTGGTGGATAGGTTGGTAAAAAGGCTGCCATTAAAAATCAAATTATAAAGGATCTGTAAAAGAATCTTTGAAGAAATGTATTATTAATTTTTTCTATATTAAAGAGGTGAAGGAGAACCCTACGAATTTTATTCTCCATTGAAGAAGGCGTTGGCTGAAGCTCGGGTTATTGTTAACGAAGAGATTGAAAGATTGGAGGTGCTCATCAACCACTTCCACACTAAATATGGCCTATCTATACAGGAAAAGTCTGATGCAAAGAAAACAAACAAAAATAAGAGGAAAGAAAGGAAGCGCAAGGCAACTCAGGCAACTTAAGGCATAGATAACAGCTTTATAACACACCCCACTGAAAAAATGCTGCCTGTCAATTTTTCAACTATGCTAAATAAGCTAGTAAGTCATGCCTTAAGTTGTTTGAGACAACCTATTTTTGTATAGATAATAGCCTAATGGTGATCCACATTTTATTGTATTTATTAGTGTCTTTTACTGAAAGACATTTTTTTAAGAAATTGTGTCATTGGCTTTGTAGGATAACAGCCCAGTTTATAGTCGTGTGATTTTTGACTCCTTGAGAAATTTAATGTTATAGTTACAGTTAATATTAAAATATATAATTATATTGCAATTGTTGTGATGAATTACTGATTTCATTTACTTATCAATTTAAACGACAACAGTGTTTTAAAGCTTTATGCTTATATTTTGAAAAAAAAAATGGATGTGATTACAGTTAAAGTTATATACAAATGTTTTTTTATGATAGAAATGCAGCTCTTGATTTTATTTATCGCATTTTGAAACCATTTGGCGAAAACAATATTTCAAGCTGATTCCAATTATCTTTTATACGTCTAAACCCTCGCTCAGCCTGGAGCAAATACACAAAGCACTATAATTAAATGGCTGGTGTATTAAGGTTACAGTGTACCTTCGGGGGTGTCTCCAGTATAACAGCTCTAGCGTCTTAAGATTAACTTAATATACCTAAACCCAGATATCAAATTAAAGCTTATAGAGCTGGCTATCTAAATATGGAAACCATTTGGTAATAAAATGAATTGTGGAATTTTTTACGACGTCTAAACTCGAACGTCCGAATCAGCTTTAAAACGCTATAACTCAAAGCGATTATTATATTTTGCTAATTTGATTTGTTCTCGGGTTTCCGGACACGAAGCGCTAAAAAAATGTGTCGGCGATTTTCCATATTCAATTGCAGTGAAAAGTTACAGAATATTTTCGAAAAGAGGAGAAAAAAAATTGGAATGATCGCACGGAAATGCCTCTTGACGAAAAAGTTTTCGGAGTTAAGAAATTCGCCGACACATTTTTGTTGATTATATGTTAGCCTAGCTTCTGTCCAAATTTAAGGAAAATCGAACAAATTTCCTTTGAGTTGTAGCTCTTTAAAGTGTCCCCAACAAGCGAAAAATTAACTTTGAGAAAACGGCGCTTAAAAAAACATATCGCTTAATAAACAAACTCCGCCCACAAAAGTTATACCGTCATTTCTCCGTCAATTTTCACTATTTTTCGATACTTTTTTTTTTTGGATGAAAGTTCATTCTGTAAACTTTATTTTAACGCCAAAAAAAAATTTTCAATAAATTTTCGATCTGAAGGTACACTGTAACCTTAAACCTACTGTTTTAAATCCTGTAATTATTTGCCTGAATTGAGAAAATATATATTTTAATATATCAAAAGTTACTGTTTAGAGCTGCTCCACATTTATATAATTATTTATTATGAAGGTGACCAAATTTCACAATTGTCCTATAGACGAAAGAGGATATGTATTAAAATAAAGGACATATAGAGTGATTTTTTGGAATAGATTTTTAGTGTAATAGCAGTCATTACACTTTAATTTATATGTTATTTTGCGTCTATCAGACTATTAGAGACTGACAAATTTCAGAGATTGTTTCATAGTCTTTGCAAAATCACAAGTTGTCTACAGTTGAAATAGTTTATATTAATAGAATAGAGAACTTTATCTTTGCATATTTGTATCAACTAGATATTTTAATAATAAAGTTTACTTCATTCCTTGATTTAGAGTGCACTTAAAACATTGTTCTTCAGATCACAACACCAGCCGTGATCTTGAATTTGACAAAAATGTACCAAGATTGGTAACCACGGGTGCTATAAATTTAAAGAAAAAACAATCTGAGGGGGACAAATTATTGTGCTATGAATACCTCTTTTATGTAAAATGCCCAAGTCCAGATGCTAAAATCTTTCAACAGTTTGCTGATACAAAAGTTCAATGTGTCAGCCCACTGTACGTGCGTGAATTTTTTTTTGGGACGATGGTCTTGTGCAGGAATTTTTTTCTTACGCATATGCACTTGCAGGATATTTTTTTTCAAAATCACCCATCCCCCCCTCAAAAGTAAAATGGTTGGCCCCTTACTGAAAACGTTGTCAAGGTACTTGGTTTCGTCGGTTAAGCTGCCAGGTGAATCGCAAACTAGTTGCGCTCGTCTTGTCAAAGTTCGTATGGTCGTCGCTTTGTGAGATGTAGGGTTGTACGATGACTGGTCTAGTATAAAAAATAAATCAGTCAGTATAAGTCGGTTTCCTGTAAATAGTAGTCTGTAGTTTGTTGTCGTTTCGGCTTACTAGACAGTCTAGAAAATGAATCTTACCATTTTCTTCAACCTCTCTAGTGAACTGTATGTCAGCGTTTTGTTTGTTAAGGTGTTCGTGAAAGGTGTCAATCTCGTCTTTGTGTACAGCAGCAAAGGTGTCGTCCACGTAGCGTAACCAAAGTGGTACTGTTTGTTTGTATGTAGCAAGGGCTTCTTCCTCGATGTTTTGCATGACAATTTCAGCAACAACAACTGAGACATATTTTCAGTATTACATATTTTACAGTCTTACTTCGACATATTTTCAGTATAACGGCAAACACTACAAACAGCTACACGGAACAGCTATGGGCTCACCCGTCTCAGTTGTTGTTGCTGAAATTGTCATGCAGAACATCGAGGAAGAAGCCCTTGCTACATACAAACAACACGTTTGTTCGTCACGAACAAAGCTTATTTTTGAGTATTAGACACCACACTGTCGGACCAACAGAAATCAAGATTAGCTCAATTCAATCCGTTTTAATCTTGTGTAGTTTTAGCCTCCTACACAGACGTCAAAAATTTTGCCTGCGTAGGAGGCTACTGGCGGAGTCCGTTTTTCACTATCCGCGACTCTTTAACCCTTTACTGGCTCCCAAGAGTGTCAAAAAATTCAAATTCAATAAAAATCCCAAATTTCATCTTGCAAAATATTGAAAAACAAATGGTACCATACAAAAGCATTGCTGAAGAGGTTTCGTTTGAATGGTCACACTATAGGATTTCATCAACAGACTCAAAAGTTAGAACAAATGGTACCATACAAAAGTATTGCTGAAGAGGTTTCGTTTGAATGGTCACACCTTAGGATTTCGTCCACAGACTCAAAAGTTAGAAATACACTACATGTCTCCGCCATAACTAACTCTGGGAGTGAAAGGGTTAAGACCAACAGGGGTGTTACTGAATGAGTGAAAACAGCAGTCAATACGCCCCTTTAAAATCAAAGAAAGCTCTGACAAAATGATCAATGGAAAATATCACTAATGGGACAAAAATTTACATTTGAATACATGGCCAAACCTCGGTTCTCACCTTGACTTGCGCAGTGGTTCTATTATACTTATAGAGACGGATGCTGGGATTATTGTAACCCACGGTCGGGAGTACTGTCTTCCAAGGGGTTACCGCTGGACACAAGAATAGAGAACTACGGGCAACACCTGCAAGAAAAAGAACAAAAGTCAAACGAAAAAAAAAACCACAGTTATGTGTCACATTAAATGTGGTTTTCACGTTAATTACAGGTTAACTGTGCGCAGTGCAACATTTATCCAGGAGTATTCAACAAGGCCAACTAACAGGGAGTATGAAATTGCATACCCCTAATCACCCTCCTCTACTAACTACATTTCAATTAAACCAAGCAAAGAAATGATAAAATAGTTACTGCCTGAGTTATGTCGGCTCAAACGGAAAAATATTTTACTCTCACTCATGGTGTATGTATATGGTCCCCCCTAAATTATACTAACTTAAAAGGCACTCTATGAATTATGCCTATTAAGATGTGGGAGGAACCAAACTTGTTCGCCGTGCATGAGTACCGCAATAGGGCATCCATTAAATTACCAACCGAAAAATTCGGGAATCGATAATCAAGTATAACAAGCGTGGTTCAATCAAGGCAAAGGAAAATGACGACCTTTACGAATTTTCTTTGTTTACATTTTTAAGCATTTTTTTTTACTCTACTCTCATTTAGTTTTAAGACCAATTGGAGAGATAATAGGAGCAATTCCGAAGAAAAAACAGTTTTCCTTTGTCAAGTAACACACTATTTGGAAGAAGATCATTATACAAACCGGAAAATCAGTCGAAACGAACAGGTTTTAGCTCGGGGAAATTCTTCTACAAATTACCGTACTCATTTGAAGTTCCCGCAGCTCTCCGTGACGTCACAGAGAGCTGGTAAGCTTTTCTTCAGGAACATGTAAATTTAATGGTGGCCCTGAAAATGCGAAAAGTAAGGCCGGGAAAAGCGATTTTCCCATACTCTGATTAAAAAACGGTTGGGGAGGGAAGCAAATATACGATTTCCTTCGAAATATTCCAGAAATCAACATGTCAAATTTTGATCGAACTGGCACTTTAAGACCGCTGGAAGAAAACGTTTTCTTGTTGAATAACGAGCTGGGCTAGTGAATAAAAATCTCAAAAGCGTTTCCGAAGTTGTCAAACCTCACAAATTATTGCCGGGTAACATTTTATTGGTTAAGCGTTTCAAGTTAAACTTAAAAAAATGATTATTAACATTTGTTTGGTTAAATTCAGTTAACAAAGACAGACTGAAATACACTCAACCTCTTTCTTGATCGAAATAACACTAACCAATCCATTACGTTTTAAGAGTGCATTTGCACATGCGTCACTTTTCTTCACCTGTGGTCAATGTTTCCCCAATATCTCACACTAAATTCAAAAGAACTGTTTCAGCCCCAAAGTGTCGATTCAGCTCTATGACCCCTGGAGCTGATTCGGCCCTTTGTGGGGCTATTTTGAGAAATTGGTCTGAATCAGCCCCATCAAAAACCATTTCAGCCCCATCAAAAACCGTTTCAGTCCACTTCCTGAAATCAATTCAGCTCTAAGGTACATATTGGCCCTTATCAATAGACCCGTTTTGACCCAGACTGGTAGAGCCACTTCTATTGAACACAAAATGGTCCTTAACTTAAGGGCCATTTTGGAACTTGATAGTACTGAATCAGTGCCGGAATATAAATCACCGACACATCTACTCTCTGGGTGATTGTCCTGGACGACTACATATAATAAAAACTAATTTCGCTGCAATGTCTATTTTATTAAGTCCAACACTAATAAACTGATACAGTAAGTCCTCACGCACACATGCATGCACCACTATCTTTCCAAGGACTGATCTTTATTGACCAGACTAAACATGAAAATAATCATTAAAAAGGTTATCAAATCCCCATAAATGTGTTGCGCTATATGTAAAAGTACGCCTTGTTAAATTGTTCCCTACAAAGGATAGACCATCAGGTTTCTAAACCTGGTCATCCAGAGGTGTTTAATATACCTAAGATAACCAAGCTTGTTATGTATGTAAGGGTAACCGCAACGGACAGACTCTGCGCAACGCGTAAACAAAACAACTTTCGAGGTTAAAATGAGTCTACAGACGTTGCTGTACAGCGGAAATCTATCCAACGTGGAGGAACTAAGGAATTTTAACTTCCACACTCTCGCAAATTATAACTGCCAGACCCAGGAAAACGCATTTTTTGCTTCAAAGATAAACCATTTTCAAATGAAACTTGGCATGCTGTTCAGACTTGTAGCAGCCAACAATCGTTTGTTTTGGAAACTGTGTCAAGAAACTACATGTATAAAACTGATCGCTGAACCGAGTCCGTTCTGGAAGGAGATGACGCTCAAAGCTCGTTTCAACCAGTTCTTATTACAAACTAAAATGGAGAGATCTTTCGATGAGACATTTGATTCATCAGAAGTCAAGTCCTGGATGACAGGAAACAAATTTTCTGTTGAAACCATCGACAGAATTGCAGGTAAGTGATCGTGCATGCTTTCGCTAAAAGCCCACGTGCTCCGGGATAATTTGTCTTGAACATTCTTACATCCTATTAGATGATCAGCTTGACGGCGAGGATGTGGTCTCGCTGTATCGGGATGAAAAGGAGTGTCGTTTTTATTTCCCAAACTTTAAAGAAAGATCAAAATTCAAGCGCCTTGTGGGAGTTGTTGTAGAAGAGAGGGAGGACATCCAGGTGAGATCTCAGTTCCGTGCCTGATATGTTATTTCCCGCCACCGCCAATAGCTATGAACGAAAGGGTCTGGAAGCGAACCCGTCCCATAATCCCGCGGATGCTCATACACCAAATGCGCATGTCACGTTTTACTGATTTGTGGCGGGAGGATCTTAACGAATTTGTCTCGAGATTTCCTTCACTTTATGCCATTTTTTGAGCGGTTTACCAGCGAAAGAACGAATGCATTTTCAAATCCAGTTTCCTTATAGCAAATTAGAAAACATTTTGTTTTTTAAGTGCTTTATTTGATTTGTTTCAGCTGTTTTCGTGCAAGCGATTCATAGTCGGCACTGAAAGTATCTTGTGATTTTCTTTTTCTTTCTCAGATCACCCGTTCCTATTCCAACCATTTCGGAAGATGTGAGAGTGAGCGAAAAATCGGCCGCTAGTGAATCCCCGAAATCGGCAGGCGATGAGGCTGCATCAACTTCGAGTCCGGTAAGATGTCAAAAGAAGGGGTGGAGAGGACGGGGGGGGCAGACTTTGAACGTTGATATTATTTAGAGGTGTGTTTACCAAAACACATATTATTAGAGATATTTGTATCCCCCCCCCCCCCCCCCCTCCAAAGCCCAAATTCTTAGGCATTCATATGTATTGACTCTACCTTTTTCATTTTTGTGATGCCATTGAAGGCTTGGATACATAGTGTCAGTGTTTTGTGTTTCCCTGCTGGTGATACACAGATCGCTAGTGATACATGTGCCACAAATCACTGTAACACCAGGTTCATTTTTTTGTTTAAATTTGTACCAGGATTGAGATGGAAAGTGTGATGCAGAGAAGGTGGCCACAAGAAAGGAAACACCAAAGGGAAAAGTTAGTGAAATTTCAATGCTTTAAGTGTATTATAAAACTTAACAGTAAATCACTAGGACATTAATTTTTACATTGGGACACCCCACGGAGGGGTGCCCCCCTGACTTTGAACGTTGATATTTTTAGAGGTGTGTTTACCTAAACACATATTATTAGAGATATTTGTATCCCCCCCCCCCCCCCCTGCAAAGCCCAAATTCTTAGGCATTCATAATATTATTGTATTGAATCTACCTTTTTCATTTTTGTGATGCCATTGAAGGCTTGGATACATAGTGTCTGTGTTTTGTGTTTCCCTGCTGGTGATACACAGATCGCTAGTGATACATGTGTCACAAATCACTGTAACACCAGGTTCATTTTTTGGTTTAAATTTGTTCCAGGATGGAGATGGAAAGTGTGATGCAGAGAAGGTGTCCACAAGAAAGGAAACACCAATGGGAAAAGTTAGTGAAATTCCAATGTGTATTATAAAACTTAACAGTAAATCACTAGGACATTTTACATTGGGACACCCCGTTCCCCCTCTCCTTTTGCAATGTCAGAATAGTAATTCAAAAAAGCTGACAAAATTAATGTTTAGACACCTGAGTTGCAATCTTTAAAGTAACAGTACCGGCAACAAAAAGCTAGGATATCGGTATCATTCCTGTCAAGAAAACAGATGAGACATGCCATAAGAAAATATAGATTTGTCCAAACTTGTACATGTACTGTACATTCTTGAAGAAAACTGTTAAAAATTAAGTTTCTGCAATAAAATTATACAGAATACAATAAAAGTACTGCTGACTGCATCCAGTCTGTCATGTTACAATAGTTGCAAATATTATGATCAATTTTTATTTCATCTTTTTGTATGTTTTGGTTTTGTTGCTATGCTGTACTATGATCAAGGTATATGCCAGTTGGGAATGAAGCTTTACGCTGAGGTGTCCCCTCTTAAAAGCATTGCTCATCATGTTACAACAGACGCAATATTCAAGACTATATTCAATTTCTATTTCATCTTTTTGTATGTTTTGGTTTTGTTGCTATGCTGTACTATGATCGAGGTATATGCCAGTTGGGAATGAAGCTTTACGCTAAGGTGTCCCTTCTTAAAAGCATTGCTTATCACGTTACAACAGATGCAATATTCAAGACTAATCAATTTCTATTTCATCTTTTTGTATGTTTTGGTTTTGTTGCTATGCTGTACTATGATCGAGGTATATGCCAGTTGGGAATGAAGCTTTACGCTAAGGTGTCCCTTCTTAAAAGCGTTGCTTATCATGTTACATCAGATGCAATATTCAAGATTATAATCAATTTGTATTTCATCTTTCTGTATGTTTTGGTTTTGTTGCTATGCTGTACTATGATCGAGGTATATGGCAGTTGGGAATGAAGCTTTACGCTGAGGTGTCCCCTCTTAAAAGCATTGCTTATCATGTTACAACAGATGCAATATTTAAGATTATAATTAATTTGTATTTCATCTTTTTGTATGTTTTGGTTTTGTTGCTATGCTGTACTATGATTGAGGTATATGTCAGTTGGGAATGAAGCTTTACGCTGAGGTGTCCCCTGTCAAAGGCATTGCTTATCGTGTTACAACAGATGCAATATGCAAGATTTTATTTAAAAAAAAAAAATACAGGATTGTGACATTTTTTTTTATTCACATTATTATAGCATTTGTCCTGAAATAAAATAATGTGCTTTTGTTGTAGAAGTTAAAAGTTCAAATGAAGAGAAAGGAAAGGCGGAAAAGGCAAAGATCTTTAAAAAAGAAATCAAGGCTCATAGTTAGACAAAAAACAATGACAGAAATGATAGCTACAATTAATGAAATGAAAGGCTGTCAATTCTTCCAAAAAAATGGTTAAATTATTGGAAAGAAAGATTCAAACTCTGAAAGAAAAAGATGCTGTTAAATCAAATTTTGTTAGAGAAGTCAAGCAAGATCAACTGTCGGTTGTGAAAGACAGTCATGATAATGAAATTGTTCTAGGTCAAGGAAGGTTTGGCATTTGTAAACTGATGTCGTTGGCAGTTAGTGGAGAATCTGTTAGGGTTGCAGTTAAGCATTATAATCAATTGACATCAAAAGAAGCTGTTGTTCAAGAAGCCTCCCTTCTTGCTCAAATTTCTCATCCAGCATTTCCTTTTGTTTTTGGTGTTGTTTTGGGGGAGACACATAATATGCTTGTATTGGAGGTTTGTGGAGTGTCTGATGGGGGCATGCATCCACTTACAATTTTTAGAGCTCTTCAATCAGTAGATGTTTGCATCACTGAAAAGTCCTGGTTTCAAATTTTAATGCAATGTTGTCAGGGATTTTATTGTCTCCATTCAAAAGGAATTGTACACAATGATATTAAAGGAGATAATATTTTGATTGCACTTTCAAGCTCTGGAGTATGGCAACCTAAGATAATAGATTTCAATAAAGCATGTCAAATTAAGGATACTAAGGTAAAAAACATTCCTGTAAATGAACGAGCAAGGTATAAGTCATGTTATAAACATATTGATCCAGCACTGTATGAAGGTGAATATGCCCCTGGACCAGCATCAGATGTATACAGCTTTGGTTATATGGCTAGCAAAATTGCTAAACACTTGAAATCAGACTTGATTGAAAGGTTAGCTATGACCTGCATGAGCAGGTATAAAAGACCTGCATTTGAGGTATTGATAAGGGATATTGAGGCTATTACTAATGTGTAAATTACATTCAGTATTGCTACATGTATCATAAACACACATAGGCTTTTACCCAGACAGTGAGAATCTGGCATCCTGAAGGCAGGTTGTACTAAATTAGATGAAATCCTAAGCTGATTTTTCCTTAAGTTTCCTGGCAAAATAATGAATAAAAAATGTGGATAACCTTCCTTGTTGCATAAATGTAGGGGTAATAGTGTTCTTGCTGTTTGGAATTTGAATACCATATTTCTTTGAATAAAATAGCTACATTGTACTCTTCAATTAACCCCCGCCCCCCATAAATGTAAATTTGCACTTTTGATTGCATAAAAATAATCAATCTATGCTATTATTCAAGTTAATATGGTTTAAACAAGAAGGTTCATAGTCCTTTACTTAATGTAGTTGGAAAGGGACTACTCAGTTTAGTTTGGGATGCATGCAATGATGTCTTACGATGATACATGTAATTGATGGTAAATATTGATAAAGGTGTTATTCCCAGTGTTATAGCAGACAAACAGCGCACTGTCATTTATTTGTTGTTAATTTTTAGGTCACTGATTGGATTTTCTGAGTTTCAACTTCCAACCTGTGTGAGTACAGAAAGTTAAGGAATGATATTTTTAAAATGTATATAACAATGTTCAAAGAAATACACACTCTATGGTTGGTCAGATTGAGTTTGTTTGTCTTGTATATGCTCATGCAACAAAGGGAGAATTTGGTTTCAGATCAGGAGTCACTGAAGGCCTTATTACAGTTTGTGATAAGGCCCTAAGTGACTCGTGATCTATAGCCAAATTCTCCTTTTTGTTATATAAGCATAGACAACACAAACTGGAAGGAGAAGCTAGCAGTTGATCAGAATTCACTTAGGGCTTTATTCCACTCACCCCTTCAATTTTGGTTATCATGGTATATTTCAGCATAAGTTCTTAAAAATTGTTTATTTCCTTTGGCATCCCAGGATACTGGGCTCCTGTTAAGCCTGGTTCACACTACTGACATAATGACATAAGAACATGGACATAACATCAAGAAAAGATCACTTTTATCCTTATGTCCTTATGTTTATGCCATTATGTTTCTTTTTTTTTTGTTGGGTTGTGTTGTTCACACTGGTGACAAAACATTGATAAAAAAAATTAATGTTGTGTTTTGCATTTGCATTTGCTGTTATGTTATGTCACTAGTGTGAACCAGGCTTTAAGCATCAGTCTTATAATTTTTATTGCATTGAAGGTCACAGACTTAATCACTTAACTTAAAAACAATCATAGATTGTACCACTTACCTTTGGACCACTGTAGCATCTTTGTTTATTTATTATGTTTGGCCAGAAATACACAGTAACAAAGACATTGAAATAAGTTGCTGGTAGGATTAAAATTTTTTGAGTTTGACTTTGATTATAATTTGATTGCAAATGTGAAATTAAGGGTTTCCTGTGTGTCATACAGGTGTGCCTTTAGTATTAATAATATTCTGATTTGTATTATTTCAACAGGAGTAATAGATCAAACAGTACTGATCATACTCAACAAAGTACTTAAGCAGAAGGGAAGGGGGTGTCAGCAGGAGGTGTTTACAATGTTTTCTGTGAGTATCTAAAGTTTATCATTCTAGTGGTGTATCAATAAATTATTAATTGAACTCAATTTTTGCAATTGTGACCTTTCAAATCAATTTACAAACTCTTGATTCCCGTTTCAATTTTCATATGATTTCCAAATTCCGGAATGTCAACCTCGTTCCCAGGGCCTCTCTCTCATCAGCTACGTCATCATCGGGAGAGACCCTGGTTGCGGGGAGAAGTGTTTTGAGTTATTCCTGGTCATCAGAACAAGCTTATAGCCAAGCATTTCGTGAACGTCAAAAACACAAGTGTTTTTGACCTTCAACCCGTTCATGTTGTTGTCAACTCAGCCAAAACGTTTCTGAGCGACGGAAAGCACGTTAAAAAACCTTGTTTCTTCAGGGATGGAAACAAACGCCGCGACGGTCAATATTTCGCACTGGCAAATGCCACAAACCGAGCTAAATTCAACATTAAGCCAGTATCAGGCTCCTAAGTATGTGAATACAGAGGTAATCTTTATCCTTATACTTTATTTTATAGGAAATCAATTCACCGAGTTGTTGACAAGATCAATATATTACATTACATTGGGCAACACTATACAGATTAAATTTTACAGAGGCAGATCCAGGAATTTTTTATTGGGGGGGGGGGGGGTCCAAACTTCTCCACACTTCTCCACTCCTCTCCCTCAGTCGCAGTTGCACATTATAATCCTGATTTAACGTCAGTTTCCTTGACCCCTTACCGTGTACATGAATTCTACTTGTAAAGGGACGAGCACGTGTTTCTGTTAACGCCAGTCGGGCAGTACTACTTTGCGAACAGACTATAAGAGGGTACCCAAAATACAATTTAAAATTAGTTTAGTGGTAAAATGCAACACGCGTTTCATTAAAAAAATCATTCAACCAGTTGAATAGTGATATGCAAGAATTTCAGTGTCAAGCAAGTTGTAAAAAAACAACAAATTCAAAAAACACAGGATTGATTGGGGGGGGGGGGGGGGCGTACGGACCCCCTGTCCCTCCCCCTGGATCCGCCACTGTTTTATATTTTATCTGCAAGCTAAGATTTAGACATGAATGCAGCACACAAACTACAAGAATTATTACATTCTGGTCAATAAAAGCATCATTTTTATAAAGCAAACGATGTGCTGATTTGTGTGATGTTATATTTTGTTCAGGCAATATCGAATTCAAATCTGGATGAATAAAAATCTGGCTCTTTTTACCTTTGTTAAATTTAGAAGGTGACTGGAGGCTTTCAAAGGTGTACATAGTAAAATGTTAAATGCCTGTGTGTTTGAAGGAATAAGCCCCTTGACAGGCATTTCTTTTGTCTTCTGTTCGTTAGAGAAGATCAACGAAAGTAGTTATTGACCCTACCCCGATGGAAAATATTTTGTGACAGGGTGGCACATGACCAGCCGCAACCAGGGTCTCTCCTGATGATGACGTAGCTGAAGAGAGAGAGGCCCTGGGAGGTTGCCGGAATGTCTGTATCAGCTGGGTATCCATAAAGTGGGTTATATGAATTCTGGATCAAATTAATTTTGTAAATTTTTTTGATTGGGTCCAAAAGTGTTTATTGGTGATTGGATGTAATTTTTGAACTTTTATTTGAGAATGTAAGCATACATATATCTTAGTTACCTATTGATAACATTAGAGTACATGGACATCATGGCTGTCATTAAGCTTTGAGGTTGTCAGCTTCACAAAGGAAATAGGCAGTCATAAAATCAAGATAGCCTTTGAGTTTCATGGTTGTTGTATGAAGTGAAACTTTGAGTTGCCAGTTATCTTCATTGCAGTTGGTACCCTGGTACCTGCGCTGGTACATACATTTAAATTATGCAATTGTGACTATGTACTTCAATTTTAAAGTATTTTGTTTTCATTTGTTCCTTTGTAGAGAACAGCTGCAATAGACGATGAGCTGCATGGCTTTGTACAGCCACAGATTGTTGCCGTGGGAGATAATTTTTGCATAGACCAACTGTATATTGTTTGTGAGGGGCAAATATGCCGTATCCCTCAGGAAATTATTGTGGACAGCATTGTGGCCTTGCTGTCATCATTCTACATATACAATATAGTGTATAAAGAAGCAAGGCCATCCTCTCTTTCCTGGAGCAATCCTTATTGGGGATTGGCCGTGGACGTAAATTGTTGGCTGTAAACACATTTTTCAATGACATTGCTGACTTATGAAGGTGAAGTCAATATGGGCTAGCCTGCAGAACAGGCATAATTCTTTTTAAGCGTTCTGCAGGCTAATATAGGCAGCAAAATCAAACAACTTCTTTTGCAACAATTTGCTCATAAATGTTGCCCATGTTACATTGCCTTAACCCTTTCATCCCCAATACATTGTATAAAAATACAAATTATCCTTTCTCATTGTATACATTTATTTTACCAGTGGCAGGGAGAAGTTGTGAAAATATCATATCCCCATGGGTGATCATATCCCTGATTGTCATAACCTTTCTGATTGATGCTACTCACTATTGGGGCTCAAAGGGTTAATAATTGAGGAATTTGCATGCTTCCCAGCGTTCTTTGCAAAGGTAAACAATGAATGGCTTCAGGTTGAGAAGAATATATCTAACTCTGTTTAGGACAGTTAATTTGGCACTACACAGGTAGAGAAAGTGATGTGATTGATTACTTAAAAAATACAGTGCAGATTGGCAAACAGATTCCAAAGACTTTTATCATATCAACTTGCATACTTTGCAGCCCTTTTGTTTTTACCATAGTTTACTTGTAATGCACATTGGGAAGCATGGATTTCACTCCATTAGTCAGTATGTTATTTTGTTGGCTCAGTTAAAGGCCCAGTGTCACCCAAATTGCATTGGCGCCCAATGCGTCTACGATTGAATTTAACGCAATCGAAAATTCCCAAAAGAGCCAATCACAAGTGAGCTCGTCGTTTGAAAACAAAAAACAAACAACTGTGAGCCGAATGGGTGATACTGGGCCTTTAAGCTGTTTTTTTTTTTAGATAGATTGTTATATTAACGGCTTTTTCAGCACCATAAACAATACAACAATACTATATAAACAATATATAACAATATAAACTTGTTGACACTGCATTGATATATTACATGTATGTATGTCTTGGGATATCAACATGAATTTTTTAAAAATTTATTCCATTTACATATATACTTAATTGGTAAAGCAATTTTTTATAGTATTTTTTACCTTGCTGTTAAAAATAACATGAATTATTGATGCTACTTGTTTGGCTTGGAAAGGCAGTGTAAGATAATATTATTAAATATTGCATTTTGGTTAAAATACTTATGCCTTATATAAGTACATGTGTATTTATTGCAGCATTTAAATTGCATTACCAACATCAATGCGTTATTATTTTTAACGGTTATGATATGGCTCGAAAATTTTGACGATGCCTAATATATGTGTAGTTGTGCCACCGATTTGGTACAATGATACTGATTCAAACCTAAAATGTTGTTTTATTTTGGTGCAATCTGGGCTGACTCGGCCACAAAAGTTGGTCCATGTTCCCAACCCAATGCAACTGATTCAGATCTGTAATGTAGGCTTGTTTTGGCGATAGTTTAGGGCTAAATCAGCCCAAAAATGATGGCCATTTAACTCTGAACCATGGCTAAAATTGGGTCGTTTTGGCTCTTTTCACAACTATTTCAACCCTTTTAAAAACCAAAACAGCTCCAACTTTTAGCTGATTTAACCCTTCCAGTATAGTCATTTTAGACCAACGAGGATCTAAAACAGATCTGATATAGGTACCGTTTCGAACCCATTGCTACTGATTCAGATCTGCAATGTAGGCTTGTTTTGGCGATAGTTTAGGGCTAAATCAGCCCTAAAATGATGGCCATTTTAACTCTGAACGATGGGTTCGAATTGGCCAAAAATGGGCTGTTTTGGTTCCTTTCAATGGCTATTTCAGCCCTTTCAAAAACCAAAACAGCCCCCCATTTTTCCAAAACAGCTCCTATATATGGTACTTTTAGCCCCTTCAATAGAGCTATTTCGACTCTGGTGGTTAGGACCAAAACAGCTCTACTAAAACGGAGCTAAATTAGCCCCAAAAATAGCACTGTATTTTACTCATCGAAACGGCCCCATTTTTGGGGCTGAAACAGATCTTTTGAATTTAGTGTTTGTACATTAGACAATCCGCATTTTCATTGTTTATCACATTTGAAAATCAATTTCTTAATCTTAATAGTGCACATGCATTCGCTTAGTCCCTTTTAAAATTTACTTGCTAACGTGGCTTTACTAGCAATAGGCTTATTTCACTCGAGAAAAGATTCCTCGGGAAATGAATCTATGAATGAACAGACGCTGACCACGTTAAAAGACAAAACCAGGCTTATTACTGCGCTTTTCAATAACACGCGAACTTCCAGTAATATATCAAACATGAGACACAGTGTTTCATTACAAAATCAAAAACTCAGAAGCGGAGTGTTTTTGACGAACTTCGAGGTGTTTGATCTTGTGATGAAATGCTATGTCAAATGTTTAATATTACTTCACAAACAAAATGATTTTAGAAGGATAAATTAAGGATGCAAAAATCAGGAGTGTTTCATCTGATTTCCAAACCGGCTCATTTAACATTAATTTCCTTTGTATCTTTCTCATGAATTATTAATGAGTTTGAGAAGTGAAGTTCAAAACTCAAAGGTCATGTTTTTGGGTTGTGATTGGTTGATTTCAGTCCATTTTGTCAGTTTTCTTTTTTCAGGGGTCCAATGTTTGCCGTCATGCTGATCAGTTATGATTGACGGCAGCGTAAAATGTGAACCTTAGTTGCGCTTTGAACTAAAGAGTTCGCATGTTATTGAAAGGAGCAGTAAGCAATTTGTAGACAAACGAAATTATTCAGTACTCAGGTCAGTACCCAACAAATCGTTTCGGAAGACCTTAGTCATCTCATCTCATCATAAGTCATCAAAAAAAATTAACGTCTTTTGTTTTCGGCGGGATAAAAAAAAGTGCGTTTTGGGTACGAAATAAAGTCATTAAAGATTTTAGGAAAGGAGAAAACAGGTAGTAAATTCGGGCGAAGGTAACATTTTTTTCCCTAAAACTTTCTGCCGCTGAAATATTCAGCCAAAACAACCGAAAATACATGCATCACACTGTATTAGCATCTACTGTACATGTGCATACAATTTGGCTACATGGTTTAGGGACGCGTCACTTTCTTATAACCTTTTCTGTGTGTGAATTGAAAATGAGCGAGAATGAAAGAGGGACCCGTTCCGTAATTTAAACTGCCTATGGAAAAACAATTTAAACCTCGAGTTCTCATGAATACATTCTATTTGCAAACGAGCGCTACAGAAACGTAAGTTGAGTTTTTCATGTCATTCAGGCGAATTGTTGCAAAACGGTAAGCAAGACACCTGATGTGATTTTGACTTCAAACGAAACAGACCTCTTTTTTTTTTTAAAAAAAAAAAAAAAAGAAAATACAATTTAGCGAATTCAATTCGTGAGCCGACCGAACAGCCACATTTAGAGTGCTCAGAGAACCAATCAGAATATCGCTGAGAATCAGTTGTATTAACAAGTTAAGTTAGCCCTCAGCGATTAGCAAAGCGCACAAATGACGTCAGTACTCATGTTTGTCTGAGTTTATAATTTATTCTTGTTTATTCTTGCATTTCTGACAATAGAAATTCGTTATTAGGAATCCCCTGAGAGTCACTTTTGGTTTGTTTGTCTGAGTTTTGGTTCTATAAATAAAATAGTAATTGTGCGCTTCGCTATTCTAACAACAAAATGTCGAGTACAGTATCCAGAGAGAGATCCTAGTATTTTTAATAATCATACTGACGTAAACAAATCATTTACAAAGAACAGAGTTAAACACCAATGTTGAAGGCGTTTTTGACTTTTTCCCAAATATTTTAAGGATTTCTTAGGTATACTGAGGGTTCCACATGTATAAGTTTTAAAGACGGAATGTAGTCAAGTGTTTACATACATAGTTCTCTGAAGGTTTATAATTAAGTAACAATGCGTGTAAGAACTAGGCAATGCTCTATTGTTCCGCGGCATTTCGCTTTCCCCACATAAGATTGTTTAGTTTTTTTTACTGAGAATACATCAACCTATGGACAACATGTTTTTTAAATAAAATTTACTGGAACTTTATTTTAAAATGACGTTTCTTTTGTGCTACAAGATTTCATCCAATCATGAAACTCCAAATCAATGGCCAAGAAAGGCTTCTAATTTTACATGTTTACCACATAGAATTTTGGTTGCATTAAAACTCAAAATAGTTTTCACTAAAAGGGAACCAATTAGTAAACTAGAGAGAAATAAATGCACTACCTGGTTAAGTGATGGTAGATTTTCACGTTTTAGCCAGTGAGGTTGACGGTTTCAACAATATCACAATTAAAACCTTTCTGCATTCCTTGCCGTTAGGTTGCCTAGTTCTTACTAGGACCATTACTTAATTCGTCTATACGTCCAGGCTCACCAACAGTCCACTTAGTGTGGCAAAATATAGAGATTTGTATGGATTAGCAACGAACGAAAAATGACATTAAACAGCCATTAAAGTTTACATACCACATCAAATGTTGTCCAATAGTTGTTTCTTGACTGTGATGGGGCCTGTAAGCCGCATTTCAGGCAAGTTTTAAATTTAGTTTTCTCTTACCTAAAATAACCCCTGAGGGTGATCACAATGGAAAATCGGCCTTAAATCCCAATCATCCTAAAACTTCACTCGAGTGTAGACTGCTGGCACTCCCTCTCTGGATTGTCGAGCGGGCGAGCAAATACGCGATCGGCGATCGGCGATCGACCGAGCAAGCGAAAGTAAAGCGAACCGAGGGAACTCTGGGGAAGAGACCTCTCCCCCAGTTTCCCCTCGGCTCGTTCGCTCGCTCCAGTCTCGCCGAGCTTGTTTTCGTGATTAGCTCGCCCGCTCGATTGACTGAAAATTGAAGGGACAGCTTGCAGTCCAACTCGAGTGTAGATCGAAGACGAAACTTCCATGACTGCGAGGTTTAAATCCGCAGACATTTTCCAGCGCTTCAGCGGAATACAGAACTGAAATACACTCAGTTATATCATTTGAATTTGGCATTTCCAACGATACCTGTTTCGTAAAGATCGGACACCTTTGCTGTGATGACAGCCGAACATCCTCCCCGACGGGATATTTTAGTATCATATCACCTTGACAACTGTTGAGTAATCATAGCGCTCGTTGTTGATGTAAGGCGAAGTTCCACAGCAAAGGTGTCAACAACAACAGTTCTTTTCAGAACTACACTAAGCCAGACGATCACACTCGTTTTAAAATCAACTTTAAATATATTTCGTCCTTCAAAGTAAATACCTTATTACATGAAATAACTTATTTTAGCGCACCGATAATAAAGGCATAGAAACTTGAGTTGTACGCCCTGGTTGTATGCATTTTCCTGGTTGTATAGCCAGATTGTGTCATTATACGCGGCCTGTTCAGGTACGTCGAGTAGATCGCTTATACGCGGGGACTCTAAGAACAGTTTTGGACTAAACTAAAGAAGGAAAATACCACAAAAGTAAAACTATTAGAAAATATAAATTAAGAATCGTCAAGGGAACTTAGGCCCAGTTCAAACGTCGAACTTCACATGTGCCGAACCTAATGCAAATGAGCAAAATCTATTGTTCTTGCTAATTTGCATTAGGTTCGGCACATGTGAAGTTCGACGTTTGAACTGGGCCTTAGTTTGTTTTTTCGTTAATTTTTATTCCATTGACACAAAACGGCAATATATTGCATAACATTATATTACTTACTTGACACCTTATGCCTACACAACTAAATGAAAATCAGCCAGTCATGAATCAATCAATCAATCAATCAATCAATCAATCAGTCAGTCAGTCACTCAATCAAACAATCTCAATCAACAGCTCAATTAATCGATTAGGGAAGTTAAAAAGGAAATACAGAAAGAAAAAAGTTTGAAATAAAAGAATGAACAAATGGACGGACGAATAAATGCTAAATGATCACTTTATAAAGCGTCGACGTATTGGATCAATATAAACCTGTGTAGACTTATTAACAATTTATCACAATGGAAGTTACTAATTTAGCCAACAGACTATTTACATCGGCGCGGGGTGAACGAGGGGTTTAATCACAACTGCTGCGTAAAATGATTATGAAATGAGATTTTCTGTCCGAGATTTGATTAATGTTATCTACGTTGGTCGACACAGGCTAACTCTAAGATAATGGTAAAAATCTGTAGAAAACACAAAGGAAACTCCAAGCGCGCCACTGATTAAGATGCACGAATGGTGAGAAGTGGACAAGTTGAGTTGAAATTAATAAAATTGACTTTCTACTGGACTGCTGATAGAAATGGAGCTCTATTTATATAAAAATGCGTCAGCTTTGTTTGACACGTGGCTGTGATTGTTAGTAGATGGCTTATTTTATGCTGTTCTCCCACTGTTTGTAAAACTGACAGAAAATATCCATAAACGTGTCTACTGTAGTAGAATAGTCATACCGTAAATTCTCATTTAAGCCTTCCCTCTCTAAATAAATAAGCGCCCCCCTCTAATTAGTCCTTCTTTTCGACCGCGAAATTTCTCAAACTCCCCCTCCTACCTTTGGCCTTTTCTCACACAACCGAGACAAAAAATGACAGTATTACCAAACATTCTTCAGACATGCAAGCTTTTTTTTTCCTCGGGAAATGATTATTATTTTCGTTCTTTAGACATAATAAACTATTGAAAAACGAAGAAAAAAAATACGTTTCCAGTGCTCGAACTTATGACTTCAGTTAGCAGTACAAAATACAAGTCTTTTCGTTCACAGAGTTAAAATATGGCGTTATATGACAGGTGTAGAGCCGCCTCCTCAAAAGAAAGTGAAACAGAATGACATGAAAGACGCACGGTACAAAAAAGAAAAAAGAAAACAACAACTCAAGAAACATGGAAAGACCATCGACCGTGGCTGCGGTTCACAAACGATGGAATGATTTGCAGTTATTGTATTGATGCAAAAATTCCACAAACCAAAAGTGAATTTGTAGCGAGTTGCAAGTCCGGGCTCGTATTGAATCAGTGAAAAAACATGAAACCAGTGAAGTGTGTACTTAAATAAAAAAGTGTGGGGTTTTCTAACGGGCAACCAAGAATTCATCAGGGCAACCAAATTCACTGGTGTGGTTGCCCGGCTTTTGAAATAGGGACAACCTGGATTTCGAGCACTGCATTTCGTAGGCACTTTAAATCTAATCACTCCCTACTACTCAAACCACGATAAACAACAACCATATCTTTAATAACAAGAAACTCTTTATATTTGTCAGTTTATTGGAAACGAAATTCAATAAATATTTACAATACAAATACTCTTGTCCAGCGGGGCTGGACAAGGGTAAAGCGGACTCTGGGAACGAGATTGTGTCTGTGTTTATAAAATCGGAAATGGTGTGTATATAAAATCGAAAATGGTGTGTATATAAAATCGAAAATGGTGTGTATATGAAATCGAAAATGGTGTGTATATAAAATCGGAAATGGTGCGTATATAAAATCGAAAATGGTGTGTATATAAATCGAAAATAGTGTGTATATAAAATCGAAAATGGTGTGTATATCAAATTGAAAGTGGTGTGTTAGGCGTTAATCAAACAAATCAAAGCCTGCATAAAATCTCTTTTGTTCCCTCTATCAAAACCGCCTGCAACAGGCTAGGACTTAGTACACTTCTACTTCATTTGGTGGTAACCATCCTTTCCTGCCAGTATGTTGGGGCGGAGACTTTTTTCTTGGTATTTTCCTGTACACGTAAATAATGAATTTGGGTTAGAAACAGGTATCATGAAACCTTGAACAGGTACAAAGCAGGCCGTAAAACAAGACAGTTATTACCTTAACGGGGTTATGTCACATGTTTAGTATTGACTTTAAGAAGCCAAAGACATGTTTGTATTGATGGAAACCCAAAATAATGGTCCAGTTTTGATTTAAAACTACTCTACTAGTGCACTAGTACTGAAACTGCAAATAAGTGCCTTTGGCCGCGGATAGTCAGGATGCTTATGGAAAAGGATTTCCCCCATGTCTAGCAAAACCCATTACAAATTTAATATGTTTCGGTCTCCTTTGGGAATTCATTTGAAATCTTCCTGTTGGAGTTCTAAAGCCATTTTGTAAAAATGTTCTTAGTTTTTATTAACCAGATGTTTGACCCCAAGACATAAAAATACCTGAACTAACTTACATCAATGCAGTGTACAAAACGAGATAAAACAAAAGCACCAGAAGACGTTGGGGAGGCCACTGTGCAAAGAACTACAGTGTATTCAATAATTAGAGGAATTCATACTTGACATAACCGCTGTTTTTGTTTTGGATTTTTATGTGTTAATCATGATACACGACGGTTTGGTGGGCGCATTTCAATCTATTTAGCTGGTATATTACCGCTAACTATATATGAGTAGTCAGTCACAGGTTTTTTGAAAGTGGTTGCTTTCTGCCAAGTTTCAAGAAACCAAGAGCAAATATTCAGCAAAAAATATATGCACTTTCTCTTGGATAAGACCTTTAGGCGAGACTTGAACATTTTGTTTGCATTATATACATGGAAAACTTTTCTTATGTTTAATATTAGCTGAATTCAACGATTTTCCATGCTCTTAACGCATATTAAAGTAACGACCTCTTTCTATTTATCTGGTGAAAAGCTCACCTATTTTTATCGTACGCTTCGGGGACCAAATGACTTTCATCCATTTTCGGCGCTGCATCGCGATCAATCTCTGTAAGTGAAAATATAAAGTCGAATTTGAACTGAAATTTACAATTGAGGCCTCATTAGGGAGATGGGACGGGGGGGGGGGGGGGGGGGGGGGGGGAGAGAGGAGGTGTGGGGTCTGCGTATCTCCTATCCTGTTAATTTTTGGCCTGAATATCGCTTATTCCCTTAATACGAAGCGAAGCGATAAAAAGGTAAGGAAACGCTTTTTTGTTTATTGGCATGTTTTCGAATTTTATGGAAATTCAAACGGTTGTAAATCTTGGAAACGTTGAGTGCACAAAAATATTTTTCTTATTTAGGATTTAGGGTTATTTATAGTTTCTTTTTTATATATAGAATGACTTTCAATCAGGCGCCACATTTTTAAAATTTCTTCTTTATTTTGAGCAATTTCCTGTTTCGTTCGGAGGGCGATTATTTGTGTAAAATAACCCGTTGTTTACTGTTCAAATAAGAAATTAATCTATATCTGAGATATAGCTGAGCAAACTACAATGATGTATCTGTAGATTGGGCATCACCGCGATAAATACATTTTTGATGCCGACATCATCAAATTTTAGTTTAAAAATAAAAGAAAAGAAAAAAAAAAAAGAAAATATATTATTCGACGCCTTTATTTCCCAGATTCCAACGTGGCCCAGTGATCCCGATAGTGCTGGTTGAGAAACAGCGCCCTAACTACTCGACCACCATAGCACAAGTTTTAAGTGTGGATAAATTTTAATATATATAGTTAGGCTTAGCCTAACAGCGTTGCCCTCTGAAGACCCTCTGAACAAGCTTAACTAAGATGAAACTTAACTTAGGTGAAAGGTCGGAATTAAGATTGACGACCGGGCTTTTTTTCAATTTTAGCAATTCTCAAAAACAGTAAGCTTAAGATTATTACCCGACCGTCTGCACAGTACATTTAGACCGTACAAAAGTTCACAAAAACAACTTTTTCTCCGTCTAATAGAATAACTATTACGACTATTTTCCGAATAAAATACACTTGTTGCTTGTCAAAAAATGCCCGAGAAACTGATTTGGAAATCAAAATTGCAAAACTACACAAACATATTTGCATAAGGCGACGCGAGTATAAAATCTAAGTCTTGTTTTGTTTACATAAAATCGCTTTTCAATCTATGTAATGAATGAACAAACACATAAAAATAGACAACACAATCTTCTTTCGAAAAATTTTATTCAAATCTCCATTAGTTTATGTTAAAAGCAAAACGCAAAACGCGCATCGAGGCCGAGCGGTGTCTTCGATGAAATTCAAGAAATAAATACAACTGAATTTAAGCTACACGTTTAAAAACAATTCTCCACTGAAACCTAACGAGAACACAAACAAAAAGTCAATCACAGATTGATATCAAGATAAATTCCCATCAGAAAATGTAATTTGTTTTACTTTAAGTCCCTCCGGCGACTACTGTGCTTGGAAATTCTTTAAATCTCCGCTTTGGTGCTGAAATCCGTAAAACGAACCCATTTCTCGCATTGCTAAAAATGTATATAGTTCCTCGAAGCAAGATTTTATCCCTGAAAGCTCTTCTTTTTCCACTAAAGCGGCTTCTGAGTATCCTTTAATTAGTATTCCTGTCTTGAGAAGCAAACCACGAAAAAATGCAGGAAAACAACGACTTTAATTTAAACCCGCTCAGTAAACACAGCAAAACATCGAAGTGTTTTCCCAGCTGACGTGACATTCGTCCGTGTAACCACGCGAAAAACAAAGCCTCGCTTTGGTTTCAACATGACATCGTACGCGCATGTTTTGCGACGTCATACGCGCCCGCGAGCTAGCCCTGCGCGACAGCGGAGCCCGGAGGGCGGAGGACGGCGGGCACACGCGCGCCCGCGAAACATTCCGCTAGCCATGACCATGAAAAATGACGGCATAGGTTCTATGAGTATGGTGCTCCGTCGGGCCTTCGGCCCGCGGGCTCCGCTAATATTTAGCCCGTGTTTATGTTGAAAAATTCATTTGTCGAGTCCTCAGATCGATTTTAATTTTCCATCAAATGATTCGAAACGCAAAACATCAGTACGTCGCGTTTATAATGTCCTCTTTTTCGTCGGTCGAGTATTCCCAATCTATATTTCTTTGCATTTGGAACGGGTAAAAGGCCGCACTGGCGGAATTACCGGTATCATACTACTGGCTGAGAAATTTCTGAAATGTGATTGGCTGAGACGAGCTGTATTTCAGGCTAAAGAAACTGTGTAATTATTATCAGGAGAGGGGGGGAAGGGGTTAGGGTTAGGGTTAGAAAGGGGGGTGGGGAATAAAGTAAAATCAAAGCAAGGATAGAGGTGCTCAAAGTAAAATAAGTCACTCAAGAGGAAGGGGGGCTTAACATTTCAGTTCAAGTGTTTATAGTTCTCACAGAAAGGCTTGATGATCTGTTCTGTGGCTGAACTGTAATTTCAATCTGTTACAATACGATATTTTTCTCTATCTCTATAATGTAGAGACGAATATTGTGATAAAGCGTTTCTGAATTGTCAACAACACTAGGATTTGAACAATAAAATATAGTTATACACCAGTGCAAATATTTTGCCCTGGTGAAAATATTTTGCTCCAGTTCAAATATTTTGCACTGGTTCAAAATAAATTTGAACCAGTGCAGACAAAATTGCACCAAAATCATAATTTCACTACAACATAGATAATCATATTGCAACAGATTGAAGATGTACCTCAGCCAGCATGGTCTTAAGATCAGTGGAGGTAAAGTGGCACTGGTTGCACGAGTTCTCCAGTACGCTCGTGGTGATCATTCTTGCATCCCACGAAAAACTCAAGAGAACGTTAAAGAGGAAATGAGTTCCAGTGCAAGCAACTCAGATTCGCAATCAAGTGATCCAGAAGTGGAATCGGATGGCTTTGTTGAACACTGCTTCGAGGTCATGTTTGTCCCAGATACGGTTGTCCAACAAATAAACATGTAGTATTTCTGTTTATTTTTTTCTCAGAGCGCGAGCGGGCGGAATTCTGCGAATCCTGCAATATGATTGGTTCCGGGAGCGGGCGGAAATTTACGATCTTGCCCGCTCACTCAACGATTCCGCCCGGGTTGCGTAGTTGAACAATCATGATAATTTGTGACTCCGTTGTTTTAAGCTTGTGAGCCTGGTATTGAATTTTCTCGTCAAATATGGACCCAGACGAAAGCTACCAAAGCGAAAGCGAATTTTATTAGCTAGATAAAATATTTAACGACATAAATGAAGAAAACAATGAAGAAAACCAGCAAAGTTTCACCATGCATAGCTGACATCGGCTGACCAAGATCCGAAAACACGCTAAAGATCTTAACGCTTCAACGAGGTGTCAAAAAGACTCAATGAAGAAAGAGAGATTAAACTAAGTGGATAGAGAAATCAGCCGTAAAATTAAAGGCTAATGTTATTCCTCGAAAAGGCGAGTACAAGTTTGTTGATTTTATAGTTTGTTCGGCGTTTGTTGTTGTATTTTTGCAAAGCGACATTTGTGGCTTAAAAAGTGATTAGACAATCTAGCGCTTGTTTACAAAGGTTTTGACTGTATTTGATTTAAGTGTTCTTATTTTTCCGTTTTTCTTCTAATCGAGATTCTGTGAAATTTCATTGAAAAGTTGCCTAAATTTGTCATTGTAGTTTTGTACGGGTTGTTTTCAGTTAAGCTTAATTTATACGCATTTTCGCGATTTTACGAGATAATTCGTACTTTAACTACATTGCTCGGTTTGTATGCTTATATTCCACAGTTTTTGCCTTCTTTTATCTAAATTCTGTAAGTTTTCATTCAAGAAGATATGATTTTGAAATAAGAATAGCTCAGTTTAAGCTTTCGCACTGCTGTGAATGCGCTCGACTTTCCATTTGTAGAAAAATTTGAAAAGTTTTTAAAGTTAATCTTCAGCTTTCCACGGCTTCGCTGTACGTAAGAACATTTCTCTATCCTCACCGCAGGCAAACACAACAGCCGTTTATTCTACCGAGAGAAATAAACTGATAGAAATCAGTTCACTTTGCAAAGTAAGTTTTTTTCGGTTTCTAAATGAAAAAGATTTATACCGAGTTACTTTTTGCACGCGTTGTGTAAGTTTTGCTTTACTCGGCGCGTAAAGACATTTCTTGAAAAGCTGTACAAGTATATCAAAATTTTCTCGGCAAATCACAGAATTAAAGTAGGAAAAAAATACGGTCGGTCCGTATAGGAAAAAACTGTGCCCTCGGTCTCGAGTACGGCCCTCGGCCTGCGGCCTCGGGCCGTACTCGAGACCTCTGGCACAGTTTTTTCCTATCATGACGGACCTCCCAGCCGGTAAATAACATATATATATCCGCGTCTGGAACAAACATTACCCCGTAGCAATAACGACCCTCAATAACAGGTGGGTGTATATTAAGAAAATGCTGGGTGTGTGAGAGGGGCGGGGGGGGGGGGGGTGGTCAATAACTAAATTCACTCCTTTAGAAGGGGGGGGGGGGGAGATTACCTAATATTTTCCTACTTGAAGCCCATTTTCCAACCCCGCTCCTGATAATTATTGCACAGTCCCTAATTTGAAATACCTACATGTAGAAATTACAGTTGCCGTGGCAACGGAGACAGCTTTGTCTTGTTGTTGAAACAATGGCGGATAGCTTTCCCGCATTTGACGAATTTGAATTTTACGAAGAGCTATTATATCCCCGTATGATCGAGCTGGGTTGAAAGCAAAGGATTCAATACGAATAAATTTTAGCTACGACGCCAGACTACTCGACAAGCAAATGGAGAAGTTCTTCACGGAAGTGTGTAAGAGAAAGTCAAGAATGGCTCCTACTCAGTGGAGCCAGACAGTTTGTTGTAGTAACTAGCGTCCTTGTCCGTCATCTAGAGGAAGTGAGTAGTAGAGTTTCTAATTTTGAGGACAGAGAAACCATAAAAAGTAGGAAAATGTTTCAAGTTTCATCGAAACCTCGCTTCCTCCGTGAGCAAGTACGGCAAAATGGCCTCACGCCGATGTTTTCCATGACTATAACTGAGAGCACTGACCGCCGAAGATAAAAGAACTCCTTGGTGCCTTAAAAATTAGTTTCCATACTATTAGAATGAATATATGACGCAGAGATAGTGAGTTTTCGCCATGTTTTTAAAAGAAAATTACTTTAAAGTAATCTGTGGTCGCGTATCGATGATCAGTCGCGATATAACGTGTGCGTGTTAGAAAAAGCGAAATTTCTCAGCCTTGTATAAGAAATAGTGCAATGGTTTCTACGGCGTATTTTGGAAAAAAAATAGTACTTCTAATAATATTTCAAAATTGTCCCGAATATCACTTACCCCCCGAAGCGGCTCGTGATATTTTGGGACAAATTTTGAAATATTACTCGAGGTAATTCCCTGTCCCTTTTGGGACATTTAGACAATGTCGAAACACAACAAAATCAATTCTTGCAGCCTTACTGTCATTCATTCTCCTTGACCTCTTCTTATCCCGTGTGGTGACTCTCTGTGGAACAAGGATCGTTAAATAAAATGAATGAGACAAACTATCATGAATGCCAGGATTCATGTCAGAACTCAAGCTGTAGCCCTAACCCTAACTCTACGTCTAACCCGAACTGGAGTCCTTGGTCGCAAACTGACTTAAGTCCTGACTCAATCGGACCTGGCTCAAATCCTGTCTCATATTTCTCTCCAGAGACCAGTGGCTTGGTATTTAGGTATAGTGATGAAGAGACTGTCAATAACTTTTGTTTCATCACTTTTTAGAAACACTTTTATGTTGCCTGAAGTTGCCTTCAGTCACCTTAAGTCGCCTTAAGTTGCCTTAAGTCGCCTTAAATCGCCTTAAGTCGCCTAAAGTCGCCTTAAGTCGCCTTAAGTCGCCTAAAGTCGCCTTAAGTCGCCAATATTTTAAACTAATTTTTCCTTAAGTCGCCTTAAATCGCCTTAAATCGCTTAAAGTCGCCTAAAGTTACGGCGACTTAAGGTCCCAGAGTAGGCCTTCGTAGCGACATGTAGCAGCGACCAAAATTTGTGTAGTACACACTGAGGGAAATGTAGCAGGGACGTGAAGTGGGGATATGTAGAAGGGACAAAATAATAGCGCTTGCACACACATGAAAATGTTGCATATTAGCAAACATTTTACTCAAAACAAGGCATTAATTATATAATAGACACATCGCAGATCAACACTTGTTCACAGATGAACACTAGTTTTACATGACTATTTTTGCTAGACTTGAATTCCGTTAGAAAACAGTTTCATCCGTTATAATGTCACTAAGGCCTGGTTTTCACTAGAAATGCAAACATAAGCGCAAGCATAAGCGTATAACACCCCCCGGGGTGGGGGTACCCCCGACAATTTAGGATAGGTGTGTGCCGCCAAGGTTCTCAACCCTGACCCTATTTAAGGGTAGAAAATCGAGATTTGATACCCTTTTTAAGGCCCAAAACCAAGGCGTGTAGTACAGCTTTAACAGACCATATCTTTTTCGTTTTGCGCGTTGGTGTGGATACTGCAATTTAGTGACCCTATCTAAGGAACATCTTAGGATCACGATAACAAAAATACCAAAAAGGATAGCCTATTTAAGGACTGAGCACCTCAAAAACACTACCCTATCGGGCGGCACATACCTATATAGCGTATAGCGTATATACCTATATAGCGTATATAAGGGAGTACCCTCCCCCGAGATAACACCGCTTATTTCAACGTGAATACGGGCCCGACACAAACCGAGCATAGGTGGGCGGACACGAGGGGTCATGTAGCAGGGACATGTCGCAGCGACAAAAATTTGTGTAGTACACACTGAGGGACATGTAGCAGGGACGTGCAGCGGGGACATCTTTAGCAGGGACAAAATCATAGCGCTTGAACACACATGAAAATGTTGCGGGGCATGTTGCAGCGACACGTCCCCTCGTGTGAACTGATACTATCATAATTGTGCAACACCAATTTTGGAGACATTTTGTCCCCGCGCATGCACACGGAGTTTAACAAGTTGAACTTCATGGGACACGTCGCGGAGACAAAATGTCCCCAAAATTGGTGTTGCACAATAATGATAGTATCAGTTCACACGAGGGGACGTGTCACTGCAACATGTCCCTGAGACATGTCCCCGCAACATTTTCATGTGTGTGCAAGCGCTATGATTTTGTCCCTGTTACATGTCCCCGCGGCACATCCCTGCTAAATGTCCCCCAGTGTGTACTACAGAAGTTTTTGTCGCTGCTAATGATGACGTCTTTTCGTTTAGTTCTTCCACTAATGCTTATATCTGTCTTATGCTAGTAAAAACGGAATCTGGCATATTAACCACAATGAAGTGTTGTATCTTCCGCCAATAAAAACAACAATCATTCAAAGTCAATTTCCTAATACACTACTCACAAAAGATATTTGAACTTTCGAAAATAATATTATTCTATGATAATAACACTGCTACACTATTACAGAATCTCCATTTTTACCGGTGCCTCCTCGTCTGGATCATACTTCTCCCAGGGTAGACATTTTAACATCTAAAAGAAAAATACATCGAAATTAAATGAGAAAATCCAATTTTTTGACTTTAATATCAGTTTGATTTTATGGCGTTAAGGTGATAAAATTATGACGAGGATCATTAATTATTTGTTTCAACAGAATCCGTTTATTCATCACCATCAAGTATATTAGAAACTCGCAATTGACCAGCTCTCCTGTTGGACCCATATTTCATTTGGGTAAAGCGTGGATGAAGAATGTGCATCGAGAATATTTTTAAGTCAGGTCACATTTACAGTTCAGCTCTTGGTTAGCCAGTAGCTCAAGTGAGTAGAGCGTTGCTCCAGTAATCGCAACGGTCATGCGTTCGAATCCCGTTCAAAGCCTGTATCTTTTACAGGCTTCTTTCGCTGGTTTTAATTTTTTTCAGGCTTCTTTCGATGGTTTTTAAAAGTTTCAGAATCTCTGCAAGGATGGAGCTTGTTAGACTCCTGTTAATAGTAAATAAGTTATGTGTTCTGAAAACAGGTAAACAATAAAATTGTTTGAGAATGACTTTGCTATTCTCGTGGCATATATTTCGATCGCATAAATCGCTTTTATTTTGATACCGATTAGAATTACGATTGTTGTCAATCTTCTGCCAGCGATGTTTGGCAATGATATGGAAACCAGCCTTAATGAGCTAAATCAAATCTCTATGAGATTGTAACTTTATGTTCTTTTATGGTAAGTATGAGAAAAAGGACAACATTTTGTAGTTTCAAAAGCATCCTTTTGGAAAGGTCCTTACCAAAGCGCCGGGAATACACCATTAAAGAGGTTTGCGCGCGCGCGGTAATTGAGAAGTTTAGGAGTTCTCAAGAACGGAAGGGCAGGCACAAAATACATTCTAACTGACTAGATTTACCTCCTTAAGTTTCGCTGGCGTCATTCTGTTAAATGCAGCGGGCTTTATTCCTGCATGCTTTGTCTTTTCATTGTAATCAATCTGTAATTCGTCTGGAAATGGAGTACCCTGACTTAATTTCCACAGTTGACTAGGCGTTTTCTTAAAAAAGCCCGGTGATTTTTTATACCTTGTATAAGTACTCAAACCTGTTGAAAGTAAACATAAATTGAAAACCCCGCGTAAGTACACACTTTTCGTACGAAACATAACTGTCCGCTTGAGCGGGATCCACACGAGCAAGTTTTCCTTGATAAGCCTGTTGACATTTCTTATTGTATGAGCGACAGACAGTGGTACGTTTTTTCTTGTTAAAGGGAACCTCCATTGTTTTAACAAATTGACGTTAAATTGTTGGAAATAAAGTCTAAATTAAATATTTTTTAAAAACAGGTGCAAATATAATTTTAGTGTACAAAAAAATGGATATGAATATGTCCTATTTTCGCTTTTAAATTTCCCGCGCGCCGCCATTTTGAATATTTATGACGTGTTACGGTTGTCTTATTGTTGCATACAAATGAACCTCGATTCTTAACAATAGCGGCAACCGTAAACGTCATAAATATTCAAAATGGCGGCGCGCGGGAAATTTAAAAGCGAAAATAGGCGATATTTATATCCATTTTATTTGTACACTAAAATCATATTTTAATTTAGACTTTATTTCCAACAATTAAATGTCAATTTGCTCTGACAATGGAGGTTCCCTTTAAGTCTACTTGTTCAAAAAATCGGCATTTCATCTTTTAAACGACAAGGAACTTTTCAAGTTACCGGCGAAACTTGTTCGTGTGAGCGAAAAAATGTTTTCCTTTACAAGCTTTTATTTAACGCAAAGAATTGTGGCTGGCCTGACGCACGTTTTGTCCCTTTTAGCTACCAAGCGACCTTTCTAAATTTTTAACTCGTCGACCAATCCGACCATACACCGCAAAAGGATTCCCAATTGTATTATACATAACCAAAATATGTGATAAAAGGACAGATTACTTCCATCATTGCATAGCTAGTAGCATCATTACAAACAGTTTTTAACTTTTTAAGACAGTCATTGAGTTCGGACTTGAGTGTCATATGGCGTTGCTGGTATGATCCTCTTAACAAACTTATCATTTTTAAAGACGTATTTTTTAGGAGTGACATCCAGTTCCAGTGGAAAGGTTCATCATAACTGTCAACGGAAGGTCTACATTTGAATGTGAGTCCCTTCGAAATGATCTTGTGCATGTGATAATAATTGTAGTTAGAAATATGGTGTTCATAGCGGGTGACCTTTAGTTGTAGACGTTTTGCGTTGTTGAAAAGTTTGCGTTGTTCAGGAAGAGTATCTTATCGAAAGGGGTCAAACCCTTAGTTTTATCTTGTTATCTTATATTCTTTTGTTTCTCTTAAATTTGAATTGTAACGTTTCATCTTATATTTTTTAAATGTAACGTCTTTCCATTGTAATCTTATATCAATAACTAAATTCACTCCTTTAGAAGAGGGGTATTACCTAATATTTTCCTACATGAAGCCCATTTTCCAACCCCCCTCCTGATAATTATTGCACAGTCCCTAATTTGAAATACCTACATGTAGAAATTACAGTTGCCGTGGCAACGGAGACAGCTTTGTCTTGTTGTTGAAACAATGGCGGATAGCTTTCCCGCATTTGACGAATTTGAATTTTACGAAGAGCTATTATATCCCCGTATGATCGAGCTGGGTTGAAAGCAAAGGATTCAATACGAATAAATTTTAGCTACGACGCCAGACTACTCGACAAGCAAATGGAGAAGTTCTTCACGGAAGTGTGTAAGAGAAAGTCAAGAATGGCTCCTACTCAGTGGAGCCAGACAGTTTGTTGTAGTAACTAGCGTCCTTGTCCGTCATCTAGAGGAAGTGAGTAGTAGAGTTTCTAATTTTGAGGACAGAGAAACCATAAAAAGTAGGAAAATGTTTAAAGTTTCATCGAAACCTCGCTTCCTCCGTGAGCAAGTACGGCAAAATGTCCTCACGCCGATGTTTTCCATGACTATAACTGAGAGCACTGACCGCCGAAGATAAAAGAACTCCTTGGTGCCTTAAAAATTAGTTACCATACTATTAGAATGAATATATGACGCAGAGATAGTGAGTTTTCGCCATGTTTTTAAAAGAAAATTACTTTAAAGTAATCTGTGGTCGCGTATCGATGATCAGTCGCGATATAACGTGTGCGTGTTAGAAAAAGCGAAATTTCTCAGCCTTGTATAAGAAATAGTGCAATGGTTTCTACGGCGTATATTGGAAAAAAAAAATACTTCTGGTAATATTTCAAAATTGTCCCGAATATTACTTACCCCCCGAAGCGGCTCCTGATATTTTGGGACAAATTTTGAAATATTACTCGAGGTAATTCCCTGTCCCTTTTGGGACATTTAGACAATGTCGAAACACAACAAAATCAATTCTTGCAGCCTTACTGTCATTCATCGTCCTTGGCCTCTTCTTATCCCGTGTGGTGACTCTCTGTGGAACAAGGATCGTTAAATAAAATGAATTGGGCAAACGAAAATCGGATCAGTGTAACAAGTGATTGTCAATCAATCAATCAATCAATCAATCGATCGATCGATCGATCGATCCATCAATCAATCAATCAATCGATAAGTCAATCAATCAATCAATCAATCAATCAATGTCCACTTTGTTCAGAAAGGGTGACACTTATTGAAAATAACAGTTTCACGACTGACAATCCTGTGGCCTTCGGATTCCAGATTGTGTTGGTATTTGAAAATTATGGTTTTGTAAGAGAACAGAAATTTTACAAAAAGTAACCTAGCATTATTAACTCTCCTAAAAGTTGTAATCAGTGTAATCTCTAGTCCTGCGTAAGCTAAAAATACGCCTTAACCATATTCGTTCTTTTTCTCTGGACTGTAATTATTTTTTTGGTCGTGTTCTGAACTGTTAGCAGTATCCTATTTTCTCGTGCGTTTATCAAGTTCGATCGATCAGTTCGTTTAGTCGCCATCTTGAATGTCGCGGCCCGATAAAAACTAACGACTAAACGAACTGATCGATCGAACTCGACAAACGCACGCGGGAAAGTATCGGGCGCATTTGCGACTAAAGATTTCGCAGTTTTGTGACTAAAATTTGTTTAGCTAATAAAGGAATTATATTCAACAGTCTTGTGTCTTACTTGCAACTGGTTGTTGTAATTTTATCCGAAAAATCCTGCGAAATTCACGTTGAATGTTGCGTGACTTAATCGTCGATTTCATGCTCCATTGTAAACGCGATGTCCAAGAAGTTTATCACGGGAGCACTTTTTCAGGCTTTCTCAGAAATTTCTCATTTCCGGTTCTGGTATTAGTACATGTACTGAGGAGTATGATTTCGGAATCGGAGAAATAACCGAAATGAAATCAAGACAAATATACTATTTATATGTCGGAAAAATCTGAGACCTTTTGGAGTACACAGCACAGCAGGATTTTGCCCGATCCCACGGCGATAGCGTAAATTTGTTTGATGTCGGCCCGACGTTTTTGCCTGCGTGACATGCCCTTTTAAACAGTGGCTGAATTAATTCATGAAACTGAGGAACTAGCTAGGTCAAGACGAGGTGCCACGGGATAAGGAGACGCACTATAATCTATGATTACTACTAGTTATTATTATTATTATTATTATTATTATTATTACAAGTTGGAACCGTTCAGTTAACATTTAATCGTACTTTTTTATATATTTTGTGTCCCAAGTGGCTTATTTTCATATATAAAAAAGATGTTCTGTGGTTGAACTGGCAAAACATGGCGCATGACGCAAAATTGTACGTGTTTGTCATTGACAATATTAATTCCATAAAAACTGATTTCAAACCCCAATTGAACTTAAAATAAACCGGGAAAGACTGATCACTTTTAAGGACCGCAAATACAATTGGAATCACGCAATAAGTTTTACTTTTTGCATACATTCACCTGTACTGATTTTTTCCGCGAGCTGGAAAAAAAAAGCACACACATTGCCATTTCGGCTAAACTGATTTGAATGACAATATTGCCTATTGTATTATGCCTAATTGTTTTAAAGAGTTCAGACACATGTTAAATAAGTGTACCAAACTGAAATTCTTCAGATTATATTTTTTACAGAAGTTACTTGGAAATGGCTGGTTTCTCCAAAATGGCGACAAACTCGTGAAATTAGATTTGGGCTTATCATTTGGAAAATTTAAGTTACGTTTTTGTCCGCGTTAATGTCGAAAGAAAAGAAAAAAGGTAAAAAGAGAAAGAAATACAGCAAACAAACAAAAAAGAAATTCATAAACGCGGGCCTCGAACCAGTGACTTTCCAGACAGTAATGGAATTGGCTTTTGAAAATAACATCAAATCATTGTTCCATCGACGAACACTTCGAAACTTCGGTATAATTTCAATATATAAACTTTGATTATTTCGTTAAATTTAGACAAAAAACCTTCATAGCTTTTTTACACAGCCTGCCACAGATATTAATACAAAGGTTTTCAGTAACCAACATCAATGCCTTTTAGATTAAGTTGATCATTTCTCTCATCAACGCATTAATATAAAAATTATTATCATTATATGTTACCTTCTTGATTATTATTATTTATTTTTTGTAATGGTTTGTCAATTTTGAATAATTGAAACGATTTTTTTATAATTTACATGTAAACAGACATTATTTTACTATTGATTGAAAATCACCTCCATTTTCGGGGAACAGGTTTCTTCTGGAGGACTAGAAACTGCGCTTGTGGTTTCATCGATCTCGACGTTAATTTCTGAAAAGTAAAACAAGAGGGTATAACTTTGCAAAGCTAACTGACTCACTTTAAGGTGGCTCGCAATAGTTCCCGGTATTTTTCATCACTTATACTTTGATGGATCAATCAATTCTTTGTCAGTTGATGCTACAATAATGGTATCCAAAAATGCCCAGTCATTGTTGAACAAGTTATGGACTGTGCAATAATTATCAGGGGGAGGGGGGTTTGAAAACCAGAGGGGGGGATCAAGTAAAATCAAAGCAAGGATGGGGGGGGGGGGGGGGGGGGAGGCTCAAAGTAAAAGGAGAAGGGGGTTAACATTTTATTTCAAGTGTTTATAGTTCTCACAAAAAGGCTTGGTGATCTGTTCTGTGGCTGAACTGCAATTTCAATCTGTTGCAATACGATTGTTTATTCTTCTCTATCATATATAACATAGAGACGAATATTGTGATAAAGTATTTCTGGCTTTTTAAATTTGAATTGTCAATAACATTTGAACAGTACAATATAGTTTTACACCAGTGCAAATATTTTGCCCTGGTGAAAATATTTTGCTCCAGTTCAAATATTTTGCACTGGTTCAAAATAAATTTGAACCAGTGCAGACAAAATTGCACCCAAATCATAATTTCACTACAACATAGATAATCATATTGCAACAGATTGAAGATGTACCTCAGCCAGCATGGTCTTTAGATCAGTGGAGGTAAAGTGGCACTGGTTGCACGAACTCTCCAGTACGATCGTGGTGATCATTCTTGCATCCCACGAGAAACCCAAGAGAACGTTAACGAGGAAATGAGTTCCAGTGCAAGCAACTCGGATTCGCAATCAAGTGATTCAGAAGTGAAATCGGATGGCTTTGTTGAACACTGCTTCGAGGTCATGTTTGTTCCAGATACGGATGTCCAACAAGTAAACGTGTAGTATTACTGTATATCCACGTCTGGAACAAACATTACCTCGTAGCAATAACAGGTGGGTGTTTATTAAGAAAATGCTGGGTATTTGTATATAAAAGGTGTGCGAAGGGTGGGAGTGGGGGGTCATACAAAGTTTCTGACTGATCAGAAGGGGGGAGGGGGGGGGGGGGGACAATGAGTAAAATCACTACTTTAGAAGGGGGGTATTACCTAATATTTTCCTAATTGAAGCCCATTTTCCAACCCTCCCCCCTTCTGATAATTATTGCACAGTCCCTTATAGTCTCTTTTTGGATGTAACAGGTTACTATAGTAACAGTACCCATCTTAACTTTTCAAAAATTTCAGGTGGCTCTGAACCCCTTCCCTACCATTTGTTTTAAACTTTGCAAAAACTTGTATCTTAACATGCTAATTACAACTCGATAATGGAAATGCGGGTCACCAAGCTCGTTTCCTAGTTATAAACACTTAAGAGTGTCTTTAACAGGTTATACTCTTACTTTGGTAACCTGTTACGCCATGACAATGACCATAACTTGTTCAACAATGACTGAGCATTGGTTTGATACCATGATAGTTAGAAAACATTTTAAAGACATGTTTCGGCATAACATATGTATGTCATCTTCGAATTCAGTTTATTGGGAATGATTAAAATGACGCTATATTTATACAGACTGAGCAACTTCAAAGTATGCCTTGTAGTTGCCAATACAAATATAGCGTCAATTTGATAAACTGAAGATGGCATGCGTTATGCCTAAACGTATGTCTGGTGTTTTTTTAGTACCCTAGAGTTCCGAAAGTAGTCAGGCCCCCGTTGCTTTTGGAATAAGCAGGCCTAAGGGGCCGCAACTTTCGGGCAGCTAAAATGCGTGAGCAATTGAAGAAAAAATAATGGTAAACACAAACGCGGAATAAGCATAATGACACTTTAATTCTCTCTTTCTCATTGATCCTTCGGCGTTCCTCGGCATTATTGCAGTAAAACACTAAGCTATTCCATCTGCATGGAGACGTCACTATGGCATTTTCGATTGGATCCGTTACTTTCGGGACTATAACAAATAAGTAAAGAGTATAGACCATGGAAAAATGCGGTCGATTTGTTTTTTACAATAACAAACTTGAATAACTGCGAGCGCCAAGCGAACTAGTTTGCGGGAATCATTTTAGAAAATAAAGATAAACAACCTAACCAACAGTGAACACTGACAAACTGCTGCAAAATGTTTTTGCGTGGGGAATAATAAAAGCCTTAACTTTTTATGGAAATAAATTATGTAACGAAAAAGGCTCACACAAAAATTCTCTTCAGCTTAAATCATCGCTAGAATCTTTTAATATTAACACAGCACAACTGAACAAAGAGCCGATATTCGGCACATTTTAGAGAACCGCGCTCGGCGATAGTCGCGAAATAGAGCAGAAATGCAATAACCTCACACAAAGTCAAATATAAAATTACTAGGCACAGTTTACAAAGCTAACCTTTTTCAAATTTGAAATATCTTCGAATAATCAGATGAATCTTTGCTCCAAGTTGTTTCCGGCTCAGTTTTAGTTCTTTCGGGCGCCGGCGACTGATTCCGTGGATTTTCCACGTTGTTTGTCCTTTTTGCTTCGCACTTAATTCCAGGCAAGTTTAGCTGATTGTAAACTAAATTTAACTGACGAGAGAGCATTCTTTTCACTGAAGAATTCCAGTTTTAAGTGCATTTTTCACTGTTTGAAGAACTCGCAGCACCAAAAGTTTGACAAAACTCACCGCGTTGCGTTTACCTGTTACGTCATTTTCATGGTCTATACTCTCATCGACCATAGAAATGAGCCAATCAGAGCGCGGGAATTCACGCAGTTATTGTAAAATATCTCATACATGGGTATAGGCCATTTCCGAGTTGCCTTTAGCCTCTCTATCAAAGCGAGGCTAGGTGCGAAACCTTTCATATGAAAATGAGTTTTCATTCACATGCAAATAAGTTTATTTGCATGTGAATGAAAACTCATTTTCATATGAAAGGTTTCGCACCTAGCCTCGCTTTGATAGAGAGGCTAAAGGCAACTCGGAAATGGCCTATTGGGTTTATATTTAACAACTATTCACATCGAAGTGGAGGTGGGTAGTGGTGGATATTACCTACAATGAGGTGAATAGTTGTTTTAGTATATACTGAAACAGTGAGATAATATAACGAAAATGATGCTTTTTAACTCATTTATTCCTGTCAACGATTACAATTTTCGCGCGTAAATTGCTGGGAGCCGGGCGAATAGCACTTGCTATTCCGAGTTTCAGTAGCCAATCAGAGCGCGCCAACAATGCTATCCACTGTTTCAGTATATACTAATTATTATTATTTACTTATTGAAACTAAGGAATAGATGGGATAGACATGTAGTTATATACTGGATAACATCACTATCCTATGCTGTGTTGTTATACAAGCCCGAGCTAATAAAAACTGAGAGAAGGTACTTTTCTAGGGGCCTGGTCGCACTACAGTCAAAAACAAAAATCTGCCCGTGCAAAAATCGAGGAAACCAAAAGAAACCGCTCCGGTGGGACACGCTTTTTGTGGAACGTTTTCGTTTTTATGTCATTTTGCACGGGCTAATTTTTGTTTTTGACTGTAGTGCGACCAGGCCCTAGCTCAGTGTTTGTAAAATGCAGTTACTGTAGCCGTTTGGGTTCAGGATTATAACTCACCTTTCAAGTCTTTGCCATAATACATGGTTAAGTTGAAAATGTCTTCCTCTAGACCTGAATCAAGGAAAGAGGGACAGCAAACTGTTACACTCCACAGAGCACATACGGCCCTAATCCCCCCGGGGGATCAGGAAGATAAGGTCACGGCCGATACTTCAAACGAGTATACCCCAATTTGGCAGATAGATTAAACTAAGCCTTTGGTGCCCGTGAATAAAGAAAATTTATACGACCAAGTTTTAGATAGAGCCAAAAAAATATATTTTTAAAAGGCGAAGAATAATCCCTTTTTTGCTTTAAACAAATTCCGCACGACAGATTTAATATCATGTGAAACTTTGGGAAGATTTTTCACTCAAAAGATTGCAAAAAATCAAAATCAAACTTATTAAGGCAAATTATGACTGACAAGTGCCCATCTTTGGGGAGTTTTTATTCAAGACTAAAGGTAACATTTCAGTGATTGAGGCAAGGATAGCTTCGTTCTTGTTTATTACATGTACATTTTTGAAGAAAAAACGGGAGAATCACGTTTGAATAGAAAACATGGAGTTACCTTAATACTAAGCTGGCGAGTAAACATAAGGCCTCACCTGATATGTATTCTTCGATACTTTCAGGCGATGAATCATCGTCATCGTCATCGTCATCGTCACTTTCAGCTTTTTCAGCATGTGATGGTTTACTTTCTGTGGATAGCTGCTTTTTTGCTTCTGCCAGATCATCTTTCCATTGCCTTAAGGCTTTTGTCGCTGCCATCCTTATCCGGAAATCGTCATGAGGACCTGAGATAGGTTTTGGTGGCGACTTTTTCCCTTCGAACCAGCGCCAATGGCTTGCGGCCTTAAGTTCAGCCTGAAAGTTAAACTCTTCAGGGGTGTCTGGGTAGTTTTCTTTCATGTAGTCTACGATGGCTTGCACGAGTGTTTTAAAATGAATCATGGACATTCCTCCTCGACAATTTGGTGGAACTATAGATTTTGTCCAGCGAAGCGATTTTAGGCTTTTTATTAGTAGTTGCTCAGTACTTTCAGCTCTCCTTGGACTCTTAGTCTATGAATAAAATACAAAGAAGGAAAAAATAAATCAGATGGACACTAAGTGCTACAAGACCCATGTTGCCCTGACAACCGGCAAAAGCCATGGAAACAGAGCAGTGTCTGCTAGATGTAATATGTGATTGATGTATGTTTTTAAAGGAGCTATGTCATGATGATTTTGAGGTTTTTGGGTCAAACTGCTCCAAATTAAGACTAAGTACCTTTGTCGTACACGAAATGCTTATAGAACATTGAGAGGAAGATACCACGTGAATTTTACAAGAGAAAATAAACCATAATCAGAGTTTTAGCGAGTTTTCCAAGACACAAGCGGTAAACTTGAAAAATGTTCAAGATATAATCCATTTCCATCCTGGCCATCTGCAGCCCAAGACACTTATTTTTACTCTTAGATCACTAGTAGAATAATTTGAAACAAAACTGGACTCTTAATTTAAAGATTTCTTTTGGTTTTTTAAATTAACACTAAAAATGGTGACATAGCCCCTTTAACTAGAGTTTTATTTTGAGTTTAATTTAGAATAGATGTTTTAACTTTTGCAAAAATTTTAATGTTAATCTTTTTTTTTAATCAGTTTAATTCGTGTTTAAGAACGCTAGAACGAATGACACTTAAATATGAATGGCAATATGACTATTTCTTAATTACATCAGCTACTTGTAGGGTAAAACGATTTTTTTGTACCTATGATCTTCTTATATGGTAGACATAAAAATGGAGACATTTGACGGGTAAAAATACACTTACCCTTAGTCTAACAACACAGATTCCTTCATACTTGGGATGCTTTTCCACGAGGATGTCTGATGTATTTTGAATAACTGTTTCCCAGAGGCGAACTGACGTGGCTCTTTTCTTCGCTCTTTTGTCCGCTCTTGATGTTTGGTCTTGATCAAGGGGGTAATACAAGGCAGGATTTGTAACAAACCAGACTACAATTTAAGTGAAAATGAAATAAGTCTAAAAGAGGATTAAGCTATTTTATCAGCTTAAATTTTTTTCAAGTAAAACCGTCATCTGAGAGTTTCTTTTATGCAGCTATGCCGGATCATGCCATTTTTTATTGACCGATCAGATCAACTGATCATCTTCACGAATCAATATTATAACTTGTTTAAAATTCAGTGGTATAAAAGCAAAGGAAATAGGAGATGTCTGCGTGCAGGCTACCGTATTAAAAAAGGCAGAATATACACAGAATTCTACAGTGCAAATACGCTAAACGAGTGCAAATATGACACGTCAGTTACCGCGCGCTAGGAAAAACACTTTCAAAAACTTCGATTTTGGAGAGAATGACTGTCGTACAATAAACAATTAACTCGGCAAATAGTTGTATAATACGACTGGGCATTTTTACTCGTTAATTTTTATAGCCATATTACGCAACGTTTCGCTGAATAATAACCTCTACAATTTACGTTTCCACATGCCTCGTGAGATATTATGTTTGCAAAGCGTTAAGCGCTAGTAAGAGCGCGTAGTACATTTGTCTTCAGACACGAATGGTAGTTTGAATCTGAATGCTTCTTCAGTACCAATAAAATAAACTGTTTCCGAGTTGCGCTTAGCCTGTTTATCGAAGCGAGGCTTTGTCTGAAACTCGAGTTGAGATGATGACGTCGTATGACCTAAAAATCACGGTCATGAAAAGCAATATACGTCATCTTGGATCCGCATCAAAAACTAATTTAATAGGTTCCAAACCTCGTGAAACTGGGTGAGTCAGAGAAAATGAAAGAAAATAAGGAACAAAATTTTAAACCCTGGATTTCGGTAAACATTGCTGTCAAACATTACTTTCCTCGATATATAAGCCATACTGGCACAAACGCTTTTTAGGCCCCGTCCACACGTATCCGGATATTTTTGAATCCGCAACTTTTTTGTTGCGAATTGGCCTTTCGTCCACACGTATCCGGCGAATTCGGGCAAATACGATTCGAATACGCTACGTGTGGACGCGAATATTTTCTAATCCGTAACAAAAAAGTTGCGGATTCAAAAATATCTGGATACGTGTGGACGGGGCCTTAATCAACATGTCCCGGCCGAAAGGGGTACATCAGGTGAAAGCGACAGATAATTACTCGAACTTTCGTAGGAGCGAGAGTCGTAAAATGCAGGCCGTTCTTTTTTTTTCCTCGGTCGCCAAATTGAGGGTCATGGTCCCAGGCGTTCCTAGCGTAGACCGTGGAAACTGGGGACGATAATTCGACGTCAGTTTGTTGGTTAACACTCGTTAACATCTCTCAAACGGACCTTTCCTTTTCACTTTAAGTTATATGAAGTAAAACCTATTTCACACTTAGAGTAAAATTAGAAAAAAAGATCAGTAAAGTGTAGACCTCGAACCCGAGTCGTTTGCTTCATAACCAATATCCTTATCCACTATACCAACGTGGATTAGCTGCCGGGAGATGTAATTTTTAAAATATTTAAAGAGTTACCCATAACAATAAATGAAAGCTAACCGTTTTCAAATCAGTGCTTAACCCTAAACACTGTAGATCAATGCTAAACCCCAAAACGCTACTCTTTGCTTAGCCGGATCTCTGTTTTCTCAGTTCTCTGCCCAATAAAATGGGGTTCTGTTCTCGTGTACGTCAGTACTACGGTATAACGATAAAAAAATACTACGTTGTGTAAAACCTCATAAGGTGTCCAAGGTCCGTTTGAGAGATGTTAACGAGTGTTAACCCAGTTTGTTCACTCGAAAATTTTCTTTCCACGATGTCGAAAGGAGCTGAAAGGGGAAGGTATGTCAAATGTGTCAGCAAATGGTGTCATCTTTTCTACGCTCAAACATACAGACCCACACACCGTTCGCGGTAGATCCACTTTAACCCTATTCGGCCTGGGCTTTTTTTGAGTTCCTGAGCCTGGGGGCCCCCCCCCCCTTCGTAACTTCAAGAGCATTAAGGCTACGACAATGAAACCTAGAGGGTACATAGTACGTCCGAAACTGTCTCCTTTACGGTCCGCACAATGGAACGATGACGTCATATGACGTAGTTATTAGGTAATTAGTTATATGGCCGCCATCTTGGATCCGCCATCTTGGATTTCTGAATTTTTTTAAAACCTCTTAAAAACCTTCCAAATTGACTCAAAATTAATCAAAACCAATAAATAAACGCTAAATGACGTAAAAATATAAAAGTTATACCAATAAACATTGTTTTTCTTCATTCAAAGGTATAAATATGCAAATTTCAAAAAACCTGCCTGTCAAAATCTTGTTGCCATGGAAACATCAAGTCACGTGATCAAAAAATTGTCATATAAAATTGTTGCCAGATAAATTTTAGGAAAAGTCACAAAGTTTGATGGCGTTTGAATACATATTAAAGAAGTTATGAACGTTCAAAGTTAGCGCGGGCACTTTGTGCCCCCCCCCCCCCAGGCCGAATAGGGTTAAAAGATGGCATAGTTAATGAGCGTACATTTCGAAACGAGTCGTTCCGCGAACTCAAAGTAGCAAAGGAATCAAATAATTTAGCAAACATCTTTATACCAGAATCTGAAACCAGAAATCACATGAGTTATCAATGATCAGAAAATGTAGACAGGCTATTACTACAGACGACAAAAGAACATTTACGAACTTTTCAGGTGCTGATAAAGACATGATGCAGCGTGATCAAACACTAGGAAACGACAATATGGAAGTATGGACGCCATGTTGGATTGCACAAGTGACTCTCGTCAAAGTGAAGCTGAGATACACGTAACTGTCGTATTTATGTGACTTTTGTCATGATTATTGCATTTATTATATTTTTGCTCAAATTGAGTACATTATCAGCTGCTATTTTTCTATTTGTGCCATTAGTTTTGTCACTTTTATGTGAGAATTATATTCGCATGTTGTGCAGCAATGTTTATGTTTCAATGTTTCAATGTTTGTGTTTCAAATAACGTGGTGTCAGACAAGTCTGATATATTAAACAAAGGAGCGTTATTATGTGTACAACAAAAGCGTGATGTAGTAGGGTAGTCCCCAAGGAAGCTCGAGTTAACGCTTCAAACAGCGTCTTGTTGCCCAGATACTGCTGGTATGTCCAGTAAGGACACGGCAATCCAAGACTAATATGCACTTAATTTCTTGTTTTCTTTCTTATCGCATATTGTATGTGCCTGCATCTGGAAATTTCTCCCCGATCCTTCGTATTCCACGTAGTACACAAGTGCCCACCTGTATCTGAAATGTTATAAAATGGTGGACTCTCCTCTGTCCCAGCCCTGTAAACAGTGAATTTGCTCAGTGACATCTCCTTTTTACTTTTCGTGATTCAGAGATCTGGAAGGTAAGATACATAATGTTAACGATCGAGAGACTGACTGAGACTGAGAGCGCAAATTTGTAAAAATTCATTGTAGGAATTAAAATATCATTATCGCAACAGAGTTTTACTAGATTAATAGTTGCACGGTCGATGTTAAACCAAATGGTATATTCTCTCATAGATATCCAGTGGTACTGAGATTTAGACAAATTCGGTGTATAATTATATCACCTATCCACACATTGATTGACCATCTATCCGTGTGGCTTGATAGCTCTGTGGATAGAGCATTGCACCGGTATCGCAAGGTCATGGGTTCGAATAATCCCGTTCAAGCCTAATTTTTTTTCAGGTTGCTTTTTCAACTGCTTAAGTTGAGAGCACACTGCGAGGATCACAAATTTCACTCACCTATGGTATTCTTTTGATATTTTTCAAACTGTCCAAATTAAAGATTAATTTGGATAGTTTTCGTATGGACTTTTCTTAAGAAAGTTGAAACTATCCAATTACTCGAAATTGGAAAGTTTCTTTCAGCCAATCAAAACTCAAGAAAAACAATAGAAATAAAATTTTAACCAATCAGCGTGCTGCCGTACAGCAACCGTTCAGCAAGTGTTTCGCCAATGGCGAACGAGATTTCTGTACCAAGCGATTTATTTGACAAGGTTTAATAATGCGGACGAACAGCCAGCAAGAAACTGGCGAGAAGATAGTAGGTTTCACGAGATTTAAACTCCATGATGGAAGGAAATTAAAAAAAAAACAACAGGAAGTTATCACATCAACATGACTCAATGTATTTAACGAGTGGCGTGTAGCACGCGTAAACAGAGCCGAAACAATGCTCACTATACTCTATCTCAACTTCAACTCAAAAACAACTCACCGAGTCGGGCTCGCGGATTACTCGATCTTCAAACAACGAAAAGATTGAAATATCAAATAATGCTCGTCACAATCATGTCATGATCACTTTTAGTTCGCAGAAGTCGCCATGCAGTGTCTTTCGGAATAGCAAAATTTTTCAGTCCAACAGAACACTACCGGTTTAAATCGGGTAATAGATTCATGACTACAGCGACTACAAGAACTACAGGATCTACAGTGACTACAAGACTACAGGACCTACATTGACTATACAAAACTACAGTGACTACAGGGGTTATGGCTCATGTACGACGACCTGACTGACGTCATAAAACCTAATACAACTGACCACCAAATACAATACAATACAATACTTAAGCAATAGAACACATTTTCTATGACTTTCCCGGCGTAATAGAACCACGCGGGATGTTGGGAGAACACGAGAAAAGCTTGTAAACCACGAGCCGTAGGCGAGTGGTTTACAAGCTTTTCGAGTGTTCTCCCAACATTCCAAGTGGTTCTATTACGCCGGTAAAGTCACAGAAAATGTGTTCTATTGCTTTTATGAAATTGCTGCTGAGATAAAAGAGACTAAAAAGACGCGCTTATTCTGATCAACTTCTTTATTCTCTCTGAATTTATCGCATGACACGGAACAACCAATCACAAATAGGGATATTTTAAGCACAAATCTGTTGAATCGCCGAGGTTGGAAAGAATGAATGAAAATGCTTTTACTTGAAATTACATGGCTCTAAATCTCAAACAATGTGAGTGAAAAGGATAATGCCTCGGGAAACAAATGACTTTAAATCAACAGTTGGCAGTTAGCGATTGAAAGTGACTTTTACGGCGCCGATTGAGCAAGAATTGAACATATTGCTGTAGGCAGCGCTAGCTGTGCAGGCCGTCGCAGCTGTGCTCTGATGATTTATATTTGTCGAAATGCTGTTACCAGAGGAGCTCGTACAGGGTAGCTGCTGAAATGGACGTCTTGTTGGTGAACTTTCCTGAACTTCATCTGCGCCAAGAGCCACTGCCAGGACGTCGCTGCACCTTCGAAGCTGGTTCGCTGATGGCTGATTGTGATAGCTTTGCAAGCTTGACTCATTTCGGTGGCCAGATATGGCCATGATCTCGCGATTTGTTAGCCCAGCATTGGCCCACAGGGTAATGGCTGTTGCTCTCACCGAATGGTTGGTATAAATACAGGAAAGGCCAGCATCTTTGCTAGTATCTTTTATCAGTGTCTGTAGCTTGTTTATCCCGAGTGGCCGATTCTCGTACCACACGCTGACTGAACGCCGCCAATTTCTCTTCGGGTATTTAAAGAGAGCGTCGCACTGTGGATTTAACTATGTAAGGAAGACTTCCAGAGCTGTATAGCCGTCGGTTAGAGAAGTGGTTTTGTGCATTCGACCATTCTTCTCGAAGCTCCACTTGTGAAACACCCCCTCGGTGATTTTTTTGTTGTTTCGTCGTGCGTCATCGTTATGAATTCACAGCCTTGTGCGTCCCTCGCAAACGCGAAGCTTGTTTTCTTGAGGCTTTTCAGGCCTTCAAAGCCACGGCGACACCAAAAAAGGGACACATGAAACCAGACGTTTCTGAGGAGGGACAGAGGCTCGCTGAGTGCAAAAACTTCGCTTGTTTTCAGTTTCACAAGGTCTTGTTCCTCGATTGCCGGCTTATGGCTGGGGTTTTGCAGGCCTTCTCTCTTTAGCTGTTTGATCTTTGCATCGAGCATCTGGTTGGAGAGGACGAAGCGGGGATCTTGTGCAAATTTTATCCCTAAACTGTTTGGTGGAGTGTTTAGGTACCTCTCAATACCATTTCTTAAGGACAGAAGAGTGGCACGGCCGTAATTTTCGCCTTGTTTGTTTCGGGCTTCAGCGTAAAACTCCCGGAGACTTTTGTCGAGGTCTTCAACTGTCATTCCAGCAAACTTATACAAGTGACCTTTTGTTTACTCCGCTCTACAATTTAGCAGTTAGAAATGCTGTGTATTTGAGTTTTATTTCTTGAACTGAATTTCATTTGTTTGACAACGCCACATGTACAGTGACCTTGATGTGACCTTCAATAAATTGCAAATTTTATTGTTTATGAATTGTGTTTGGGCCATTTATTTTTCTGAAAAATTAGAATTGGTGCAAAGTTGAATGGAAAGAGTATTGACTTCATTAGAACCAACCTGTAAATACGGAAACTGCCCATTGTGTTGCCTGTTTCGTTTTTTTGGCTTGTGCATTTTCGACGATCGTGTCAAGTTCTTCGCTTCCTACCGGGGCAAATCTTTCTTTTTGCTGGACTCTTCTTCGTCGGTAGCAGCGTCAGCGTTTGTTTCTTTGGATTTTTTTTTTCTGAATTTTCAACATCAACCATTGGCAGCCCAAAAGGCCTCATTATATCGAAGTTGGGAAAGTCTTCCTCGCGCTCACTGTCCGCCATTATCGAAGCAGAAAAGTAACTTTTTAGTTTTTGCTACTTTTCCATGACTTTACCGGTACAATAGTTCATAGATTTAGCAACTCTATTGACCAATCAGAACGCGCGTAGTGTCTCAGTTATTTTATAAAATACAATACAACCTAACACTATACCTAACACAATTAATACATCACAAAACAGTCGTCGTACACGAGCCATGACCCGACTACAGGAATTAAAGCGACTACAAGAAATACAGCGACTTTATTAACTCTAATGACTCTATATTCTTGACGGTCAATAATGAGACCCTGTGAGCTATACCGAGCAGGTCCAACCAAGTCGGGCAGGTCACAGGGTAGAGGCCAGACAGAAGTCACACCCATGGTCCTCCAGGTTGGGGTTTGGGCGTGGGGCTAACTACTCCACCCCGTAAAAAGCAATATGTTACGGAAACGTCAAGAAATGCTACAACAACCATGGACCCTATAGTGGACTTGAGCCATCCAACTGGCTGCATGACTCCTTCTGACGAAAGCCCTCGGGATGTCAGGAGTACGACAGATAGTCTGCTCGGGCCCAAAACCAACATCCGCCTAGCTGCATGGAATGTCCGCACCATGTTCGAGACATCAAGAACAGCACAGGTTATCAGCGAGATGAGGAGGTATAGACTGGACATTCTGGGGATTAGCGAGTGCCGATGGACAGGCTCTGGACGCCGAGTGAACAGCGACGGATCAGTTACCTTGCACTCTGGACACGACAGTCAACACATACGCGGCGTGGCCCTCATAGTCTCAAAAGAGAAGGTCAACACCTTGCAAGAATGGGAACCACTAAGTGACAGGCTGATCAGAGCACGGTTCAACTCTAAGCACTGCAAACTTACCATCTTGCAGTGCTACGCTCCAACAAACGAAGCTGATGAGGAAGATAAGGACGACTGGTATGAGGAATTACAACAAGCAGTCTCCAAAGTCCCTCAGCATGACATGCTACTGATCATGGGTGATATGAATGCCAAGGTCGGAGCTGATAATACCGACTGCGATAGAGCTATGGGGAAACACGGATGCGGTGTGATGAACGACAACGGAGAACGTCTGATTGGTTTCTGCCTGGAGAATAACTGTGTAACCGGCGGTACCATCTTTCCGCACAGAAACATCCACAAGCTCACATGGAAGTCTCCTGATGGCTCCACTGTCAACCAGATCGACCATATCTTGATCAATGGAAAGTGGCGCAGGTCTCTTCAAGATGTTCGAGTTTGTCGTGGTGCCGATGTCAACAGCGACCACTACCTAGTTACAGCAACCATTAAGCTGAAACTCAGGAAAGTGGCCAAGCAGAACCAATCCAGAAAACATCTAGATGTTGCCAAAATGAAGTGCCCTAACACCACCAAAGAGTTTGCACTGAGACTGAAAAACCGCTTTGCTGCCCTGGCTGACGACGATGAGGACCCTAGTGTTAACACCAAGTGGGAAACCATCAAGAAGACATATGTCGAGACAGCCACCAATGTCTTGGGCTACAGACGGAAAAAGAACAACGAATGGATAACAGCTGGTACTTGGCAGAAGATAGAAGAAAGGAAACAGGTGAAGGCCAAGATATTGAGCACAAAGTCACTCAGACTCCAAAAGAAGGCTCAAGAAGCCTACAAGATAAAGGACAAAGAGGTGAAGAAGAGCGCTCGGAATGACAAAAGAGCTTTTGCTGAGGAGCTAGCAGGTGAAGCCGAGCGTGCTGCTGCAAGAGGTGAGATAAGTACTGTTTATAAGATCACAAAACAACTCTGTGGCAAAAACACCAGCCAGTCTGCCCCTGTCAATGACAAGGGTGGCAACAACCTCACAACAGAGCGTGAACAAGCAGCCAGATGGGTACAATACTTCCGTGAGGTACTCAACCGCCCAGAACCAGATGATCCTGCCGACCCTCCACCAGCCGAGGATGTTTTGAACATCAACACCAGTCCCCCAACTGAAGCAGAAGTCAGGTGTGCCATCAAAACTATGAAGAGTGGGAAAGCTCCAGGCACTGATTCCATCCATGCTGAAATGCTGAAAGCTGACCTTGGTACTTCAACCAAGGTTCTCACGGACCTCTTCAGAAACATCTGGGAGACTGACACGATACCGGGCGACTGGACTAAAGGCCTAATTGTCAAGATCCCCAAGAAAGGCAACCTTCGGGATTGCGACAATTGGCGGGGCATCACACTGCTCTCAATTCCATCAAAGGTTTTCTGCAGGATTCTTCTGGCTAGAATTGATGCAGCCATTGAAACTGTTCTGAGACAGGAACAGGCAGGTTTTAGAAGAGGTCGGGGGTGCATAGATCAGATCTTTGCTCTGAGAAACATCATCGAGCAGTGCATCGAGTGGAACACCCCTCTCTACATTAACTTTATAGACTTCAGGAAAGCTTTCGACAGTGTGCACCGCGACACCCAATGGAAGATCTTGAAAACATATGGTGTCCCTCCAAAGATGGTCACACTTATGGGTCTGTCCTACCACCAGTTCGAGTGCAGTGTCATCATAGATAACAAGCTGTCAGAATGGTTCTTCGTGGAGTCAGGTGTACGTCAGGGATGTATCATCTCTCCCATCCTCTTCCTGCTTGCCATTGACTGGATCATGCGCAGAACAACGGCTGACAGACCCCGGGGCATTCAGTGGACACTCTTTTCCCAACTTGAAGATCTTGATTTTGCGGATGACCTTGCTGCTCTCTCCACAACACGTTGCCATCTACAGGAGAAAACCGACAGGCTCAGTAAGTTTGCCAAGCAGGCAGGCTTGAACATTAACACCTTTAAGACCAAGGTAATGTGCATCAATGCTACTCCCGATGCACCAATTACAGCAGAGGATAAACAACTTGACTTTGTCGAGGAATTCACCTACCTAGGTAGTCTCGTCGCCAAGGACAATGCAGCACATAAGGACATTAAGGCAAGACTTGGGAAAGCTCGCGGTGCTTTTGCACGACTCCAGCCTGTCTGGAAATCGAAGCAATACAGCCTTGGAACGAAGCTGAGACTCTACAACAGTATCGTCAAGCCAGTTCTGCTATATGGCGCCGAGTGCTGGAGAGTGATAAAGAGCGACATGAACAAGATCAACGCCTTCCACAACGGATGCCTCAGGAGAATATGTCGCATCTTCTGGCCCAACAAGATCTCAAACAAAGAACTCTATAAGAAGACAAAGAGCCAGAGTGTGATACTTGAGATCAAGCGCGGCCGGATCCGATGGCTCGGGCATGTCCTCAGAATGGACCTAGATCGTATCCCCAAGATCACCCTTAGATGGACACCACCTGGAAAAAGGAGGCGAGGGCGACCCAAGACAACTTGGAGACGTACTGTGATGGCCGAGCTGAGTGAGATGGGCTTGTCTTGGGGCGAGGCACAGCATGCAGCAAAGGATCGGTCCAGATGGAATCAGATTATTGACGCCTTATGTCCCGCACGGGACGAAGAGGACTAACTAACTAACTAATATTCGTGACGTTAGTTATGAATCTCTGATTACATCAAATTGTTGATAGCAGCCGCCTTCAGTTAGGTCAGCGGTATTCTGTACATGCGTAGTAGCTGTAGGAAAAGCATGGCCGAAGTAATGGCTACCTAAACAAAGAGTTGCGTTGAACTGAAGCCTACTGTGTGAAAGCCTAGTGTTCGACATGGTGGTACAGGTAGAGCGAACCGTCTCCAGGAGTCAGATAGTCAGTAAGTCTAGTGAACTGTGCAGCGATTAGAGTGTTCGAAGTTGAATGCTGTTACGTTTGTTCGATTCGTTCCCGCTGTCACAGGGATATGTGTTTCCCCGTGGTATGTGTTCCCCCGAACACCTATCACTTAGTGATATGTGTTTCCCCTCAAAGATGGTGTGTTCTGTCGTGAATTGTAATAACGTCGTTAATTGTAATACCTGTCGTAAATTGTAATACCTGTCGTAAATTGTAATAACAGTTGTCGAGAATTGTAATAACTAAGCTATCGTAAATTGTAATAACACCGTCGTAATTTGTAATAAGCCGAGCTGCCGTAAATTGTAATAACACGTTGTCGTATTTCGTAATAAGTCTTAAAATAACTGCTGAGGGCTTATGCAATTTTCTTGTCAATCAGTTTCAAAAATAGTCCATCAAAAATATCTCAGCCATCATATAAACCGCAGAAATGACAACAAATAAATCATCTCACCGACCACCTAGTGAACTATTCAAATTAAGTTCAGTGTAAGTTTATTAACGATGCGTAAAAAATTGACGTTTGAACATTCAGTTTGTTTTTCTCCGCCGGTAAAGTTATAAAGACTTAAAGTGGGTGATGGCTGGGAAACTGAAAATCGACATAGAGTCTAGCGATGTAGCGGCTATAAGAATGTTGTGGTAAATACGAATAAGAAGCAGTTTTTTTATACTGCGCAATTTTATTGATTTTAAACTTGAATGTTTCGGAACCCTCTTATTAGTTTTATGCAGCTATAGTATCCACAGCTTTGATGGTCTAGTGTTAAGACATTGCGTTGTGGCCGCAGTAACCCAGGTTCGAGTCCTGGTCAAGGAATGTTGTTTTGATCCATGTCTGTAAAGGATACTCTGTGTCTGCTGTACTTTGTTTTGAAGTGAGTTGGTATAATGCGGGTACTTTTAGACCAGTCTATTGTTTTGAAAAGGACGCGGAAATCCATATTATCATTATATAACACAAAAGGTATAGGTAGTTGACGTCATGAAAAGGGAAGACGTTTATTAATATTAATTTATTAAACAGAGGAAGGCAGGGGAAGACGGAAGTCCTGGAGGAAGACACTAATAATACAAAGACTTATATAGCGCACATATCGCACATGTCTCATGGCGCTTTACATACACTTATGAGAATGAGATCGGACGTCAGCTTATGACAAGGTTACATCCAGCTTTCTTTACTCCTGTGAGACTCAGGAGAAACTTCACAACCTATAATTTCAACTGTTATAAAAGCAGAGATGTAATGGGCTCACAGCCACCTCTGCTAAGGGCCTGGTTGAAATTAAGGGAAACACTCCACCTTCGCAACGCGATGGTCCAAGTGAGACTGCTAGAAAGTCGGATGTGTGTCAACTTGAAACAAGTCCCAAACAAGGAAGAAAGGGTGAACGTCCGTCTGCTAGCAATTGCAGACTGCCCTCACTGAATGAAAACCCTACAGAAAACCTTCAGCAAACTGATTCACCTCAAAGCAGTACTGCTACAGTCACAGTCGTTGCTGAAGATATCAGTGAAGTCTACATTAATTATATAGTGCTGCAAATATAGTCAAAGATAGGCCAGTTATGAGTAGGGCTCACGAGATGGGTGCATTCCCTCCGTCTATCTCTCCGGGGAAACTAACAAAAGATGACGTCATTGATATTTTCAAAGATGTCCATACGTATGCCTTTTGGCGTCAGCTAAGGGCCGGAAGAGTATCAGCGAAGACAACACGAGGTGTTGGAAGGCTTAGTTGATGTTGTTAACAAGGCTGACGACATCTTAGTCTTTGGCTGTGGTGATAGTAACAAACAATCCGTGAATCTGAAAAATTTTAAACGTGATCTTTTTAAATTTTAAATTTGTAATTTTAAAAATTTGAATTAATGTTGTGTACATTTTAATAGTTTTTATATATTTTAGTCTTTAACATCCTCTTAACGTCTTCGTGTTTTGTATTTTTTTTCTTAATTTTGTGAGATCCTTTTTGAAAACCATATTTTATATGAAAAAGTCATCTCAATAAAGATTATTATATATATATATAGTATTGAGAAGGCAGAGAAGGATCATGACATCAACTTGTGGAACGTATTGTGTTGCAATTGTCGTGCAGCGAACCTGAAGTTAAACCCAAAAAAGTTCCAGTTCAAAGTACAGCAAGTTACCTGGATGTGCCATTTTATCAGCAGTATTGGCATTACTCCGCATCCAGATCGAGTCCGGGCCATTGTGGACATGAACCCGCCGTAATGTGTGAAAGGTGTTCAGCGATTTCTTGGTATGTGTAACTATTTGTCTCGTTTCACGCCAAATCTTTCCGAAATTGTTAAACCACTCACCGAGTTAACACACGTGAATGCAGTCTGGTCATGGTCCTCAGTCCCAGCACGACAAAGTGTTTAGCGCAGCCAAAAGTGCAATTGCAAATAATTTATGCGTGTTACAAGTGGATGCCAGTGACACCGGTTTCGGGGGAGCCCTATTACAAGATGGTCAGCCAGTAGCGTTCACAAGCTCGACCCTGTCACCAACCGAAGTAAACTATGTGCCCATTGAAAAGGAATGCTTGGCCATCAAGGTAGCATGCACGAAGTTCTACCAGTATAATATATGGGAAACAAGATGTGATAGTACACTCTGATTATTAGCCGTTGGAAACCTTTTTCTAAAAGCAATTGTATCAAGCCCCCAAACGCCTCCAGCGCATGATGCTTAAACTTCAACCGTTCATGTTCACAGTGGTGTGTACAAAAAAGGAAAGTGCACGTACTTGGCCGATATGCTGTCCCGAGCTGCTTTGAATCAGTCAGCACCTTTAGAATCCCAAGAAGAGGTATCTCAGTGTGAGTCTGGGGACCCTCCAGGGATGTTCAGAGCAGAGCTCGAAACCCTGGAGCTAGACTCTTCTGACATGTATCCTAGCACACTGCAGAAAATCAAAGTTGAAACGAAGGCTTATCCTGTCCTGTCCACGTTGGGTGAGTTTGTAGCACATGGTTGGCCACTTGACAAATCGCACGTTCCAACGGCGCGCACTTCGCCACTACTATTCTCTACGGGATAAGCTAGCAATATACCATGAAAAAGAGAAGAACGGAAGAGGAGATCTAGAAGATTTAGGGGTTGTAAGATTTTTAGAAAATATTTTTTGAAACAAATTAAAATGTAATATTTTATAATAGTTGTAGTAGTATTTTAATTAGTAATAGCAGTATTTTTCTCTGTTATTTTAATGCACGGCCCCATAAGCTTGTAGCTTTAAGGTGACTGAACGCAGTTTCACTGTACCTATGCGTCATTCATAGTCATTTTAAAACCACTAACGTCTGGGCGCCCAAAATTGGTGAGGCATACGCGTACGATTGAGCAACAAGCTATATATTTTGATATTTTTGTTGAGCTTTTAGGGTGTTGCCATGGCAACACGGTGGATTGTAAATCAGCCTGCAATATTTGGTTTCGTTTATTTTCAGAAAATCTAGTCGTTAGATTTTTTCCATCATTTGTCTCCAGTAAACTCGTAAAAATATTCACTGGTCTCGTGTAATTTTAACAGAGGGATCTTCCGTAATTTATGGTTTAATATGTTTACGTTTTGTAAAAATCTCCTCTGTTAGATTTCAAATTTTTGATGGCAGGTGAGTTCGGCATATTCGGAACTATTATTATGCGAAAATTCGTGAAATTCTAACGAGTGGTTCCGTCGAAATCACGTTTCCGAGGAAAGTCGCTAAAACATCCACTCGCAATTGTTTGGTCAACTGCGCATGCGTTGCATTTGACTGGGTTCTCGATCCAAAGACACAAACGAACAAAAAGGCAGTGTATTTCTTAAATGGTTCTATAAATTATCTATTGATTCAACAAACATTCTTACGAACAACAAATTGTTTGATTTTACGACGAAAAACACCACTTTCGCGATACACGCTGAGCAAAATAAAATGATCGCTGAATAGGCGCCACGTTTGTTTTTCTCAAAACTTTGCACGTGCTGACTCGCGTAAGCAGCTGGAATTGAAGAGCGCGTGCAAACTGTGTTCAGCCACCTTAATCACCACCGCGAATAAATAAAGTTTATTGTATTGTATTGTATTGTATTGTATTGTATTGTATGGCATGTTGTACAAGTCGCATAAAGTTATCATTCCCACCAACCTTCAGTCTACTATGCTGAAGAAAATCCACCGAGGCTATCATGGTGGTGAAAGTATGGTTCGTCGTGCGCGAGAAGTGATGCATTGGCCTAGTATGCAAGCTGCGATTATCCAGGAAAGTGCCAATTGCTCACTATGTGCCAGCTACAGCTCAGCGCACCCTAAGGAACCAATGTTGTTCCATGAGATTCCTCAAGGCCCATGGAAGTTCATTTCGCTAGACTTATTCAAGCAGGAGGGCGATGGTATGCGGTTACATACAGCTGACCATTACGGTGATTGGTTTGAGTGGATTTGTTAGATCAGGACATAACTTTCTGCCAATGTCATCTGGGTGACAAAGGCGCATTTTGCGCGTTTTTAATTATGGTGTGTCTGACAAGTTTTTGTCTGACAATGGGCCGCAATATATCTTTCAAGAGTTCTTCACCTTTGCCAAGGAGTATGATTTCAAGTTGATTACCTGATCACCTTAATTATTATGCGAGGGCAACGGGTGAAGCAGAATCTTGCGTTAAGGAAGCAAAGAAGATGTTGAAAAAGTCAGATCTCCTCACCGGGCTGTTAGACCATCGGAACACTCCACCCCAGGGCATGACTTACTCTCCAGCGCAGAGGTTTCTTTGTCGCAGAACTAAGTCCACTTTGCCGATGTCTGCAACGTTGTTGGGTCAGTCCGTGCCACCAGTAACGGGCGTACGAGATGAGCACTTAGGCAGGCGGGCCAAAGCAAAAACTTACTATGACAAAACTGCCAGTAGAGACAGCACTTAGCCTCTTTCTCTTTCCTGGACAACTTGTGTACACCAAGCCAAGTGACCATCATCGTGGCCACCAGTGGGGTTATGGAGAGGTCTTGGAAGAAGTTGCTTCCCGTTCGTAGGTCATTGGGACACAGGATGGATAGTTTGAAGAAACCGAACCCACATTAAGACTATCCGAGAGCACTCGCGCGTATCTGACCATCAGCAAACCCTTGAGAAGCACAAAGCGCAGATTGGTGTTAGTTCTGTTGCAGAAAAGTCTTCAGAAGCTACGAAATCCAAGTGAATTTCTGAAGAGGACATGCCAGCTGAGATCTAGAGTCCACAAATGAAGATTTTCTCTCCGATCCGGTGCATACGTCTCGTTATGGTCGAACAATAAGATCCCCGTGAGACTAGACCTCTCATGTCTAAAAGAACTATACTAGGAACTGTTGAGTACAAGTACACTCAATGACAAGGCTGACTGTTAGCTTACGTTGTTTTTCATGTTCATTCACCTTTATACTTTATCAGCCTTAACTCAAAACATATTAACACGTTAAATGTTTTCTTTGAAAGGGAGGATGTTGATGTAGCCGCCCTCAGTTAGGTCAGCGGTAATATTCCGTACATGTGTAGTAGCTGTAGGAAAAGCATGGCCGAAGTAATGGCTACCAAAATAAAGAGTTGCGTTAAACTGAAGCCTTTTGTATGAAAGCCTAGTGTTTAACAAAATTTTATCTAACCATTAATACTATAATCAGTATCCTTATAAACTGAGGTAAATCGTATTACTTTTCTCAAGGTGTTACTCGACCAACTCGAAGCCGAGCTCAGTCGAACTCGAAGTCGAGCTAACTCGAACTTAAAATAAAGTCGTACTCCATCGATCGGCTCTTCTGTAAAACGAAATCCTTAATCATGTAGCCTATAAGCTATTTAAGAATTGGTTTATGCTTAGTGTGCGTCTATCGAGTTATGGATGCATGCGGGAAGTTTGGAGTGCACGAGAGAAACGTAAGCCTTGGGTTCGCCGAGAGCAGCTCTAGCTTCAACTTCCAGCTTAAACTTCCCAAGTGCATCCATAACTCGATAGATGCACAGCTAAAAGCATGAACCAATTCTTTTATAACATCTGATAGCGAAAGGAAAAGGAAAAAAATAGTAATCGCATTAACTGGACGAAAAAAAGGCTCGAAAAATGTTGCCGCGTATCGCAGTTCACCTTGGTGAAGATGAATGCATAAAAGTTCTACACCTTGGCAAAGCTGTTCAAACCGCTTGAACTGGAGAAAACGAACAAGCAGAATTTTCTGAAAATGTCTTAATAATTGGCCTTGAAATATGGTATCCTTTATACTTCCTTGAAAATGATCCTAAACATTGTTTAAAGCGGATTGGAACCGAAAAATCTCACTGTCGCGGCTGTAGGAACTAAAACGAGCAAGTTTGTATTTTTTCGCACTACGGGCTGTTAATACTTATGTGCATGTTTTTTCGAACTCAGTTGAGAAATAGTTTATGAACTGAAAAGAAGACTCAATGTGCAGTTCAAAAGCCGTTATTAATTGAGAAGAGAACAGCTTAATATGCTTTCAGTATGGATTGACTTCAGACTTGAAATGTGTGGTCTAAATATACGGATTCTTTAATTCAGCGAATGGTCCATGTCAAAACAACAAGAACAATTCAACTCGTTTAAAGTACTAAAGTAAGGGCTAAAAAGCCACATCGAGTGTAGGTAGCGATTTCTTTAACGTTGACTTGTGTCCAAATGTATTAATTTTTCTAAGACAGCTTTTCGCTCTGCTTGTTCAGTTTGATTTTTCAATTCTGGATTGAAGTCTTTATAAACACGATCCTCTGCCATTTTACTGCTGTTTTTCATATATTCTGTCGTTTTATTATAGGTAGAATTTCCGTAGAAACCCTCGGTTTGAGAAATTTTAGCGTACTAGCGTGGTCAAGAGTAAACTTGTAAACATCGCCGCCAAGAGAAAAAAAACTGACATTAATATGCTAAGTTTTTTGGCATTTTCGTACAGGAATTAGGCGATATCACGCGCGCTTTCGCGCTATAATAGTTAAATAGATGCATGCTCGCGCTATTGAATTAAATTGGGCGAATTTCCTAGCTATGTTATAATTAAGCAATAGAGGACTTTTTCCGTGTTTACATAGCCTCATCTAAACACGAAGGCGGTTGGGAGAATTCGAGACAGTTATAAACCCGAGACGTAGTCGAGGGTTTGCATAACTTTCGAGCATAACTTTCTAGCCAATCAAAACGCGCATCTGACAACACATGAACCAATCAAAATTCGCTTTAGAAAAGTAAAAATCAAGTTGAAATTTTTGGCAAGCGCCAACGAGCGCCGTGTAGAAGCGATTTCAGCTTTGAATCCTCCTAAATCTTACAGAAAAATACCGATTTTGCGGTGAAAACTAAATGTTAAAAATATACGATTCTGCAAGGAAAGAACTTCAAGATGAGGAGTTCATTTAAGCTGAAAATGGATGTCACTGTCCTTGATCTCTCTTGAAAGTGACGTGAACTTGCCCGATTTGGCAGCCCGAGAACATGGTTTAGAAGTTGAACCGCTCATCGTGCCTTGTGAAGTTTTGCTGGTTTGGAATCACAGCACAAGCCGCGGAACCAAAAGGAAAAGGACTAAAAGCCACATCAACTATAGGTAACGATGTTTTAACCGTTTCTTGTATCCTTTAGCTGTGAATTTTTGTAAGACATACTGTCCATGCTGCAGTTCTTTCCGACTTTTTGCCGCTATGAATTGAACTTTTTAAGATACGAAACACTTGTAACTAAGACATTCTGCCATTTTACTGTGTTTTAATTCGTGTAGTCACTAATGTCCCGTTCTTTAAGTGGACGAAAGTTTTTCGTAGAAACTCTCAACTGATTGTGTACGCTAAATTCATTTTAGCTTGGCAAAAGTTTTGGCATTCGCTGCAATGCTTGTTGTTTACGTCACAACCGTGTTTACATACTCTCATCTAAACACACCTATAGACCAACGACAGCGCGCGTACTATCTCAAATATTTTATAATAACTTTTACTTCATACGTACTGATATTTTTTGATGCAATAATAGCCGCGCGAAAACTCCATTCGGAAATGTTTTCAGCCAGTCACAATGACGAAACCACGTTCTCACAAGTGAGAAAAGCGTTTCTTTCAAACTCAGTCAAAGCATCTGTCAAAACATATGATCACGGTCGCAGTCTTTTTATTCACATAAAATTCGCTTTAAACACAGTCATCTTCCGCAACTGAAAACACAAGTAATGTCTAAAAGTTCTAGCAGATTTATCACTTTTCATAAGCTTAAGCCATTGAAAGTTACATCAAGGAACAGCAAAATAAAACGTCTCAAACGAAAACTGGAAGATATGTTTATAGTCTAGAGCTACATATCGTTTAATATCGAAAACAAACAGTTCAAGCAACTAAAATTTCAGGTACACAAAACAATCAGAAAATAGAAGGGAAAAAGAACGAACGAAGCGAAGGCGATCGGAAGTTTTAAAAAGAAGGTAAACTTCCTTTACAATTTACTGAGATTTTAAAATACGATAACAACCATAAACAAGTCGCAAACTTCAGAATAAACAGAACGAAACAGCTTTTACATGTGAACGTCCTCCATTTACAAAAAATAGGACTGTTCCATTATCAGAAAGGTTATCCGGCTGAAATAGAACTACAGCGACAACAGGAAGTAAAAGAACTTTAGTGACCAAAGGAACTTACAACACACCGCGACTTCAGCGACTACAAGAACTACAGCGACCATAAGGACCCACATAAACTACAAGAACTATAGCGACTACAGGAACTACAAGAACTACAGAGACCACAGACACAATAGGAACTACAGAGACTACAAGAACTACAGAAACTACAGAGACTACAAGAACTCCAGCGATTAAAAGAACTACAGAAACTACAGGAACTACAGAGACTACAGGAACTTAACAGCGACTATAGGAACTGCAGAGACTACAGGAACTACAGCGACTACAGGAACTACAGCGACTACAGGAACTACAGGAACTACAGGGATCATAGGAACTACAGAGACTGCAGGAGCTACAAGTTCTATGGCGACTACAAGAACTACAAGAACGCGACTATAGGAAGTACAAGAACTGCACGGGAACTATACACGAACTACAAGAACTACAGGAACTATACAGGAACAAGAACAACAACTCTTCGAGTAGTGAAGTCGTGCTTCAAGAAGCTTTAAGGGTCTTGTAAGTGCCCCTAAGGTACGAGAATTAATTTAATATATTGTTTTGATTTGTTTTACATGTACAGTCGCTTTTCCGGTCACACTAGGTGATCCTTCACGAACGTTACTACACTGTACGTCAGTCTTTCGCAATCACTCGTGCATGAAAGGTCAACTTTAACTTTTATATTTAATACTTCCATTAATTATCTGTTGCACGAAAAGAAAGAAAACGAAATCATTATCGAATGGAACTCTCGTCAAACCCGGCAATAATGTAAGTTCCTTTTACTTGATATGTTTCGTTTCGTCATTTTCCTTTTTCTTATGTTGTAAATAAATCCAATCATCCATGAGCTTGAAGTTGCTATATCAACTGATATGACGTCACTAACACTTCGCCTCAGGCTATAAACCACTTGAAAAAAGTGAACTTTTTTACTTTTTGGAGCCCATTTTATAAGTCGTGCGGCTTGGCTCGTAGCCAAGGCACGACTAACTACATACTGTAATAATTAAATACAGCCACTACAAGAACTACGGGAACCACACTTTAACTACGAGAACTATAGGAGATAAATACAGAGACTACAAGAACTGCAATAACTGCAAGAACTATAGAAACTAAAGCAACTAGAAACATGTTATTATTTATCTGATTCATAACAATGACTTTATATTCTTGATGATTTGGAGAAAACATAATATGAAATCAGAAATAAAAAGAAAATTCTTGACGGTTGATACTCTGTATTCGTGACGGTTATAAGTCATGAATCTATTACATCAATATAAGGAACTCTAGTAGGCGAGAAATTTTTTAACATTTAAGTCAAGTGCGTTAGTCAGTAATAATCTATTAATAATTGACATTTTTAAACGCACTGTGTTTGAAATTTGGCAAGGTCTGCTTGCTATGAAAAACAAAACTACTGTGACTTCAAGACCTACACGAACTACAAGAACAAGAGGAACTTCACACGAATTATAAGAACTACAGCGGCTATAAGAACTACGGGAACTTCACGAACTACGAGAACTAGATGAACTACAAGAACTAAATTATCTGAATTATTAACACTGTTAGTATTGACTTCATAACCCGGCGGTACCAATCAATGAAAATCAATCATTGATTGCCAATCAATACAATCAATAATAATCAGTAATAATCCATTGATTGATATTGATTGGTTCAACCAATCAATAAAAATCGATACTCACTCACCCAGACTCCTTAATTGCTATTGATTATTATTATTGATTTTTATAGATAATCAATAACTGATCGTGCAATGTAAGAACCCGCTTTTCAAGGCATTTGAGATCAGATTTGGCGACTGTTACCTTGATTCCCCGGCGGCCTCAACGGAAGATGTCAAAGCAATTAGAGGTCGCAATAGCGATATTCTGTGTCGTAAAAGGATACCACCAGTGTCCTTTTCACGTGAACGAAGGAGAAATGTTTTCCGTTAGTAAGAAGAGGGGAGAACGCGGAAACGCGTTCAAAGTTCTGAATGATCGGGGGCAGCTTGGCCACCTCTCTCTTATTTTATCTTCTCTTTCAGTTGCACGGGTAAATGTTGGTCAATTTTCGCACGTTCAGGTTGCATATAACTGAATTCATAAAATCAAAGCCTTTCTATGTGAAGGACTAGGCATTTTTTTCCAGATTGAAAAAGTAAATGCTTATTTTACTACTTGTTAAGTTTTAATGTTGTGCTGTCAAACGATGTATGTAAGGTATGTTTGAGAAACGTTTATCTTTTACTAGACTGCATTGACTAGCTAGGGTGCTTAAGAATTCAAATAAACTTACGACAAATAGGGGTATAGAATGGTCTATCGGAAATGATGTGTCTCGGAAAATATTCACCGAGTCTTGGAATCTCGGGCTCGCTATAATTTTCGAAGTCTCGAATTTGAATAATTTGGATCTCGAAGACCTCAGCTTCCGTTCGAGATTTCAATCACGTTTTAAACGGTTTTATTACTATCGGCCCGACATTTTCCAGCAATTGGACTAGTCTCTGGCTCGGATTTTTTAGAGCCTAAAGTCTCGGGCTCGAATTTGATAGAAACGCTGAAGTATCGGTCTCGAATTTTTAAACAAGGGTCTCGCAGTCTCGCAAAGTCTCGAATTTACCATTCTATACCCCTACAAATAGCAAACGTCAGAGCTTCGCGTATAACGCAAGCAGGAAATGTAAGCTTGTCGTCTGCCGTTTGCCGTCCTATAGTGCAGGATTGCAGAATATCAAAGTATCATAAACGATTTGAGATTTTGATATGACCATGATATCTTGATAGTTTGATATTATCATAACATTTTGATATTAAGAGATTGATAGGGGATGTTGAATATCAAAATATCAATATCAAACTATCAAGATATCATGGTAATATCAAAATCTCAAATGGTTTATATGACACTTTGATATTCTGCAATCCCGCACCCTTGATATTTTGATATTATCATGATATTTTGATATTAATCTCTTGATATCAAACTATCAAGATATCATGGTGATATCAAAATCTCAAATCGTTTTTGATATTTTGATATTATCATGATATTTTGATATTAATCTCTTGATATAAAAATATCAAGATATCATGGTGATATTAAAATCTCAAATCGTTTTTGATATTCTGATATTATCATGATATTTTGATATTAATCTCTTGATATCAAACTATCAAGATATCATGGTGATATCAAAATCTCAAATCGTTTATGATACTTTGATATTCTGCAATCCCGTACCTTTGATATTTTGATATTATCATGATATTTTGATATTAATAGATATTGATGTCATTATGATATTTAAGAGATTTGATAGGGGATGTTGATTTTATAAACCATTTGATATATTGATATCAGATAGGGGATGTTGATTTTATAAACCATTTGATATATTGATATCATATTAATATTTTGATATTAAGAGATTGATAGGGAATGTTGATACTTAGATATTATCATCCAGAATTGAAAATGACGGAGCGCAACTGAATAAACATGCCAGAGCAAACATGTAAATTATATATGCATGTATACCTCGTTCTTTAAACGTGAGACGACAATGAAATTCGCAAAACCCCGAAGGAAACGTGAGATAAAGCCTTCCTCGTTCTTAAAGCGTGTTTGCGAGAGTGAATTTGAATCTCCCTCGTTCTTTAAGCGAGACAGGGATCAATCATAAATTTTAAAATCCTCCGTTCTTTAAGCCTGTGTTAATTTCTCAAGCAACTGAATAAACATGCCAGAGCAAACATGTAAATTATATATGCATGTATACCTCGTTCTTTAAACGTGAGACGACAATGAAATTGGCAAAACCCCGAAGGAAACGTGAGATAAAGCCTTCCTCGTTCTTAAAGCGTGTTTGCGAGAGTGAATTTTGAATGATGTCTTGCGGCTGTTATTATCGTCTCGCGTTTCACTGTTGGTTATTAATGACGAAGAGCGTGGGTTTCCGCCTATGGTTTGGTTTTGCTTGCTTATGCTTGAACAAATCGTTATTGATAAGAGTCCTGATTGGTTGAGCATCAAAATACCTCACTCGTGATTGATTGAGCGCGTCGTTCTCGCTGCATTCAGTGGGCTTAGCGCTGTTAGCGGGATTTTGAAGAAAATTTGCAAACGGAGCGCTCGCATGAAATTTCGCCGCAGATTTTTCTATAAAAAAGCAAGTAAGTCTTAAATCGGATGATACGTAAGAAAGGAATTCTATAGATGAATTACAACATTTTACGTCAAACAGGAAACGATTATTTGTGTTAAAACTTGGATTAACTAGGCGCCTGCAGGCCAGTTTGCGAGGTTGAAGACCTTGAAGAAATATTCATTCATGGCGTCAACAGCCGTTAAGTTCCATCACGAGTCACTGAATATATGCGGATTTCTGCGGACCTAAAGAGAAAAACTTTGACAGATTTTGCTGAAAGGGACAACTTAATTGAACAGGAGAAAGATTTTTATGAACATAAACAACACGTAATAAAAATAAACAGCCGTGAACAGCTCCAAGAAACTTTAACTGAATTTAGTCTATCAGTTTCTTTTTATTATGAACGAAAAACAGGAACCTTGCGAACCACTCTGAAAAACCAATATCGGCCGACAGAATGTACTTTAGTCAGGAAGGATAGGCTTGCAAGAGCTCCTTGAGGTTTCTAAACAATAGTGTGCAGCATCACGAAAATTCTATTGTTTTGTTTTGATAAGGATAGATCAATAAGTCAATTCACTCAATCATTATTAAAGTTGACTTCGTAATTACAAAACCGCTTCTATTGTATTATGTTAGAAAAATATTTTTCTCATTGCAGACGAACAGGGGGAGGGGGGGAGGGGGGAGGGGGGAGGGGGGGAGGGGGGGAGGGGGGGGGAGGGGGGAATTGCTGTGCTACAAGCATACAATGTTGCAAACATTGTTCTGAACTGGGGAATTAACAATTTGGAATATATTTTTGGCGGGAAAAAAGAGTTTCTTGTTGTTGCTGATATTTTTCTCTGTTTTGCGATGAGAATTGTAGTGGTGTTTGGTGTTTAAAACGTGCGGTACTTTCGCTGGCTACAAATTTTGTCCTGCAAGTATTTCGGTTTTTTTATTTAGGTAATAAAATAGAATTTCCTTTTACTTACTTAGAGTAGCTCCCCCTCGTGCCGGAAAACATGCAGCAGCTGCTAACATTTAATTTCAAGCGCGCTAACAAAAAAATATGTAAACTATATGTTTTCACAGTAACCAGGAAACATATAACTTGTTTGAATTAGCTAATTAAAATGATTTGTGTTAACTTACTGGTGGGGGCTTAATAACGTTTAAAATATTGATGTCGGCTGCTGGTTCAGACACTGACAACGGATATGTCACCTCACGAGCACACGTACTCCATAAAAAAAAGAGTAAGAGAAAAAGTATGCGAGATTCTTCAGGGAAAAAAATGACATATACGTTAACCAGCAAGCCATCTATCCAGTCCTTTGTGTCTGGCTAAGATTCCATTTTGTGTTCAGTTGTGATTTTTTATTTAATGTTAAACATGTTGATGACCTTGGTTGTATTTTTTATTTAGGTATAAATGTAGTCTATTCTAGGTGCAGTACTTTAATTACTCCTATTCATGCTTCGATGCCAAAACAATTATGGTTAATTAATTTTAATTAATTTTCTACACAAAAGCAAGACGAAACAAAAAGAAGGTGGTTGGGGCTGGGGGAGGGGGAAATTGGAGTGTAAGTTAAATAATTATTATGCACTGGGGAAGAAGTTTGATAATTGAGAACTTTTTTGTTTGGGAAGACGGGATTTCGTGTTGTTGCTGATATTTTTCTTTGGTTTGCGAAGTGAATTTTAGACTGAGATGTAATCATAGGCGTACGAGGAGGAGGAGGAGGAGGAGGAGGAGGAGGAGGAGGAGGAGGAGGAGGGGCTGCCCCCCCCCCCCCCCCCAGTCGTAAAAATGTAGTATTATTCGGGCAAAACTGGTCGACTATTCGGGCACCACAGACACAGAAAAATTACTGAATTATTTTGTGATTCAATGTCTTAAATTAATTGTTTTTATTTCGTAACTCACATTACTCACTTTCTTACTTTCACTTTCTCACTTTCTAACCGAGCTCTGTACTACATCGATCACGTCATTGATGTAATAGCTCCATTAGATCCTAACCGCGTGAGCAGACATCATCCGAGCACGACATGTTTTCTGCTTTCAGAATACATGCGAAGGATTGCATTTGGCCCTAGCACTAAGATCATCCTAGCGCTAGGATCATCCTATCTGAGAGGTAGGATGATCCTAGCACTAGGATCATACTAGCTCCATGTAAACAGCCTCGGCGGGAGCCCCAGGGTTATCTTCGCTTTTGTTGCGGCCCGCCGTCTTGCTTTTCAACCGCACTGAACTCAAAGGCACTGGGGCAGGGGGCCATCCTGCCGAATTTTCATGTAAACCAAATGAAAAGTTAATCCTGGAAGCCGCATTTACCCATGTAAACCAAATTAACCTTCTAGGATCATCCTAGCATCATCTCTTCCATGTAAATAGGGCCATAGAACGACAAATTTGCGTTGTGGTCCGCCAAGGGTGGGAATGTAATGTAGATCACGCAGGGACTGAAATTAAGTATAACATTTGGCGACCATCTTGCTTATTGGGACAGTATGTGTGGTTGGTATCTGGTCGATTAAAGTATGTCTTCGTCGAAGTCTCGTAAAATATCTTATCGGTAACGTGTGAAGTGCGAAGAATGCGAGATATAGAAGCTCATCCTCGGATCGTTCACAGTGGTAGAAAAGTAAAATGTCAGCGAGTGCTAGAATCATCATCATGACGAATAAATAACATGACAAAACTGAAACTAAAAGATAAAAAAACATGACGTCACGAGTCTCATTCGGGCAAATTAAGTTCAGCCTCCCCGACAAAATTTTTCCCGTACGCCGATGGATGTAATCGTGTTCGGTACGGAAAGCGTGCGGTACTTTCGTTAGCTACGTTTTGTCCGGCAAGTACTTAGCTGTTTTATTTAGGTAATAAAATAGAACTTCCATTTACTCTGAGTAACTGCCTTTCCATCCTCCCCTCTCCCTTCTCCCACTCGCCGGAAAGCATGCAGCAGCTGCTAACGTTAACATTTAATTTCAAGCGCGCTAACAATGTAAGCATTCATGTTTTCAGTGTTTTCATAGTAACCAGGAAACAAATAACTTGTTTGAATTAGCTAATTAAATGATTTTTGTCAACTTACCTGATGGGGCTAAAATCAATTATTTTACTTTTTTTAATTTTTAATACCAATACAATTAAATGTCGAATGCTGATTCAGACACTGATTACGGATATTTCACCTCACAAACACAAAGAATAAGAGAAAAAGTTTGTACATTTCTTCAGGAAAAAGGGACATATACGTTAACCATCAAGCCATCTATCCAGTCCTCTGTGCCTGACTAGAATTCCTGCTTTTTCTACCCAGCTAGGATTTCATAAAACATTAAACATAGTTTTTGTTTGAGCGTCCTCACGCTTGGTATTTTCGATAGAGTCTGTTTTTAAGTTTATTTATTCTTTATAAAAATGTTGATTACCTTGGTTATATTTCTCATTTGGGTATAAACGCAGTCTTCTCTAGGTGTAGTACTTTTGATTACTTCTATTTTTATAGAGAAATGGATAGCACAGGTTGCTGAAGCTAAGATTTCATAACTAATGTTATCAGCTCCAGAGCAGAAAACTCACATGCATATTTCATTAGGATACTAATACAATGCATGCTTTGATAACAAAACAATTATATGGTTAATTACTTTTGATAAATTTTCTACACACAGACAAGACTTAATAAAGATCAACGGAAGGAGCTTCAAAAAACATTTTAGCAACATTCAACTGAACTTATAGTCTATTCGTTTCTTCTCATCATGAGTGAAGCAGCGGAGCCCTACGTTGTGTTGTCATCTGATGTTCCGGGTGATGATGACGATGATCCGGATGAATTCACTTTGACTTACCAATATAAGACAGCATGTACTGTGGTCAGGAAAGGAGGTTTGCAAGAGCCTCTTGAAGATGCCACCGCGAAAGAAGGCGATTTTTATATGAAACGCGGTTTTGATTACAGTGATTATTTGCGTAAAAGTAAAAAGAGGAAGCGTGTGGCAGACTTTCTTGTAAATGAAGAAAAGAAGATAATTTTGAGAGAGAATACAGGTAACAGTTAACTATACTATTCCTTTATGAGCTGAGGTACCATGCAAGTGTTTTTCAGTCTAGTGCAGTAGGTTACATCTTGCTTTTGTGTTGTGTTTGGATTTAACCGCCATTTTCAGTGGCGGGGGGAGGTGAATAAATTAGCTAGGTTAAGGGCCAAGATAAGGGGGGCCCTTCCCAAGGTCCGCTATACTGAATTTGTTTATAATCTATATTTTCTCTTCCGTTTCGTGAATTATATTCCACTAAAACTATGCAGAAAGTACGTTTCACTCAGTAGTATTTACATTACAATTCAGATAATCCAAGTTGTATGCTTGGACGCTCTTCAATAATGCTATGTTCGTATAGTGCCGGACAGCAGCTTATATGTTACAGTAGCATTCCTGTAAAGATTCAATGTCATTTTCAAAGTAGTTGACTTGCCCAACGTACAATCTAGAGATAGTTTTGGGTATATGCCCTTAGACACAGCAGCTAATGTATATGCAGGTGGTATCTTTCTTTTTTAATGCAAAAAGCTGAATGAATGTAAAAGTTCCCCATTACATCGTTTTCTCTTTATCCCGCACCCTTAACAACTGAAAATTTAATACGCTTGAAATATACCGAGTTGTTTAACTTTAGATCAAAACTAGTGTTTTTCTTGGGGGGGGGGGGGGGGGGGGGAGCTGGAGGTCTATGGATGGATCAGTGGGTTTTGAGAGCACATATTTACTAATTCAAAAGAAATCAACCTTTCCGTTAAATATGAATGAAGTTATAAACTAGAATGATGGTCCTTGTTTTCTTGGAGTGTTTTTCACTCATTCCTAGACTTTCACATTTGCCATAATGTCCGCTGACATCAACAACTTAAATAAATTATTGGAAAATCACAGTACGCGTTTAACGGCTTCAAACACTGTTAATCGCCCTAAAACATTTTCCTGTTAGGTTGGAGCACATTCATCTCAGCAGACGATTTCGGAGGACAGTTTGGTTCAAATATTTCCGATAAGCTGTGGCATCTACGAAAGGACACACCTTTGCCTAGAGAAATTAAATTGACCTATGATCCCAACAACCGAAGACATGTACTCTTTAGTCCTGCAGATGATGCTACATGGTTCCCAAACCAGTTTAAAGAGGTAATCGAGAATCAGTCAAACAAAGCTTCGATCACGCCAACACCTAGTAGCTAACTCTAACGCAAGAACTCGAACAAAAGTTCGAAAACTGCGTAGCACTAGTCAGACATAGTAGACAAAGTAAAGAGTAGTGCAGTACTGCAGTAGATTTAAAATCCTGCGTGGATTCCTTCTTTGTTGTTGGTCCAGGTATTGATCAGTATAAGTAGGTTTCCTATATACACTGGTAGTGAGAAGGCCGTTTGAGTCCCTTGTAACTGACGTGTCTAGGAAAGGGATAGTGTTGTCTTTCTCTGTTTCCATGGATTTTAAATCTACTGCAGTATTGCCCTATGTCAAAGGTGTATCAGAGGTTCTTCGCCGCTGCCTACAACAACAAGGCGTACGCACTGTTTTCAAATCTGACACAACTCTCAGGTCACACTTAGTACGACCTAAGGACGTCCTCGACTCTAATAAACAGGACGGTGTTGTCTACAAGATTCTTTGCGAATGCGGCAAAGTGTATATCGGAGAAACAGGGAGGTCTATGCATGAAAGGATAAAAGAACACGATAGAGACATACGGCTTGCTCGTACTCAAACCTCCGCGGTTTCAGAACACGCTAACAAAACCGGGCATTTTCCTATTTGGGACGAGGTTAAGTTTATTGATCGTAACCCACACTGGTACACCCGTAGAGTTAAAGAGGCCATCCACATAAGACTTCATCCTAATAACATCAACAGAGATAGTGGAATTGAAATTCCCGAAGCGTGGATGCCTACAATCAAGAAGCATAACAGCCGACCGATATCAAATCGGACCGGAGAGGGAACAACATCTTTTCGGAATAATAATTAATGAGGATCGAAATGCACCAATAGCAACAAGCCAACGTGCTACATAAGCGAGACGTAACCAATCGACCTCATCGCCTGATGAAGACTAGCAGTAATAGCAGTCGAAACGTCGCGATCAACATCTTAAAGTGACTCCACCGTATGAAGGCGAATAAATTGTTCGAGCCACCCGCAGCGTTTTCGTATACATATGGTTGAACAGGAGGCCCCCCTCCCTGTGGAAAATATAGAATTTCTTGGGTCTCCATTCTGCCTAAATCACCCGCTCGGTCCCCAGCAAAAACCATAGAAAGGTTAACTCCGAGCTAAAACGAAGATCTTAGAAACTAAACCCGGTTCGTTCAATCGACTGCGCCGGGATAAGATCCGAGATCGCGATCAGGTCACTCAGCAAAAAAGGCTCCGCTTGTGAAGGGGAGACCCTGGCCTGAAGCTGTTCTGCGCTTACCGATGTGAGATAAACCTTCACCCTTCTCTTCTCGATGCTGCGGGGTTACCATAACCGGGAACACCTGAGTTATCCGAACCTCACCCTTGCGCGGTGAAGATCGCTCTGAGTTTCTTTTAATTAAGGAGTCCACGGTCCCAAATACCAATCGCGTCGGCCAAGGGCACTTAGAAGGCCTCTTGGTCCCAAAAGCAGGACACATGTGTACAAGCACTTTCGTTTTACCCCCATGATCCTTTCAGATTAGAAAACGGATAACATCATCCGGGTAGCTGAGTGGAGATCTCAAGGCGGCGACAACTTCTGCAAAAAATGTTTCAAACTCTCTCTCTCTCCAAAGACGACTCTTGGCTACAATATGGAGTTGACTGTTTTCGTCTCAGTAAGTCTTCCCTTCGAGCTTCAATTCGTGGATCGGAAGGTCTGCAGGAGCTTTCAAGGACTAAGACGAGGGTGGACCTGTTCCACATATCGCATGACCACACCGTTGGCAAAGTCAAAATCCCTCATTGTTAGGGTAAAAACCGCACGAACAGCCGACTGCCGGGACAAACAGTCTTGGGACTCTGGGTAAAGACTGTGAGAACAGAGGAAAAGAAAATGACCATTTCCACCTGTAAAGTCCGTCTAGACAATCTGCCAGCATCTTGGTAACAGCAAAGCGTCGTTACGAGACAGCTTTCGTGGAAACCAGTCCGCCACATTCATGTTTGAAGGGACAAAGATCATTGATAAAGCAATATTTTCTCACAATAAACAAAATAAAAGCGCTTTTCTACGCGTTTCAAATCCTTGCAACGAGAACCTCATACCATGCCAGGTATAAATAATAGCCTGGTCACCCCCTTGAATATCGAGGCGGCAATTTCGAACTTACGGCGGAAGAGATTCTAGAGCTCTACCACAGCCCACATTTCTTTAACATTGATATTCAACGAGAGAAGGTCCTCCCAAAATCGCCAAATGTCACTTCCCCTAAGTTTGTGTGAATCACCCCTGCCCAACGAGACAATGATGCGTCCGTTGTTAGCCTGAGTGCCACATGTTCCTTCTTTCTCCACGGAATATACTCGGACCAAGAATCCAGGAAACGCTAGCACATTAATTCCTCTCGCAGCATGGGCGAAAAGTGGAATTTTGCTTTCCCGAAGCCGCCCTAATAGCCGACGCCAGCTCACGTATATAACATGTTGCCCCGGGGAATGCAAGCGTGAACGAAATGCACTTTCCCATAAGCTTTTGGAGAGCCTTGACAGGCACCGAATCCCTGCGGGCAAGGAGGCTTTCTCCTAACACCACAAACCTCTGTTTCTTAACATCAGGAATCAAAACGCCTGCAAGTGCGAATCAGCCAACATGCCCAGGTATGATATCCGCGCAACTGGGACAATGATGTACTTTGCTAAACCAAGGGAGTACCCCCACATAATTAAAACTCGACAAACAACATAAAGGGAGGCCTCCGCCGACCTTTTACTTAAAAGAGTGTCTCGCAGACTTATATGGCGGGACCAGAAGCCCTCTTTAGCGAACAGTTCTCCTACCAATCTAATATCGATATAAAAGGACAGGCGACACCGATGCCCCGAAGATAGCTAACTGCCGCTAAACCCACATACTGGGAATCAAACCACCAGCCATTCCATTCAAAGCCCTCAAGCTCTTATGATTTTTCCGTGAGCAGGATGTGGTCATAGCCCACATTACCATCCAATTTAGACATAAGGATTCCGCATAAAAAAATCGTGAAACATCCGCTAATTTAGCTATTGGAAATGGCGTGTCTGCCATCCTTAAATTCAAGAACGAAGCATCAATACACAAGCGAGGTTTCGAAGGCTCTATAGTAAGAGTAAAACAAGCCAAGGAGGTTCCACTGTTCCTCCTACATCCCAAACTTTCACAGCTCCAGTTATAATGCGGGACTGTATTTCGTATGAAATAACCGTTTCCAAGCCTTTACAAGATAGGTGGTTTGAAAAGACTTTCCTTGGCGGAGAAGGGCTGCCGTAATGAGCTCCTGTAAACACTCCCTGAAAGGGACGGAGAAAATCTAAAATATTGAATCTTGATAGTTTTCTTATCCAGTAAGTCCTTCAGAATGACATTCCCACGCCTCCAAATGATTGTGAAGTTCCTCTGATAAGAACATGTTCGGGTCCCGAAACTTTACTTCTTAATAGACCTAAATTCTATTCTTCTAAATTCACCCTGATAACACCCGTTTGATACTTGACAAAACAATGTCAGCAGCCGTCACCTCCTCTAGACCTGAGGTCGAGGCTCCATCCGACCAAACTCCTTGAATTTTCCTTGTTACAGCCAATTGCTGTACTTTGCTCGGGGAAAAACATTCCCCCACATTAACTATCTCCCTTATTTGCAGTTAAATAAAGAAAAAACGAGTAACCAACGGATGGAATCGAAGAAAACCCACGTTACTTTACCCCGACCCAGGCCTAGAGAAGATGACTGCCACTGCCCGACGAGTCGAAGCAACAAGGGATGCCATCGTTGACAATCGCTTGCGGAGTCATCTCTCAGGACCCAGAAATTGAAAAATAGATATAAAACCATAAACCCAACAACAACTTCTGTCTGTTAAGAACGAATCCCATGACACTTTATCAGTCCTTCGCTTCCTATCTTCATTATCAGTTCTGTAGCACAGGGAACCCACAGTTACCATATTCACTCCCCACACAGTAAAAGAAAAGTGTACACGATAACTTACCAACTTTATTTCATAAACAACATCGTCATAAAAGACAAGCAAAAAATTACAACACTCCTAGGCATATGCCTAGAACGCCAATAACAGCCACGAAGGCTTTCAGGTACATATATATATATATAACTAAGTTTTTTTTTTCAAAAAACCTAGCAATATGGCCATACCGACCGCAGGCGGTCACACTTAAACAGTACAAACACGCGATCGTTGATTGGAAGGTCCCCCCAAAAACATAAAACTAAGTCACATAAGACAATCACGCCTCTCAAAGAACATTAGGTTCACCCAGATACCTATAACGCATATTATTGGGCTCACCACGCCCGTTTTGAATTTCCGCTGGACTCATGCAAAATACGCTTCTCAATCGGCATAGACCCTTAGAGGGGCTATCTTTCAGTAACTGCGAGTCCTCAAAAGAGAACCCAACTGACAATATATCCCCCTCTTATAGCAACTATCTTAGACATTATATCCTACTGACACAGCCGTTGGACTCGACCTTTTTTACGTCATTATGGACTCACATAGAAACGTGTTATCTCAACAATGAGTTCACAAAGAACAGTGAGTTCACAAAGATACTCCACTTACTTCGTCATTGGGCTCACAAAGAAACCCTTTATCCCAACAGACAGTTCACAAAGATACTCGACTTACTCCGTCATTGGGCTCACAAAGAAAACCTTTATCTAAACAGAGAGTTCACCAATATACCCTACTTACTCCGGTCCGTCAATTTGGCTCACCCAGCAACAAGTAATCTCAATAGCGAGTTCACAAAGAGATTCAACTTACTCCGCCATTGGGCTCACAAAGAAATCATTTATGTCAATAGTGAGTTCACAAAGATACTCAACGCAATTCGTCATTAGGCTTTGCCAAGAACCCCTCGTTTCACCTTGCCATAGCCCAGTCACGTGAACATGAGACTAAAATTTCAATCTTGGGCCCGATATAATATACCGTCGATATTCGGCGAGCAAAAATGTCTTAACACCCCCGCGAACAAAGGCTAAATACAAAAAATCGACCGAATCTAATTAGGAATTCACACGTGCAAAATTCCTACAAACACAACCGAAATAATCAAAGGGCTCTTAAAGCCATCTCGTTAATGCGTTAGAACGTGAGGTTAACAAAAAAGAAGAATCTTGATTGGGGGGGGGGGGGGGGGGGGGGTAAAATCGAAAGTTTAATCTTTCCGAAGAGTACATACGCGACAAAGATTTTATGAACAAGGTAATAATGTCATTTTATTCCGCGAGACATTTAGTTATTGAAGCAACGGATGAACAGGGATGACGTTCACTTTACAATAGAACAGAAAGTGGAGTCTTGCTAAATAAAGAACGTAAAGGCTACGGTATGAAGGCTTTAAAATTCATTTGCCGGTGACTGCAGAAGTGGTTAGAACTAGTGGATGCTCATCAACGGTTTTTGACTGTGAAATGAGTGGTTGTAAGTGGATGTTATAAATAGCATTGTTGTGACCATCTACTGGTGCATTTGTAGGACATAAATAGGAAATATTCATAGGATAATTTTTTCATATGAAAGTCACGTTTAACATCAGGTCACTAAATTTGATCCGCGTCACGTTGCGCAATTTAGACCCCTTTAAAAATCATTCAATTTCGAACATTTTGGCTTCGTTCGTAGAAACAACGCAAAATATCAAAAAATCCACAACGGAAAAGGTAAATTTACAGCCATGCTCCGTCACGCGTGACCAGTAATTTTGAGAATGAAATGAACATTTGAATATTTCTTTGTAACGTCCGAGATTTGAATGAAACCTTGCAGATCTCTGTGGAAAACACTTTGAAAGTCACGAATTAACGGAAAATAACTTCGCTGCACGTATAAAAAAAACTAATATTGTTCGGATATGTAACATTTCAAACAAAATGATATTTTGTTGCCCTTTGTTTCCAAAAATGCGGTAAAGTTCTCACGGGAATTCCGAATCTCGGAATGAATTTTCAAAACCGACGCGTAGTCTTGAAAACTCCATTCAATTTTTAAAAATACTGGTCACGCGTGACGGAGCATGGCTGTAACATATAGAGCACCATTAAAATCATGTTTCGGGTCAATCGGGAAAAAATTAGGGTCGGCTTTTCGAGTTCGAACATTACGCATTCGAGTTTGTTTACAAGTAAAATCCGAGTGATTTTCTGACTACGTGGAAAATTAAGCCGGATATCACGTAACGTCAGGATGTAACGCAAAAGTCCCCGCCGTTTTCGAAATGTTCGTTAAATTTGGCGCGTTTTGATACCAAATTCGTTGGGATTCGCAAAAATTTAGTGTCGGCCTTATGGCAGGGAAGATTATGAAGTTTGTTTATCCTGCGCTTTTATCATGCTCGTCGCTGAAGCTACTCCTCGCGATGAGAACACGAATAATGAAGGCTTTCAAGGAGGTCCTCGTGGCGATACACCAATGTTCATAAAGGAAATTAACAAGTAAGCCACAAAGATCGAGTTAATATCTGAGTATTTTTGCCTAATTTTGGGATATTACTGCAAGGTCTCTATATTGATTTTTTTCTTAGCTATCTGACCTACACTATATCAATTAAGAAAGAGTTAAAGACGAAGACGAGATTTGCAGAGGTCGAAGACAGACCTGCCCTAATAAAAATTGTAGAGGATATTTTGGAAAGGTCCAACATCACAGGAGTACTTTTGAATAACTGGATACTACATCGCTTCAACAAGCAAATTCAGAAATTGTTTCAGTACTATAAAAGTTCAACACACGACCTCCACTCGCTGAATTCAAAAAGCATATCCTTTGTAGTGAATCTTAACTTTATCTTGGGGTTTGTCGATATCAATTATTTCAATTTCGTACAGAGTTTTGTCTTGTTTAATCATTTTTCTTTTGGCTTCAACTTGAGATCGCTGAAAGTTAAATTCCTCCACGAATCTCTTCGAAGGCTTCACTTCTCTCTTCACCTGGGAGTCCGCCATGTTGCGTGATGTTGTTATCAAATTTGCTGAATCACTGAAACTACGCATGCGTAGAACAATTAAAATTGGAAGAGAGACACTGGTATCCAGTTTGAGCTGATGTTCATCGCAAAGGGGAAAGACTTTGATATGCTTTTGATTTTACATTAAGAACTCTTCGATTTAAAATGGCAATATCATGTTAAGTATGTTTTCCCTTTCTCATGCGATTAAGTAGCTCTGCAAATTTTTTGGCATCTTTTTGTCTCATTATTTCTAAAGTCAAACATGGTTGAAACTGGAAAACTTGAATGTCGTGTGTAAAATGTATTGCCTCTAATATGAAAAGCAGCTTTCCCAGTTGGAGCTGTTTTCAAAACTTTAATATCATCTGGATTTTCTCCTGTAATACTATTGAAATATTTGACTGATGAGTGCTTCATATGGCAATGATTCAATATTTCAAAACCGACAGAACAAAAACCAAATCCATACTCTTGCATAATCAAGCCGAAAGTTTTTTTAGTTAGCTTAATCGGCAAAATCTTACCTTTCTAACATACTATTACATAATCATGACACCTCAACATTTAATACCCATTTAAAATTGAAATAATTCTTTCATAAATTAAACTCTAATAGCAATGATTCAGTATTCCAATGACTACTAAAAAAGGGACATTAACGTTAATTGTGCGCAAAAGTAAATCCATTGTATAATGCAATCAAATAAGGACCCTCCACATATGCCGAATCTAATATAAATGAGCAACAACAACATGTTTTGCCAGGAGCCATAGTCACCAAAAGAAACCGTGAGCGTTGGCCCCACGCATGCAAAGCCATATTAAAGACATCTTGAGCTATTTTTCGCAGAAATTGCGCCACCATTGACGCAATGAGAGCGCCGGCACCTACTACCTTACAATATTTGGCGAGAATACTTCGTACTTAGATGCAACCGTTCCAGTTTCCTTACAATTTGGTTGGACCACATTTAGTACAACAAGACACAAATATGCGACGAGAGAGGCATGAAAATAGAACGCTTTTTTTTCCAATTTGACAGCCTTGTCTGATAAATGACCACAACTGGCTTCTCATTGGCTAAAATTAATTGCCAAATCGCTTAAGCTACCTGCTTTCGTGCCTTAAATTTAACGAGAGTTCAATTCAATTGAGCTGACTCGCTTTAATAACTTTAAGCGAGTTGAAAAGCAACTCTTTTCACTAAATTTCCGGTTGTCACTCGCTAATCGACCACATCTAGTACAACAAGACGCAAATATGCGACGAGAAAGACATGAAAATAGAACGCGTGCTTTATCTCCGATTTGACAGCCTTGTCGGATAAATGACCACAACTGGCTTCTCATTGGCTAAAATTAATTGCCGACTCGCTTTCCTGCCTTAACTTTAAGCAACTTTTCACGAGATGTCCGGTTGTCACTCGCTAAGCGACTTCACTTTAATATATTTTAAAACATCGATCATTCATACATTCCATAGGGCCCGGTCTGTTAAATGTTGTTTGATGTTTAATATTTTTCTTGTAATTTATTCAGATGTGGATCGGCTGAAATATCTCTGTTTTCCGTTTTTCGATTAGTGGTACGTCTGTTAGCGTTAAGTGGCAGTCCCGCTAAAAGCGGTCCGCTCGATTTCGCGACCAAAAATAGTTTTCCTTTATTTTTTGCTGGTCAAAAGGCTTTGGTACACATGTTTGAAATACACAATTCTTTTTTTTTAAAAAAAATTCTTTATTTTCGCCCTGCTACAAGCAAGAAACGAATTCAGGTCGTCTCGGCCCTTTCGACGGTACTATAAGAAGCAAGGGCTGACAACTGCGTAGAAAAAGTAACGCAACAATGGCATGATTGAGACCAAACCGAAAGTTTAAATGCAACTGCGGATAGGTATTTTGCCGTTATTGCGGATCGTCAGCACAGTGTAGCAACAAGTTCGAGTAACTAACCTGACTGAGTTAGCACTTTCAAAAATGTCCACTTGGTTTTAAACTCCGGATATGACCCTGTCCACGTGTACAGCTTATGCGATACACAATGAACAAAACAGTTGAGAAAATCATGCCACTGTTGCAAAACTATCTGCCAGAGAGAACATGGCCAAACCATGAGAAAAAACTGACGCAACATAACGGATGTTTCTACGTAGCGCGCCTCTCAAAAACCATCAATTTTAGTCTCCCGATCACCGTCGAAACCCGGGGGGGGGGGGACTCCCATATGAAAGGGGCGGGGATGCTCGTCGTCTCGCTTAGGGGTGTAAATTTCATATCCAAAACATCATCACCAATATTTGGGTATAGGGGTGCCGCTGAGGGTCTGAGACCCTGACCCTGTTTAGGACAAAAAAGAAACGAAAATACCTACCCTGTGTAGAACAACACCCTCTATTTTAGGACCCTGTCTAGGACACGACTTGTGCGTGGTTATTAATCTGAGCTTTAAAAAAATAGTAGACGGATCTGAAACGAAAACGACTTTACCTTCGCATGAATATGCTAATCACGACAAGGGAAGTCACCACAAGCACTACGTTAACAGGAACGATACCCTGTTTAGGACAGACTCGCGTTAAATTATATACCCTGTTCAGGACAAAAATGCCAAAAACCATACCCTGTCCAGCGGCACGTCCCCGTATAGGTCATATAAGGGAGTACCCCCCTCCCTTAGCGAAATTATAAGAATTTGTATTGGGAAAATTCACTTCGAATTTGTGCGTAAAATTAGGAACGATATTTGAATAAGGCCCGGTTCAAACGTCGAACTTTACATGTGCCGAACCTAAAAATTAGGTTCGGCACATGTAAAGTTCGACGTATGAATCAATTAGGAACGGCTCTTTTGTATTTGGGTCGACTTTGCCGTTCTATTCCACTGAGCTTGTCGAATAGAACGGCAAAAGATCGACTTCGATTCATACGTCGAACTTCACATGTGCCGAACCTAATGCATAAATTATGTTAACGTCTTCAGTCAATATAACCGCGCTTCTGATTGGCTATTTAGTAGGTTTTCGCGCCTTTGCAGAAGCGTGACGACGGTTACCAGCATTCACGTTGTAGATTTTTAGACTGAAACTGGACGGTTTAAATCGGTCTTCTAAAAAGTTGCTTTTCTTTATATCCATAAAGAAATCGTAATGTATTTTAAAATTTATGCCGTTACTTTATTTTGTCCAAATATCACGATCACGATCTCCTCAGCTGTCTCCTTGCCATAACAGACCACAAAACACACTAAAATCAAAGCAAGAATTTCCAGGCTTGGTGAATTTTACTTTTTTCGGTTTATTTCCGTATTTTAAGCAGTAAGGATGATATTTCTTTTCGCCACGAATTAGGTTCGGCACATGTAAAGTTCGACCGTCTGAATCAACAGTCTAATTTAATAGTTTGGGTCGACCTAAATAGGTATTAGGTTCGGCACATGTTAAGTTCGACGTTTGAACCGGGCCTAAAACTGGTTCACCTGAACTTCTTTGTGTGTTTACTTGTGTCTCAGTGAGTGGTTTTGGGGTCGATTCGCGATTCCAGCGATTTTTAGTTCAGCTGTTTCTTCCTCCCTCTGAAAGAGAGGGTCAGCCTGGAGAGCACTCCACTCATCGAGCCGATCGGATCCACCGAAGGAAATCGGCCGTAAATTCGCTCCAACGCCTCCAGTCGCCTCGAAATTCCACGTAGACCATAGTCGATAGTTCTGAAAGAGAATTAAAGGTCGCTAATCTCTGCAAAGTTTCCTGTTTTGAGCCATCAGAAACGGCTTTATTCATACCATGTCATACTTCGCGTTCATCCGTTCAGTAGCCGTGTGTTTTGCCGTTCGAACGGCATATATATTAGCCAAGTTAATCCAATGGCAAAATAGATCAAGTCGCTCATCTGTTCACTATCTAAAGTACATGCAATTAACGAGATAGCCCCAAACAAGTCTTCTTCTGCATAAGCTTTACTCGCAGCACTTCACTTTCCATTGGAAACTACTAGTTTATCTTGTACAGGATTTTACTGATCCAGATCCCCCCCCGCCCCCCCCCCCCCCCTTCCCGGATCCAGATCTTGGCCACAGATCCGGCACCTTGCTTTCATCAGTTTGTAGTCGTGGTTTTTGCCGTTTGTTGTTTACATTTTTCATTTCTTTTTCACTTTTACCGTTTACCCAGACACCAAGTGTGGATTATTACAGAATCACTGTCAAAAACATAACAGTTGATAAAAAATTAGGGCCGATAAAATCGATATGCAGAACTTTCACACTTATCGATTTTTATCGACTTCCGATACAATTACAGTTGAACCTCTCTAATACGGACACCGAAGGGACAGAACAAAGTATCCGTATTAGAGAGGTGTCCTTTAGAGGTGTCCGTATTATAGCAGACTGCGAGCAGTCTCTCTTTTTCCGCTAAAGTCAGTAGGGACAAACGCCAAAAAATAGCGTGATGAGCGAGCGGCGAGCGGCGAGCGGCGAGCGGCGAGCCGCGAGCCGCGAGTAGCGCGGGCACCGGCAGGCGCCTGCCGGTGTCCGCGCTACTTGCGGCTCGCGGCTTCGCCGCTCGCTCATCACGCTATTTTTTGGCGTTCGTCTCTACTGACTTTAGCGGGAAAAGAGAGACTGCTCGCAGTCTATATTAAAGAGGTCACCACGATGACGTCACTTTTAAGACTCCACCGACAATTTTGGTTCAGTAACTAATCAAAGGCTCCTTAGAGCCAACCCGTGAATTTGAAATGCCAACATTTAACGCAATATTTCGGCAAGCTTATGTTTTCACTCTGTCACGGTTCAATATCTTTTTAAAAATTAAACGTAAGGATTTTTGACTTCTGCAAAAAATAAAAATACCGTACGTCACTTTCATAATGTTCAGTCCGAAGGAAAAAAAAAAAAAAAAAAAAAGAAAAAAAGAACGGCCCGAGCGAGCCCGAGCGAGATTCGAACCTGAGCCTTTCGGCTGTAAGTCCGCGCTTTACACCACTCGACCACCGTGACCACTGATTTAATAAGGGATAAATTTTATTACTTGAAGGCAGATAACCATCAAAACGCGTGTCTCAGTTGAAAATTCCTTTTAGATCGATTTTAACGTTGCATTAAAGACTCCAAATGCGAAACATCTTTAAGCTTATTGTTGTTTGTATTCGTTTACATCAATTTAGTTATTGTTACGCTGGATTCACGCTGTTCTTGTTACAAAACGCATTCGTAACAAAGCATTACGTCACTAAGTTTACAGCTGATTGAAGGAGTGAGCGAGTGAGTGACTCATTTGCTTATCTGTCGCCGTTACCGATAACCCGTTCATTACGCATGCGCGTATATTCACGGGTTAAAAACAGGCCACACTCATCTAATATACAGCAGTGAGACACTCAAGTCTATCAGTAGCGTACTACATTGTAGAATTCTCAACTACGCTGAATGCATACGAATCTGACGAATCACTGTTTTAAAACGAAACGAACTACAACGCAATGCTGCATGTGAAAAAGTAAATATAAAGTACAATTCTGAAAACGTCTTGCGATATATGTTTGTAACCACAAACAGGAAATTGTATTACTTACTAAAACTATCACCTGATCACCGGAGTGTCCGTGATAAAGCGGTTAAGTTTATATGAATTTGCTCTCTGGGGCCGAGATTTAGTGTCCGTTGTCCGTATTAGAGAGGGTCTGTATTATAGAGGTCTTTTTTAAAGAAAATATGTGAGAATTTTGTCGGGACATAGGAAACTGTCCGTATTAGAGAGGTGTTCGTAAGGTGAGGTTCGACTGTAGTTAATTTCTGTCGATTTTTATCGATTATATTTTTTCACATTTGTTTTTTAATTTTTTTTAACTCGAAGTCCAACTCGAAGTCCAACTCGAAATCCAACTCGAAGCCCAACAAATCCAACTCGAAGTCCAACTCGAACTCGAACTCGAACTCGACGTCCAACTCGACGTTTCGGGATTCCCGTTTTAGGCGTATTTGTCTCATTCAATACAGGCCGTAAAAATCACTTCAGGCCGGATTCTCGCTATGTCATTCCGGCTATAATTTTTCGTACGGGCTTCACCCTTTTTAATCTATTAATACCAGCTACGAAAAGCGCGTGAAGCATTTCTCATAGACAAAGCAAAGACGTTAGAACCACTTGGAATCAACAGACGCGACGAACTTCATTAACTTTCTTATCACTAGTCAGTTTAGTTTATCACCCGTCAAACCCTTCACCAATCATATTCATTGTTTTTGTTATTCTTTAGATTTTTCAAAACCACTTGTATAACGGTTTTACAGTTGTAATCATTTATAGTGCTAGCCCCTGAAGAAGCTTTGTTTTGCAAAGCGAAATATTGGGCACTATTATATTCCACTTTTATTTTATTTTATTTGCTTCTGCTTCTGCTTCTGTTTTTCTGCCGTAAGGATCAGTTTGCCGTTTTTTTGCCTTCACTTACTATAGAAATAGGTCAGTGTCTTTTAAAACCTCTTTAAACGCTCACAAGACAATTCACCCTTCACGCTTTCCTCCCACACCGCTATAAACGAATACCCTTTACACAAACAACCTTTTAATCAATTTATTAGCCTACGCACATCCGAATTTACTTCTCCTACACCACATATTACCTTATCTACTCTCAAATCTCCATAACTTGCGATATAGATCGTGTTGATCGTGCTCATAAAGCGCCTGTCATATGATGCCCGATTTAGGGTGTCAGCTCCATTGTACATTGTACACCTCCATTGTATTAGGTAAAATTATGTATTCTAATATATTCTATGGTATTGTATTCTATTGTATTGTCGTTCTTTTGTGTTCTAATATTCTATTGTTTTAACAAAAGAATAAGTGTTACCCCTAAATCGCGCATGGTATAGCGCCTGTTATGCAGGCTAGGGTCTATTAAGTCACGATTTACTAAATTACTCTTTTAAACACGGATCAATCTCTGACACACAACGTCAAGGAATTATCCGCCTGCTTTACAAGAAGAACGACATTAGACTTGAAAAACTGGCAACCAATTTCTCTGTTAGACACAGAATATAAAATTTGTACTAAAGTAATCAAACATGCGGGATTCCTGACCGCAGTATTTTTAAAAACCTTTTTCTGGTCCGGTGTGACGGAAGGTGTTGCCGGTGTCGGACTAAGGAAAGCCTTTAGGGGAATCGGCGCTTGATAACGGACATACTAAACCACGAAACACCGAAACGAAACACCGAAACGAAACAGCGAAACGAAACAGCGAAACAGCTATTTTTTCCTTCCGGTTTTTCTGAAACAGTGTTTTTTCAAGTGATTGAAATTATTTGATGTATATAAATTATTCGTATTTAATTTTCGCAACCGAGTGCTTCAGACTTTTGGAAGCGAGTTTTCACATTTCACCAGCGAGTTTATTATTCCCGCTTAGGGCGTTTTTCTGAATTCTCGCTAAAATTCATGCTATCGGTCCTATCGAATTTTTAAATTTTTTACTGTTTTCTTTTTAATTCTCAACAAGAAGCTTTTTTAATTGTCGCTTGGGAGTTTTTCAAATTCGTGAAATCTCTCCTCGGGTCCCCCTCGCTCGTGCTGGAAATTACACGAGCCGACCGCGAGCCCGAGTCAACCTCGAGTCACGAGTCAACCTCGAGTCAAGCCCAAATGTTGGATTTGTTTCCATTTTTGAGTTTCATGGCCACAGAAAAGCAACTAACAGTCTGTAGGAATTTGACATGAATATTCTACTTTCCTAATGAGTCTAATGGCCCTGATGTAATAATTGTCCGCTTCGTGACCAATGATACACGATCGTTGATAGTGTACGCTGCGCTTGCCGCCGGGGGTTGCCGATGAAAAGGTCCTCGGTTAAAAGAGTCGGTGTAAACTTAATGAAAAACTGTTCTGTTGGATTCGATGCTTTTTTCAAGCAAATTTCAGGCAACAGAAAGCACATACATTCATCGCGTCTCGCGGTATCATCGAACTTGAATGCGCGGCATGTGTAAATACCTTATTATAGGAAATTAACGCTCCATGAAATTAACGCGAATCGTTAAAATTCGCGTTAATTTAAGTCGCGTTAATTTTGTTGAGCGTTAATTTTGTTGAGCGTTAATTTCCGCGACATTAATTAAGAGCAGCGTTAATTTCCGCGCTCTTAATTTCCAATATTTTAACCCCAATTTTGGAACCTGTCCAGACATTCTTGACACCCAAAAAACAACAACTACAAGCTTTCTTTCTTTCCGTTTATCCTTTATTTTAATCTTTCACAAAAGCTGAAGTGAAGGTTTACAATATTTCAAGTTCATCTTCATCGTTGTCGCTGTCAGAAGTGATGTTTTCAATATCTTCTCCTTTGATTTCGGCCAAGATAGATTTGAATCGTCAACATAGTTTTTCTCGACAGTTTTCTCCAGATTTGAATTTTTTTGCATCCAGTGTTGAAATAAATTTGTTCCAGTTGTCACTACTCACTGTGTCTTAATCGCGCTAATTTCCTTTATTGTGAAATTCTACCTCCTCTTTCGCGTTAATTTTCTTTATTCGAAAGTCGTTTTCCATTAAATTCGCGTTAATTTAAGTCGCGTTAATTTCTAATACCTTAATTTCATGGAGTGTTAATTTCCTATAATAAGGTAAACCTTGAAAGTCTCGAAATTTGATTCGCTCTTACACATACCGACTGGACATTTGAATTCCCGGGTTAGAATTCTAGATAAAGCGATGTAAAGTACATTTTTATCGCAGCCGGCGAAACTAAGTTTTACTTCTACTGTTGGGCCTTTTTCGTTTTACCTAAATTCAAGGGTCATTTGTTAAAGCGAAAAGAAAAGCTTTACAAATAAGGAGAATATTCAGAAACAACCAGCAACCAGGCCAATTTGTGCCATGAGCTATTAGTTTGAATGACATGTAGTATCTGTGGAGTATTTAAAAAAAACTCAAGCCTGAAAACCTAAATAGCCAGTTGATGTGCACGTTTGAGAAACAAAAAATGCATACATGTACGCCACTCACCCGGTACATGAATGTTGTTTCACAATATTCTTGCATGCAAACAATCAACAGTTTTGAATCTTCCTGGTTCACGCGTTTCACTCAGTCTCTCAAATTCCCTTAGAAAGTAAATCCGCGATAGTAGCAGTAGTAAACTATTACAAAGCGTTCCCTAGCGGCTGAGTTTCCCCTGATATTGTCAAAAGAAAGTATCCATCTTGAGCGGTTCAGCGCATTGAACTCTCACAGAACTGGCGGGTAGACGATTTCCGTAAAGAAATTCTGCCTTTTGAGAATGTTTCGGCACCCGTGTTGTACAAAATTACCAGGAGGCATCTTCTCGAACGTTCACAAAAACATCTTCGGCATAAAGCAGGCCCTAGAACCGCCAAGATTAAAATAAAGGTCTTGTTTATGCGAGATCAACCTTTCCACACAACGAAGCGGCCATTGTTGTGTTGCGAATGTGACGTGTTGCGAATGTGACGTCATCTTCCTCTCGACTCAACTAGATCCAGCTCTCTATGCCATTTTTAAATCGAGTAATGGCGGCAAGCCGAAGCTGAACTTTACGTTTAAAATAACTGCTCTTCCCGTTGGAATTTGAACTTAAAATTTGGCGTGGTAAGTATTCAGCACTTGTACTTTCCAAAACTGAAGAGAAAGGGAGGTGCACAATTTTGATCATAGTACCACTTTAAGTGATATTTAAACATCGCTGCCTGGCCAAGCAAAGCAAATGTAAAGAGAAAATGTGAAATTACCTCCGCCGTTTCTCTAACGCAGATGCGGGAAACGTCAAACATTTCCCAAAGCAACAGAAAAGCCGATCGAAGCGAAGGTAAACTCGATCTGGTTTCCCCATTTTCCGTGGTCAGTATTGGCCTCATAAATTCGCAATGTAACACCGTTGCTCTCGATAACAATGAGACAGGATGTGGGTTATTGATCTCTCAAGATCTTCACTTTCTACATTGATTGAATGAAATCGTTCAACGTAGGAAATGGAGAACTTGAAGAGCCATTATTCGTTCCTTTCAGCGCTAACCGTGCAACTCACTGATTACTCTGCAAAAGAAAACATACAATTCAGTCGTAGTAGTATTGAATAAGGCTATAGGCTATGTCGCGAGATATGTCACGCAGGCAAAAACATCGGGCTGATATCAAACAAATTCACGCTATCGCCGTGGAATCAGGCAAAATCCTTCAATTCTGCCGTGCTGTGTACTCCGAAAGGTCTCAGATTTTTTCCCACATATAAATAGTATATTTGTCTTGATTTCATTTCGGTTATTTCCCCGATTCCGTAATCATACGCCTCAGTACATGTCAGTATCTCAATGTCTAGAAGTTGCAATCAGTTGAGCATGGACTAAGGTTCTTCACCGGTACTGATTGCTGTGGAATCAACCCAAAAGTTGTCTTATTAGCTCTTATTCTTCTCTCTTCTACGGAAGTAGTGTGCTTTCAATGCTCAAAAGGAACTTATAATAACAACCGCAAGCGATCTCAAGGTCAAGCTAGGTCACGTACGCGCATACTTCTAGCTGCCGTGATATGTTTTGAATGAAGTCAATAAATTTTCATTGCTCTCTCTCTCAAGCGAATAAAAAAAAACACATAAAATATTAGGTTTGTCTGTGGTAATAACAAATTACAAAGCGAAATTTTCTAAGCCGATTATGTTTTAATACTGAAGGGTGCTATTTTTGTTGAGACTGAACAAATTGTTTTCATAATTAACGCTCAACTATCAGATAGTATTTAGAGTGATTTTACTTCATCTGTGAAACACTATCTAACAATTAGTGTGTGATAGTCCAAATTAAACAAAAGGAAACAATGGAATTATGGTCTAATAGTGCGTACTATTCTACTAACTATTTCACAGATGAGGTAAAATCACTCTAAACCCTTGGGAACTAGAGCTATTTTGAAAGATACAAAGATCGAAATTGTCCCCCAAAAATAAATTTTAATTCTTGCAATGAGACATAAAGGACGATTCAGTTGAATTTTTAGATGGGCCGGCTACATGAAAATTAACCTGCGTTCGCCTGGCGCCGCCGGTCAGTGAATTATTCCTACAAGACATACAGCGAATCGCTCCGTAGAACATCGCGAAGAAGCGACGTCGGTATTTAGTTGAAAGCTTCCTAAATCAGGTAGAGAACCACAGCAAAATCAAGTTAGAGCAGTCACAACATACCAGAACGGTGCTAGAAGCGAGGAAAATAAAACTCCCAATACAATTAAAAAAGCTTCTTGGCGAGAATTAAAAAGAAAACAGTAAGAAATTTAAAAACTCGATAGGACCAATAGTAAACTATCCAACACTGCATCCATTGTCGAACCGCAATAAGATATGGGGATAAATTTGGCTCTCGTCCCTTTGTGTCATCCAGTGTCCTTCTGTTACCATACCAACGATGGACTCCTCCCCAATACTAATAACTAACAAAGGAGGCCATCGTTACAACCTAGTCGTAACTCCCCAAAACTAAACCCAAACCTAACCCGATAGCCCTGGTGGGAGAGATTGTCCATCTTGACTCACATATGTTCCTTCTCATGAGGTCTCTTCCCTAGGCTGTCCGAACGTATATATACAAACCGTTTCAACTAATTAATGTTTTCCATGTAATGGTAGGCTCTGTACCCGCGTTCTAGGCCAACCTTAACGAAGCCCTAGTTGAGATCAAAACCTTCGCGATAGGTGCCCGTAACCTGACTTGTTAGCGAGAACAGTCTGGTAAAAGTCCTTGAAGACATACCGAGGCAAAACCGTCACCGTTTCCAACGAAAAAAGGCTTCTTCAGAATCCACAAGTACCGTGCATCGTGACACACTCTCGGCTTGGTGGTCTCAGCCGTTACGGGTAGTACTAAATGAGGTGGTTTCGCATGACCAACCTTACCCACGAGCGAGATCACACCGGTTTGCAGGCGACTTAAAAGCGTTTTCCGGACAAATTTTCCAAATTATTTACACGATACGTTACTCCTCAGTGAGTATTCAGGGGGGGTTGGCCGGTCGGAATCGCAACGTTCCCCCTTGAACGTCCCCCTAAAGTGTCTAAAGTATGGGAACATTAACACATTATGCCGCTATCGAAGATAGTACATTCTCCTGGTTCGATAAGGGTGCCAACTTCGCTATTTCTGTCCAATTAACTGCATTTCTATGGAGTTCCTCTGCGACAACAATGGTCCGGATCCCGGGACATTAATTCATCAAGCTGTCCAATGGCCTCTCCCTTTTTAAGCGATGACGAAGTCATCGGGTTATTGCCGTCGTGCCGTGGTGTCCGGATTACACCCGAGAAACATTGGGAACTAGCCATGGAAGATAAAGTCACGTGACCACCTCGTCTTTGCTCCGCCATTTTGTTTTGAAGTGTGGAGAAAAGGTTTGTTTGTCTGTTTCAAATTTTACACCGCCGTGCTTTATTTATCGTGAATATATTTGCGCTCACTTGCAAACAAACAGACACGAAGTGAAATACATACATCAGCAGTACATACTCGCACTCGCGATAGACAAAAGGTCTACACTAAATTATCGAGTCTGTCTGGGCGCTGAACTTTCGGAGCGGATGGGACGTTCCATTTAATATATATAGATAGGCTTAGCCTAACAGCGGAGCTCTCTGAACAGAAACGATGTTGATAAGCTTAACTTAGGTGAAAGGTCGGAAGCACAAGAAAAATTAGAATTACGCTTGACGACCAGGCTATTTTTCAATTTTAGCAATTCTCAAAAACAGTAAGCTTATTACACGACCGTCTGCACATTACATTTAGACTGTGCAAATTCCACAAAAGCACACTGTTTGAGAAATGTGAAACCTCTCTTGAGTAGCAAACCGCAAAAAAAAGCAGGGAAAAATGATTTTGCAAACCGTTTTCTCCGCTAAACACAACAAAATTTTTTTTTTCTTTTAAAATGTTTTATTTATCAATAACAAATCCCTAAAGTTTACAATATTATCCTGAGAGGCTAGTCATTTCCGGTTACAAGGCATCCTGAGTTAAAGCTAGCCATTTCCGGTTACAATAATACAAGGTCAGTTCCGGTTTACAGTCACTTGAAAGTCTAGTCCATAAGGGATTATTTATAAAATTCATTTCCGGTCGTTTGGTCCACTTGAAAGTCCTTTCTGGTTTGCACATGATTACTTTAGTCATTTCTGGTAATGAATGATGAGTTGCCAGTACCTAAATTATTAGTCACAAGCTTTGACTGTTGTATTCCACAAATATTCGGATGACACCACAAAGCAGAAAATTTCTGTTCGCGTTGGGGGGGGGGGGGGGGGGGTGCTCCCATATATGAGCTATATAGGTATGTGCCGCTGTGAAGGGTATGGTTTTCAGACAGTTTAGTCTGGGATAGGGTATAGTAATCAGAGATTTTTGGTCTAGAATAGGGTATCATTTTCTGCAAAACTGATCAGTTGCATGAAGAATTTAGACAAGAGACACTAGACGAGGTTTACTGGCAAATGCATGGCATTTAATAATCGGTAAGGTGTGTTGTACGACATTTTTACTGACCCCTGGTACCTTAGACTGTGATAGTGAACGAGTTTCTGCAAAAGAGCGAGTCTAGAAAAGGTCTAGGATAGGGTAGGATTTTTCGGTGTTTAGTCTAGAATAGGGTTGCAAAATGCAGCTAAAATGGTATAGTATAGGTTAAGGGTCTCAGAGTCCCAGCGGCACACCCCCGCCCAAAAATGTGCAAAGTACCCCTCCCCCCGGTCAATTTGCAACTGTGTTGTGATGTCATTCCTTATGTCCCTTACAGTGGCCCGAGAGTTCTCGGTGCCATTGTGAAAAGTTGCTTTGTTTCGAAAAACCCATATACCATAAAGTAAGGTCTTAATGAAAAAGCGTGCTCGCATGTCATTCTCGTCGTCAGCAGAAGTCCATTAGGTAAAAGAAAATAGTCTTAACATTGACTAAAAACCTAGTATTGAGTAGTGCCGATAGGGTGGGAGTGAAAACACCCCACACCCTTCCACAGGTTCAAATTTTAATCTAGCTTGGAAAGGCGTGGTAACCAGTTATCTGGTTCCACATTTGCAGTACCATTGCTAAACCAGACACCCAAGATTCGCATTCTTGACACCCACGTCAGGCCATAAGGAGTGTCCGGACGTGAGCACCAAGCTCCTAAGTTTATGGCTTCTGTACTCTTTGCCACATTTAATTTAGTCCCTGTACCTGTCTGGTATTTGTTTAGTAAACTAAACAATTTGTCTAGAGAAAAAATATCGTTTATAAAACATGTGGAGTCATCCGCATTCATTGGTGAATTTTAAAACGCTTTCCTCAGGCTTCTGGAAAGAGAAAACCTTCAATAGTATCATCCTTTCTTATACTGGTAGCCAAAACGTCTGCGCATAAAACGTACAAAAGTGGAGACCGGGGATCTCCCTGCCTCACCCCCCACTCGAGTGGAATTTCTTTAGTCAAAAAACCATTAAATGTAGAAATCGACGCTGGAAATTAGGGCAAAATGCAAAACGGTTTAAAACATTGGTAAAAAGTTTACCAATGTTTTTCCACCCTGTCAAAGGCTTTCTCTTGATCAATATTCAGCAAGATACTTGGTAATATTTATATAATCTAGAGTGTCACACAAGAGAAATAAATTCTCAAAAATCGTCCTACCTGGGACCGAACAAGTTTGATCTTCTTGACATAATCGAGGGTAACACTTTTGAAAGTCTGTTAGAGCTTTTGAACAAATTTTGTAATCAACACATTGAGTAGCGAAATGGCCGGGCCACCAATTTTTGAGGTTTTTCTTATCATCTTTCTTGTAAAGTAATCTAGTCACGCTTCCTTCCATTGAATCACTGACAGAATTATTTTCCAAACTATATTTATAATTTCGAACAGAATAGGGCCTAAAAGATCCCAGAATTTAGCGTAAAATTCTTGAGGTAATCCGTCTGAACTGGGGGTTTTCCCTGAAAAAAGTCCACGCATTGCGTGGGTATTATTTCAGCCAACGATAAAAATCATTCGCAGGATAAAATTTCGCTCTCACTTAATCTGTTTGCAAGTTTGTTCAAAAATTCGGTTTGCAATGTTAAATTAACAGGTTATTGCAAGTACAAATTACGGTAAAAATCGAAATGAGCTAGAGAAAAGGAACAAGCTTAACTAAGGTGAAACTTAACTAAGATGAAAGGATTAAGATTGACGACCGGGCTATTTTTCAATTTTAGCAATTCTCAAAAAACAGTATTACCCGACAGTCTACACAGTACAAAGTTCACAAAAACAACTTTTCTCTGTCTAGAATAACTAGTACAACTACTTTCCGAATAAAATACAGTTTTTGTTTGTCAAAAATTGCCCGAGAAACTGATTTGGAAATCAAAATTGCAAAAATACACAAACATATTTGCATAAGGCGACGCGAGTGAAGCCTGACAGAAAATCTAAGTCTTGTTTTGTTTACATAAAATCGCTTTTCAATCCATGTAATGAATGAACAAACACATAAAAATGGACAACACAATCTTCTTTCGAAAAATGTTATTCAAATCTCCATTAGTTTATGTTTAAAAACACGTATACCATTAATAGCGCATCAAGGCAGAGCTGTCCTCGATGAAATTCAAGATAACAAACACGACTTAATTTGAGCACGTTTCATAAACATGTCTCCAAAATTTAAGAGAACACAAAGGAAAAGTCAATCAAAAATTGATATCAACATAAATTCCCATCGTAAAATGTGATTTATTTTACCTTTAAGTCACTGGACCGCTTGGAAATTCGTTAAAACTCCGCTTCTTCGGTTCTGAAATCCGTAATAAAAACAAGACATCTTCCCGCATTGCTCCTGCATTGATAAAAACGTATGAGAGTTCCTCGAAGCAAGATTTTATCCCTGAAAGTTCCTCTTTTTCCACTGAAGCGGCTTCTGAGCATCCCTTAATTAATTAATTATCCCTGTCTTGAGTAGCAAACCACGAAAAAATGCGGAGAAATAACGACTTTACTGCTCCGCTAAACACTGCGAAAGATCCAACTTTTAAAGTGTTTACCGAGCTGACGGCTGTGTAGCCAACATATAACCTAAAAAATTGCACAATATAGAACAGTAAACTAATGATATTAAGCTTTTAAACTAAGGCGAAAAGGTCGGAAGCACAATAATTAAACTCAAAAGAGTTTAGTTGTAAACAAATGCTTCGACGAGCTACTAGCTTCAATTTAAAACGAAATCACGTTTAAAAATAAGCACTTAGCTCTATATTCCTCCAAAAACGCTTGATTTGCAGAGCTACGCAGCCTCAAATGCGGTCTTGACCACTGTTTGAAAAATGTGAAACCTGTCTTGAGTAGCAAACCGCGAAAAAATGCAGGGAAATACTTTAAAACGGTTTTCTCCGCTAAACACAGCTCCAACTGACGTGTTTACCGAGCTCACGTCACATTGGCCATGTAGCCTCGCGAAAAACACAGCCTCGCTTTGGTTTCAAAATTGCCCAACACGGGCGCGTGCGGCACACACACGCGCCCGCGAAACATTCCGCTAGCCATGACCATGAAAAATGCGGGCATCGGTTCTATGAGTATGGAGCTGCGCAGCCGGGCCTTCGGCCCGGCGATAGCTCCGCTATAATCCGATCCCCCCTTATGGATGAGGGTTTTGGGAAACTTTTCAGATGACTGGTAGGAATCTGCACTATTTTTTCCAAGACCGGTAGGAATCTGTACTTTTTTATTAACAGACCTGTAGGAATCTGCTTGTAGACGAATACAACTGGTAGGAATCAGTTATTTGTCCATACTCAACTGGTAGGAATCATTATTTGTCCATACCCGACTGGTAGGAATCAGTTATTTATCCATACTCGACTGGTAGGAATCAGTTATTTGTCCATTGTCGACTGGCAGGAATCAGTTTTTTGTCCATACTGGACTGGTAGGAATCAGTTATTTGTCCATACTGGACTGGTAGGAATCAGTTATTTGTCCATACTCGACTGGTAGGAATCCGCTCATCCATAAGGGGGGGTCGGTTTAAAAATGGAACGTCCCGATCTTTGCCTGTCTCAGAAAGAACTTGTCAGAACTGAAGGCCAGAAATAGCATCGATTTACTGAACTTTACTTACAACTGAGTATCCTACGAGAGCTGTAGTGTGCGGTGGTTCACGATAAGTTGTGTACAGAATATCGGAGCAACTTCATTGTATCGAAGGAAGAGAAGTAAATTAAACAGTTTATCTCGGATTCAAGCTATTAATAAAGGTGAGGCATCATACCAGCATATTGTGTATACAGTTATGGTATCTTTGATGCAATATAGGGCAAGATTTCAGTAAAACCCCATACATTAATTATGCATACGCGCTATTATAAAAGAGAACAATACAGAAAACAATAGACTGCCTTTGGGAATACATGTAGCATATATTATACCGGTTTATTTTTTTTTAGGTCTAAATGAGCATTTTCATCAGGGCAATGTCTCGCTGTTTGTAATTAATTGTAGTAAACAGTGTGTAGCTACATGTATGTGCTTGACGGCCGTTGTTTACAATTTTAGAACGAATGCATCGACTTGGATTAGAAACAATTTAGATGAAATATTGTTGCTTGGTAATTCACTTTATTCCCATTTATGTAAGTTTGCAGGAAAGGACTATTTGTTGCTGTCTCCGAGATTACATATGTCTCATATAAGAGATTGTCATTTACCATTACAGGAATTGCCCAACCTCCCCCTCAAAAATAGAATGGTCCATCCCTAAATGTGACCAGCCACATGTAATAGTTTTTTCTATACATAAAATGAAATCTCTCAGTTCCCAAATTGAATTCTTCACCATCCATTGTATCTCTAAATGAAGCACTTTAATTCCTCTTTTAAGTCCCCATAAAGCCATTTTGATTTTAAACTTTAGTATGACATAACACTTAAAAAATGAACTGAATCTCGAGGTACTTCATTTATTTTCTTTTAAAGGGACTCAATCACCTCCAGTCAATGCATCTGCAAACATTAAGCACATCAACTAATGCTGGTAACCATGATGAAAAGTCTCAAGTGCTGAAGAAACTGGTGACCTGCTGTATGTGCATTAATGAAACCACAAGATGTCAAACTACCAATAATAATCAGAGCTGACAAAGTCTTTTCAATTTGTGAAGCACAAACATGGAAACAATTTCCAGTTGTTGTCATTTAGCATTGTAACAGTTTTAACGATGTACATTGTACAGTTCAAATTGTGCTGCCTGTATTAACACGTCATAATAAGGCTGTAAGGAAATTTATCAGGAAAACAGCCGTCCGGACAACAATGGGCTGATTATCATGTAACTTGCAAAATGTACAAATATTGAATAATTGCACACAGGTGAAACTAACTCAGAAAATGAAAATGTTACCTGTGCTTAACAGGTGTGTGACATATATTAAGCCTGATCAGCATAAAATTATACCAACCAAATATGTCACAAATATGAAGGAAAAACGATGAATTGTTTTGATTTTGCGCACAAGTTTGTGCAATATGGTTTAAATAAAATGTGCTATCACCAATGCAGCAACCACAATTGTGTGATATATTTCTCATGCATATCACGATTATTGGTGTCAGCCAGTAATGACCATTACGCTCCACGCGCCTCTGTTATTGTTATTTATTTGAACACAGGATCGAGACTACATAATGGTCACTACTGGGTCTTCAACAGGAGGTTCTGGTATAAAAAGGGCTTAGCCCGGGGCCTGACCTGGCCATTCTCACCTTCAGCTTTCAATCCAATATAAAAGAATCAACAACTGACAAACATACGTTATTCCTACGACCATTAGTAGAAAAATTGAAAATGTTTGGAAAAAACGTCATTGTACCAATGAAAGTTCTATTACAAGTCCTTGGCTACTTCTGATATTATTTGCTGGGGCGATGAGCTTTTTAAAGCAAATTTCATTTATAGGATGCTCTGGTCAACAGCATACACTGACTGAAAGACGCCGAAATTTGCATTTCACACCGACCCTTTTCTAGTGGAACTTCGCATTTAAATCGAGTGATTCACTGATTTTATCAGAGCATCCCAGACCTATTGATTTAACACCAAGTTGAAACTCGTCGTCGCTTCTGTACGCATTGCGTACCTATTTTTCTACTAGTCGAGCCATTTTCAAGCCGGTCATTTCCTGCCCTCCAACCGCTGACCCATACGGGGTTTCGCCCAGTATTGACCCACTGAGTCGCATTTGTGCAATCACCGGCATTATTGATGGAGGTATTAAATCGTCATGCTTTTCCCATGACCAGTGTATCGCATGAAGAGAAAAAACAAAGACCAAAAAAAAAAAAAAAAGGCGAAATACGCGTGTGAAAAAAAAAAACCCCGTAGAAGTCAGCAGAGAGAGGACAGTCTAGACCCAGTATGACCGGGAGGGTTTTGAGGTACCCTGGTTTCAAGACTCTCGACTCCCTGTGACTACAGGCAGAAGGTACAATAGGGAAAAAGAAAACTTACAGCACTCGCGGTTCAAAGGGAGAGCATGGGGGTGGATCTGAGGAAATATATAAGCATTTTAAATATTTACGTCACCCTTTCGCCATATATTTACTGTACTGGTTCCCCCATTTTGCTTCGCTAATTCTAGATCGGCCCCTTTAACACCCCAGTATGTCAACAAACAACCTATTCTAACGCCCCGCGTTTATTGCCTTATACAATCGTGAAAGAAAAAATATTTCTCATGTGACAACACCGGTCCTTGCTTTACATCTACTTAATTCTGGAGTCTTATCCACTTATTGTCTCCAGCCCCACCTCGGAAGGTCCACTTTCCCACTCGCTATTTGATCGGGCGGTAAAATTCGCGTTTCTCATCCTGATCGTCCCGAGATAAAAACTCGCGACTAATGGAGTCGTGCCATTCCGCTCGCAACATCCTGGAACTTGAGATTGTAGGTGAGACACATCGGTGAGACCTCAAACATGAAACTGTCATCACATTCAAATATCATTGAATTCTCAATACTCTCTCATTTTTTTTCCTTGCTGTCTCGCCCCCATTTGTTTTGTTTGTTTGTTTGTTTGTTTGGTGAACTCTCACACCATTTCTTTTTCTCTTTTCCATGGTGAACTCTCACCCCATTCCTCTTCTTTCCCCTGGTGAACTCTCACCCCATTCCTCCTCTTGTCTTTGGTTAAGTCTCACCCAATTTTTTTCCTCTTTCCCTTGGTGAACTCTCACCCGCATTTGTTATTCCTTTGGTGAACTCTCACTCCATTTTTGTTCCCTTGGTGAACTCTCACCCCATTTTTTCCTTTCGTTTCCTTGGTGAACACTCACCCCATTCCTTTTCTTTCTTTGGTGAACTCTCACCCACATTTGTTATTCCTTTGATGAACTCTCATCCCATTTTTTTTTTTCTTGGTGAACTCTCACCCCATTTTTTTTCTTTCTTTGGTGACGTCTCACCCCATTTCTTTTTTTTTCCTTTTCTTTGGTGAACTCTCACCCATTTTTTTATTTTTCTTGGTGAACTCTCACCCCATTTTTTTTTTCTTTTCTTTGGTGACCTCTCACCCCATTTTTTTTACTCTTTTCTTTGGTGAACACTCACCCCATTTTTTTCTCTTTTCCTTGGTGACCTCTCACCCCATTTTTTTTCTCTTTTCTTTGGTGAACTCTCACCCCATTTTTTTCTTTTCTTTGGTGACCCCTCAACCCATTTTTTTTACTCTTTTCCTTGATGACCTCTCACCCCATTCTTTTTTTTCTTTTCCTTGGTGACCTCTCACCCCATTCTTTTTTTTTCTTTTCCTTGGTGACCTCTCACCCCATTTTTTCTCTTTTCTTTGGTGAACTCTCACCCCATTTTACTTGATTTGTTTTGACTACACTCTGCTTTAGTGGTGTAAAACACATAGCGGCGGTGAACTCACCTGTTCCACTCTACTCCTAACTCCAAAAACAAATAGCCATGCAGAGTCGCCGAGCTGCTTGCTGACACATTCATCCATTGTATTCGCAACATTATGAAGTATTCCATCCATGTTAATTACACATACCAAACCTACAACTGACAGAGGTGCCTTGCGATGATAAAAGGCAGCTAAAAAATGTGTACACCGCCGAACATTACGTGAACATTTAAATAAGTATCCCAGACTGTATTGAATGTAGACCGCTCGTGCAGAAAGGCTCGTAGCACACTTGAGGTACCCGATGAATTAATAAGCTAACACATTGATTGAAATGCAAAACAAATGAAGCATGGAACCAAAACAAGTAAACTTGTACAACGCAATAAGTAAAGTAAAATACACAGAAAAGGAGGTTGCGGCCCTTTCCCCCGCGCACAGTTCATATCCACACATATCTTTAAAAGAGAAAACAGATATACTTATCTCTAGCTCTCCCTGTTAAGCTTGTCCCGCTGCATGTTGGACTCCTTGTCCCGATGCTGGTTGAACTCCTTGTCCCGCGTCTGGTTGAACTCTCTGAGCTGCATTTCCTGCAACAGGATGAACACCTTGAACTCCTTGTTCCGCGGCTGGTAGAACTCTTTGAGGTCTCTGTCTCACGGCTGGTTGAACAACCTGAGCCGCATGTCCCACGGCTGGTTGAATTCCTCGAGGTTCTTGTTCCGCGGCTGACTGAACTCCCTGAACTGCTTGTCCCACTGCATGATGAACTCCTTGACCTCCTCGTCCAGGTACTGGATATTATACGTCTGCTATCAGAAAATAGAAGAGGGGAACGAAGAGGCAAAAGAAATCCTTCGACGCGTCAGCGCACAACCACGCCGCACTGCAGTTGAGCCAAAGTGATAATTTATTCATATGTACTCATCTTATATGCGTTACTTTAATGTATGCACTGTTTATAGTAATCTACATTTGAAAACCCTAAAACAAAGAAGTAGCAGAAAAGCCAAATCAGCAAGCGGCGTTTTAAGCACGTAATGGTGTCGTATCAATAGATTTGCAAGGTCGGCAAATAACTTGTACGGCACGTACTAGCGATGTACCATTATCCCGGCATAGTAAATCGAACCCAATCGAACTTAATTTCAATCGAACTCAATCGAACTCCATCGAACTCAATTCATGGATTGAGTTCGACTGAGTTCGGCAATCGAACGAAATCGAACTCACCGAAAAGAAAAAAAATCAATCGAACCCAATCGAACGTTCAATTTTCGAAGTCGTGATTTGTGTAAAACAGGCGTTGAAAATCCATAACCAGATCTTGGAAGCTCGAGTTACTTCATCCCGGAGTGTAGCGCACGTGTTTTTCGTAAACAAAGAAATTCCGCAGAAATGGCTTCAGATGCGCTGTGGATTGTAATCTTCAAATGCGTTGTAAAAGGCTACCGGGAATACCGCTTTGACGTCATTGTATTTTTGAATAAAAGTAACCCAATCCATTTAATTGTGTTCGATTGAGTTCGGTTTTCCGAACTCAGTCGAACACAATCAGATGGATTGAGTTCGATTGAGTTCGATTGAATTCGATTTGTTCGGAAATCGAACTCACTGAAAGTCCGGTGTTCGATTTCGTTCGATTGCCGAACTCAATCGAACTCAATCCACGGATTGAGTTCGATTGAGTTCGATTGAGTTCGATTTCCGAACGTTCGATTTACTATGCCGGGCATTATCGAGTTATTCACCTACAACAAAAGCTACTAAATTTAACTTCGATGAGTCAGCTAAACTATTCATACTGAAAAAACAAAATGACACCATTACTTGCCAAGTCGTTGATTAGTTAAATAAAACTGAAAAAACACCGCGAGTGCCGGATGAGACTAATTTAGAACAGTAATAACAACTATTGTGTGTACAGCTTGATACGTGAAAAATCAGCTAGACATGATAAATTTACTAACAAGGTGTCAACTTGAATAGTGGAACGAACCTAATTAAGAACGATAAATTAACTCAAGGTAAACTATTGTTCAGAAGGTAGTACATTTTAGTATGAATGAAAGCACGACCTGGTACAGTAATTGAATGCTTTTCTAAGAGGTTAAAACAATTAAGTTTGATTGTCAAAAACAAAACCCTGTTGACTTTTAGAAGATTAAATTTCGATGAATAGCACAAAAGCTTATAATAAAAGCGAATTTCATACTAAGCAAAACCTTTCACAGCTGAATGCGGAGTATAAACCAAGCTGAATTGATCCATAGGAACTTTTTAACAGTGAACTCTCATAACTCATAACTCTCATATAACAGTGAGCTCTCATAACTCCGAGGTGACCGACACAACAGTCATTTGTATTCCCGATTCAACTCCAGACATGTCCTCAAAAGAACCAGAGACTGTTATCATAATACTGTTACGTTTTTACAACAACGTACAATAATTCACTCACTAGTTTTCTCGTTGTTTATGTTCATATTGGCGCCAGAACAGCAACCATAACTATAGGAATTATACAAACCTCCGGTCAGGAAGTAAAATTGCAGTTTAATACCGATGCCTTGGATTTTATTTATACTTGACCAGAAATCTGCAAACATTTCCTTCCAGCAGAAATTTTAGCTGTCTCCGGAACCCGCAAAAATTTCCTCCCGCAAAACAAATTCAGTCGGACAAATTAACAAAACTATGACGTCTTTCCCATACTATTGCACAATCAAACCGTAATAGCAATGAATAGAAAAAAACGCAAAGTTCATGCTATTTTGCTCTGCCATACCGCTCATATTAAAACACAAACTTTCCTGTCCCATTTAACTTTCTTAAAACGTCTCCATTAGTAAAATACACCGTGAAATTCTCAAACTACGTTTCCCAAGAAAACGCATTTGACCTATTTTTACCCTTTTAACTTTACGACAAATGATTGAAACTGATAGGTAACGTGAGATATCGAAATTTAAGAAGGACTAATACCTTTGCGGTAACGTAATGTGAGATATGACAAGTTCATGACAAGTTCTGACATCCCAATACCCAAGGGAAATTAACAATAGGTCCGGGGGTGCTCCCCAAAAATTTTAGGTGCCGTATGTGACGCCCTTCTTGAAATCCTAACCGGTTTAACCAACCATATCTTCAATGCCCTAATATAGCTTCTATAAAGAAGAAGGAAGAAACCCCCCCGGACAAAAGTCCACAAAATTTTGTTAGCAACTTTTGTCCCTTTTTTCGTGACTGACTCCGAAATCTCGCTTAATGCGCATGCGCATTAACGAGATAAAAACGCCCCCTAAACTACAACAAACAAGGGTCCGAAAGAAAAATTGAAACGGAAACCGGAGAAATAAATATCCCGCTCGCCCCAACGAACCAAACCATAGCTATTCCCGAAATAACGCTAAAATACACAAAACCAAGAAGCGAACCTGTAACTGCTCCGCTTTGGTGAACGATGAACTCGGAGCCCCGCCACCTGGCTCGGCGAATGTACTTGTTCCGCGACTGACGCACTCATAGAAGCGCTACTAAAACCAAGAACTTAGTTTGAAGAAGCTTGCATTTGTGGTTGAAGAAGGAGCACGGCCTGCTGTGGTAATTCTATGGCCACAACAGGAGCAGGCCGTGCTGAAGCAGAATCACTCTGCATGACGTTCCTTCATGGAAATCTTTGCGAACTGACACATTTGCATATATTATTCTACCTTATATAATGCCAATTACGTCATTGCGCGGGTTAATGAATATTACATGAGTATGAATAGGCTTGCAAGAGCTCCTTGAGGTTTCTAAACAATAGTGTGCAGCATCACGAAAATTCTATTGTTTTGTTTTGATAAGGATAGATCAATAAGTCAATTCACTCAATCATTATTAAAGTTGACATCGTAATTACAAAACCGCTTCAATTGTATTATGTTAGAAAAATATTTTTCTCATTGCAGACGAACAGTGGGGGTGGGGGGGGGGGGGGGGGGAATTGCTGTGCTACAAGCATACAATGTTGCAAACATTGTTCTGAACTGGGGAATTAACAATTTGGAATATATTTTTGGCGGGAAAAAAGAGTTTCTTGTTGTTGCTGATATTTTTCTCTGTTTTGCGATGAGAATTGTAGTGGTGTTCGGTGTTTAAAACGTGCGGTACTTTCGCTGGGTAATAAAATAGAATTTCCTTTTACTTACTTAGAGTAGCTCCCCCTCGTGCCAGAAAACATGCAGCAGCTGCTAACATTTAATTTCAAGCGCGCTAACAAAAAAGTATTCATGTTTTCACAGTAACCAGGAAACATATAACTTGTTTGAATTAGCTAACTAAAATGATTTGTGTTAAATTACTGGTGGGGGCTTAATAACGTTTAAAGATATTGATGTCGGCTGCTGGTTCAGACACTGACAACGGATATGTCACCTCACGAGCACACGTACTCCATAAAAAAAAGAGTAAGAGAAAAAGTATGCGAGATTCTTCAGGAAAAAAATGACATATACGTTAACCAGCAAGCCATCTATCCAGTCCTTTGTGCCTGGCTAAGATTCCATTTTGTGTTCAGTTGGGATTTTTTATTTAATGTTAAACATGTTGATGACCTTGGTTGTATTTTTTATTTACTAGGTATAAATGTAGTCTATTCTAGGTGCAGTACTTTAATTTCTCCTATTCATGCTTCGATGCCAAAACAATTATGGTTAATTAATTTTAATTAATTTTCTACACAAAAGCAAGACGAAACAAAAAGAAGGAGGTTGGGGCTGGGGGAGGGGGAAATTGGAGTGTAAGTTAAATAATTGTTATGCACTGGGGAAGAAGTTTGATAATTGAGAACTTTTTTGTTTGGGAAGACGGGTTTTCGTGTTGTTGCTGACATTTTTGTTTGGTTTGCGAAGTGAATTTTAGACTGAGATGTAAATCATGTAATCGTGTTCGGTACGGAAAGCGTGCGGTACTTTCGTTAGCTACGTTTTGTCCAGCAAGTACTTCGCTGTTTTATTTAGGTAATAAAATAGAACTTCCATTTACTCTGAGTAACTGCCTTTCATCCTCCCCTCTCCCTTCTCCCACTCGCCGGAAAGCATGCAGCAGCTGCTAAAGTTAACATTTAATTTCAAGCGCGCTAACAATGTAGGCATTCATGTTTTCAGTGTTTTCATAGTAACCAGGAAACAAATAACTTGTTTGAATTAGCTAATTAAAATGATTTTTGTCAACTTACTGATGGGGCTAAAATCAGTTATTTTACTTTTTTTAATTTTTAATACCAATACAATTAAATGTCGAATCCTGATTCAGACACTGATTACGGATATTTCACCTCACAAACACAAAGAATAAGAGAAAAAGTTTGTACATTTCTTCAGGAAAAAGGGACATATACGTTAACCATCAAGCCATCTATCCAGTCCTCTGTGCCTGACTAGAATTCCTGCTTTTTCTACCCAGCTAGGATTTCATAAAACATTAAACAAAGTTTTTGTTTGAGCGTCCTTGGTATTTTCGATAGAGTCTGTTTTTAAGTTTATTTATTCTTTATAAAAATGTTGATTACCTTGGTTGTATTTCTCATTTGGGTATAAACGCAGTCTTCTCTAGGTGTAGTACCTTTGATTACTTCTATTTTTATAGAGAAATGGATAGCACAGGTTGCTGAAGCTAAGATTTCATAACTAATGTTATCAGCTCCAGAGCAGAAAACTCACATGCATATTTCATTAGGATACTAATACAATGCATGCTTTGATAACAAAACAATTATATGGTTAATTACTTTTGATAAATTTTCTACACACAGACAAGACTTAATAAAGATCAACGGAAGGAGCTTCAAAAAACATTTTAGCAACATTCAACTGAACTTATAGTCTATTCGTTTCTTCTCATCATGAGTGAAGCAGCGGAGCCCTACGTTGTATTGTCATCTGATGATCCGGATGAATTCACTTTGTCTTACCAATATAAGACAGCATGTACTGTGGTCAGGAAAGGAGGTTTGCAAGAGCCTCTTGAAGATGCCACCGCGAAAGAAGGCGATTTTTATATGAAACGCGGTTTTGATTACAGTGATTATTTGCGTAAAAGTAAAAAGAGGAAGCGTGTGGCAGACTTTCTTGTAAATGAAAAAAAGAAGATAATTTTGAGAGAGAATACAGGTAACAGTTAACTATACTATTCCTTTATGAGCTGAGGTACCATGCAAGTGTCTTTCAGTCTAGTGCAGTAGGTTACATCTTGCTTTTGTGTTGTGTTTGGATTTAACCGCCATTTTCAGTGGCGGGGGGAGGTGAATAAATTAGCTAAGTTAAGGGCCAAGATAAGGGGGGCCCTTCCCAAGGTCCGCTATACTGAATTTGTTTATGATCTATATTTTCTCTTCCGTTTCGTGAATTATATTCCACTAAAACTATGCAGAAAGTACGTTTCACTCAGTAGTATTTACATTACAATTCAGATAATCCAAGTTGTATGCTTGGACGCTCTTCAATAACACTATGTTCGTATAGTGCCGGACAGCAGCTTATATGTTACAGTAGCATTCCTGTGAAGATTCAATGTCATTTTCAAAGTAGTTGGCTTGCCGAACGTACAATCTGGAGATAGTTTTGGGTATATGCCCTTAGACACAGCAGCTAATGTATATGCAGGTGGTATCTTTCTGTTTTAATGTAAAAAGCTGAATGAATGTAAAAGTTCCCCATTACATCGTTTTCTCTTTATCCCGCACCCTTAACAACTGAAAATTTAATACGCTTGAAATATACCGAGTTGTTTAACTTTAGATCAAAACTAGTGTTTTTCTTGGGGGGGGGGGGGGATTGGGGGGGGGGGGGGGGGAAGCTGGAGGTCTATGGATGGATCAGTGGGTTTTGAGAGCACATATTTACTAATTCAAAAGAAATCAACCTTTCCGTTAAATATGAATGAAGTTATAAACTAGAATGATGGCCCTTGAATTCTTGGAGTGTTTTTCACTCATTCCTAGACTTTCACATTTGCCATAATGTCCGCTGACATCAAAAAGAGTCTGACCCTTAAATAAATTATTGGAAAATCACAGTACGCGTTTAACGGCTTCAAACACTGTTAATCGCCCTAAAACGTTTTCCTGTTAGGTTGGAGCACATTCATCTCAGCAGACGATTTCGGAGGACAGTTTGGTTCAAATATTTCCGATAAGCTGTGGCATCTACGAAAGGACACACCTTTGCCTAGAGAAATTAAATTGACCTATGATCCCAACAACCGAAGACATGTACTCTTTAGTCCTGCAGATGATGCTACATGGTTCCCAAACCAGTTTAAAGAGGTAATCGAGAATCAGTCAAGCAAAGCTTCGATCACGCCAACACCTAGCAGTAGCTAACTCTAACGCAAGAACGCGAACAAAAGTTCGAAAACTGCGTAGCACTAGTCAGACATAGTAGACAAAGTAAAGAGATGATAAAAGTGCCAGAAATTTGATAAGAAAAAAATCCCCTATGTTTCGGGCGTAGCCCTTCATCAGTGGAATTTGAAAATATGCCAAAAACAAACAAAACGTCAGAACAGATATTTTTTCAAATTACACAAAAGAAGGGCGACGCCCGAAACGTGTCTTTTTTGTCAGCAAATTTCCGGTACTTTTATCATCTTCTTACTTTTGTCTACTACTAGCTAACTTTATTGTTTGTTGTGAGCCGCTTTTTTTGTTATGTTATGGGAAATGTGCTAACATGTACCCAATCCCTCCCGTTCCATCGAGCTCGAGTTACCCTATTCAAGGTGTAAGAATAAGACGCCACATTAATTCTTTTTAACCTTTGTTTACAAATTTTTGTGTGCGGGCTGTAATGCCTGCTACGTCGGCGAAACCACCCGACATTTTTCCACACGCGTTCGTGAGCACTTATCCACTGATAGGGCCTCTCACGTATTCAAACACCTGGAAGACTCTAAAGAATGCCACAGTTTATGTTCACCCAATTGTTTCAATATCTTAGGTCATGCTTCCACCAATTTTCAGCTTAAGATAAAGGAAGCTTTGCATATCAAATGGGAACAACCTTCTTTGAACCAACAGTTGCATCATGTTAATTTAAAACTTTCTTTTTAATCACATATTGTCACACATTCTTTCATTTATTTGTCAAAGGTGTTTTCTGTCATTAGCATTTTCATTTACTTAGTATAAATTTAACTTTGTAACTTAAAATTTTAAACTGAAGATGACGAAAGATTGTCGAAACATGTCATTTAAAATCAAGTCAGTTGTCGTTGCTTTGAAAGTTAGTATGATTTTGCAAATGTACACTAAATATCAACCGTTGAGAAAAACAAGGCAAGGATCGGATCGCGAATACATATTAATTGATGTTTGTTTTCTGAGTTGGGCCAACCATTTTGTTTGTATATATAGTGTTCGAATGTCCTCTCTTTGTGATATTTAAAATTGACATGTCATGTGATTTTGTACTGTTCCTCTCAATACAAAACCCCAGGTACTAACATTTGATGTTTGCCTTGACGATCTAGATGTTACGCTGTCTTAACTGGGTTAAGCTTTGCCCGCCGTCGACTGGACAATGACCAATGCAATGGCGAAAACATTGAACTAATAAGGAACTGCTCAAGCATGGCAAATGGGAATCACTCTTTAGTTTTCTTTTGTAGAAGTAGTTTGAGAAAGAAATTCCGAGCGAATGTAGTATTCATCAATAAGCAGAAATGAATAAAATGTAGAAACAAAAGGTCTACTGTGTCCTAGTAAAGGTAATGAATGAGATTTGTGATCCTCGCAGTGTGCTCTCAACTTAAGCAGTTGAAAAAGCAACCTGAAAAAAATTCAGGCTTGAACGGGATTCGAACATGACCTTGTGATACCAGTGCAATGCTCTATCCACTGAGCTTTTTTTTGTTTTGTTTTGTGGCGTTCCATAGGGCGAAGTGCAATGCCCTAAGGTTATTAACTACAGGGGGAGAGTGGAGAACGCCACGGTGAGGGAGCACCAGCTCGCCAAACTCGCCAGGGAATCGAACCCCACCTCTCACTGGGAAATTAAAAAGAAAGCACCGGCTACACTAACTACAGTAACTAGGCTAGCTGGGAGTAAAACTGAATAAAACAGTTTGGATAAAAGCCAATTAAATACGGGGTAAAAACATTGACTAAAAGTACGAAGTAAAAGCAATTTGGTAAACGCCAATTACATACGGGGATACGGGGTAAAAAACAATTTGGTAAAAGCCAAATATAAAAAAAATGAAAAATAAAAAATATGTAAAAAATATGGACGTAAAAGCGAATTATAAGATTCGAAAGACACAAGGAGAGGCTCAGGAAGTACAGCCACTGAAGGCGACCGCCCTTGCCGAGAACAAACAAGGCCAATACAAGGGCAAGACGTTCAGAAGACAAGATAAGGGAAAAACAGGGAGGCTCGTACAGTGCTGCCAATAAAGGCGAAGACAAAGGGAAAAAACGGGCGGGCGGGAGGGGGGGGGGGGGGTCATATAGTGCTACCAGTAAATGCGACCATACTCACCAAAAACGAAGACAAAGATAGCATGCGACGAACATGAAAAACGGAGAAGGCTCGTATAGTACAACCAACAAAGGCGACCATACTCACCAAAAACGAAAGCAGCAGAAAAAAACGGCTCACACAGTACTACCAATGAAGGCGACCATGCTCACCTGGAAAAAGACAAAGAGGGAGGTCGCGGCAGAAAATTAAAAGAAAGACGGGTGAAAATCATAGAGTTACTCTGAACGTCTCCCCACTGAGGGTCCCGAGAGTACCATTGGCGGCCCACTGTCGAAGAACCGACGACGACATGGGGAACGAAAACGCTTGAAGAAGAGTGGCAAGTAGAAAGAAACACGTGCTTTCAGCTGCGCTAAAAGTCGAGGCCCAGAGGACGCACCCGCGAAAACGAAACTCGTTCCTTTGCCACCAAACGAGAAATTTTAAAGCGTTGAGTAGGTAGGCAAACACTTGCGGAACACAAAGCAGCTCATCATGGCGAAACCCAAACAGCATGATCCTGGCGTTGATAGGGGGCGCCAGAGGGGAGGCAAGGGACAGAAGGGCTTGCACCCAAGCAATCCCATGCTGCGCCAAAGAACACGCGAAAAGGTGCTCAGGGGTCTCAGCATCAGGGCCACAAAAACAGGATGGATCATAGTCGTAACCAAACAAGATGAGGCGATCAGCTGTATAGAGGACTCCGTGGGCCACCCTCCAGCTCAGGTCGAAAACTCTACGGTCAAGAGGAAAGAAGGAAAGGGTCGCCCAAGTAGAGGCCCACTCTATGTCGTTGAAAACCCGGCTAAACTTGGCGACACAAGTCGGGTTACACAGGGCTGAGGATAAATACAACTGATAGCACAGCTTGGTAGAGGTAGAAACCAATGGTACAGGGTCTGCGTCAAAGAAAGAGTTAACGGCAAGGCCAGAGGTAAGGGCCATGGCCCCAGAAAAAACGCCACGCATATAACAGGGACTGATAGAAGGCGGGTAACACATCGGGGGAATAGGAGAAAGGGCTAAAAAAGACCACGAGAGGTCCCACCCCAAACCTATCAAATCACCAGTACGTGAGGAGGGAAACCCACCCACTGGGGGTGCAAGCAAACCGCTTCACCCACTGCACAATCAACGCATGGGATTTGCGTTCAGTTGAAACCACAGACAGGCCCCCTCTACCTCTACAATGAATGAGCACATCACGGCGGACAAGGTTCGGTTTACCATTCCATAAAAAGGTGAAAATGAGCTTATCTACCTTAAGCCGAACCCAAACAGGCATCCCCACAAAGGAGCACACATACCACACTGCACTCTGGACAGCGCCAAAGCATTTACTACCAATACGATCTCCCTTGGAAAGACAGCGATCTGTGCCGCCAGGAGTTGAGGCAATTTTCGACTGCCTCGATACGAGGCAGCCAGTTAGCCTCCTCAACATCAACTTTCCCTATAAAAAACCCCAAAACTTTAATTTTGACCGACGTCCAAATCATAGGGACAGTGGCCTCCTGGCGGCCACGCAAAGCACCCAACCACAACCCCTCACATTTATTCTGGTTTAGTTTAGCACCGGAACCCTTCTCAAACTTCTCATAAACTTCAAAAACAGAGCCAATTACAAGGTCTGACGAAACGATGACCGACGTATCGTCAGCGTATAAAGACAGGACCGGAAGGGGCCGAGGGACCCTAGGCAAGGACAAGCCTACAATAAAGGGGTGCGCCCTGATATTGGCAGCTAATAACCTCCATAGTCAGCACGTAGAGCAAGGGGGACAGAGGGCAACGTTGCCTGACTCCGCGAGAGGGCTTGAAGAAATCCGTCGCGTGCCCGTTGATTAAAACGGCACTCCGAATGTCCGTGTAAAGAAGCCTAATCCTTTTAATAAAAGAAGACCCAAACCCAAGTGTGACAAAACATGAAAAAGAAAAAAATCCCAATCCACTCTGTCGAAGGCCTTTTCCTGGTCCAACGACAGGATGGCGACCGGTACGTCACACTCTTTGGTAAACTCAACAACATCTCTTAGAAGGGCCACATTCTCCCCAATAAACCGCCCCCTAACCCCACAACTCTGTTCAGGGGCCACCACGTATTGGAGGACTTCCAAAAACCGGCCAGCCAATGCCCTGGCACATAACTTGTAACCCGCATTAAGCAAGCTGATGGGGCGCCAATTCTTGTGATCTAGACGATCACCCTTCTTAAAGATGAGGGAAATAAGAGCCTCACGCTGAGAGAACGGTAACAAACCAGAGGAAAAGGAAGCAGTTAACACCTCAACAAGTTCTTCACCAATAAGGTCCCCAAAAGCCAGAAAAAACTCCGGGGGAATGCCATCCGAACCTGGGGCTTCACCTCTCGCCATGCCCTGCAGGGCTAAGAAAACCTCCTGCACCGATAATAAACCCTCACAAACGGAAGACTGGTCATCCGAGAGACGGGCAGTTAGGGCCTCAAGTAATTGAGCCTGGACTGTTGAATCCGTAGGGCAGGCCGTAAAGAGTTCCAAATAAAAGTCACGCCAAAGAACGAAACGCTTGCCTTGAAAAGGAAAGAGAGATAAAAACGTAGAAGAAACCATTGTTGACAGGTTGCTTCAATGCTTGAAGGGAACTGTATAAAATCAAATACAATTAATCTTTATTAAAATAATTAACCGTTCTTTCAACTCATTATTTTGAATGGTCCATCTTACGGTTCATTAAGTGACTTGAAAACAAAAATGTCTTAGTTACAGGGTAATCAAGTTTTTCTAGCGCCGAGTTTAAAAACTGGAAGCTATCAAAGTATATTTTAAAGTAATGACCAGGCAGTCTGTCTCCAGAACATCACTATAACATTTGAAACTTGACAATCATGTGACAAAAGACACCGAAAGTAACATTGTTCGTTAATCTGATCGCTGGCTGTTATTTTAAAATCGTTTTTAAAATCGTCTCTTATAAGTACATACGTCTACGATTTTAGCAATCACTGGTTACTTTACTAAATCAATTCTGTGAACAAATAGAAGATAGAAAACAGACAAAACACAACCGCAGTAGATTTTAATCGTTTGGAGGCAGTTGATCTTTTGGAGGAAGTTGATCTTTTGGAGGCAGTTGTAGATTTAACGGACAAGGAATCCGCAAGACACTCATCATACTCATCGAAATCAATTTTTGTGATGCCACAAATTTGTGCAGGTTTACACTCTCCATCGCATACTTCTCCTCCAGCGCTTACAGAGTTATACAGATAGTACTTTTCAAAGTGGGAGCTCTCCTGAGACTCAAACCTCTGCACCAAAGAGTGAAGTGACTGTGGGCTCACATCTGGAATGTTAAACGATTCGGTTGCTTTGTATTCTATCATCCATTCTGGTTTGTTCATCAGGTTGGCTTGCGTCAGGTTTGTGAAGTATTGCCAAACATCCTGTTGACCAAACAATGCGGGACTAAAAATTGTGAATTTATTTATCAACCCGTCATTTCCAGAGTCAATTATGCAGACATGTATTGTAGTTCTAACTTTTGAGTCTGTCAACAAAATCCTACGGTGTAACCAGACTATATCAGTTTAGACTTGTAGCGAATTCAATCAAACTAATCTTACAAACGATATTAAAACATTCATTCTTGAATGAAATATAAAATCTCGTCAAGAACAAACAAAGCTGATTTTTTTAGCATTGGACATGCACCACACTGTCGGACCATCAGAAATCAAGATAAGCTCAATAGGCCATTTGCACGATGGCGTCATTTGACTACAACTACCAGAATTCAATTTGTTTTTCCTTTCTTATTTAAATTTTGTAATCCCGGCCCTGTGCGGTTTAAATAACAATAAATTAATAGCCCTAATTTGCACTACAAAACAAAAAACCGAAGGATTCTGGCAGTTGTAGTTCCGATCTAGAATTATATAAATTGTCTTCTTCTCGCTTTGGGGCTAAGCTGTGGAATGAGATACCCTGTAACATCCGACACCTCCCCAAGAATAAGTTCAAAAAAACACTCAGCAAATTACTTTTTGAAATTCTGAATTCAGAAGATGACTATATTGATAGGCCCACCTTAATTAAAAAGGTAAAATTAGCCAAAAATGTCGAAAACTAAACTCTTGCTTGTTAGGTTCTCCTTTTACAATTTATTTGTTTAATTCTTTTTTTTCCTTTAATCTGTTATCTAGTCCTCATCCATATTTACGATTTTTATTTCATCTATTTGTAAACTTTCACTTTCCTTAGTTAATAGCCTTAGTCTTTATTTCTTATATTTTGTATGCATTGTCCCGCCTCGAATAGCCTTGCTAGCTGCGGGCAATACTTTTGTAATTTTATTTGTTTATTAATAAAGTTTTGTTGTTGTTGTTGTTGTTGTTGTTGTAGTCATATGACATCGTGCAAATTGCCTATTGAATCCGTTTTAATCTTGTGCAGTTTAAGCCTTCTATACAGACGTCTAAAGTTATGTTTGACTCTTTAAGCCTTTATCCTAAGAGTGTCAAAATTCAAAATTTAATAAAAATCCCAAATGTCATCTTGCAAAATATTGAAAAAGAAATGGTACCATACAAAAGAACTGCTGAAGAGGTTTCGTTTGAATGGTTACACCATAGGATTTCGTATACAAACAACTGAGTTAGAACAACACTTCATGTCTCCATAATTGACTCTTAAGGGCCATTTATACGACAGAAAATAAGACGCGTCTTATCTAAGACGCGACTTAAATAAGATGCGAACCGATCGTATAAACAGTACAAAATAAGCATTCGTGTCTTATTTTAGACGCGACTTAAATAAGACGCGTCTTATCTTAGAACAGGGTTTTCAGCTGTTCTTATTTTGTCCGTGTCTTAAATAAGACGTGAACTTCCTCGTATAAATGCTTTCGCGTCCTAAATAAGACGTGAACAACAAGTGCGCCGTATCAAAAATAAGACGCGAACCATTTATACGTGATCTTCGCGTCTTATATATGCTGGACGCAAACGTATAAATGGTACACTTCGCATCTTATTTAAGTCGCGTCTTAGATAAGACGCGTCTTATTTTCTCCCGTGTAAATGGCCCTTTAGTGTGAACCAAGGTGCATTACTGGATGATGAAAACAGCAGTCAATCGGCGCTCCTTTAAAATCAAAGAAAATTCTGAAAAAATGAGCAATGAAAAAAAAAATAATAACAGGACGAAAATTTACCAACCCATGGTTCTCACCTTGACTTGCGCAGTGGTTTTATCATACTTGTAGAGACGGATGCCGGGATTATTATAACCTACGGTCGGGAGTACTGTCTTCCAAGGGGTTACCGCTGGACACAAGAATAGGGAACTACGGGGAACGCCTGCAGGAAAAAGAGCAAAAGTCAAATGAAAAAGGACACAGTTTTGTTTCACGTTAAATGTGGTTTTCACGTTAATTACATGTTAATTTTGCGCAGTGCGATGCATTTTTCTGAGACCACGCCCTTCCTCTTTTTATTTCATCTAACATTTTACCCTTAGAAATACTTTACTTCGAAACAGTTTCTGAGTTTATTCATGATGTTGCCAGTGACTCTGTACCCTCAAACTTTCCTGATCTCTTCACTCACTCCAATCAAATACACTCATACCATACCAGGTTTTCTTCATCTCATAATTTGTTTGCAACACCTTCAATATTAAACTCAGTGAGAGACTCTAATTTAAGATTCTTGCCAAAATTGTGGAACTTTCTAATTTAGCACTCCACTCGGGAACTCTCTCGGAAGAAATATAAAAATATAATTCATAGCACATGCGTCACTGTTCTTCACCTGTGGCCATTGTTTCCCAATATTTACACTATAAACAATCCGCATTTTCCTTCATGCACATTTGAAGATCTATTTCTTAATCTTAAAAATGCACCTTCGCTTAGGTCCTATTTGAAAATTACTCGTTGACGTGGCTTTACCAGCAATAAGCTTATTTCACCCGAGAAATGAATCTATGAATGATCAAAGGCTCCTAAGAGCCAAACCGTGAATAAGAAATGCTAACTCGTAACGTAATTTTGCGGTAAGCTTATGTTTTCACACTGACACGGTTCAATATTTTTTAAAAATTAAATGCAAGGATTTTTGACAAACGCAAAAAGAAAAATACGGTACATCACTTTCATAATGTTCAGTCTGAAGAAGACAGAAAAAAAAAGGATGGCACGAGCGAGACTCGAACCTGGGGCCTATCGACTGTCATTCCGCGGTTTACAACATTCGGCCACCGTGATCATTGACTTGGAACAGGATAAATTTAATTACTTCAAGGCAGATACGCTTCAAAACGCGTGTCTCAGCTGAAAATAATTTTAGATCGATTTTAACGTTGCATTAAAGACTCCAAATGCGAAACAACTTTAAGCTTACTGTTGTTTATATTCGTTTACAACAATTTAGTTGTTGTTATCGCTGGATTCACGTTATTCTTGTTAAAAAACGCATTCGTAACAAACATTACGTCACTGAGTTTACAGCTGATGGATGGAGTGAGTGAGCGAGTGAGCGAATGCTCATTTGCATATCTCTCTCCGTTACCGATAACCCGTTCATTACGCATGCGCATATTCACCGTTTAAAAAAACGGTGACATCGCGTTAAAAGACAAAACCAGCATCACGATTCTAGGTTGAACAATCCGTTGGAGTGTTCATCGATTTGATCATGAATAACATCGATCATGGAGACGCCAGCGTTGATGACGCACCGGCTGTGTTACATGTACAAGAGCAGCTCGAACACATTAGGAGCAAAATAACTGTTGCGATTGAATCCACGGTTCTGATAGCCATTAATGTAGTCGCAGTGGTGGGAAATGCCATCCTTTGCTTTATCGTTTATCGCAACTCCGGGCTCCATACTCCCACCAGCATGCTTATCGTCACCCTCGCCTGTGCAGACCTGCGTACCGCTGCGACTGTTAGACCGTTAACAATCGACGCCGTGATCCACAGCAAGAGACGTTTCAGTGACACGGTTTGTAAAACGCATGCTTTTGCGATGGCCGTTCTAGCGCAAGTGTCCATCTACCTCGTGGCTTTGACGGCCTCCAATCGGTACGCGTGCGTCAAGAGAAGAAACCTGTACAAGACAATATTCACCAAGCAGCGCACTTTGTTTATAATCGCCGCTGTTTTGGGTTATCGCGCTCTTTGTCAATGCAGGTACCACGCAGCTCTTTACAACCCCTAATTTCATTGGACCTGGAGTTCACGCAGCTCTATTGTTTTTAGGGAGAGGTTCCATTGTTGTGTTGTTTGTTCTATTGTTTTCTCAGCAAATCAGAGAAGACCTTGTAAGAGCTGCGTACTGCCCCTATCAATGGCCTTCCCAATATCCTGTCTCAGGTGACTTCTTCTTTTGCCCAGGGTACCTCTTGTGCTGAATGATGAAACCAGCTGCAATCTACTCTTTTAACACCTGGCTCTATGGCTCCTGCACAATTTCGTAGGTGGTGAACGTTGTCTGCTACTGGAAGGTGTTCCGCGTCGTGGAGCAGCACAACGCGGCCGTGGCTCCGAATCTGAACAACTCCAACCACAACAGAGAAGCTGGTAGTCATGCTGAAGAAGTGTCCGTTGCCAAAGCAGTGGCGGCCATCGTTTTGTCATTCACTCTTTGCTGGATCCCGGCAGAAGTGATGGACATCATGGATAAAATCAACCCGCTTCTTCTTCCTCGACAGGTGAGACTGAAATCGTATGCCTTTTTAGTCAGGAAAACAAACTTTATCATGAAAAGCGAATCTTGCTACCGTTTTCTGCTTTAATATGGAAATTTATTGTAAAAAAAGATTGAAACGTTTGTCGTCTTGCTCTGTTTACGAAATATAGTCTCAGTGGCACACTTTACAAAGGACATCAGAAGAAATGTTAGTATCGTTTCCATTTTATGTTATTGTTAATTGTTAATTGTGGAAAATTCAAATTCCATGGGCGATCTTGAAGCTGGAGAAGCCATAAATTCATAAATATTGTTGTATTGTTCTGTTCTGTTTCAGTTTCTGAATTTCCGCTCAATTGTATTGTTGTTATTAAAAGTCAAATATTGGCTTTGGCGTTTATTAAAACGCTTATTACTGCTCTTTTTAATAACACGCGAACTTCCAGTAATATATCAAACATGAGACACAGTGTTTCATCACAAGATCAAACACTGAGAAGAGAGTTGAAATACGACGCGCAGCGGGGGTATTTTTGACGAACTTCGAGGTGTTTGATCTTGTGATGAAATGTGTCGAATGTTTGATATAACTTATCAAATAAAATGATTTTAGAAGGATAAATTAAGGATGCAAAATGAGGAGTGTTTCATCTGATTTCCAAACACTCATTAAACATTAATTTCCTTTACATTTTTTTCATGTCGAATTATTAATGAGTTTGAGAAGCGAAGTTCAAAATTCAACCAACAGCTTAAAGCCCGGTTTCCATATGATCGCTACGATCGCTGCGATCGCTACGATCGTTGCGATCGCTGCGATCGCTGAAAAAATAGTTCAGCGATCGCAGCGATTGATGGTTTCCATATGATCGCTGCGATCGCTGAGAAAGTGAATGAAGATCGAGGGGACCTGGGTCTGACAATATCGTTTTGCCTCATTCTTGAAATTCAACATAGCGGCTGTGAATTGTTTTTAAAATTTGTTGTAAAGACAGTCGTATCTTTGCACTTCTTCCATAAAAAGGGCCAAATTGCACCCTTTGAGTGAGCTTACGCAGTGCATCATGGTATTTTTGCCGTCGCTGCGATCGCTGCGATCGCTGCGATCGCTGGAGAGTGGTTTCCATATGATCGCTACGATCGCTACGATCGCTGAGATAGAATCACAGCGATCGCAGCGATCGTTGTCGCTGCGATCGCTGTGATCGCTACGATCGCTGGAGAGTGGTTTCCATATGATCGCTACGATCGCTGAACTTTTTTTCCAGCGATCGCAGCGATCGTAGCGATCGTAGCGATCATATGGAAACCGGGCTTTACGCAGAATGGTCAAAGGTCATGTTTGTGGTTTGTGATTGGTTGATTTCGGTCCATTTTGTCAGTTTCTGTTTTCAGGAATGTTTGCCGTCATGGTCAGTTATGATTGACAGCAACGTAAAATGTAAACCTTAGTTGAACTTTGAACTTGAGAGTTGGAATGTTATTGAAAGGCGTAGTAAGCAATTTGCAGACAAACGTAATAATTCAGTACTCAGAGCCGGGTTGTTCAAAGCGCGGTTAAGCTAACCCAATGTTAGCATCAATTTTGATTCCAGTTAAATAATTAATCAATGAAGATTTTTCCAAAGTATTTTTGCCCTTTAGTTTCATTTCTGACTTGTCTTCGCATGTAACTTATAATTAGCTTTTGAAAACACTTCTAACAAGAGAAATTCAATCCTCGGTTAAGTTTTAATCCTGGATTAGCTTTAACCGGCTTTCATACAACCGGGCCTAGGTCAGTATCCAACAAATGCTTTCGGTGAAATAATATAAGCTGTTTGGAAGACCTTAGTCATCTCATCTTATCATTAGCGAAAAATTAACGCCTTTTGTTCTCGGAGGGATAAAAAAAACGCGTTTTGGCTTCGAAATAAGGTGACCTAAGGGATGGACCATTAGAAAAGTGATTGGGGGGGGGGGGGGGGGGGTGGGAACTTTGGGATAGGCAAGAAATTTTTTTTTTGTCCACCTAAGGTGCAAATTTTTTTTTTTTCACTCGATGGCTGGAATATTTTTTTTTAATAGTTTATTTTTTAATTGTCCTTGGGCAGATTTTTTTTTTTTTGCGATAACCCCACCCCCCCCCCCATCACTTTTCTAATGGTCCATCCCTAACATAAGCTGTTTGGAAGACCTTATCATCTCATCTTATCATTAGCGAAAAATTAACGCCTTTTGTTTTCGGAGGGATAAAAAAAAAACCGCGTTTTGGCTTCGAAATAAGATGACCTAATATAAGCTGTTTGGAATACCTAAATCATATCATCTTATCATTAGCGAAAAAATTAACGCCTTTTGTTTTTGGAGGGATAAAAAAAGACGCGTTTTGGCTTCGAAATAAGGTAACCTAATATAAGCTGTTTGAAAGGCCTTAGTCATCTCATCTTATCATTAGCGAAAAATTAACGCCTTTTGTTTTCGGAGGGATGATAAAAAAAAAACCCGAGGGTGATCACAATGGATAAGGGTCAGCAGACAAAATCAAACCAAAAATCGGTCTTAAATCCCAATCGCTCCAAAGACTTTTAATAAAGGGACAGCTAGCAGTCTAACTTGAGTGTAGATCGAAGACGAAACTTTCATGACAGCGAGGTTTAAATCCGCAATTTTTTTCCAGTGCTTCGGCGGAATACAAAAATACAGTCATATAATTTGAATTTGTATTTCCAACTAAACCTGTTTCGTAAAAATCGGACATCACTGCTGTAATGACAGCCGAACATCCTCCCCGACGGGATATTTTAGTACCATCACCTTGACAACTGTGGAGTAATCAAAGCGCTCGTTGTTGATGTAAGGCGAGGTTCCACAGCAAAGGCGTCAACAACAACTTACAGTTCTTTTCAGAACTACACTATCCTAGTCGACCATAATCGTTTAAAAATCAACTTTAAATATATTTCGTCCTCCAAAGTACATAACTTATTTTAGCGCACTGATAATAAAGGCATAGAAACTTGAGTTGTACGCCCTGATTGTATGCATTTTCCTGGTTGTATAGCCAGGTCGTGTCATTATACGCGACCTGTTCAGGCAATTCGAGTAGATTGCTTATACGCGGGGACTCTAAGAACAGTTTCGGACTAAACTAAAGAAAGAAAATACCACAAAGGTAAAACTATTCGGAAATATAAATCAGGAAGCAAAAAGGCAATTTGATTTGTTTTCGTTAATTTTTATTCCATTGACACAAAAACGGCAATACATTACATAACATTACATTACATTACTTGACACCTCATGCTTACACAACTATGAACCGACATGAAAATGAGCCAATCATCCATCCATCAATCAGTCAATTAATCAATCAGTTAATCAATTAGTCAGTCACTCAATTAAACAATCTCAGTCAACTGCTGATAAGGAAAGTTAAAAAGGAAAGACAGAACGAAAAAAAGGTTGAAATAAAAGAATGATCAAAAGGACGGACGAATAAAAGCTAAATGATCACTTTATAAAGCTCGCCCTCCCACCTTTGGCCTTTTCCTACACAATCGAGACAAAAAAATGACAGTATTACCAAAAATTCTTCAAACATGTAAGCTTTGGGGAAAATACCATTTCATGTATTGTTCCATTATCGAACATGCTTACTTGCACTCAAGTAATAAACTGCAATGAAACACGAATGACACTTTTTGATCAAAACGGGGTTAGTTATGTGCTCTTATTCTGTAAATTTAATAAGCCTCCCCGGCCCCTCCCTCTATTGATTTCCCTCATCTAAAATCAACCAATCAATCAATTAATCAATCAATCAATCAATCAATCAATCAATCAATCAATCAATCAATCAATCAATCAAACAATCAATCAATTAATCAATCAAGAAATAAAAGGCTTAGTAAAGAATTAACGACACAGTAGAATATAGAGTGGAGTAGAGTGGGAAATAGTAAACATAAAACTTTGTAGTGTTCTTTTTCTATGCGGCATTTGCACGACCGAACATTTCCTGACCGTCGTCAGTGTTACTATTATAAGGCGAGATTCCGACAGAACTGAAGGCGGTGATGAAGGAAAATATTTGCTTGTACTCGGATCGGAGGGTACTATTCATGACGCCATAAATGACTGGGTTTATGGCACTACTGATATACCATAGACAGGTGGCAAAGAGGAAAACCTGGGAAGAGAATAAAAAAATAAATAAATAAAATAAGCCGTTCATTTGACGTAGAAAATGAACTCACACGGTGTACCCAACACATCACACAACACACGGAGCAGTACTCTGCAAGCCAACTCTTCTGGAAATACAAATAATTCCTGCAGCGATACAGTTAAAGTTAAAAATTTCGAGCATGAACAAGAAGAATAAACTTCCCCTCTCAAAAGTCTAATGGTTCGCCCTAAAGAGCTAACATAGCGCCTGGGACAAGCTTACAAATATAAGGAAGTATTGCTAGTCTGTGGGCTAGGCAGCCATGCACACACTGCGACGTGAAAATGAATAAGAGCCTGGTCATGTACGCACGCCTCACGCCTCACACCGCACACAAGCCATGCCATGACCATCCAAAACGAATTGCGAAAGTTTCTACAATGGTTTATTTAATTGGTCACGCATGTTCTGCTGTTGATTCGCTTCCAAAGAACTAACAATCTTTCAATTCTACTCACCTGTCGAGGAAGAAGAAGCGGGTTGATTTTATCCATGGTGTCCATCACTTCTGCCGGGATCCAGCAAAGAGTGAATGACAAAACGATGGCTGCCACTGCTTTGGCCACGGACACCTCTTCAGTATGGTTAACGGCTTGGCTGTTGTGGCTGGAGTTGTTCAGATTCGGAGCCACGGCCGCGTTGTGCTGCTCCACGGCGCGGAACACCTTCCAGTAGCAGATAACGATCACCACGTACGAGATTGTGAAGGATCCATAGAGCCAAGTGTTAAAAGAGTAGATGGCAGCTGGTTTCATCATTCGCCTCCAGCACAAGAGGTACCCTGGGCAAAAGAAGAAGTCATCCAGAGACAGGATATTGGGAAGGCCATTGATAAACAGCGCTATAACCCACACGGCGACGATTAGGAGCAAAGTGCGCTTCTTGGTGAAGATTTTCCTGTAGAGGCTACGTCTCTTGACACACGCGTACCGATTGAAGGCCGTCAAAGCCATGAGGTAGATAGACACTTGCGCTAGAACGGCCATCGCAAAAGCGTGCGCTTTGCAGACTGTGTCGCTGAAGCGCCTCTTACTGTGGATCACGGCGTCGATTGTTAGCGGCATCACGGTAGTAGCGGTTAACATGTCTGTGAAGGCGAGTGCAACGATCAGCAAGGTGGTGGGAGTATGAAGTCTGGAGTTGCGATAAACGATTAAGCAAAGGATTGCATTTCCCACCAGAGCGGCCAAATCAATGGTTATCAGAACCGTGGATTCGATCGCAACGGTAAGTTTGCTTCTGGCTTCAAGTTGCTCTTGTAACACAGCAAGTGCATCTACGCTGGCGTCCCCAGGATCGATGTTATTCATGGTTCAAGCAAGAAAAACGTCTCATAACTAATACGGTCTTGTAAAACGGCTTTTCTGTGTAAGCGGAAGATAGCTGAATGCTCGCCTTAAATTGAGCGATACCAATACGTGATGCCACCGACATTGTTTTACAATTCAAAGAAGTACAATAGATGATTTTGCTCCATTAATTCATTCTTCCCTGATGCTTCCTTTTCTTATTCATCCTAAAACAGGAATGACGCAGAATAACCCCTCACCCCTGAGCCAAAGACAGTAAAGTAAACACCTCTAATTGTCGTATTCTTAGGGAAATGAGTAATAATGGTTAAATATTTTTAAATAGACATAAATGTAATTACATGTTGTATGCTATTTAAGGGGAAAATTTAGTCGCATCTCTTATTGATGAAATGGTAAATGCAGCATTAGCGGTATAAGACAGTTAACGGATTCAAAGCGACTCGTAAGCCGCTAACTTTAAGTTTTAAAGGTGGCTGTCATGTTTGGTTGGCTTTGTTAAATCCATTTCGATTCGATCCATTTGTCCACTTTAGTTGTTACACCTGTTCGTCAAATAAAGACAGTAATCTGTGTAACCAGATAAATTATTTTAAATATTGAACTTTTATTTCTTTGCATGCAATTTCAACTCATTCACTCATCGAGCCAGTAATATAGTTTTTATTTTCAGTTTTCGGATGAAAACCTAAGGTGTGACCATTCAAATGAAAGCTATTCAGCAGTCCTACCCTGTAGCACTGTTTATTATGCTGTGCAAGGTGGTTCTAACTTTTGAGTCTGCGGGTGAAATCCTAATTATAAGGTGTGACCATTCAAATGAAAGCAACCGGGCAGTACTTTCCTGTGGTGTTGTTTATTATGCTGCACAAGGTGTTTCTAAGCTTTGAGTCCGCGATGAAACACTTAAGTTTGACCATTGAAATCAAAGCTATCGAGCAGTACTTGCTGTGGTGCTGTTTATTATGCTGTAAAAACTGATTTTAATTTTTGAGTTTGTGGTTAAAGTCTGAAAGGATGACCGCCACATTAAAATGAAAACTACTTTCCTATGGTGCCGATTATAATTTTAAACAGGTGCTTAAGCTTTAAGGTGGTTCTGACTTTTGAGTCTGTGGATAAAATCCTAAATTGTGATCATTGTCATCATTGAAATGAACGCTGTTGGGCAGTACTTTGCTGTGGTACATGTGTATATTTTACTGCGAAATTTAATTATAACTTTTAGGCCTGTGGAGCGTATGTTCATGTATACAATGCTTTTAATTTGTTTTGAAATGTATTTTAATTGTGCTGAAGCAGATGGCTCTAAGTTTTGAGACAGTGACTATTCAAAAGAAAGCAATTAAGTAGTAATGTGGTGCAGATTTTTAATCCTTTACAACACGCAAACACATACACTCACAATCGGTTTTCCACCTACATGTAGTTATGTTGAGCATGGGTGCTCTTTCGAGATCTTTCGTGTTTTGCGCTCCCGTTTTATCATTTCATGACTTACTTAGGTTTTCTTTCTTAGTTTAAAAAGCTTTAATTTTAGCATAATTTAAGATACAGATTATCTTCATTTCCGCTTTTTAGCAGTTTTGCCAATGTCAAGCAAAATTTTTAATTACACGATTAAACTTAATTCTGACACATTTTCCAAAAATCATCTGTTACGTACCGGTTAGCGTTTGTATGCCTAAATTTGCACAGTCTTTAAAAATCATCAGTAAACGCGGGGAAATTCGCTTTGGCTATGTTCATGTCACAAATAACGGGGAAAAAACGTACAGTTGAGCTCCAGACAATTAATAAATCATAATAAAACTCATGGCATCAGTGCGCGCGAGGCCAAAAACCGGCGCTACACAGTTTGGCCTTAAGCTGGAGCTAATAAATCGATAATTTTAAAGTCTTGTTTATGCCCGATGGTAAAATGTTTGAAGTTGTTCTAATATTAACCGTGTTGTGGTCAGAGACCTACTTTTGTGAGTCTCACTGTCCCGAGGAGGGAAAGGGTTAATAAAAGACTGCTGAGGAAATATGAGAATTTATCACTGTTAAACAATTTTAAATTGGTCATATATGATAAAACGCTAATAGCCAGAGGCCTGAGAAAGGTCGGGCACATGCGAAAATGTTTAAAATTCTTTGTGGCGGACGGATGTCGCTGCGCTCGGTTCGTAAATACCACGAAACCAGGCAAAATATTTTCCCATTCGCCCCACCCAGTTAGTGATCATGTTTACATATAATGATGAAATATATATAAACGCAGTATTTAATCCGGCAGGTGATTTTAGAATCATGCACAGCAAATAAGAATTTTTCAAGGGATTTTTTTTTCTAGTGCAGGACAGTAAAATGAACATTTTAATCTAAAAATCCCCAATTAGAAATCAACAACTCTGAGATACGAAAGGTTGATATATGGTGATGACATATTCTAAGCCATGAAATAATAAATACAGCTATAGTATAAAGGCGGCCTTTCCAAGGGCATGTATATCCCTGTATTGGTTCTCCAATGCGTATATGCATTTAGCAATGTGTATATTGCATTTAGACCTTATTCATAAATGGCGGCCGATTTGTTATCCCTCGTTTGAAAATAGTCGTTCGTTTAGAGTGGAAAAAAAACTTTACACCCATTATACTAAATTGTTTTTAATTTATTTTATTACTTTAAAAAAAAATACTAAAGCTTTTAACTACAACAATGTAAGCCGAACGGCGTTTTATAATACATTACGGTAAGTAAGACTGATAAATTGAACAACAACGGGACAATAATTGACTGACGACGTTAATAAGCGAGTCCGTTACAAAAAATCAATGGTCAATCTTTGTTCTAGAAACTGAAAAAAAGAAGAAGAAGAAGAAGAAGAAGAAGAAGAAGAAGAAGAAGAAGAAGAAGAAGAAGAAGAAGAAGAAGAAGAAGAAGAAGAAGAAGAAGAAGAAGAAGAAGAAGAAGAAGAAGAAGAAGAAGAAGAAGAAGAAGAAGAAGAAGAAGGTTTGCGTAGGTTATGCGGTGGTCGGATTAACCAAGTGTTTCAGATATAAAAATGAACTGAGAAATTAAGACATAAATAAAAAAAAATAATAAATAATATATATAGATAGCCTGAGCCTAACAGCGTCGCTCTTTGAACAGAAAGCCGATGATAAACTTAATTGAGGTGAAAGGTCGGAAGCGCAAGAATAAAATTGACGACCGGGCTATCTTTTAATTTTAGCAATTCTCAAAAACAGACTTACGCGACCGTTTGCACAGTACATTTAGACCGTACAAAAGTTCACAAAAACAACTTTTTCTCCTTCTAGAATAATTAGTACGACTAATTTCCAAATAAAATACACCTGCTGCTTATAAAAATTGTCCGAGAAACTGATTTGGAAATCAAAATTGCCAAAAATACACAAACATATTTGCATAAGACCACGCGAGCTAGTGAAGTTTACAATTATAAAATCCAAGTCTTGTTTTGTTTTGTTTACATAAAATCGCTTTTCAACCTATGTAATGAATGAACAAACGCATAAAAATGGACAACATAATCTTCTTTCGAAAAATTTTATTCAAATCTCCATACGTTTATGTTTAAAAGCAGAACGCGAACCATTAAGAGCTCATCGAGGCCGAGATGTCTCCGATGAAAGAAATCAAAACAACTGAATTTAATTGAGCGCGTTATAAACAATTCTCCCGAAAACTAGCGAGAAGACAAAAAAGTCAATCACAGATTGATATCAACACAAATTCCCATCGAAAAATGTATTTTGTTTTACCTTTAAGTCCCTCCACTGCTTGGAAATTGTTTAAATCTCCGCTTCTTCAGTTCTGAAACCCGAAGTGACAAACATCTTCCCGCATTGCTCCCATCCTCGAAGCAAGATTTTATCTCTGAAAGCTCTTCTATTTCCACTAATAGCGGCTTCTGAGTATCCCTTAATTAGTATCCCTGTCTTGAGTAGCAAACCGCGAAAAAATTCAGGAGAATAACGACTTTAATTTGAATCGGTTTTCTCCGCTAAACACAGCAAAACGTCAAAAGTGTTTTCCCATTTCACGTGAAAATTGCAAAGATCCCGGATGTTGTGTGGCGTCATACGCGCATGTTTTGCGACGGTCTACGCGCCCGCGAGTTAGCCCTAAGCGACGGCGGCGGCGGCGGCGCCGGCGGCAGCGGGCACACAACGCGCCCGCGAAACATTCCGCTAGCCATGACCATGAAAAATGACGGCCATGGGTTCTATGGTTCTCTGGTTCTATGAGTATGGTGCTGCGCAGCCAGGCCTTCGGCCCGGCAAGAGCTCCGCTAAAAATGAACTGAGCTTTTCATTTAGCACCCCAAAAGCGGCTATAACGGCTCAGTTTATTCGTCTAAGACGAATAACTACTCTAGATTATTCGATCAAATTATTCGTCTGAGGCAAATAATTACTCTTAATATTAATTTGATGTTTTTAGACGAATTACATTTCGTCTTCGGCTAATTCATCTGTCAGCACGTCTTCAAGAAGTGAAAACGAATCCAGACGGAAAAGAAATGTGGTTTTTGACTTTGAGTTTATGCAAGAAGGGTACTGGTTTTTATTTGTTCGCAAGGTTTTATGGAATGTCCATTTCCTCTCCCCAGTCTTTACTGGGAAACTTCAAAGATTCGTCGTTGAGTTAGATGGATAATTCGTCTCTTGCTTGTATAAATTGCCTCATAATCATAGTAGCGGGATGGTTGTAAGGTGGGTTCTAAGAAAAGCATATTGTCTTATGTAATTTCTTTGTTGTCGTTCGAGTCATTCCTGCAAAATTGTGTTCACTATGAAAATATTTCAACAGGGAAACAAGATGGCAGTAATTCGGAAGTAGCATTGCTTCTTCAGAGGCCCTGCCAGGGGGGGTCCCGTGTCGCTTGTCTGAATTTTAAAATATCTCATGTCGATGTTTTATCAATGCTTCACGTCTCTGTCGGAAATTGAACGAACATAGTTTGTCGGAATTTTAGAAAAGGTGGATAATGGTACGTTATAGAGAAACGCCTACGGTTCTACAATAGCTCAGTTATCGTTCGATGCGCATCGAACACGTAATGTTGCTGTCGCTTGACTGACGACCTCGTTCCCAGGGTCCCAGGTCTCCCAGGGAGTTGTGGAGTTGCGTAAATGATGTATAACGCGATGCTCAAGAGACCCTCAAGGGTCCTCAAGGACCTCAAATTGGTGAAAAAAATATACCAAACCACCGTTCTTTGTCGCTAATTCTCGGCTTTGATGTCGCTGTCGGAATTGTGTCGAGAAAGATTGTCTTTTGTCAAAATTTCATTTTACGTGCTGTCGCTACTTTTTGGGTCATGTCGCCTGTCGGAATTTACCCTGGCAGGGCCTCTCTTCAGTTTCAGAGCCATCAGAAGACCAAATACAGTCGTCTGAAGATGAACTTAAGAGATTAGCAGCAGTTTTCTTATCAAATGAGCTGACAGTTGTCTTTCTTATAACTGGTGGAGAAGCGAAATTTTCGTTTGAGCAGGAAAACGTTTCACTGGCTTCTTGAGTTTCTGCAAAATATTTTTGAGCTTCTAATTCTACCAAGTAACAATGCACGAAGTGGAAGGACGTCATTTCCATTGCAGAAAAAGGTAGCATACTTTAGAGCTTCTTGGAAACCGCAGATGACTTTCAGGTACAAAACTCGTATTATCAATCAACTTATAACATACAATCATAAAGCTCTGAGCTTACTAAAATAAAGTTGTAAAGTATTATTGTTACCAATAAGATTTCAAACACTTACCTCCAGGCCTTGATTATTCTGGATTAAAAAAAACTTATCCAATAAGCGTTAAAAATGCGATTCTTTATCAGTATTATGCCGTTGTATTTGCTTACCGTTTTGGTAGAAAATTTTAAAGCTGTCACAGTGTTGATGCGCCAGGAAATGACCGGCAATAACATCAGCATGTTTCAAAATGACATCTATGTATTTCTTGTTGAACTGCGGGTAAAACCACTTCTTTCCGGGAGCTCTCTCAAAGGCTCCTGGTGGCACGTGACCTATGATGAAGACCTGAGAAACAATAGCGATAGCTAAGAAACACATGATTTAGTAATAAAAGCTGATCGAAACCGATACTCCTTATTTACGGTATTCGACATGTTGGTTGGGAAAACAATTCAAACTCTGGCGACACGGCCTAACTCGTCACAAGTCTCTCGTAGCTCAGTGGCTAGACCATCCGACCGGCGTGCGGCAGGTCAAGATTTGCAACTATTCCAAACTAATTCTAAAAATAATCATAACTGCCAACTAGCTAGGGAAACAATCTATTTTATGACATGGATATGTCCCTGGAAGAGCCGATTTCTCGTTGCTGTGACACCATAACAAGGTGAATGACGACGAATTACTTGACAGTTTAACAGCAGGATAAAGATTCGAGAAAGCTGACGTTTCGAGCGCTAGCCCTTCGTCGGAGCGATTCGCTCCGACGAAGGGCTAGCGCTCGAAACGTCAGCTTTCTCGAATCTTTTTACGGTGGCTAATTTACTTTATCGACTCAGTCGATAAAACCAAATTCTTGTGCTTCACCCCCACCGAAACAGCACCACAGTTTCTCTAGAAACTAACCCCATTCATTAACAGCAGGATAGTTTTAACTGGCCATTGTCAGTGGCTGTGGAAAGAGATTCTCAATGGGGTGAAAGAAGTTAAAATATTAATTTCCATTGTTGTAGCACACATTTAAGGTCTTAGGAACATTCTGGGATGAATAACAGTCTGAACAAGACATGGCAAATGACAAATCGTGGCTAGAATTTCTTTTACGGTTAACATTTTTACGCCTTAAGGTTAAAATTGTTCACATTTTACGCCTAATGACTAAATTTTTGGGACGTTCTACGACTAACGGTTAACCCCATTGAGAGCCTCTGGAAAGGTGACCATTATGGGGAAGTTAATCATTGGGGGATCCAGGATTCATCGTAACAGGGTGGGGAGGAGTAAATAGGAAGGGGGAGCGGAATTAAAATGTTTTTGCAGTAAGGGGCGGGGGGGGGGGGGGGGGGAGCGGACCCTCGGGCCCTACCCCTAGATCAGCCACTGTTAATTAAAGTGGATTAAACGAAATATATCGACCAGTGTCATCCTCATTCCCAGGGTTCTCCTCTTCCCGCCCCCCTCTCTCTCTCGCTCTAGGGGGCTGAAAGCGGAGAACCCTAGGAACAAGGTTGGACCAGTGTAGGGAGTTGGCCGCCATGCCATTGAAGGTTCGACAGTACCTGTTGTTTAGTCGCAGACGCATTCGTCAACACGCCATCTAACCACCCGAACTGACCCGCGGGATCTGGTAAGTCGGCTGTTAATTTGTCATTTGTGTAGTAGTAAACGGTGTTCAGGCTGATGAGGCGTAAACCAGGTTTGATAACAACTGTGTAAAATCCGCCTGCAAGAGGAAAGCAAACCGTAAGTCCTGAAAATATGTAATAATATATTTTGCAAAAGCGTTTTCGCCGGGTATCAACAATGGGCACGTTTGAATGTCAAAGTGACTTGTAAGATATACCTTTTTTAAAATTATCCACAGCGTCCTGAGGAAGCCATCGACTCCACAGATCCCCCACAGCTGTGTAAATGTCATTCGGCTTTGGCGGCATCAGGTGTTTAGGATGGTAGTCATGGTTACCGAGGGCGGGGTAAATCGTCGTATTTGGAAAGACAGTGAATAGCAGGTCGGTTAAGTTCTTGACTGTTTCTATGACTTCCTTCGTGCTAAGTTCACTGTTTGCCACGTGAGGCATGTCATCTCTATAACGCAATGATATGAACTAGCGATTTACTAATGATTGTAGTACAGGGCGGTGTTCAATTCAGCGTCAAAGATAAATTCGTGATTGTTTTGGTTTTGCCTTGCTACTCTGTATGATTGGCTGAAAAATCGCGCGACACTTTCTCAACCAATCAGAAGTCAAACCAAAACCAATCGTGACTTGCTCGCACCACAGGTTAACCAAGCACAATATGCGAGTAGGGAAATTGGGTACTAGAATTGAGCTTTGTTTCGCTTTGTTTTGCTTTGCAACATTTGCGAAAATTTCTGCACGAAATTTATAACTTTTCTCTTAAAACGTACAAATGAAGTTTGAAATAAAGTGTTAACATGTAACCTGGTGTATTTGTTTGTTCATTGGGTCCCTCCATGGCCTGTATTTGAGTATTTTCTTCCATGCGCTACATCATGTATAAATATAAGACAAGGTTGGAAAGTATTTTGGTCGAGTCGACTAGGCCGCGCAAGAAAACGCGGTCGATGAAATGCAAGAAAAACACACATTGTCCCTGTATCCCCGTATTAAACAAGATCGATAGTTGTGCCAACTTTTTCCGTAGTTTTATTGCCAAGAACTCACATTTCCGAGACGCAGCCCAACGCCGAACTTCACCATCTCGCTCGACGATGGCGGCCATTAGCCGTGAGGACGAAAAGTGGCTACAACCTCGATCCCGCGAGAAGATTTTCTCCCCCACTACCGGTACGCACCGCCGACCATTTCACCACGCGCCTCCACCGGGTAAGTAAACTTTTCGCAGCAGTGAAAAGCCCTTGAATAAAAATGGCGGGTCTTCAAAGGTTTACACGGAGAATGCTAAGTTGAAGTTTGATCCGTTGCTTTCGTTTACCGAAACTTTCCTCTCTGGGTAAGTGAGATATTGTCTTAAACTTGTTCTGGAATAAATAGGAAGCCGGCAGACATCTCAGGGGGGATGTAAAAAAATAATGTTCTGGCCACTTTATCTTAACATCTATGCGATCGATCGCCGCTAAATTAGACTTACAGATGCAGATGTTTGCATGAAAACAAAATTATTTTCAGCCTCTACCGCAAATTTGAAGCCCCTAAATCTCAAAATCTTCATCTTTTGATATGTTTCGAAAGGTCGGCTATCGACTATAATTCTTGAAAGAAATATAAACAAGCGATTTCTGACATTGAGTTCCCTCTGAAAACTTTGAATTTTCGCCATGTTTTGCCCCAATATCAGTGATGCACTATTTTGCTTAACATGGCTTATTCAAAACAGTCAATGTTTTCGTGAACAGTGTACGGCCTTATCAGTTAATGTAATAAATAGGATGAGCTAATTATAACAACTCTGTTGAGCACGTAAGTTTTTACCTCGCCATATCGATCTCTTTGAAGGAACTGAAGTGAAGAAAACGCTGTACTGTTAAAAACCACACAACATAACCTTTTTTTTGATCCAACGCTGCTTTATCAAAAAACTTTCGCTAAAACCTTCGGCCTGACAACCGGAAAAAAAAATACACAAAGCTGAGTTGCAAAAATCGCAAGATCGCCATTTCAAGGGGTTTTCACTGCTGCGAAAAGTTTACTTACCCGGTGGAGGCGCGTGCTGAAATGGTCGGCGGTGCGTACCGGTAGTGGGGGAGAAAATCTTCTCGCGGGATCGAGGTTGTAGCCACTTTTCGTCCTCACGGCTAATGGCCGCCATCGTCGAGCGAGATGGTGAAGTTCGGCGTTGGGTTGCGTCTCGAAAATGTGAGTTCTTGGCAATAAAATTACGGAAAAAGTTGGCGCAACTATCGATCTTGTTTAATACGGGGATACAGGGACAATGTGTGTTTTTCTTGCATTTCATCGACCGCGTTTTCTTGCGCGGCCTAGTCGACTCGACCAAAATACTTTCCAACCTTGTCTTATATTTATACATGATGTAGCGCATGGAAGAAAATACTCAAATACAGGCCATGGAGGGACCCAATGAACAAACAAATACACCAGGTTACATGTTAACACTTTATTTCAAACTTCATTTGTACTTTTTAAGAGAAAAGTTATAAATTTCGTGCAGAAATTTTCGCAAATGTTGCAAAGCAAAACAAAGCTAAACAAAGCTCAATTTTAGTACCCAGTTTCCCTACTCGCATATTGTGCTTGGTTTACCTGTGCTCGCACGCGTTTTCCTGCGCTTGACGCCTGCTACATGTATTTGCTTCGAGTTCTAATTGCTTCATTGGATTGTCTGCATCTGTTATGATTGGCCAGAGTGATTTTAACTTTTGGTTTTGGTTTTACGACACTCAATTGAAAACCGCTCTAAATCTAGGATGTTAGAGTTAATTTCGACTATTTCACAGTTTACCGTGCATTATAGTGTGAGCAGACACGGTACAACACGGGATACACTTGTTCACCGATCCGAATACCACATTACGCTTGGAGTGGCGGGATAACCAATCCGTCAAAAGGGGTTCCACTTTCAAGACTAAATCTTTCTGGCATCAACGTTTCATTAGTAAATAAAATGGCTGCTAAATGACTACCCAGTGGTTTGCAGTGCTGTCAAAACGAACTAAAATTGACGACAGAACTACGTAACCTTGTGCAACTGGCATGACGCGTCTAATAACTGAAATCTCACCCTGTCCAAATAATGAAATCTGGATTAGGTTCAATATCCCTCATAGCAAAGACTGAAGAGTTAATGAGCCTCCACGGAGAATCGCACAAACAGTCTCCCCAACTTCCCGCTGTACTGGGCTTCTGGGTGTTAGGAGTCTGGGAGTTGCAAATCTTGTCCGGGTCAGTTGACATCTGGTAGGTCTTGTCATAATGGAAGTCTGTAACCTGCCAAAAACTTCCTACAAACATTACAATATGTTAATATAATTTTAAAGGAATATTAGAATCTAAGAATCTGGAGAAGGGGTTCAGTTAGGATCGATAGGGGGCTAAACGTCAGCCTGTTCCAGGCTTTCAGATCCCCTCCATCTCCAGTCCCCACTCGTTTTTTCTTCGCTCGCTCCAACATTTTTCGCTCGCCCCCACTCACTCACTCACTCGCTCGCTCGCTCGCTCGCTCGCTCGCTCACTCACTCACTCACTCACTCACTCACTCACTCACTCACTCACTCAATCAATCAATCCATCAATCCATCAATTTATTTTACTCATACATTAGATATGTACATTTTTACAAGAACACACTAAACAAGAAAAACTACAGATAATAATACTTATAAAATATGAATTAACATTAGAGCCTGGAGGCTAAATTAACCAAAGAGTTTTGAAGTTAGCCTCCAGCCATTTTACTTTAATATGTGAATAAAGGCTAAAGGAAATCAAAGAAAGAGTATTGAAGTTAACTTAATAATAATAATAATAATAATAATAATAATAATAATAATAATAATAATAATAATAATAATAATAATAATAATATCTGAGAGCAATATAGCTATAATGTCCGTTGTATCGGGCATGTCTGTTTATTAAAACTTAAAAATTATATAAAGCACTGTCAAATCTCTCAATAGTAGATTGAAATAAATGCGCGAAAAGGCCTAAGGGCTACGGAAATTTAGAATTTAGAAACTGAACATTACCAAAACCGCATTTTTCAAAAAACCACTAAGAGTTGTGTTACTTTTAAATCAGAATTCCGCACCACCTCACCTCCTGGGCTTGTAACGCAACATACCTGATACTCCGTACACCGAATATCGCACTTCTTTGCGGCTCCTTCGGTCATTTAAACTAATTCGTTTTAGCACTGTTAACATTGTTTAGCTACCAATAGTGTATGAATGAAAAGAAGATGACGATTTATGAGTAATAAATGAAGTAACAATAAACAAACATTATTGCGAAGCTTCATGAATATTGCATATTTTACTAGTCTTATAATATAAAATATCGGCAGCTCGAGCAGCGTATTACTTTCTTCCCCAGTTTTGTTTTAATACCTATCACCTATATATCTGCTTTCGTTTGTAATAAGGTTACATTAGATACTGACTACTCCTTGGTATAAATTAGTAAAATATAAAGAACGCGCAAAAAGCTACAACTCCAGCCAGTTTGTTTACCTTCTGCCAGGATTACAGGTTTGAATTGCAAGAAAAATACAACAATGGCGAGCGTCGTCTTCATGATTTCGCTTTAAGATACAGATTTTCCGCACTTCCTCGGCGTCTTCTGCAAATAATAGATCCACGGGATTAATATGTATGGGGTTATTCGGAAATCTTACCATAGAGAAACATTTCCGTATATATATTAGTTATGCATAACGTTCTTAAAACTGAAACAAAGCCGACATAATAGAACGCCTAACGCAAAACCAATAACGCATGCAAGCATAATTAATGTATTGGGCAAAAATACGGAAATTTTACCTTGATACGCTTTCTGTAAGCAACGAACTACATACAACGCCAAATGCAATGTGATTCGCTGCTGTCGCCAACAGTTCCTGCTTTACCTGGAACGATGGAGAATTCGAGAGCATGCGTCAATGCCACACTGTCACGCACAACGGGAAAATCACGCAAGATATATTAATAATTAAATATACTTTTCAAAACAAAAAATAACTTCGATGGCTTTAATTCAAAATGTTCGGACGTTTAAAAGTCGAACAAAACTAAGGGACGGACCATTATTTTTTTGATGGGGGGGGGGGGGGGGGGTGGAAAATTTTGAAATAAATTGTTTGCAGAGGCTATAAACACTGAAATAAATTGTATGCAAGCAAAAATAATAAAGAAAAAAATTGTTTGCTGGAAGTATAGCAGTTGGACGGAGACACAAAATAAATTGTTTGCAGCAGGTGCCGCATATAAAAAAAATGTTTGCATGCGAAAATTTTCCAACCCCCCCCCCCCCCCCCCCAAATAATGGTCCGTCCCTAAATGTCCGAAAGTGTCCAAACAAATGAGGCACCATATCAATTAAACAAATAACAGGGAGCCCCCTTCCTCCCTGCCAAGTTGCATTGAAAAAAAGTTAAAATTTTAAAACTCAGGAGATGAATATCTTCGTTTTTACCCCAAAAGGTGTCCTCCGCTGAAAGCTCTCTTTTCAGCACCCAGGCTCTTAAAATACCGAAAAAATAAATAAATTAAAAGGGGGCCTCCCTCTCCACATCCTCCGCATCGCTCAATGTTTACAAAAAAAAAATGATAGGAGAATCATTGAAGTAGCGCTAAAGAGGCTATTGCTGATCATGAGGACAGAGACCTAATAGCCGCAACTACGGAAACTGAACATCCTCATAAAAAAAAAAAATGGAGCCGATAGTAAAGGGGCTATGTCACAATTTTGTTGTTACTTTAAAAAGCCCAAAAAACATATATGAGTGGAAATCTAAAAATAATGGTCCAGTTTGCAGTTTGGTTTCAAATTATTGTACTAGTGATCTAACGGGCCGATTACATGGCGAATTTCAGCTCGGGCTGAGATTTCAGCCCTGCTTCCGAAATAAATCCTCTTAAAATGAAGTTAGCGATTACATGAACAAAGTTTCAGCCCGGGCTGAAAATTCCAGCCCGGTTTCAGAAACCGGGCTGGAATTTTTAGTCGAGCCAAACGGGTTGAAATTCGCCATGTAATCGTATCAGAAAAGTGAATTTGGGTATGCGCAGTGATAATTGTGTTTGTACTTCAGCCCGGGCTATTCTCGACCCCAGAGCTCTGGGGTCGAGAATGAGCCTGGGCTGAAATTCGCCATGTGATCGTAAGCATAAATGGGCTACAGATGGCAAGGATGAAAATGGATTCAATCTTGAAAAAATTGGGCCAATTTTTTCAAGTTTATCACCTGTGTCTCGGAAAACTCATTAAAACTCTGATTATGATATATTTTCTCTTGGGTGTCCTGTGGTTTATCGTCTTGTGTCTTGGAAAACTCACTAAAAGTCTGATGATAGTATATTCTCTATTGGGTGTCCTGCAGTGGTTTATGGCTTGTGTCTCGGAAAGCTCGCTAAAACCATGATTATGATATATTCTCTCTTGGATGTCCTGTGGTTTATTATTTTGTGTCTTGGAAAACTCACTAAAACTGTGATTATGATATATTCTCTCTTGGGTGTCCTGTGTTTTATTGTCTTGTGTCTTGGAAAACTCACTAAAACTCTGATTGTGATATATTCTCTCTTGGGTGTCCTGTGTTTTATCGTCTTGTGTCTTGGAAAACTCATTAAAACTCTGATTATGATATATTCTCTCTTGGGTGTCCTGTGGTTTATTGTCTTGTGTCTTGGAAAACTCATTAAAACTCTGATTATATATATTCTCTCTTGGGTTTCCTGTGCTTTATTGTCTTGTGTCTTGGAAAACTCATTAAAACTCTGATTATGATATATTCTCTCTTGGGTTTCCTGTGGTTTACCGTCTTTTGTCTTGGAAAACTCACGAAAACTCTGATTATGATATATTCTCTTTTGGGTGTCCTGTGGTTTATCGTCTTGTGTCTTGGGAAACTCACTAAAACTCTGATTATGATACATTGTCTTTTGGGTGTCCTGTGGTTTATCGTTTTGTGTCTTGGGAAACTCACAAAAACTCTGATTATAATATATTCTCTCCGGGGTATCCTGTGGTTTATCGTCTTCTGTCTTGGAAAACCTATCAAAACCATGATTATGGTTTATTCTCTCTTTGAAAATTCACTTGATATCTTCATCTTAGTGTAATTCTATAAGTATCTTCTGTTTGATAAGAGCAGTTTTTAATTGAGCGTCGAAAGTAATTACATAGTAATTGCTTTGGTTTTGCATTGCTACGCTTTGTGATTGGCTAAAAAATCTCGCGCCACTTTCTCGACCAATCAGAAGTAAAACCAAAACCAACCATGACTTGCCTGTACACGTTTTCCTGCGCTTGGCGCCGCCGACATGTAATTGCTTCGATCTCTGATTGGTTCATTGGATTATTTACGACCGCTGTGATTGGTTCATTGGATTGTTTACGACTGCTGTGATTGGTCAGAGTAATTACTTTGGTTTTTGGTTTTTACCACACTCAATAGGCCATTTGCACAATGGCGTCATTTGAATACAACTACCAGAATTCATTTCGTTTTTCCTTCCTTATTTAAATTTTGTAATCCCAGAGCGGTTTACATAACAATAGCCCTAATTTGCACTACAAAACAAAAAACTGAAGGATTCTGGTAGTTGTAGTCATATGACGTCATCGTGCAAATGGCCTATTGAAAACTGCTCTAATGTACTTCATTTTAATTTGGGGCTGTTTTGACCCCAAAACATAAAAATCCCATGACAAAGCTCTTTTAAGCCATTATTTCATTTTTGTTGATATTGATTTGAAACTTATTTTTTCCTCTTAAAATTATCCAGTCTGTTGTATTTGAAAAGGTCTGGTATAGCAACACATGAAAAAAGCCAGGTCGAAGTAAAGCCAACCTATTTGTATGTTTTTCATCTTCTTGACACGAGAACCCAGTAAAATGCAGCGCATGCGCAGTTAACAGGAAACTGGGCATTTTGGTGGCTTTTCGCGAAAATGCGTTAATTTCTAAGGAACCAGTTGATAGAGACGATAGAATTTATGAAATTTGGCAAGAAAATACTTCCGAAAACAATCAAGGAGGCCATTTAAAAAACAATTGGAATTCAACAGAGGAACTTCAAGACATTAAACAATGATTTATTATATATATCTATGTTAAAAGTTTCTTGCACCAGTCTAAACAACAGGCAAATGCAAACGATGGAGAAAATCTATCGACTGAATTTTTTGCAAATCATCAGAACCTAATTTTTAAGGCTGGTTAGCTGGCCTGGTTGTCATGGCAATCCCATATATCAACCAAAGTAACAATGAACGAACTTTTAACTTAAATCTTGCCAATTTTGGGAATCCAAGGATGAACACCTTAAAAATTATGTATGGTAAAGGCACAGGGCATCAAAAACTGGCGTCGCGTTTGGTTTTAAAATCAAGTATTGGACCAAAAAATGAATCAAAGAGGAAATTTTTTATTAAGAATAGACCAAATCCAATCAAATTAAAGGAATAATACAAACAATAATTTATTTTAGAATAATTAAGCAAAGTCAAGTAGGGTCAACTTTGACTTGTCAGCAGGGACAACGTTTCCTCATGCACTGACGCTCGGTAAAGTTGTCTCGGAGGAAGTGTTGTTCGGGATACCCGAAACCATAATAACGGAGCGTTAATGAATATTAGAAGCTTTAACTGGGTCCAAGTGGATACTCGACCAGTAACACTGTGACTGCCAGAACTTTGTAGTCAAGTTGGCCATATCGGTCGAATACGATAACACGTACATTCTCCAGCTTGGATATAAATAATATTAATAGATATTGATAAGATAGATGCAGATGAAATAGAATAAAATAATAGGTCATAATAGGTTCATGAACTTTTTTTGTTTGAAAGGGTGGGTACCCACAATGCACTTAACACACAAGATGATAGTGCCAGTTATGTCAATGGGATTAAAATTCCACTGGAATTTGACTTTGCTACACTATTTCCTCAGTTTTCTAAGAAAATCATTAACCCTATTCAGCCTGGGCTTTTTTGAGTTTCTGAGCCTGGGGGGGGGGGGGGGGGGGGATTGTGTCCCCCAGGCTCAGAAACTTGTAACTTCAAGAACATTAAGGCTATGACAATGAAACCTACAGGGTACATAGTACGTCCAAAACTGTCTCCTTTGCGGTCTGCACAATGGAACGATGACGTCATATGACGTAGTGATTAAGTAATTAGTTATACGGCCGCCATCTTGGATCCGCCATCTTGGATTTTTGAAATTTTTCAAAACCTCTTAAAAAACGTCCAAATTGACTCAAAATTAATCAAAACCAATAAATAAACGCTAAATGACGTAAAAATATAAAAGTTATACCAATAAACATTGTTTTTCTTCATTCAAAGGTATAAATATGCAAATTTGAAAAAACATGGCTGTCAAAAAATCTTGTTGCCATGGAAACATCAAGTTACATGATCAAAAATTGTCATACGAAATTGTTGCCAGATAAATTTTAGGAAAAGTCACCAAGTTTGATGGCGTTTGAATACATATTAAAGAAGTTATGAATGTTCAAAGTTAGCGCGGGCACTTTGTCCCCCCCCCCCCAAAGGCCGAATAGGGTTAAACTTAGTCTTAGCCATATCAACACGTCCGCCTAGAAGTTGTTCAAGCTTGGACAAATTTCCAGTCCATAAGGATAATTGCATGGGATTATTGTCGCACTAAGCTAAAAATTCATTTGCAAGTACATTATGTCAGTAGCTGGAGAAGCAAAGCAACCCAGCATACAATGGGTTAATGTTCGGGTTATATTAAGATATTAAACTTTCTTCAACTATTTTTTTAACAGCCATTATCAAAGGCATTAGTAATTCATAAAGAGAAAACAAGGAAATCACTACCGCGAAATAGTTTTGGATATGTGATACTAATTACCATTGCTTTGAAATTCTCCAAGAATTATGAATGGTTTGAGAAGCTATATCAAACACTCGAACGAGCGTCAGTATCACCAGATATCCAAACACCTTCCTCGTGTTTGATGTGTTATTGGCTATATAATTTGGTAACTGAAAAATTCTAGTAATATAGGGGATAATCTCTAACAGATAAACTACCGTCATCAGCTGAAGATTGTTCTAGCCCCAAATCTCTTGTCAGCCGTGACAGCCACGTGGATGAAACTCGTGTTCAGTCATTTCTGAACGCTTGCACAGTAGGAGAGTGAGGTTAACTACGACCAAGTTTGTTCTTAAGATCGATTGCCAGTTATGGATTCTTGAGTCATCTGAAGGCTTCCAGTCGACACAACAGGAGCGAACTACTGCCATCTGAAGGACGTTCCCGTCATATCTGTTTTCAGTGGCAGATGAAGTCATTGGAAAATCGTTAAAAGCTTACCCAAAAGGACTTTGGATTTTGAATTGTTTAGTTGTTTTGTCAGTCCCAGATGGAGTAGTTTGATCAATTTTGAAATCAAGGATTACACAATAGAGGGAGTGGAGGCGGAGGGAGGTTATTAAAACTACTCTGCTCTACAGAAGACACATTCAGATGGTTTGTCATGCAGGGGGATATGAGATCAATCACGGGGTCGCTTGATCATTGAAAGTTTGTACAATAGGTGGATACTGGTGAACTACTGCCATCTAAAGGTTGTTCTTGATCGGTTGCTATTCGTGCCAATGGTCTTCAAATCTTTGAAAGTGTGTACAATAGGAGGATAGGGAGAACTACTGCCATCTCTTGGTTGTTTTGCACATCAATTGCCAGTCGTGCCAATGGTTGGATCATCTTTAAAAGCTTGCTCGAAAGGAGGGTAAGGCGAACTATTACCACCTGACGATTGTTGTTCAGATAAGTTGTCAGCTGAAGATGAAGTCGTTTGATCATCTTTGAAAGCTTGCACAACAGGAGGGTATGGAGAACTACCGCCACTTGCTGAAGGTTGTTCTTCATATCGGTTGTCAAAGATTGGCGGATCATCTTTGAAAGCTTTCTCAAAGGGAGGGTAAGGCGAACTACTGACATCTGAAGGTTGGTGTTTAGTTTGGTTGCCAGTGACACATGGAATTGCTTCAGCTTCGAACGCTTTCTCAGGAGGAGGATAAGGCAAATTTATACCATCTAAAGATCGTTGTGCAGATTGGCTGTCAGTGATTGGCGGCAACACGGGATCTTCTCTGATTTCTTTCATTATTAGAGGATAAGATGAAGGATCGCTGTCAGTACTGTGCGAAACATTTGGGTTATCATACAGCGCACCTGACAAAATAAAACATTTGAGGATGATATAGAGTTCATTATACTAAATACTGGTTTAACATCGTGCCTAACAATAAACTTGTACTAAATCTATCTGTTTGTTAATAACCCTTATTATGCTCCATGGTTAGGGATGCTGGTTACAAGAAAAACAAAAGTAAATTACCGAAAGTACATTATTTCTGTGGATCAAAATTTTTAAAATTAGCGGTTTTAAATTATTTTGGTGAATCTTTGATAATGCGCGAAAATAACGGAATTAAAATCCGCGCGAAAATTAAAGGTATTGGAGTAATTGCCTTTACGATGTACCTGTTTGACCAGTTCCAGCCACCACGCCGTTAAACTCTAGTTTCCTTAGAATGCTTAGAGCGATGTGCATTTCAGGACGGTGCGACTCCGGCTTCAGGCATTCGTCAATGATTCTTTTAAACTTTGGAGGCAATTCGTTTCCAAATTCATCCAAGGAAATGTCCTGCAATGAATTTCGAACAAAATAATAACTAAAACCGTTAAGGTCAAGCCGCAACTCAATACGGAAAACGCTAGCCTCGTATTTTCAGTATTTCGTGTCTCCTTTCTGGATAATCATATTTTAATATTGTTTAAAACTTTCTGTTCATTATGACACTTTTCTCATCTAATTCTGTTTATCAGTGAGAGGCCGTAACAGTGACGACGAACTTTTTAAAGTCCGTTTTTAAGCTCGTGAATATACACAAAGCGTTGAACGAGTTATAGCGGTGGGGCAAAATTCACTCGATCGGTCGGTCGGCTGTTAACATTGAGCCCATGATATGTAATGGTCATCTGTGTTACCCATGGGGGCGGCGTTGGAGGAAGGAGGAGGGTGGGGTGTAGCAAAACGCCTAAGAGCCGCGGGGAAAAGTCACGTATTGACTAAAATAAATCCAACTGCCAACTAAACTAATTTCAGATAAAAACAAAGGTAAAAAAAATCAGAAAAGAGTCAGCTAGTTAAGTTGAAAAGTAATACTTTAAAAGCCATGATATTTAGCTTCTAATTGTTGCTAGTGTTTATTCTAAGATAAAGTCAAACTTACTGGAATAATTGGTTTCTGGCCTGAGATTTTTTTCGAGAACACCCTTTTGTCATTCTCAATGTCATCAAAAACAGGTTTGCCACTCACCACATCAATTAGACATAACCCTGCAGAGATAAAATAATACAGAATGATGCAGTAATGCTGCCCTTGTTTTCAGCAGAACAGATCTTGCTCAAAAATAAATGGATGTGTGTATATGTCAATGTAAAACTTCCATGCCATTTGTAAAAGTCACATGCCAGCGAGAATCTACAAAAAGAACAATTGGTCAGCTATTCTTTCTTTTAGTTTAACGTTTTTATGTCAATCCACCAAAAAAAAAAACAGAAATAAAACATTAAGAAGCCAAAATAAATATTTGTTTGAAATAAATCCCAAAATGAAGGTCCGGTTTTGTTTACAGTCTTTGGATCGATAGGGACCGGCGTTTTCGTCTTGTATAAGCTCAAGAAATGACTTCGGCTATACAGGCTATACTGTATGCTGCTATGAGAGATTTAATTTTCAAAACAGTTCAGTCTAGAATAGATACGGTATCATTTACAGTCTCAAATAGGAATTAAAACTCTGAAGTCCGTGAAACAGCTAGCCTTCCTTAAACGGAAATACAAATCATCACGGCAACTTTATAGTGATAGGGTTTCTGGAAAACAGCGAGTCTGGGGTAGGGTAGGGAGTTTTGGTGTCTAGTCCATGGAAAATAGAGTTGCAAAATATCACTGGAAATGGTCTGGTATAGGGTAAGGGTTTCAGAGTCTCAGCGGCACACCACCACCCAAAAATGAACTGATGACCCCCCCCCCCCCGCCACCCCGGGGGGGTAGGGAGTGCCAGGATGGCAGTGGGTGCCAAAAATATGGCCTAGTGTTTGAAGGCCACTCTTTTCTTGAAAAAATCACTATAAACTTAGTATCGTCTAATTTATAAACTCAACTGAGACCAAACTTTAGTGTTTGCCTTCCCCAACGACAAAGTGCCACATTTTCTTTAGAATGAAACTAACTGCTCCTTTAATTTTCATAGCCAATCAACTCACCAAAACTGTAAACATCAGATTTCTTGGAGTAGTGACCTCCAGAACTCATCACTTCAGGTGCCATGTAGCGGTAGGATCCAATCTCGGTTTTAGTGTGCCTGGTCCCTTCAGTAGCACGGGCTAAACCGAAGTCTCCAAGTTTCAGGACTTTATGATCCTTGGACAACTGGGGAAATATTATATATTGTGGTAGGTCAGACTTTGTTAACTACCTCTTCACCCTTTAATCTATCACCCCTCCATGGAAAAAAACCAACGGAGGGTCATGAATTTTGGATTTCAAGCTATGGTGATCGCGGATTTCAGTGAATGGATTCAAGCCCGGGGAAGGCGGAGATACTCCCTCATAGCTATATAGGTATGTGCGGCCCAAATGGTATGTCTTTTAAGCCATTTTGGTCTAAAATTGGTATCGCTTTGGCGTTCATGTCCCATTTTTTCGGGGGTCAGGTATGAAAAAAGGGTAAAGGTTTCAATAGGCGGGCTAGAAACCCCCACCAAGAAATTTGAGGAGTACTCCCTCCCCCGAGGATTTTGAATTCTGCAATCATTATGGATTCCAGATTACAAAAGTCTCTTGATTGGATTACTGTCATGACAGATACTTTCTGCCATTTTTGTTCACTAATATAGTTTAACTTTGTCAATAGCGGATGTGTGTAAAGGCAACTGCAATATCGTGAGTTTGATTACGTATGTCGCTATTGTGCCTGTACTAAAAATTGCTGAAAAAATTCAGTGTTCGTCGCTACAGTGTTCAGCGGTAGGTAGCAAATTGCAGTTCTCAAACCGAAACAATTGTTTATTTTTCCTAGAGGTGCAACACATCCACCAGAAACTAGCAAAACGTTTAGTCTAATAGCTTCTTTGCACGGATGAAAATGATACTTACAAATATGTTTTCAGGTTTAACGTCCCTGTGCATAACATCCAAGGAATGCAGATGTTCAATAGCTGAGCCAATATCCTCAATAAACCTGACCGTGAATTCTTTCCCCTGCCCTTTCCTTTCTGTTTTTAGCAGGTCTTTAAGATTCCCTCCTGCCATAAACTCCATCACGATGGACAATTCATTCTGCTTGGAGATGTGAATAGAGATCACCTCCACAATCTTTGGGTGGTTCGCTTTCCTTAAAAGACAAGAAAAACGAAACCACTGCTTTCATCTTACATCACCTGGTTTACATGCAATATTTGTATTGGAATATATGATACTTTGAGCAGGAGTTAACCCTGTGAATTAACTTTTATAGTACTGTATCATGAAAAAATACACGAGAAACACCCTAACTTGCAAACACCGTTAAATTAAATTAAACATAAAGGAAAACGACGCATCCTTTATGTTGCCACTGTTAGCTCGCTGATGTTGGCAACGAATGGTTTATTATAAATTCGCGTAATTGATGTTATTCTAGAATATAGGAAGAAGCTCGTAGCGTCATGTTGTTAGCTGCTTAACAACAGCAACATTTTCACACTTTTTGAAAAGCACTTCCCGAAAATTTAAGATTACATTATTTTAACTTTTAGATGTATGTTTCTTCAGTATATTGAATTACCTTAGCATGTCAACTTCCCTCTCGAAATATTCGATCTGTTTGCTGTCTTCTTTATTCTTTAAAATTTTCACTGCTACTGTTCGTCCGGCCTTCTTTGCCTGGTACACATAACCAAAGCTTCCTTCGCCGATGCGTTCAAAATAGCCTGCGTCGAGCTCACTTCTGAACTTGTGACTTATGCGAGTCAGCTGTTCCAGCCCTGCCAGGTCTTGGCTCTGTTGAGCGTTTAAACAAAAGTACAGATTATGGCTGGTTTGATGAAGCGGGTCAGTTTAAATAGCTTATTAACAAAGCAATTTTGTAACACTTCGTTCAAGGCTTTTTTGATAAAACAGACCCCTAGGGTTTCTGGCTTTTCAGAGATCGCTTGCCCTGGCTTATTGGAGCAGTCACCAAATTCATTTGATAGAATTATGGTCAGTCTGACCAAATTTTGAGGAAGATCGACAGCTGCCAATCAGAGAGCAATTTCAAACAAAGAAATCCCAAAAACAAGTTTTTCTCCCTCAGCTTTTAATATTTTAAAATCTGTTTACTGAAATAAGTTTTAAACGCCACTTGGCACAAACGTAGTTTCAGGTCCCCAACTTCATGCAAGGTTAAGAGAAATAACCTATTTTAATACGAAATGTGCATGTGTTTGCATTAATTTGCATAAACTAACAAGCATGTTAAAGGGCTACTACGATCAAATTTTTGATTTTCATTTTTTTACATTTTCGTGTACTATTAGACTTCCTTACTCATCTTGCCAAATTTCAATTCATTACGAACATCAGAAGTCATTTAATTTTAACATTTATTTCCGAGAATTTACGGCCGCCATTAAAAAACCTTGTTCCAAGGCTTGGTTGCGAATGGGAGAAAGTGACGTAAAAGACTCAAACATACCTCACGGGTTGAAATTATAATAACAATAAGTGTTGAAAATCACGCGAAAAGCAACAAAAACTTTAGACTCGTTCTTCGTGCAATTTTCTATGCTGATTGTTATTATAATTTGATCGTAGTAGCATTTTAAACATAGATCCTTTCCAAATGCAATTCGTTTTTAACAACTATCCACTAAACCGTAGCCTTCCGCATCATTTTATGGTTTCATCGTTTCAAGCGCATTATAGTTTTGAGGCGTATTCAGTATATTTTTAAGGTTTACACAATCCTGCTCAATAAGCCCTTTCATCTTCTATAATAACCACAGGGTGAAATAAGGAGTTCCCGTAACTCGGAAATGTTACGGAAACATGAAACTTTGAGTTTCAGTCGCGTTTCCGCGACGCGGATACAACGGGAAACACGTAACAAGAAATTTATTCATTCTCTACGCATTTCCGTAGGGTTTCCGATCACGGACACGAACACACCCGTTTCCGTAGTGTTTAAGTCCGCGTATTCCTAACTGATTCCTATTGTTTTATATCGTACATTTTACAAAAACTCCAGGCCGGCCCAAACCACAATTTTCAATCTGAAGTTCTTACCGTTGTTGGTTCGAGATCTGAGGTCTGAGTAAAAGGCTCCTGGTCTGATGTATAAACAGAATTGTGTTGATGTTGAGCTGTACCTAACAGAATTTTTTATTCGGGCAAATTTTTATTTATTGCTAATTTGCCATTATCACGGCGAAGTGATGTTTCCGGCTATTAAAACAAACTAGGGCCAATTAATGGTAGGTTTGCTTCACATGCATGTCTGTGGAGTATAAAGTTTTCCCGCTGAAAGTGTGCCACACTGTGGCCGGGAGAGGTTGAGTACGGTTTTGTCATGCGCATATGGAGTTCTTCCCGGCGGGCTGTTCGAGTTATTGGCGCTCTTTTCACTTTTCAACGGCGAACCTTCGAGCTCAAGTCTGTACATTTAGTTTAATCTGAAGCATTTGAAGGGATTAGAAAGTTATCGTCTCGCTTTGTAAGCTCTATTTATCACCTTATAACATTGTTTCAACGTATCTGCGCTGGATATGCATATTTTTCTTCCATTTCATCAAGCTTATGGAGTCATATTTTCGAATTCATTATGGCCGCCAGTGATCGAAGATGTTTCTGCAAAGGTAGGTTCGATGTGTTTGTTTTATTTGCTATTTTAAAACATGCTAGCCTACACTTTTTATGCTTCCTCGTGTACATGTAGTTTATTTAAATCAGAAACAACAAATGATTTGTAAGCCGCAAGTGTTTAGCGTGTTTTAATGCCCTTTCTACTCCGGCTATAGGCTCAAACCTACGTACAGCTGTAGCTTGATTCGTGTTGAAATTCATCATTTTAAATTAAAGTTCTGGAGGCTGGAACAGTAGTTGCACACTACAAACAGTTCTTTATGGCGCTGTTAGAGTAAGTACTTGTAAAGAAGTATTGAATGCTTTTCGTGTATTTTTTATTTCTGACATAAGCTTAACATTTATTATCATAATTTCAAAGCCGTTTATCCACATTTGAGCGGAAGGAATGACGTTTACATGTATCTCATTTGGTGATCTTAGATCTTAAATGATACAGTCTAGTACTTTTCTTTGTGATAAACCAAGCAACTTTCACAAACACAAATACATGTATATGTATGGTCATTGCAAATGAGTTTCAGTTACTTTCACTATACACAACAAGTATTTTTGTCTCAAAATAAGTCAGTTTTAAGTACTGAATGTTGTATGTAAGCTTATTATGCCAAAGAGACAACAATAAAACCGACAATGATTGCTATCAAGTTGCGAATTTTAGTAGGATGTCGTTAGAAAATATTTTGATAAACCTAACAACATTCATTGACACAAGTAACGGCCGCCCATCTTTGAGTGGGCAGTGCCAATGTTGTTTATCCATCTCCGAGTGGAAAAAATGGCGCTTGTGTCAATGATCTTTGATTTTTCTAAAATCCGTCGCGAAAGAGACAACAAAACTGACAATGATTGCTATATCGAGTTGCGAATTTTAGTAGGATGTCGTTAGAAAATATTTTGATAAACCTAACAACGTTCATTGACACAAGTAACGGCCATCCATCTTTGAGTGGACAGTGCCAATGTTGTTTATCCATCTCCGAGTGGAAAAAATGGCGCTTGTGGCAATGATCTTTTATTTTTCTAAAATCTGCAGGGCTGTCAATAAGGGCCGGTAGCCGGCCGAAACAGCCGGCTACTGACCAACCTTTGGCCGCCTACTTTCGTCTCATTTTACTGTTAATTTTGGTAAGACCCCTGGAACATTTTTACAGAACAGAATCCAGCAAGAAACCAGCTTAAAATAATAAAAAGATCCCGCAAAAGTAATTGCAAAACGTCTGAGCCAAAGTAAAGGCCACACTTCCAGAGTTTTAACGTGTTAACCTTTCGGTAGAAGTAAAAACGTCGAAGAAGATCGAAGGGTTGTTGAACGCGAACCGTATGGAACGCCTGGGACATTTTCACAAGACTAGAACCCAGGCTTTTGCATGTGCCAAGATGGCGTCCGCACCGAAGAAACCAAGGCAGACATTGCTGAGCACGTTTTTTCATTCTTCATCGAGTGAACAAAGCAAAGGTAAAGACGTTTTTATTAATTTTCGCGTGTATTACAAGCCTTTTGAAAAAACCTTGGTATTTCTGTGATTTGAACACTGAAATTCGATTGAAATATGATAATTATGCTTAGAGCACACTTACAGATTTCTTTGAACCGGGTTATTAGTCACTACAGCAATCAACATTAAGCTTAATGTTGTACTACCTTGTATTAAACTTTTTTTTGCTCCTTTTACTGGAAATATTGAAACAATATCAAATGCCAAGCTGCTTAGTTCGTCAATTCGGGAGACAACTTTTAGACTTGTAGTATTTGCTTATTCTTCTGACAGAAAGCGAGGGTTCTGTTGATAATGCAAGTCTTCCTGTTGGATCGTTGGCGTCTGAACTGGAAGGTACTGACAGTAGTTAGTTTTTTTTTGGTGTGAGAGAATTTCAGTCACAGTTAAACAAAATCCTATCTATTGTAATTCCTTTGCGTGTTTTTTTCGAAATACTACAGGTAATGGAGGTGGATGTAATGAAAGTACACTTCAAACTGGTGAAGCCCATGTTGAAGTTGGTATGAATCATTTGTAAATATTTGCCCCAACACATAAGGTGGTAAAAAATATAACAAGAATAACTATAGCTACTTTTTTTTCTTCAGCAGCAGCCCCTGTGGACACTGTAAACAAGCCAACACATCGTTCAACTAAATCTGTTCCTACTTCTCGTGCAATTGAGCTAATAAGCCAGTATTTTCAAGAGTCACCAAAACTTCACTATTTTTATAAATGCAAAGAGGGTTGTAATAAATCATGTGATGGTCGTTTTAAGCATGAGTGGATTCTTGACAGAGGTGTTGGATATTGTGAGAAGACTGGTTTGTGGTGGCTCGTATATGAAGAAGGGAATGGTATGTTCTGCCTGCTGTGCAGAATGCACGATTGTGAAAATCCATTCAACCATCAAAAAAAGTTTAACCAGGTCCCTGCTATAAGATTTAAAAAGAGTGCACTGATTGGAAAAGATGGACACAGTGGCTCACAACAACATGAGATAGCCATTCAGAGGGAGCTCAATAAACGAGTGTCATTCTTCCACAAAGAGTTTGAAACCCAGTTGCAGACAAAAGATTCAGCATTGCACCACGCCGTCATGTCGGCATATTGGTTGGCCAAAGAAGAGATTGCTAATCGCAAGTTCACATCTTTATTGGAACTGGAAGAAATTCTTGGCGTTTCTGAAATAAAGCGTTTTGCCCACAGATCTCAGGGTTCACAACGAGAATTGTTTTTGTTGTTGGGCCAAGCTTTGAAGGATGAAATGCTAATGAGGGTAAAGAACGCAGGCAGCTATGGCCTGATGGTGGATGAAGCCACCGATGTCTCTGTGGTTGAGCAGCTGATTTCTTTTATACAGTTTGCTAACCCAGAGACAGGTGCACCAGAAGTCCATTTTCTGTCAATTCAGAATGTGCTTGAAAGCTCGACATCTGCAAATTCAGCGACCATTGTAAAACTTATCAAGGAAGAATTGTCAAACGATGGTTTGGATATCACTAAGCTCGGTAGTCTAGCCAGTGATGGGGTAAGTGTCATGACAGGCTCTCGCAATGGGGTAGCAGCCAAGCTAAGGGAAACAGTCCCAACTCTGATTAACATCCACTGTATCTGCCACCGCCTCGCCCTTGCTTGCAATGATGCAAATGACAACCTGACCCAAATATCGCAAGTAGAAACTGTCCTTCGGCAGCTCTGGAGTTTCTTTGAAAACTCAGCAGCAAGGTCAGCAGTTTATGTGCAAACTTCCTCTGAGATGAAGAAACTTGACAGCATGTCTGAAAAGAGCAAAGAAAAACTTGCAACAAAAGTACAGAAAGCATGCCGAACAAGATGGCTATCTCTGGATAAATCTGTGGAGAGTGTGTGTCGAAACTTGCCAGCCCTTCTTCAGACCTTGCGATGGTATCAGAACAAGGACTCTAACCCTACGGCTATAGGCCTCCTTAAGAAGTTGAAGAAACCTGATTTTATTGGTGTTCTGTATATCTTAAAAGGTATTCTGCCTGTGCTCTCGATTCTTAGTAAGGTGTTTCAAAAGGGGTCCATATCTTTTTCTCGTATTTCTCCTGCCATCAAAGCATCTAAAGATTCTCTAAACAAGCTTGTTCAAGAAAACATCACTGTCAAAGAGTTCCGAAAGGAGACAACAACTGGAAAACTTGCTTGCCTTGAGTTCAGTGAAGATGAGATAACAAAGACAGAGGCAAAGATGCACGAACTATGCTCCCAATATGTGACAGCCTTGACAGACAATATAGACCAACGCTTCCAGCACTCTTTGCCAGTCGTATCATCCTTCCGTATCTTTGATCCACTATCCACGCCTATTGCAAACCCTGAGTTTGTAGGATATGGACAAAAAGACATCCAAACCCTTGCAAATCACTTTTTTAGTGGAGATGAAAACAGAAGCAAACGCCTTAAACTGGAAGCTGAATGGAACAACTTCAAGTACGAGCTGTCCGACTGGAGTAAGGACTACCAGGCTATTCCTTCACCTTCTGCAACTTCCACAGAATGGGCCCTACAGAGGTTCCTAAGACGCAAAGAATCCTACAGCAGAAGTTATCCCTTGCTGTTACAAGTGGCAGAAATCTGCCTCTCTATGCCTGTTTCTAATGCATGGCCGGAAAGGGGGGCCAGTGCCCTTAAGCGCCTAAAAACACGGCTGAGAAATTCCCTGAAGAAGGAGATGCTCGAAAGTCTGCTTCATATTGCCATAAATGGGCCACCAGTAAAAGAATCTGAAGCTGTGATTAACAAGGCAGTGGAGTTATGGAAGGAGAAGAAGAAGAGGAAAAAACTGTCACGGTCTGGTCTTCAGCAACCAAATGCACAAAATGCACAAAACAACAAGGATGAAGTGGAGGAAGGAGAAGAAGAAGGAGAAGGCAGCGAAGCACAAGAAGTTGAGAGCATGCCAAGTTCAGACCAAGGGGAAAAATCCTGTTCCACCCGAGAGCAAGAAGAGGAACTTGAAGAGGAACTTGCAAAGGAACTTGATCTGTCATTGTCGTCAGACAGTGCATTTGAGTCTGATATGGACGACTAACAGTAACTTTACTTTAATTACTTCAAAACCAGGTCCCCAAAGGAACAGAGGACATGCTCAAAAGGAAAAGTGAAAACTAAAGCTAAAGGACATGTATTTTAATTTTTAATTAGTACTTGAACATGATATGTCTTATTTCGTTCTTTCTAAAAGTCAGAAGTTGCATTTTTAAGAAAAAATGGTTGTAATAAGGATTATACTTCAGCTTTCAGTATTGTCACATGACAACATGAACTTTAGTTAAAACATTGAAACAGAAAGTATTTTTTAATCAGTATTTGGAAATGTATCTTGAGATGTATTTTCTGATTCTCTTTTCTAAACATCAGTGGTTGAATTTTTGTGAAAAAGAATGGTTGTAATATAAATGACTCTTTACCTTTCAGTATTGTTACCAATAAGTGTACACCAGTTCGCCAAAGAGCAGAGTTAAAAGGACAATGGCTATGAGAACTTAAAACATTCAATGTCTTTTTTGAAGGTGTATTTGCCTCTTTTTTAAAAGCCAGTGGTTGAACTTTTAACAAGAATGGTTGTTTAATAAACATAAAAAATGGTTAATGTATTCTTATTTTGATTGTTCTTTAGGGCCCGAATACTGTCAGGAAAACGTCGAAAATAGCATTTCCGAGCATCTAAATTTCAAAATTTTCTGGGGGGGCATGCCCCCAGACCCCCCTAGGTGGCTCGCGCCTTCGGCGCTCGGAAAGTAGGCTGACGCCTACTTTCTAAGAGCTGCTGGCTAATTCAAAACTTATTGACAGCCCTGATTTCCTGGTGATCAGGATACAGAGTTTACACTCCAAGTACAGTACAACCTATTTTAGTGATTGTATTAGGTGGCCATCCTCTATTTAATTAAGTGGCCAGTTCCATACGCTGTATTTTTGCCCATGCAAATTTTGTATCTGCTGCCTGAGTTTATTAAACAGTCACCTCTATTCAGTGGTCACCGCCATGCTTTGGCGGTCCCTTGTTCGCATGTCTTTGTTAATTTTATGTGTACCTGTATTAAAATGCCAAACTTGAAGAAGATTTATTCACTCTACACTACAGAGTTGTTATTGATCATTACTGCATGTATTGCATTCACCACTGTTTTAGATTTACGTGCTTTCTAGACATTAATGTACATGTACACTGTACTCTAATGTATTTGACCATGCCCACAAAGTATTTTCAGTTAACATGTCCTAAGGGTGGCCTGTAAATGTAGGTTCAACTGTTTTAATGTTTTGCAATCCTGTAGTACATGTACACACTGTATCACCACATCACTGATACTATAATATCTTGAATTATTGCTACACCTCAAAGTAACAGTGTGACACTTACTAAAATCACTTGAATTCAAGATTGGTAATTCTTAAATCACTGTGTCAAAGTAAAAATGTAAATACCCGTAATTACATTTTGCTTTAAACAAACTGGAAATTTATCCTTGTGCATGAATAACTGTTCTTTCTGTTCTTACTTTTAGAGAAAACAGTCATTTTTATTTTAAGGAAAGGTCCATGTTTCACCATAAATTTGGATAATCTATTGATAAAAGGCTCAAACAAGTTGAAATAACACCTCTCGAGTAAGCAGTACACCACAAAGTAAACAGAAGAAATGTGAAATTTGCACTCATTCAAGTAAATACAGCATAAATTTGGGTGTGAGTGCATGAAAATACTAATAATTATGTTCAGATTTTGTTGTTTAGTTAGTTACCATTTTTGGCAGAGTTTACATGTACCTATACTCACCAAATATTCATGTACACTGTACATTTATTACATTTCCTTTTTTTTCAGGGGCTATTTGTCAGTACTGGCAGAGCACACAGGATGATGATATTTGAAAAAAAATGGAAAACTAAGCCAGCATAGAATCATGAGAAGACGTTGACGAGAGTGAAAAGGGTAAGCTATCGGCATGATACATGTAGTAATGACACCTTTATTAATTTTAAAATACCGATTATCGTTAAATGTCCACATCACTTTACAATACAGTGTACCTCTGTAAATGCTCAAGTCAATAATTAACGGTTTTAGGAAAATGCACTAAGTATATATATATATATATATATATATACATACATACATACATACATACATACATACATACATACATACATACATACATAGAGAGAGAGAGAGAGAGAGAGAGAGAGAGAGAGAGAGAGAGAGAGAGAGAGAGAGAGAGAGAGAGAGAGAGAGAGAGAGAGAGAGAGAGAGAGAGAGAGAGAGAGAGAGAGAGAGAGAGATAGAGAGAGAGAGATAGAGAGAGAGATAGAGAGAGAGAGATAGATAGATAGATCGTTTCCCAAAATTTCTGTTCCCTTTATTAAAACAAAGATATTAAATGTAAGGAGAAATGGAGACTCGGAAAAAAAATCCGAGTCCCAGATGGGATTTGAACCCATTTTTCCGAGTCTCCATTTCTCCTTACATTTAATATCTTTGTTGTTATTGTTGTTTCATCTTTATTAAAACGTTAAAACAATTTCAACTACCGTATTAATCTCTCCGCGGCTAATGTTTTCGTACAATTTCAAGGTGGTGCGATACTAGAAATTACTTTTTCTTGTAGTCACAACACTCTGCGATGTCGAAAATACGCTTAACAATCAATTGCGTTCCTTTGAATAGGAACAGGTACTGATAGGTCCACTTGTTCCTGTATGGGAACAAGAGAAGCAGACCTTAGGATCTTTCAAAAAAGCAATATTTGTTTTTTCAGTTGAATGTCATTCCATATGATAAACCTCTAACTGCTGTTGCCGTTGTCTCCGTCATATCCGTTGAAATCAAATCAAACAAATCCAATAAATAATAAAATAAGAAAAAAGAAAGTTTCCATCTTTTTAGTAAGTGGATAGCGATTTTTGCGTATACTACGGGTATAGGCTGAATATATTATGACAATAATATATTCAGCCTATACCCGCTATACACGCTAAAATCGCTATACACCGTATGTAAGCAATGAAAACCACATGAAATTACTGACTTAGTTTCTATCTGTTTAGTAAGTGGACAGCGACTTTAGCGTATACTACGGGTATAGGCTGAATATATTACTGTCATAATATATTCAGTCTTTCCCCGCTATACACTTCAAAATCGCTGTGCACTGTGTGTAAGCAATGGAAACCACATGAAGTTATTGAGAAGTTTCTATCTGTTTGTAAAGTGGATAGCGATTTCAGCGTGTATAGCGGGTATAGGCTGAATATATTAAATAATATAATAATAATAATAATAATAATTAATTAATTAATTATTATTATTGTTATTATTATTATTATTATTATTATATTTTTATTATTATTTATTTATTTATTTTTTATTTTTATATATATTATTTTTATTATATAATATATTCAGCCTATACCCGCTATACACGCTGAAATCGCTATCCACTTTGCAAACAGACAGACAGTGCACAGCGATTTTAAAGTGTATAGCAGGAAAATACTGAATATATTATGACAGTAATATATTCAGCCTATACCCGTAGTATACGCTAAAGTCGCTGTCCACTTACTAAACAGAGAGAAAGTAAGTCAGTAATTTTATGTGGTTTTCATTGCTTACACACGGTGTATAGCGATTTTAGCGTGTATAGCGGGTATAGGCTGAATATAAATTATTACATTAATACATGAATATATATTTCTTTAAAAAACACCTCATTGTTTTGATAACAAAGGAACCAAGACAACGCGTCATTGACAAGCAAGTGATTTAGCCAATCCAATTTAGTTCCGTTTCCCATCTGTCACCCTTCGAGAAGGTTATTTTAGATCTTTTGTTGGAATAGTATTTAAACTTAGGCATGCAGCAGGACTGGCAAACAGTCACTCATCTCACCACATATCACTCCACACGGTGAAATGAGTAAGCCTTGTTCGCAGCTGAACAGCAAGGTCATACGCGATAAAGTAAAGAGCCATGTTATCGCGGCGATAAAACATGTTCCGTTGTGGCCTTTAAGTGCGTTTGGCGAGTCAATGACCAAGAAATTGAAAGAGCATGGAAGTGGATTTGTGAAAAGAGGGACGAATGTGATTTAACCTTGCCTCAACTTAGCGAGATTTGCTTTTTCTTCTCGGCAATAAGTACATCTAAGCTGGACAGTAAAAGAAAAAAATTCAAAGAGATCGCAGGAAGACAGGGAGAGTGACGGGTCAAATGATAAGACTTCAATCAATGCTTCGCAAGTTTCCTCTCCAGGCCAACAAGTTTTTCCAGCCATGTCGTATTGGGTGGCGTGCCAAACGCACAATGGCTCAGCCGTCAATCCTTTCAAAATTCAACGCGCCCTCGGGAGCTCTGTTGTTGAGTTTTATCTTGTCGAAAATGTCGAGGAAAAAAGGCTGTCATGGCCTCAACCAGTTGTGCCAAGTCCTGAAGGACCACAAAAACCCTTGCCTGATGAATCTCGTGGAGTCGTCGTATCAGCATTACCTTCGTCCAACAAATCTTGTAATGAGTTAAACTAGAAAAAGCCATGTCAGAGTGTCATTATTCAGCAAATATTGTAGCGAGTTTAACAAAATGTAATTGAGGACTGCTTGTTATTTAATGTTTTCCCTCGAGTTGAAATAGTGTATTCAATTTAGTAGACATTAAAGATTTACTGTTGAGTTACACTGTGCGTTTTTGGATCCAGATTGTTCTCAAATCAGCATTTGCTACTTTATAGAAACTTGAGTTGGGCCATTTTTTTTAAAGCATCGGCCACCCTTCCTGTCTGAAATGTAAAATCGGGATCTCTCAAAATAGCAGTCCAATGTCCAACAACGTGCTTGTTCATCCCTTCCTTTAGAAAACCGTCCTCCGTCCGTCCTTAGCTAAGTTACAAGAGACATTAAAATGTACTTTTTGCAATGATTAACATTTGTTTTTTTGAATACGATCCTTTACTACTCTAAGTTTTGTGCGTTACAAACACTCCCACTCGAAAGATACTTTAGTTCAGCTCTCTTTTTTAATGAATCGGCCATTCTTCCGTTTTGAAATTTGAAATCGAGATCTCTTAGAATAGCCGTCCACTGTCCAAAACCGTGCTATGTTATCCCCTTTCTTAGAAAATCGTCCTCTTCTGCTGTGAATTTCAATACCCGACGAACTTTTCTACGGACGCACAAATGCTCCTTGGGTGGGACTTTCTTTTCTGGGGGCGAGCTTTTCTCCTGTTCGGTTTCAACTGAACGTTCAGTTGAAGATGAAAGTGAAGTTGAACTTGAACTTGAAGCGCAAAACCTCGCGTTGACGTCCTCATCCACCTCCGATCCTTTGGTACCTTGTAACTTTTGTAGACACTCGTGGGCTTTCACAGCAACTTCGCGCGATCTTTGCTTTTGATAGTGAACTTTGGCAACAGCAGAGCTGTGTTTTTGGTCTTCTGACAAAATTCTTTGCTCTTTGCTACTGAGCAGGTTAAGGCTTTGCGTTTCGACAATTTGACGATAACGTGTGGGATGAACGTATTTTCCAATTGCGTCAAAGACCAATTTGCTCATGACGTCGCCCAATTTGCTGTGTTGGCCTCCATTTCTCGTGACCAAAACAAAGTCGCACTGGGGTTTTAGCATGGGCCTTACGAAAGTGATGTACCCATCGAGTACTTGCATGCTTGTATCGGTCAGAATCAACGAGTCAAATCCATACTTGCTGGCAGTCTTGAACTTTTTCTGATCGATGAATCCCCCATTTTCCTTCGCTGCACTTACCATGTCGACTGTCAGATACTGATAAGTCATAGGGCGCGATCCTTTCACCTTGATGAAAAGATACATGGCTACAAATTTCGTGGCAAATGTCAAGTCCGAAGGGTTGACTTGGCCCGGACTGGTTTTGCACATCTTAACGGTGTTTTCGTAGCGGGGGCAAATGAAAAGTTACAACTTGTAATAATTCTTCCATCGTTGCCCAGTGCCCTCTTGCTTCTAGCGTTTCGATGTCTAGATCCTGTGTCCACTGCAATCTCATCATCTTTGCCACTGTTTTGCGCGCTCTTTTCAGGTACAACTCTGTTGCGGATAACTTTCGAAGAACTGCATCTGATGCGCCATTAATTTTTCTGAAGTCGATTAATTCCGAAAGAGCGTCTATGTAGCCCAATTGTCCACCGTAGCCGAGCTTGCATTCTTCTTGCAGATAGTCAATGAACTTGAACAACAGATTTGGTGAACACAGGCTGAAATCCATCACCTCGAAGGTCAACTCATCCTCGTCTTCGCAGCAAAACTTGAGAAATTTAAAGCATCTATTCACAATCTGTTGAGCTGGACGATCTTTCTTGTAACCACCGCCACTTGCAGTCAACCAATTTATGAATGTTTTGCCAATTTGGCCAGAGACTGAAAATGAAGGAATTAATGCTCTGACGGCTTGTTTTGCGGTTACGCGCGATGCGTCGTCATCTTTGTCTGTTACCAGTAAGTTCTTTGGCACTTGCAACGAGCTTTTCGCTTCTTTCAGATCGGGCTTTTCGTCAAAATAGAAGAACCATCTATGTTTGTTATTCACGTGTTTCCTGCAGCCACGTTGACTTTGAAATCCTTCGTGTTCACAAACTTGTATTGGACAGTGATACATACGATCTGTTTCGTCCTTTTCCAAGTGAAGTCGTTTTGGTTTGGGTGATGCTCCATCAATGTTCGACCATTCCACTTTGCACTTCATGCTCATTTTTCCCGTTAAATAATATTTCACTCTAGCAAAAACCAACCAAACTGTCGAACCCATGACGAACAAAGGAACCTATTGCATGTCTAAACATGCGACAACATGCCCTTGCTTGCACGCCCTTATTGCTATTGTGCAAAATTCATGACAGTGTGATGCAATCAAAATGGTGTTGAACCGGCCCAAGCAGGCCTGTGGGTGCCTTGAAATAATGTTTATATTAAAGCGCTGTCTTACAGTAAGAAAGAACAATTTTTCCTCTTAAGTATGAAAAGGAATAAGCTGTCCAAATAGGTACAGTTACTGTTAGGAACACAATGTTCCTAAATCACCAATTTGGGAACGATGTGTTCCATTCACAAGTAGGAATTCGGAACAAAACGGTACCTTAATTGTTCCTAAATTAGCAAATTCGGAACAATGTGTTCCATTCACAGATGGGAATTCGGAACAAAACGGTATCTAAATTGTTCCTAAATAGCCAATTTCGGAACAATATGTTCCATTCACAGATGGAACTTCGGAACAAAACGGTCCTAAATTGTCCCTGAATTACCAATTTTGGAACAATATGTTCCATTCACACATGGGAACTCGGAACAAAACGGTCCTAAATTGTTCCTGAATTACCAATTTGGGAACAATATGTTCCATTCACACATGGGAACTCGGAACAAAACAGTCCTAAATTGGTCCTGAATTACCAATTTGGGAACAATATGTTCCATTCACACATGGGAATTCGGAACAAAACAGTCCTAAATTGTTCCTAAATTACCAACATGGGAACAATATGTTCCATTCACACATGGGAACTCGGAACAAAACAGTCCTAAATTGTTCTTGAATTACCAATTTGGGAATAATGTGTTCCATTCACACATGGGAACTCGGAACAAAACGGTCTTGTTTTAGCTTAGAATGAACGTTTTGTTCCTACTTTATAAAAACGTTGGTCCTCTTAAGGTAAAAAGGACCAAAATAATAAGGAACAATTGATCATAGGGGAACGTTCCTTAACAAATATCGGAACAGCCAACAAAACGGAAAAAAGGTTAAAAATGGGGTAAAGTTTTGACAAAAAAAGCCAGGAAAGCGCATAAAAAACATTTAGGTAAAATGAATGCACTTCCCAAAATCTGGTAAATTTTATCGCCCTCTCAAGTAGAAAAACTTGGCATGAGAAAATTTTGGGAAACGTATAAGATAGATAGATAGATAGATAAACTTTATTTAACCACGGGCAACTCATCAGCTATTTACAGAAAGATCAAACTATAACTACACAACGATAGCTATAACAATAAACTACACTTTAATAAAAAGCTGAATGGTGTGCCTTAGAGAGCTTTGCTGATTGCGCGTTTGAACGACCCGAGGGATTCCGCGCACCTGGCCTCGCACGGAAGGCTATTCCACAGTGTGGCGCCACTATAACTAAAACTATTTTTGAAATAATTTGTGCCTGGTAGTCGAACATTAAGTTTGTTCTCGGAGTCCCTCAGGTTGTAGCTTGTATTCCGCTTAGAGAATTTCGATGCTAAATAGTCCGGAGCTAACCCATGTAGGCATTTGAATACCATGGTGGCCTTTTGTATGTTTCGCTGGCGGTCAAGATTTTTCCACCCAAACATTTCCAACAACCTGGCCAGCATCATAATTTGAGAATGTCAGAGCGCGGGCTGCTCTATTCTACAATTTTTGCAGCTTGTCTTGTAAAGTTACCCTACAGGTTCCCCAACACAGTTACAATGGTGTGAAGCCTTTCGCCGAGACTTGATCATTTTCAGTGTATAATGACAATGTTATAGACTTATATATTATGTTTAAATTACTTCCAAATATGAAAGTAACAACAAATGTATCGTGTTTTATTCCTTACCTCTTTTTCGCATTTTTCGGAGAAACATTTTATCACTAATCGAACGTTCTCGATCCATTGTACGGTCGTCATCGTATCCCATTTAGTATCTCTCTACAATCACAGAAAAGTGAAAATTAAGGCTTATGGACAAGACAAATTCTTGGTTTGCACATGACGTCATAAAAAATAAAAAATCTAAAGTATACATCCTATAAAGCTGATTCTAACATGGTATGTGGATATCAGTGTTATAATCTTTCACAAAAATGTTCAGGTTTTAACGAAGTTTTGCTTCCGATTTATAAAGGTTTTAGGTATGTCACCCAATTCGTCACGCTATTTCTGATAAGCCGTGAAGATAAACAAAATTGAACCAGTTGAAAGTTTTTTTGCATTATAAATACTTTTAAGCCGATTTAATGGAACTTATAGTGAATCCAATATTTTGTGATTAGATTTTAGGTGTAATTAATTTTTGGCCGCCATGTTGTTGCCCCAAAGTGGGGCACCAAGATGGCTGCTCCATTCATGGGGTCAGACATTTCTTACTTAAAATGTCTGATACTCGTTCGCTTGTTTAATGCTTCTGAATTTTGATATGACGTAAGTGCAAACCCTCAATTAACAGTAAAAACGCAGTCAACTCACCTTGTCCATATTGTAATACATTATCAATTCTGAAATTTCTTTTTCAAGATCTACAGAAAAAAATGTTTAAGCTAAGTATATGCTCAATCACTAATCATGTTTGAAGCAGTGGAATCAGTAAAATTTTATCAATTCATAACATTTTTTATAGTTTTTATTTGCTTTTAGAAAATTATTGTATAGATAATATTTCATCTTTCATCTCACATAATGTTCTTTTAAACATTGAAACTACATTAACTTATAAAGACGTACTACCCCCCATACAAACACGCACAAAAAATAAATTAAATTAAATTTATAATAAACTAAATAATGGTTAGTTTAAACAATAATTTATTAACCCATATAAATAAAAAGAAAAAAGGCTAAGATTGAATGGGTGTTGAGTATGGAGGTCAGAGTGACATCAAATTGAAAGTTACAATTTCAAACACAATATTTTTAATATTCTTATTATTCCAAACACAATATAAAGATTGTTAATATACAATAAAATATACGACGATGAATAAAACTGAAGAAAGATAGTGTAAATCGTCAAGTAATAAAGGAAACTAAAGGATTCCACTTTTTGTAATGATCCTTCCATTCCTTTTTTTAATAAACAGTTCTAATTTATAAGTAGCTTTTAACTTGGCTTTAAAGACTATTAAGGAGGGAGTTACATTAGAATATTTGCACCTATAGATGAACATCGTAGCAAGGAGAATTACATGGTTCACCAACAGAAAATCGTTGTTAAGATCAAATTTCCCTAACAGAATATCTGAAAGGGAGAGGTTGAGCGATATGTTAACGTCATCGGCAAGCCAAGATAAAACTTCTTTCCAGAAAAAACTTGAACACTTACACAAAAACAGTAAATGCTCCAGGGATTCCTCTTCTTCCTTGCAAAAGGCACATAAGGGGGATTCGACCATTTTGAAATGGAAAAGTTTTTTATTTGTAAAAATAATAAGATTAAGTACCTTGTACTGAAATTCTCTTAGTTTTGTATCTAAAGTAATTTCAAAGCCAAAGAATATAACCTTTTCCATTCTATGGAAAGATCAGGATGACTACTTGAAATTATAGGGGAGTTTGCTTGTGAGATACGATTTCTTTTTAAGTCATTGATGTTATGTCTGTAAGGTCAACCATTTTACCCAATATTGACAGTTGAAAGCACTTTTGATCCAGAATAGACGGTTCCCCATATGGGTTTTCCTTAATAGAAGAACGCCAAGCATTTTGTATGTCATCTATGATACCCAGTAAGGCGAAAGAGTGAGTAGGGGAGACAATAAAGAATTCAGAATCTTGTCACTTTTGAGAAAGGTGCGATCCTTAGAGATACGGTCCCCCACTTCAACGATCCCGTGATTGTAAAAAAAGGTTGAAAAAATGATTTTCCTTTACTTAAAATATGCTTATTGTCCCAGATAATTTGATTCATGATACCCTCATAGGATACTGATTCATAGTTCTGCATGGAGGTCCAGGCGTCTAAACACTCTTTGTAGTACACAGGCAATGAAATGGGCAATTTGCGACTCTCAAAATTGCACGGAAACAGAGATTTGCCACCTACTTTGTCAAATAAGAAATCCAAAGCTTTCTTCCCAGCGCTTTCATAATCCTCAATATACCCGCTCTTTAAACACATAATTCTTTGGACATAAATCATAGATTCAAGATCGAGCATTTTCAGGCCTCCGTCTTCAATGTTATTTATTAAAGCTGACCGCTTGACCTTATCTTGCCCTTCCAGGTGAACGAATAAAGTTCTTTATTAACTTCTTTAATCACAGGTAACCCAAGCTCAAGTGATGTTTACACGTTGTCCAGAGGAGGTTAGACACGGGCCGAAAGGCATCATGGGATGAATTTTCGTTTCGAGCGACTCTCGTTCAGATTCAAGTGAACCTTCGAGCCGTGAGGACCTCGAGGAACTACAAATTTTCAGACTTTTAGCCGCTATGGAAGCACAAATCGGCCTAAATTGAAGGTTATGCGATTACTCTTGTATAGATACCTTTTATTTTTACAACTGAACAACTTGACGTATCATTCTACGCCGATCGAAAGACTCGTGCAGCGACTACAAATTTGAGCCACAACAAGCACAAATTAAATCGGCCTTCATTGAAGTCGATAAGATTCATTTTGTTACTTGGCAGGGTTTTAAGCCCGTTGATCGATCGAAAGACTTACTAAAGCAAGGCTGCATGAGGAATTCCAACCGAGGAATATTTTGTAACGAAAGCTATAAACTTAAATCACGGAATTACCAAGGTTGGCAACCACAACAATCGATCGTTGCATTTTATAGTCCTCTTGAGTTTTAGAATGTTATAATTTTGAAATACACGAAGGCAATTTTGTTGTGCTGAATGCTGGTAGTGCTGGATTTGTGTTGTTACGAAGTATAAATACATAAATAAATAATAAAACTGTAAAATCATGTGAAACAACAAATAATCAATGAAATCAATAATTTAGAGTTTTAAACAAAAACAGATTTCGGTCCCATCGACCATTACAAATCTGACAACTGTTGACTTTTTTATGTAATATCACAGATTATTCCTTATTAAAACTTCAGGAGGAAAACATGATTTAAAAACCTAATGGAAATAAAGCAGTGACTAACATACATTTTTGCATCTGAACAAGAACCATCCTTCTTGCTGTAGAAAGAAATCTAATTCTGGCCATAAAGACCTGGTAGAAAATTGTGATTAGGAGGACCTCAGGCAAAAAGGAATTCGAACTTCTGGGCTTGAAAATGAAAATGCAGAGTGTTTTGGCACTTTAATCTGAGTTTGTGGCAAAACAATTCAAAGTACTAAGGAACCATTTTTTCTTTGGGCCCTCTTACTTGGAATGTAATCAGAGCACAACAATCAGGACTGTGCACATGAGAACAATTATATGTTCTTTCACTTGAGCACAGTCTTAGGTAATTTATAACAAATGTGCAATTGCCAATGTCATAAGCAACCAGGAATTGGAAGGATGGTTGCTTATGAGAGTCAAAGTACAACAATAGAGAATGGTTGCTGAAAGGGAGCAACTGTAGTTGTTCCAATAATTTTAACTAACAACTTTCCTAACAGACAGGTAATTCTTAATGAGTTATTTATGTAAACCATTAAACAATTCCCTCAAAATTTAAATGCCAATTAGTAGTGGAGCAAGGAAAGAAGTGTTGAAATGTTTCCATTTTGAAGCAGAACTATTTTCACCACAAGCCCCCCCATCCTACTTCATGGTTTTATTGGGTAATTAAAAAAGTAAATGAAGCCTTTTGAGAAGTCGGTACAGAAATGGGAAACAGAAACAGAAATTTCACCTGCTGGCTTACAGCCCCTCCCCCCCCCCCCCCTTAACCCCCACCCCCCTCTACCTTTACCATCCTTGATAATCAAGGAATACCCAGGGGCATAGCTAGGAGGGTCCTGGGGTGCCTCTGACCCACCCTTTGTGAGATAATTTAAGTAAAACACAGCATGGATGTCGACATGACAATCTGGTAAGTACCCTGGGTGTGACAGAGTGTGACACCCCCTTTAAAAAATCCTAGCACCATAGTTAAATGGAGTTGATCAGGAGCCCATTGATATTTTAATAGAAAACAATTAATAGTAATCAAAATAATTATAGCAATTCATAAGTGATACAAAAGCTCCAACAAATATCCAGTGAGCCAAAATTTCCCCCAACTATGAAGGTTATTTGAGATTTTCTTTGTGGGTGTGCCAGGATTTCCAGCTGCAATCATAATGTTCAGAATGACAAAAACCTACAAAAAGTGCTAAATTTTCATTAACAGAACTATATTTTTAATTGGATCATGTGATCAGTTATGGCTGATAGCTCAAATCTGTAAGTCAGGAGTGAGAAATTGCTCCATAGGCGTGAGTTGGTATGAGATCGGAGTTTTGGACTCGCAGGCATGAGACTTAGCAGGTATGTTCTATGCCACCATGCAGAACTTAAGTATGTAATAAGTTTTCATTGTCAACTGAAGACAAAAGTAAGCAACCCGGGGCTGCTGTGCATTTCTAGCAGGCTACTGCTAGTTATAATAATCATCTTTATTGAGGAAACTTTCTCATAAAAGATATGGTTTTCAAAAAGGACCTCAAAACTAGATATATATTGTAAAAACAAAAACTATAAAATTGCAAAGGGATTAAAAAGATACAAAAAATGCATAACTCACAACTCACAACTCATAACTCACTGCCATGCCTAGAGCACAATCCATCAAATATCGGTAGAGACAATTGTTATTTATCAACAAAGAAATATATTTAACAGACTGATATTTAACAGACTGACTAACAGACTGATTAACAGACTGTGCATTTTGTCTATACAAGTTTATAATTTTATTTATATAATAACACCTTATTGATAATTATCTGCTAAACTATGAAACAACTGATAATACGGGGGCATTTACTCAATGACAATAATTCACAGTTCTCAACCCAATAATTTGTGGGTCTCAAGAGCTTTTCCTCTGGGATTTTTGCTTTAAGAGCTGGGCTTTAAATACAAGACATGATAATGACAGACCAAAACCCTCACTGCCATGTCTCAAGCCCCAATATTTTGGGCCAAGCAATAAAAATGTAATTCTTGTTTGGCTGCTATTTTTAGGAAAAAGAGCAGACTGAAGGGCTCCACATTTTGCTGTTGAACCTATAAAAAGAATAGACTTCATTAGGAAGCCACTCCATGAAAAGAAAACAATAACAAACATATAAGCCTTTAGTTATTACGGTTATAAAAACTCATATATAAATTGCAACGTTCAAATCTCATGATTAGAGTGTAGATTGCACAAGAATATGAATCAAATATCATGTTTTTCCTCAGAAGACTGAAACTTTGATCTCAAAAGGTCGAAGCAACCTTAGAAATTACAGCTTACGCACACTTGTGATAACCTACGAAAATGACCGAACTTTAATCGCAAATAACAGAAAATTGGTGAGAGGTACGATGTGGTACGACGTCTTAAATTGAAAGAAAAACGTTTTCTACAAACGATGGTGCGATTTTCGTGGCTAGAACCCACGCGATATAGCGTCAAGAAACGAACGCGTTGGTTGACTACACAACGTGGACGAAAGCCGCCATATTGGACCGGCTTGCGAGGAAGCCTTATCATAGCGAATTCTACTACAAAAGTTGTAATATAAACAAGTAAATAGAAAAAGTAGCAACATACCTTTCATAAAAACTCCTTTACTGGAAAAAGCGGACTTCATATTTGAAGAAAAACACACTAAAAAAACATGAATAGTTGCGTGGAGAAATTCTCGCAAAAACGACTGTGAATGAATACGTTGATCTGATTGGTCGACTACTCCTACCAGGATACCTTTCGGCCCGTGTCCAACCTCCTCTGCACGTTGTCGGAAATTTGAACGTCGTGGGTAACTGTTGCGTAATAGCGAAATTATAAGGATTTGTATGGTGAAAATTCACTTCGATTTGAGCGTAAAATTAGGAACGATATTTGAATAAAACTGGCTCACCTGAACTTCTTTGTGTGTTTACTTGTGTCTCGAGTGGTTTTTGGGTCGATTCGAAGCGATTCCAGCGAGTAGATAGGGCACTCGAGTGGCGAAGCCCAGCCGATCAACCGGAGAAAAACAGCCATAAATTCACCCCAATACCTCCGATCGCCTCGAGATTCCACATGGGGCAAGTTCCATACATTGTTTAAACAATGCTTTCCTTCATTGGGCACAAACGTCCGCCAAGCGGGAATTTCAGCTCCTAAAACTCAAACATTTTTCCGTTGAGACCCGTAGAAAGATGTGTTGTTCGTATCAACCGTGCATCGAACGTTTGAAACTGGCTTAGCGACCCGGCCTTGCAGTTCAAATTACCTACACACCCGATGGGCGACGGGCTTATATATTGGGAGGGTATATATTGTCTTTGGTAACATAAGCCCGTCGCCCACCGGGTGTGTAGGTAATTTGAACTGCAAGGTCGGGTCGCTAAGCCAGTTTCAAACGTTCGATGCACGGTTGATACGAACAATAGCCTGCGTGGCAGGCGTAAACGGGGAGGGGGGAGGGGGGCGCGCGAAAAAAAAAAAGGAAGGGGAAAGGGAAAGAACGCCTGCCATAAGAACCGGGCTATTCGTATTACGCCATTGATTTTCAGATAATTGGATTATGTCAACTGTCAAAACGTCGACCAATCAGAAATTAGCGCGCGCTTTTACGCATGGCTGAATTCAAGCAGGAATTTACCAACCGCCTCGTGCGAATTTTATTGAAGCGAGAAAAATAATTTTGGGAAAAGGCTCAATTATGAGAAGGTCTTCGAGTATTGTCAGCTACTGACCGCTACTCCCACGAAGAGTTCTAAAAGTAGGAGAAAACCGAAAGAACAAACTTTAAATAATTGTTGCAGATTCTGTAGAATCGAGTTCGTGTCTTCTGTATCAAAGCAAAAGCAATATCACAACGCGTATGTAGACCTTGTGGTCGGACGATCAGAAATGCTGCGGAGTTATACAGTTTTATTAGAACAGCTGTCATTTCAAGCACTGCAATGACTGCTTCGGCCGAATGCGAGGATACAACTGCCATCGATCGAAGGAAAACAAGCTGCCTACGACCATCACGCCTGAGAGAAATAAAGAAAAGAGACTTCAGGAACAACCGACAAACAACTGAAGGTAATAATTTTATATTCCAGTGGAAACATCGTTGTACGCGATTCCTTTGACAATGCAACGAACTCGCTTATTTTAAACTTAGCCGTATCCAGTGGGCAAAACTGCTAGCACATCCCTGCCATCGAGAGAAGATCGTACATCCGATACTTGTTCAAGTTTCAAGCTCAAATTGTAGCTACCAGCGAGATTTAAATCGGCCAAAGCTTTCGCCAAAATGTCTCCGTCAGCCGCCATCGTGAATGTGATGTGTTTACATTTTTGAATAAATTACTCATTGTGCGTTAGCCAATCAGAATTTGCGGCCGCCAGCGGCCGCAGAAATGAACAAAAGGGGGTCTTTATTGCAGGCGTCATTTCCCCTTCTCCCCCCAGTTCCCCTCCCCGACGCGGCTATACGAACAACGCATCTTTCTACGGGTCTCAACGGAAAAGTGTTTGAGTTTTAGGAGCTGAAATTCCCGCTTGGCGGACGTTTGTGCCCGATGAAGGAAAGCATTGTTTAAACAATGTATGGAACTTGCCCCATGTGGAATCTCGAGGCGATCGGAGGTATTGGGAAGAATTTATGGCTGTTTTCCTCCGGTTACCTTGTCTCTCTTTTAAGGAGGAAGAAAACAGTGGAACTAAAACTCGCTGGAATCGCTTCGAATCGACCCAAAAACCACTCGAGACACAAGTAAACACACAAAGAAGTTCAGGTGAGCCAGTTTTATTCAAATATCGTTCCTAATTTTACGCTCAAATCGAAGTGAATTTTCACCATACAAATCCTTAAAATTTCGCTATTACGCAACAGTTACCCACGACGTTCAAATTTCAACGTGTAAACATCACTTGAGCTTGGGTTACCTGTGCTTTAATGAGTTCACTCGGCACTGAAATCAAAGCCGCCTTGGACATAATTTTGGGTATAACAAATGACTTCAATATTTGTATTCTACCGATGAGAGTGAGACCCCTCCACCTCCACAAATTCAACACTTTTGTAATGGATTTCATAACCGAGTCAAAATTTGCCTTTTTCCTACTCACATTGTTAACATCGAAATGTACACCGAGAATTTTAATACATTTTTTAAATTTGTGTGAAAATAACTCTTACCCTAATGAAAGTATGAAGAACTCGCACAAGATATGTGTGATCGAGAGAGTCAAATGCTTTCTCAAAATCGATCGCGACAAGCTAGCAATCCTGATAGTTTAGTTTGTTTGGTGTATTCTAAAATGTCATCTATAGTTCTTACAGCGTCAAAAATGGACCTTCTTTTGACATATGCGTTGTGGTTATAGTGAATTAAATCGGGTAGGATTAATTCTAGATGTTTGGCCAAGGTTTTTGAGGCGATTTTGGTGTCGACATTTATAAGAGAGATTGGACGCCAGTTTTTTATTAACCTTTTGTCCCTGCCTTTCTTTTCTAGCAATGTAATAACAGCTTGCTTTTGTGAATTGGATAACTCGCCAGGCTTATGTGCGTAATTAAAACAATTAACCAGATGTTTACCCAGAAGAGGCCAAAACACTAAATAAAATTCTGCGGTGAGACCATCATTCCCAGGAGTTTAATTTTTTTTTTGAAAGGTCTTAAGCGTGTTAAAACACTCTCCTAAGGTAAGGTTTTCATCACACTTATTCCTTTGGTCCAAGGTAAATTTCGGGATGTGTAAATTCCTCATAAAAAATCGTTAAAGTTATCCGATTCTCACTTTGGTTATCCTTGTAAAGGTCCGAATAAAACGAGCGGAGTTCTTTAATAATGGCTTAAAGATCTGATGTAATGGATTCATCCCTCTTGAAGATCTTACGGATTGAACTTTTCTTACCTCTGAAGCTTTCTAAATTTTTTAAAAAAATATTTATTACTTTCTTTCCTTGCTCATACCATGTGGCTCGCGTTCGTATTTTCGCTCCTTGGGTAATGTAGTCGTTTTGAAGCTCATACTCAGTCTTTGAGATTTTAAGCACATTCATATTACCGGGGGAAGGGTTCTGGTCACATAACTGTTGACACTCGTTAAGCTAAGTCTCCAAAACTGCCAATTTCGACCTCAATTTAGTTCTTTGGCTTTCAGTTTACTAAAGGAAATACTTTCTTGCCGAATTTTATACTTCATTAGATCCCAGAAAAGCCTTGGATCTTGAACTTCCTTGAATTCATCGTTCCATACAGGGTGTTTTTCAGTAATCGAAGACACGTAATCTTTATCATCTAACAAACTTGAATTAAGCTTCTAGAAAGAAGGACCACGGGGTTGATTTTCAATTCCATGTATGGATAACACAATTGCCGAATGATCAGATTTAATCTAAGGTATAATATCAACCTTGTCGATATCCTCCTGCCCCTGCATGCCATTACTTACTAACCTGAAGTCAAGCTTCTTTGAATCACAGGTGTCTTCTGGCGCCAACTAAAGCGTTTTGAAACCGGGTTTCGTGCAGGAGCGGATCCAGGATTTTTCTTAGGAGGGGGTGCACCTCTAAGGAATGACGTAACCACGTTTTTTTTCTTTTCTTTGCAGAATACCAGTTATATTAGAAAGATGCAGGTCATCTCAGGGGGGGGGGGGGGGGGGTGGTGCGCACCCCCTGCACTCCCCCTAGATCCGCCCCTGTCGTGCCCTTCAAATATCAATCAAATCATTAATTACACATATGTTTTCAATACACTTGATTCTTTACGTTTCGGGTATCCCCCATTTCCATCTAGATCAGGATCCAGGATGACATTAAAATCACCACCAATAACAATATTGTAATTTTCCGCTAAACGCATATTATCTAATTATTCACAGATTTCCTCAAAAAGGTAGATTGTTCGTTTGTTTTATTTGGGGCATACAGGTTGACAAAGAGATAGGGGTGATCCTGAACAATTGCTTCCAGGATGATAAAACGCCCATTGTTGTCAATTTTAGTGGACTTCTCCTCGAACTCCAAACTATTTTTTATTAAGATTAGAACACCCTTACTATGATTCGTACCATGCGAGAAGAAGAGTTCACCTTTCTGTTATATCCAGTGTTATATTCCATGATGCTTACATGAAGAATGTTGTAATGTTTTGGCTTACACGAAGTATGCCAAAGCCCTTATTGCAGTTATTGTCAGAATAAACTAGCGGTGCGTTTTTATCAATCGAGCTGTGTGTTTGAGCGGTTTTAACATTGGCGACGAGATTTTAAGCGGTGAAAAGCGACCCATGCCTGGAGGAGAAGTACAGGCTGGAGCACCAGAAGCACAAGAAATTCGCGTCGTAACAGAAACGAGAAACTTGCGAAGCCGACCGTTCGTCGTCCCGGACGGAACAAACAGCGTAGGAAAAGCTTGGGAGGAATGGTTAGAAGGCATCGAAAGAGAATTCAGATACTTCAAAATCACGGGAGCAGTTGACAAGAAAGATGCAATGATTATTTACGGCGGAAAAGAGATAGCTCGATTGGAGAAGAGTTTGCCAGATGCAGAAATAGAAGGCGTATACGTGAAGTTGCGTACCAAACTGAATGAACATTTCACCCCAAAGAAGAACAAGCACCACGCACGGTATTTATTTTTAAAGTTGAGGCCACAAGTAAGAGAAACTACAAGCGCATATGCTGCAAGGCTGCGGGAGAAAGCGAAGGAATGCGAGTTTGGAGATACGTACCACGAGAGAATTTTAGAGCACATCATCCAAACTATTGACAACAAGAAGCTAATTGAAAAAGCTATTAGAAAGACGTGGGACTTGACACGATTCCTCACTGAAGCAAGTCAGACAGAAGACATAGCACGGCAGATGCTAGACATGGAAAGTGGACACTCACAGGGCTCCCCAGATAATATTTCTCGTATTTACTCCGAACCGTTAAATCACAAACAATCGGCGGATGAATCGCATGGATTTCGGCGACCGTGGAGACCTGGTAAAGAACAAGATAATATGAAGCAGCATCGATGTGGGTTTTGTGGTTTGACTGGAGTTCACGCAAAGAGAAGAGGTTGTCCTGCATATGGAAAGAAATGTCGTAAATGCCATAAGTGGAATCATTATTCCTCTGTATGCAAATCTGAGGGTTTTCGTGGTCAAACCTCTAGAGGACGGAAACCGAGTAGAGGAAGAATTAGAGGAAGAATTAAAAAGACAACTGAGGATGCTGAAACCACAAGCTCAGACGATGAATTTTTCAGACAAGCGGAAGAGCATTTATCACAAGCTAAAAAAGTCAAAGAAGATGGCAGCAATTACAGGATTGTTACAGTTCGACTGAATGATGTTGATGTAGAGATGGAGGCTGATAGTGGCGCAGATGTTAACATCTTGGATGAGCACCAATTCAAGCATTTATCCATAGAACACATGACAAGCCAATCTTAGAAGCTAGCAAAGTAAAACTGCATACTCTCCAACACGAACTTGAAGTCAAGGGAGAATTCCAGGCGGTTATTCGCAATGAGACCTGTGGAAAGCTCGCAAGATTTGTGGTAGTATTTGGAAGAATACAATCACCCCCGCTGATCAGTAAGGAAACCGTGATTGATTTGAGGATGCTGAAAATCAGACCAGATGGTGGGTTTGCAGAACCAAATGGCCTGGGGACATCCAAGGGGGTACATGGTGCTAATGCTGTCAAAGAGCTAGAAGGTGTACAGGAGATGAAGGATTTGGTTACCAAGTGCAGCCACTTATTCAAAGGTATTGGAAAGATAGAAGACAAGAAGGGTGACAGAGAGATTTTGGACCGATTCCACATGAAACCCGAAGCAGTGCTGATTGCACAGAAACCCAGACAGGTACCATACTACCTTTAAGAACCGTTTCGAGGGTGGCTGGACCAGGGCATAGAAGAAGATATCTTTGAGAAAGTACCTGATGATGAACCAATTACTTGGTGTTCTCCTGTTGTGGTACAGCCTAAACCAAAGTTTTCAGGGATGTCGTCAGAAAAATTGGAACCACATGATTAGAGCGAGTGTTGATTTGCGAGTCCCAAACAAGCACATGGAGCGAAGTCGAATTTTGCAGGCACCCGTCGTGGAAGACTTCATCTACAAGTTTCATGATTGCACTATTTGGACTAAATTAGACCTCCGGCAAGGATACCACCAGCTAGTGCTACATCCAGAATCAAGATCAATTGCCACATTCAGTACTCCATAGGGTAACTTCAGACCCAAGAGATTAGTATTTGGTGCGAAAGCATCGCAAGACCTGTTCGATGGTGACATTCCTCGATGCCTCAATCAAAGGGATGATATCCTAATTGGAGCAAGTAACTGGAAAGAACACAATGACACTCTAGAGACAGTATTTCAGAGAGCTGAAGATTATGGAATCACATTAAATGAGCCCAAGTGTGAATTTGGCCAGGCACAGATTACCTTCTATGGCTATTGATTTGGCAAAGGTGGTCTCAAACCAACACCAGAGAAAGTACAGGCCATCCAGGAATGCATGCCTCCAGAATCAAAGGGAGAAGTCAGAAGTTTCCTTGGTATGACCGGCTACCTTTCTAAATTTATACCCCGATACTCCTCACTTACAAAGCCATTGAGGGAGTTGACGCACAAAGAAGCCAAGTTCCGTTGGGGACCTGAAGAAGCTAATGCTTTTGAGGAGCTGAAAGCCAGTATCTCTAGCCAGGACACAATGGCATTCTTCAATCCAAAGCTACCTATCATGATGAGAGTAGAAGCTAGTTACAATGAGGGGCTATCAGCTGGTCTCTTCCAACAATCCACCAAGGGTTGGCAACCAGTGCACTTTATTAGCCGCACTCTGACAGATGTCGAAAAGAGGTATAGCCAGACAGAGAAAGACGCTTTGTGTGTGAAGTGGGCCAAGGACCGATTCAGTATCTATTTACTTGGAGCACCAAAGTTCACTGTTGTCACGGCACACAAACCGCTGCTGCCACTTTTCAATAAACCTGCGGCGAAGCTACCACCATGCATTGAGAAGTGGGTGATGGACATGCAAAATGTCGATTATGAGATGAAATACGAGCCCGGGAAAAATGAAGCAGATCCTTTGGATTTCTTATCCCGACACCCATTGCCAATCATTGGGAACAATGACACTGAAAAGATATTAAAGGCTACGGTTGAAACAGAACACGCGGTTGTATTGGACAGGATTAAGGAAAAAACACAGCAAGATGGAGTCATGCAGAAACTGAGCCAGACTATTCAAAGAGGCAATTGGGAAGTCTGCAGGAAGGATGGTGACTTGGCACCATTCTATCCAATCAAAGAAGAGATTTATGAGGCACAAGGCCTGATATTCCGGATAGAAAGGATCATCCTACCTTCAAGATTGCAGCAGAAAATCATCAAAACAGCCCACAGGTTAGGACACCTTGGCACAACGAAGACAAAACAGATGCTTCGAGCAAAGTATTGCTTTCCTAACATGAATGCAATGATTGACCAAACGATAGGACATTGCTATGATTGCCAAGTTACTACTAGGAACCACAGAGAAGAGCCAATTAAACCATCAGTAATCCCGGAAAAACCTTGGGAACAGATCACAATCGATTTCGGCGAACCTTATCCTGGTGGACACTACAACTTAGTAGCTGTCGACCGAAGAACCCGATACCTGGAAGTGGAAGTTGTGTCTTCAACGGCATTTAAACCGACCAAAGAAAGACTAAAGAAAATGTTTGCTTATCATGGGGTACCTAGACGGGTATATTCAGACAATGGTCCACCGTTTAACTCAAAGGAGTTCTCTGATTTCGCAGAAGAAGAAGGATTTCAACACCATCGGATCACACCGTTACATCCCAGAGCTAACGGGCAAGTGGAGAGATTTATGCAGGTTCTCAACAAAACTGAGCAAATTGCCCATCTGCAGGGAAAGACAGGACTTGATAGAAGCATTGCAGTTCAAGACATGTTGATGGCCTATAGGGATACACCACACCCTGCTACTGGTGTTACACCCTATCAAGCAATGACAAACAGACCTGTCAGGACCAAGTTAGACTACACAATGCCAGGAAAAGAGAGAAGCAAACAAGATGAGTCAATCGATGAAAAGGACAGGCGGTACAAAGAGAAGATGAAACGCGAGGGCGCAAACATCAAGGAGCACAATTTTATCCTGGGAGATTATGTCTTGCTGAGACAGAGGAAGTCGAATAAATGGTCAACCCCATACGAACCCCTTTTTTTACACGGTGACCAAGATATCAACAATTTAATATAAATTTAATATAAAGTTTACGATGAGCGAGTGACTTTTCTCCAGTAACCGCAATAAGTCGTATTCACGACTTAAAAAGACTGCTTTGACGTGTATACACAATAACACCTAATTGGATCTTAAAAGGGTCTTAGGATTTGAACCTAATAGGTGACCTATGGGACTTAGTACTAGGAAAAAACTTGTGAAGAAAAAAACAAGGCGAATTCACGGCATTTGGTAGTGTCATTAGCTATTATTCCTGGCATGCTAATTTTAGAAAAACTGCCGGTGCACGTAAAAAACATAACAATAGGCTGAACCTAACAGCGTCGCTCTCTGAACAGAAAGCCGATGATAAACTTAACTGAGGTGAAAGATCGGAAGCACAAGAATTAAGATTGACGACCGGGCTAATTTTCAATTTTAGCAATTTCTCAAAAATAAATTACCGGACCGTCTGCATAGTACATTTAGACAAAAACAACTTTTTCTCCGTTTGGAGTAACTGGTACGACTACTTTCCAAATAAAATACACCTGTTGCTTATCAAAAATTGTCCGAGAAACTGATTTGGAAATGAAAATTGCAAAAAAATACACAAACACATTTGCATAAGGCCACGCGAGTGAAGTTAGAACTATAGAGCGTATGCACATGACGTCACGGCGGCCATATTGGTGTACCAAAACAATAGAACGGCGGCCATGTTGGTGTACCAAAACAATCCTGTGGGATTTGAACGCTTTTCTTATGTTAACACTTTCTTTTGTTTTAATAAATTTGCATAGCTGCTTGCCACGTGAGTGCATACGCTCTATATAAAATCCGAGTCTTGTTTTGTTTACATAAAATCGCTTTTCAACCTATGTAATGAATGAACAAAGACATAAAAATGGACAACACAATCATCGTTCGAAACATTTCATTCAAATCTCCATAAGTTTCTGTTTAAACGCACGAACCAGTTATCGTGGCCGAGCGGTCTTCGATGAAACAATTGAATTTAAAAGTCAATCACAGATTGAAATCAACATAAATTCCGATCGAAAAATGTAATTTGTTTCATCTTTAACAAAATCTTGTCATCTCCGCTTCTTCAGTGGGAAATATCTCCCCGTATATTGCTCCTGCATTGATTAAAAGGTACGAAGTTCCTCAAAGCAAGATTTTATCCCCGAAAGCTCTTCTTTTTCGACTATAGTGGCTTATGAGTATCCCTTAATTAGTATCCCTGTCTTGAGTAGCAAATCGCAAAAGAATGCAGGGAAATAACGACTTTAATTTGAATCGGTTTTCAACGCTAAACACAGTATTTTACCAGCTTACGCGACATTTGGCCATGTAGCCGCGCGAAAAACAAAGCCACGCTTTGGTTTCAAAATTGCTAACATCCCAGATGTGGTGTGGCGTCAAACGCGCAAGTTTTCTGACGTCATACGCGCCCGTGAGTTAGCCCTGCTCAACGCGTACGGCAGGCGGGCACACGACGTGCCCGCGAAACATTGCGCTAGCCACGAGCATTAAAAATGACGGGGATAGGTTCTATCAGTATGGGGCTCCGCAGCAGGCCTTCGGCCCACGAGAGCTCCGCTATAAATGGAAGAGAAGAAAGGACTATTCAACAGTTCTTTCTTATTCATCCGGACATAATCGCAGTCCATGCGTGATAATAAACGCACCAGCACTGGCCTTGGACGACGACGTTGCTCCTCTTCTGTTGGGCTTCCAGTGCTGCTAGCTCCATTTACTTAACGCTGAACATTTCGTTTGCCTGTGCGGTGTATTGCGTGAAATTTTACATCAGCGGGGGTGCCGAGTTCGGATTGGACGTCTTGCACCTTTTGAATGCTCTCTTCGTTATCTTTATCAGGGGGTTTCAGGAATGTTGTAAAGCCGTACATTTTCTCGTCTTGAGTAATCTTGTTGTACCAGCCTGATTTTAAGTGCTCCAACTTCTTCCTTTGTCGTTTTCCTTCATAGTACTATCCAACGTTGTTCCGTTTCTAAAGATCAAATATTGACCGTTTTGCCAGAAAAGACACACAGTACATTGTTAACTCACCATTATCTCCCGTGATGCTGTGTACTGTGAGACCGTGTCTCAGAATGTTATTGTTTTTAGGGTACTGTGTTACCCCTTTATTTCCCGTGGTAAGTGCAAGTGCACAGGGTGTGAATTCAAACACCCGTGCTTTAAATGCGGCCTTAATCACCCCGTTTCCCGCTGCCAGTGTTAACCCCGTCCTCGATAGACCGCCAAGGTCGCGTAATTTGTGGTACATTAACCCGGGATGAAAGTTAATAAACTGACAAAACACACCATTTTGACCATGTGTTCGTCTCTTTATTTTCTATTGCCGCAAGGGCTCATGGGGGGTTTACACCCGTAGGGGCTTATGGGAGCCTATCACACTCCCCCCCCTTAAAAGAATTGTTGTCCTCAAAATTCGAACCTAACATCTGTGGGCTGCGCAAGTCCACAGTGTCTAGTATAAGACTAACCTTACAAAACGTTCCAAGTCACAACTGGCATTACAGTATGTTCTGAGTCGCTACTTACAATGGCTAAACTAACGCCTATTGATTCCTAAAGGAATGAATCCTTAACAACACGTTGCTCAGTATGTTAATATTTAACATGTTCACCTGGTTATAAAGTTTTTAGTTAGAAAAAACAAGTTAGATATAGACAGCTTTATTGTTCATCTCCTTGTTTGTCCTGGTTCGGGCATCCTCTAGAGTGTTTCCATTGGTTTCTCAGGAACAGACATAGTACATTGCTTGGATGGGTAGACCATACTGCGACCAATGCCATACCAGTTGGTATGTTGGTGTCATCCCGAACCACATTGGGGCTGGAGTTGGTGTCACTGAAGCAGTATGTATGTTGGTGGTTACTGCAGGGTAATACACAGGCTGACCTGGGACATCCGTAAGTCAAACGAACAGGAGCTCGTCGGAGTCGTTGTGGTCTGTCTCCCTCAGAGTTGTCGGCTTCAAGAAAACGAAACTGTTCTATTTCCTCTGCTGACTCAGACGCAGTATCCTGAGCACTCTCATTTGGCAAGTCATCAAAAGCCAGCTCAGTGACATCCTCCTGTGGATGGTTACAGCTATTACCAGTAATTGTAGAATCGTGTGTGTTCAACTGCTCTGCAAGGGGTTGTTCGGTGGTGTTGGCTTGAGCACAGGGTTGTAACTGGCTTGGAACAAGTGATGGCATGTCTTTATCATAGTTTTCTTGACTGGCCATTGAAGGGGCTGGGACAAGAGATTGCTGGTTCTGTGACTCCTTTGTCTGCTTACGTTGTCTGCTACCGCTTCGAGAAGTTTGAGAAACTTGCAAGTTGGATTCGCCCACCGGTAAATAAGTGCATGGTAACAGTAAGTTGCGTTGTAGAACTCTTGCTTTCTTAATTCCTGACTCCGGTCTGACTTCGTACACTGGCACATCTTTACCCTTCTGCTCGACGACAACATGTACTTCGCTTTCCTAGTATGACCTTAACTTTCCTGGTCCTCCTCGTTCACTCATGTTTCGAACAAGCACTCGATCTCCGGGCATCAGCACAATTCTTCGCACCTTCTTGTCAAACTGTTTTTTTCCTCGCAGAGCATTTCAATGGGCAGTTTCTGAGGCTATCTTGTATGTTTCTGACATAGTATTTCGCCATTTCTTGACATACTCTGGATAGGAACTAAATCCAGCAGGTGGCTTAAGATTAAACATCAGGTCAATAAGAAGGCGCGGGGCTCTGCCAAATAAAAGGAAAAATGGCGCGTAACCCGTAGAATCGTTCTTTGTATAGTTGTACGCATGTACCACTCTGTGAAGGTGATCGCGCCACCTTGACTTGTGCTTCTTCGGCAGAGTCCGAAGGATTGACAGTAATGTCCTGTTGAATCGTTCAATTTGTCCATTTCTTTGGGGATGGTACGGTGTTGTTCTAAAGTGGCGAGCCCCAATGAGCTTATCTAAATTGTAAAACAATTTGTTCTCAAATTCGCCGCCTTGATCATGGTGGATCGTTTCAGGCAGTCCAAATCGCAAGATAAAGTCATTGTACACTTTTTCTGCTGCCGTCTTCGCAGACTTGTCTTTGGTTGCATAAGCTTGAGCATATCGAGTGAAGTGATCCATTACTACCAATATGTATTGGTAGCCTCCTGCACTTGTTTCAAGATGGAGAAAATCCAGTGATACCATTTGGAAGGGTGCTGTGGTGATAATCGGATGTAGTGGCTCTCTCTGCTTGGCTACAGGTGCCGTTTCTGCTTTAGGCATCAGCACACTTTGGTAACATAATGAGTGATGTCGTTCTTCATGTGTGGCCAGTAAAACAGTGCTCTAGCCAAATCAAATACTCTTTCAGCACCTAAATGGCCCATGTCCTCATGAAGTTCTTTGAAAATGGTCCTACGCAGCTGCTGGGGTAGTACCACTTGTTGGTGTTCGCTAGTCTTACGGTATAAGACATTGTCCCCTCCTAGAGTCAGTTTGTTCCACTTAAACAGTAGTCGTTGGACATCTCGATTCATCTTTACTTTCTTTAATTGATGGGCGTTTTCCTGTATTTATGAAGTGTACAACCCTACTAATCACGGGGTCCCGTTCTTGAGCTTGCCTTAAATCAACGCACTTCTCTATGCTGGGATTGCTCTGGTCATCACAAATGGCTGTGATCGAATCTGACAAAACTGTTAGCCATGGAAGGTCATCTTGGCCTTGAAATAGTATGGAACAGATAGCTGCCTGCACAACGTCTAAGCTACTTCCTTCACAGCACGTGTCCATGTAGTCCTCAATGTTCAGAGGCATCCGCGACAACATATCAGCATCGTTATTGGACTTGCCTGGGTATATTTCACTTGAAACCTGAAGTCTGCTAGTTCTCCAACCCAATGCAAACTTGTTGCATTCAACTTAGCAGAAGTCAATATGTATGTCAGTGGGTTGTTGTCAGTATACACCGTGAACTCGGGCGCATAATAAAGATAATCCCGAAATTGCTCTGTTAAGGCCCATTTCAATGCAAGAAATTCCAATTTGCCGACATGAAGATTATAATTCTTCTCAGCTGATGTGAGAGTACGTGAAGAATATGCGATGACCCTGGTTTTTCCACCCTGTCGCTGATAGAGGACTGCACCAAGACCATCCTTGCACGCGTCTGTGTGAACAATAAATGGTTTTTCATAATCGGGTAGGCCATTACTGGTGGGTTAGTGAGATGTCCAATAAGTTATTCCAGTGATTGTTGATGAGTTCAGTCCACAAGATTGGTGCTGCAGATGGTAACTGGCCGTTCCTTTTGTCTGATCTTCTTTTACTGGAGTGTTTGAATGTCCTTCCAGTCTTTGGTGTGTTCAGCAGTTCATACAAAGGCTTGGCAATTCTGGCAAAGTTTGGGATATAGGACGATAATAGCTCAGAAATCCAACCAGTTGCCTCACTTCACCCCCAGTTGTTGGCTTTTTTTCTGCAAGACCAGTAACAGCAGTTACTCCGCTCGGATCCACTTTGTACCCATCTTTCGAGACAACACGCCCCAGAAAACAAACTTCTTTTCGGAACAGTTTACATTTGGAAGACTTGATTTTAATACCATGCTGTCGAAGGCGTCGGAGTACTTTTCGCACATGTTCCACATGTTCTTCAAAGGACTGGCTAAAGACGATCACATCTAAAAAAGGGATGGCTATTTCATCTCTTAATTCACCAAGGCAATGTTCCATGAACCTTTGGAAATTGGCAGGTGCACTGGTCAGTCCAAAACGTATACGTACCCATTCATATAAACCCCACGGTGTGATGAAAGCGGCGTAAGGTCGGCTTTTCGGTCCAATGAAACCTTGGTGATAAGCCTTCCCTTGGTCTAACACGCTGAACCAGGAGTTGCCACTTAAACTATCCAAAGTTTCTTGAATCCGTGGGATAGGGTGTCGGTCAGGGAACAGTACGTCGATTCAATTCCCTATAGTCCACGCACAAACGTAGAGTGCCGTCCTTCTTTCTAAAGCACACTACAGGCGATGAATAAGATGATCGCGATTTGGTGATGAACTGTTTGTTCGTTAGGTCCTCAATGTAGTTTTTCACTTCTTGGTACAGGGGTCTAGGGATTGACATGTAATTCCGCTGGACAGGCGTACTGTCTGAAAAGTCAATGTCCATCTCAAGAGCTTCCATGCACCTTATATCGTCTTCATTCGTGGCAAAGGATGCCGCCTCCTCTTTAACCATCTTTCGGACTATTTTCTGCTGTTCGTTTGTCAATCCAATCATATCAACCTCGGGCACAACATTTTCTGATTCTTGGGAAAGTTCTTCCTCTTTTACTCCAGTAGTAGTACCCAAGTTATCACTGCACTGATATCCCGGTCCTTTGCCATTACATGGGTCTGCTAGTTTAACTTCCATCGGTGTAACTGACTTTATCAATTGCAATCTACCCAGCGGGGTACGGTTGGGGAGTACAATGTCATGTTGACTTGTGTTGTGAATTTCAATGTCGATACGTGACACAGATCCCTTCTTCACCGTCTTCAGTGTTTCATATATCTCCGGACCTGTTGGCCACTGGGACAACTCGTCGGGTTGAAATAGCACTGGCATTTTAGTTGACACGGGCCCAGTATTTGCTCTGCATGACACATTAATCATTTGGCCTTGCGAAATGTTCGAACTGTGCAAAGGTAATCTTCACCTGGGGCTTGTATCAGATTAATCAAAGCTTCGAACCGACTCTCGTCACTATTCGGAAATCCTGCTTTGAGGGAACTTAGGATGTCGAATCCTGAGGTAGATCCCCTTTCTTTCGTAGCCATCTTCACTAACTCTTCAATGACGTTGTAGCCTAGTATTGGCAGTTCTAAACGATTAATTGTAATCAGAAATGGAACGTGTATGTCTGGTTCTTCCTCTGCAGATGAAGGAAGTCGCACCCTCACGTCTGCCCATCCGATGAAAGGAATCTTAGTTCCATTAGCTGCTGTAAGATCAAGCCCTACATTGATCAATTCTGATATGTCTCTCACCACTGTTCCTGGAAGTTTTTCCTCTAGCAGACTTTTTGTCATTATTGAAACCTGGGCACCCGTATCCCAAAGGACGGTTACTTCAGCATCGTTCAACAGACCATTAACTGTGCATTTTTGTCCAACTAGATTAACAACTTTTGCATGCTGTGTGGGTGTCAGGTGACTGACAAACGCTGTTTCAGTAGTGTCTAGGTTCTCTCTTTGTGATAGCTTCTTTATTGCTTGGCATATCTTTATATGGTCAGGCCACTGTTCCTTCTGACATCTTCGAGAGCAGTACCATACCACCTGGCATTGGGAACAGCGTCGATATGGGACTTGCGTTTCTACTCTGGCGCAGCAGTTAAATCGGTGGGACACATGTGGGGCGTCGGCTACTTCTGGTCCCGCACAAGTAGCCGGTTCCCGTTTAGCGATTCCTGTCCAGGTGACAGACCCTGACGGCAACCAATGGCATAGTGGCTGCCGCTTCCACATTTAAAGCAATGGTAACATCGGTCTTCCCCCTTCTCAAGGCAGACTTGGCACTTGGATGGTCGGGGTCATGAGTCGCGTCTTCCTCGTCCCCTCCCATAGCTCCATCCGTTTCCTCCTCCTAGGCCTGGTTGACGATTTGTTCCAGGTCTACTCTTGAGCTCAGTCTTCAGTGCTTTTACTTCAGCCTTGAGTTCTTGCAGCTATGCTTTTGTCCCGCTCTGTAAGTTAGGATCCTTCTTGGGGGTGGATCCTTACCAATACCAACAGGTACTTGAGGTGATTCCTGTTCTTGGCCAATCTGGGATACATAGACTGGCTTTGGTTTGGGTTGGCTCTTCAATTTCCGAACCCGTTCCTCTTCAGATGAAATGAGTGAATGAGTTCTTCATCTTCAATCAGTGGGTTAGCCAGATAGGGACGGAGCTTGGTTCTAATACTCTTATCTTGTATGCCAGTTTCAACAGTCCTACGAAAGAGTTGTTGCACGTGACCTGTGTCATACTTTAAAGAGTCCTCCCCTTCTTTACTTGCAAAGGGTATCTTCTGTCTTAAGTCAAGGGCCGCATTAAAAACGCTTGTGGTGTCTCCTTTCCACTTTGGCAAATAGACGCTAAACTTTGGTACAATTCCGTAGTGTTCTTAACCCCATAATGACTACGAAGAATTTTCTTTAAACGGTCAAGAGACAGAGTGTCAAAGGACTCTAGATAGCTCCTTAAAACAAGCCCAGGGCTGATAGCGCGAATTACCCCATCCACAATCTCATGCTCCTTGTACTTTTGCTCCATGGACGTATCAATTTGTCTCCGTAATGAATTATAATTCAACTTGTCCTTTTGACCTGGGTCTCCAATCTGGCCCGTTATCTTGAACTGGCGTCTAAGTACACTTGTGGATTAGATAAGAGAATGAAGAGGGGATGTCAAGTCATCACCTGACTGTGAGTTAACCTCTGGTTTAATCTTGGTACTATCTACCTTGGCCTCAGCCTCCTTGATTTTCTGCTCTTGCATGAATTTAAGTGTTTCGATCTCTTTCTTTAGAATAAGTAACTCACTTTTATCCTTATCAACCTCTTCAAGTGGTGGTGGCATGTCGACCATAATCGTAGCGATAGCTTGGAGAAAACTCGCTTTTTCCTCTTCGGCCATGCTAGTCAATTTCTCTTCAATGACTTTTCCAATTTTATTGATAATCGAAACTTTTGTCTTGCCCTGTAAGTCAGTTAATTCTAAATGCTTCGCCACCGACCCTACGCTTTCCGCTGATGCCTTACAAAGTTCACTCAGTATTCTCAATTGGAGCTCCTCCGCCATCTTGAATTGGACTCTAATAAGCCTACTGCCGTTCAACTCAACACAGTCGTCTTTCGCGGTAAAACTCTTCGCAATACTTCACTCAGAACTACAGGCTTTTAGGTCGCTTACCTCGGCAATGTTAAAGTCACAGACAGTTAATCCCCTTGAGATGAATTTCCAGTTTTTGTCCTCCAAAGAACTTGTTGTCACTGAGTCCGCTCGATCGATCGCTACCACTCGATTGCATTCGGTAACTTTTCCCACGTAAAACACGATCTTGCTCGCATCTGTCGACGGTATTGCCTCTCACGGACCACCAATTTGTTAACCCCATCCTCGATAGACCGCCAAGGTCGCGTAATTTGTGGTACATTAACCCGGGATGAAAGTTAATAAGCTGACAAAACACACCATTTTGACCATGTGTTCGTCTCTTTATTTTCTATTGCCGCAAGGGCTCATGGGGAGTTTACACCCGTAGGGGCTTATGGGAGCCTATCACACCAGCAAAATCAGAAACGAGCGGGACATACCAACCCTAGGGACATAGTCATGACTTAACAAAGATACATTACATTACATTAATTCCTGTCGTTCCGTACGGAACATAGGTCGTCCACCAGAGTTCGCCATCTCCTCCTGCCCTGGGCCTTCCGCTCGAGCTGTCCCCACGTCAGACCAACGGCCTTCGCTTCGGCTTCAGTTGAGCGCCGCCAGGTGGTCTTCGGCCGTCCTCGTTTGCGCTTCCCTTGGGGCGTCCACCGTAGCCCTCTTCTTGTGACGTTGTCTACAGGTTTCCTCAACGTGTGGCCAAACCAACGCCACTTGCGTCTCTTGATCTGTTGCTCGATTGGCTCCTGGGATGTGCTTCTCCACAGCTCTTCATTACACAGCCTGTCATACCACCGCACTCCAAGGATCTGGCGGAGGCAGCGGTTCACAAAGACATGTATCTTGGCCATCAATGACTTCAGCACTCTCCAAGTTTCACAGCCGTATAGAAGGACGCTTTTCACATTGGAGTTATAGATACGAAGCTTCGTGTTGAGGGACAGCTTTGTTGATTGCCAGATGGGTCGAAGGGTATTGAAGGCTCTTGCAGCTTTTCCTATCCGAATGTGGATGTCCTGATCAGTTCCGCCTTCTGTGGACACAGTGCTGCCCAGGTAGGCAAAGTCTTGAACTACCTCGATGGTGTCCTGCCGAATGGTGAATGTAGCTTCGCTCGTGTGGTTGAGCCTCAAACTCTTTGTTTTTTTCACGTTGATCTTCAGTCCAGTCTTCCTGGCTTATTCGTCAAGCTGGAGAAGCTTCTGCTTCATGTCTGTGTGGCGTTGCGAAATTAAGGCGATGTCGTCTGCATAGTCAATGTCCTCAAGCTGCTCCGTCAATGACCACTGCAGCCCTCTCTTCTTGCCTTTTGTGGTCTCGCGCATGATCCAATCAATAACAATCAAATATAAAAAGAGGTGATAGCAAGCACCCTTGTCGAACTCCGGTTGTGATGGGGTAGGGTTCAGTCACAGAGCCGTTGTGGACCACTTGGCATGTTGATGGTTCAAAAGCCATCCTGATCAGTTTAATGATCTTCTCCGGGATGCCGTAGTAGGCCAGCAGCTTCCACAAAGTGTCTCGGTCCACACTATCAAAAGCCTTTTCAAAGTCCACAAAGATGGTATACAAGGTGGTGTTCCATTCAAGGCTCTGTTCAATGACATTGCGGAGTGTTGCGATTTGGTCCGTGGTCGATCGTTCTTGCCGAAAGCCTGCTTGTTCGTCGCGTAGTATGTGCTCCTTCTCCACTTCTGTCTTGATCCTCTCCTCTCCTCTCCTCTTCGCAGCTCTTTCAATTTCGGCTTTTGAAGGAGGGTCCACATTAATATTCAAGGTTCGTTGCGCCGGGGGGGATGTCGGCCGGGTTTGGCGGCACTGGTCGGTTCAGCAGGTCCTGGAAATGCTCTCTCCAGCGCTCCAACGGCTCCTTTGGTGATGTAAGGGTCTCACCACCCTTGCTTAAGACGTGTTGTGGTTGAGTGCTCTTCTTCCCGGCCAGCCTCTTGGTGATCTGGTAGAGCTCTCTCGTGTTTCCTCTTTCAGCTGCGTCTTCTGCATCCTGTGTCATGCGCTCCACATGGTTTCTTCTGTCTCTTCTGGCACTCTTCTTCACCTCTTTGTTTAGAGCTGTATGCTCCCCTGATAACCTTGCTTTTAAAGCTCTTGTTTTCGCCATGTTCAATTCTGCTTTGTTCTCCCTCCTCTTGTCAACGACCCTCATAGTGGCTGCTGTCAACCACTCCTTTTGGGTTCTGCTCCTCTTCCCAAGTACTTCTTCACATGTTGACTTCCACGCTTGCTTTATCGTCTCCCACAGGGTCTCCACTGGGTCGTCCTCGCCGTTTTCCAGCGCTGGAAAACGATTTGACAGAGTGAGTTTGAATGAGGATTTCAGAGCTCTGTCGTTAAGATAGATGGTGTTGAACTTGCGGCCCGCTTTGCTGCCTGGTGGGAGGCACTTCTTCAGTTTCAGTCTCACCCGTCCAACCAGCAGGTGGTGGTCAGAAGCAACGTCCGCCCCTCTCCTCACTCTCGTGTCTTGCAGACTTCTCCTGAACTTCTTGTCGATGGTGATGTGGTCAATCTGGTTGACTGTGCGGTGGTCAGGCGACACCCAGGTGCCCTTGTGGATATCCTTGTGTTGGAACACATTTCCAGCTACCACCAAGTCGTTGAACACGCAAAAGTCTACAAACATTTCACCATTCTCATTCATAGTTCCCAATCCTTCTCTGCCCATAATCCTTTCTCTGCCAGTGTTATCTTTTCCGATCTTTGCATTGAAGTCGCCAGTTACAATGAGGATGTCTCTCCTTGTTCTGCCATCCAGTACTTTCTGCAATTCATCGTAGAAGTCCGCCTTGGTCTCCACCTCTGCCACATTGGTTGGTGCGTAGCAGTTGATGAAAGTCACGTTCCTTGTGTTGCTCCGGAATCGAGCTAAAATGATGCGCGGGGAAATGGGCTTCCATTCGATGAGTGCCTCTTAGGCTCGCTTTGCCAGCATGATGCCCACTCCTCCAGTGTGTCTGTCGTCCTCTCCTTCTTGTCCTGAGTACAGGATCTTCTCTCCCAATGTCAGAGTTTGCTGTCCTGAGTCTGGCCATCGGGTTTCACAAAGGCCAAGTACTATGATGTTGTTCTTCTGCATCTCTGTTGCGATCTGTGCTGCTCTTGATGTTTCGAGCATTGTTCTTACATTCCAAGTTGCGATGTTGATAGTCGTCGTGGTGTCGAGAAGTTTCGGCGTAGTGGCTTCCCGTGGGCTTTCACCACTCCGTGTCATCCGCGACCCGGTAGGGCCGCCCTCCTGTCGGCGCAGGACTGAGTTTCTGGGTTCTCTAGTATTCGTTTCTGTAGCTGGGTCCTTTTATGGGGTGAGGTAGCTAACCTCACGCCCAACCCTCCTCCTTTATCCGGGCTTGGGACAGGCAGGGGACTGGCCTCAGCCATCCCCAGGCGGAGATAGATAGCCTTCCCATTATTCCTGGTGGTCTCACATCTTATACAGAAGGGAGGATTTTTGGAACTTAGTCTGGTCGAAACAAAAAAGAAATAGTTATAAGCACTTTCTGAACCTCAGTGGCAAATTTCAATTTTAAAATGACAAACATACCATGGAAAAACAACAGTCTAAATGATAAGAATTGTTATATTCACAGCGTGTACATAGCTTAGTTTCCTGTATCTTAACATTACACTGAAACATAAGCTACACGTCATCTATGTTTGTTAGATCCTCTTCAATACTTTGATCTGTGCTGTAAACATTAAGTACTGATATGTTTTTTGCTTACAAGGTTGTTGAACATGATGACTCTTAGCAGACAATGAAGTTTCATTCAAGCTGAAATGCAGAAATGTTCCAGTTAAATGGATGCATTAGTAGAATTGAAAGGAACTTAGTAACAGTGAGCATGCGCCATTTATAGCCATGTGTGTGTTTTCCTCTTCATTTTCCATATATAACGCATAATTTCTATTATGCCCAAGATCGACGAAGTAGTTGAAGTAGGATGTGATTTTGGAGAATAAAGAGAGAATGAAAATGGATGACCGAGACAAGTAAAAAGTGAAAGGGTGAAAATCATAGAAGTGACTCAAAGTATAAGTCAAGGACAGCAGTGAGAGGCATTCATAACGGAGGAGGTATCCCGTAACTTCTAAATTTTTGGCCCAAATATTACGTATCCCATTAATTCCGTGACTTTGTATCCCTTCAATTCCAATTACATCTGATTACGTCATTTCGTGTAACATATACCTGAGTTCGAGATTATGTAACAAAGTACTTTTTTTACTTTTACCAGATTTGTTCTGTTCTTTGTTTTGTTCTGTTCTTATTGAAATAGTGATTGCATGTACGTAAGATATGTTATGAACTCTTTTTTCGACAGACTTGTGTAAGGAATAAATTGTCTTTGAGCAGGATGACAATCTTTGTATTATGGTTCACCACCATTATTTGGGTACACTTGGGTAGAGGTACAGTGGTCTAATGGTTAGCTCGTGATAAATTCAGTCCTGCTGTCTGCCTGGGTACCGTCGACCATAGTGCATGGGGGCATGGTGGTCCCGTAGTTAGCATGCTGTATGACCTGTATGTTCAAACTGAACGTTGGTAGTCAAGGCATGGTCTCTGCCGTCATGTTCTAACTTGAACGTACAAGGAGCTTTGCTTCACATTGCCCCTATATGGTTAAAGAACGGCTGCTGGAGACAACACACAAGTTTCTTGTTACTCATTGATTCTTATCATCTTTATGCGTGGGGTAACCTTGCAGGAAAGAGCAATGAGTCATTGATAGATTCAGGTCATTCAGATGCCGAAGGTGTGCTGTGATGGTATTAAGGTTTGGTCGTAGAATAAAAAATCTGCTTCCCTTGGGCGTCTTGACTTTTCTTCCTGATCTCCTGGTTGGAGCCCTCGTGTCTTGCCGACTTTCTTCCTCTTCCATTTTTGATGCCTCTCTGGACATTTCTTTCGCGGTCCGCTTGGCAGTCAATTGATTAATCAAAGCGTCAAAGCATTGAACCACATATTTAAAGTATTCTGTCATTATACAATCAGGTCGTCTTCAAGAAAAGGACTGGAGGCTTCTGCCAATATACCAATCATATCGATGGTGAAAAGGACTTGTGAATCATGAAAATGAAAGGGTAACAATAACTATTGGGTATAAATAGCGACTTCTAGCTGCCTTTCTGAAGGAGGCACATTCTTTGTGAATCTACCAACATAAAACGGGGCTTGTGAAAGAAACGTTTGGTTGATAACCGCGCTTGATGACCACAAAGGAATGTTTCTTAAATAAAGGAGAAACTGAAGAATCTGCCACACTTGGTTGTTTGGTTGCTTCCAAATGTTCAAAGTCTGTAGATCAAGACTGAGTTCGTTTTACGACACAACAGTTGATCGGCAGGGTCCCAGGATTATCCTTGGTAGACTTGTTCTTCACGGTAACTTGTCGAACACTTTGTTAACAAACTCCTCCCGCCATTTTCTCATCTCTGCAAGCTGCTGCACGGTAACTCCGTTGTTTCTTGATGGTTTGAGCATTGTTGGGAGCCACGAGAATGGAAGGAATGTGTGTCTGTGTCGTTTAATACGTCGAGGAGCTGGTAAAGTATACTAATTGAAGCCACACTGGGTACTTATGTTCAAATATTCTCATAAACTTGATGAAAGCCTGTGTAAAAACTGCAAAACCAAAGGCATGTCATTTCCATCTCGTATTTCAGCAAAACGATTCTCCACAAAGGGGGTTGTTACTGATGACAAATCAAGGACATTAAGAAATTCTGCGGAAATTTTAAGGAGAAGCGAAACGATATTCTCCACAGTCTTTAATGTTGCAGCTTGAAGTCACACGATGTTTGCGGCGAACAGACTCCATCTGGCCCTTGCAAGCATCTTTCTAGATTTACCAGCTCTGGCACCTCTCTCTCACATTGCAGAAAGAAGTTATATACTTCTTCTAATGTTTTTGTCATCTTGACTGCGTCGACTCATTACGTTGGTGTACTCCAAATACCCTAAAAAACTTGTTTAATTTCTCGAGATATCCAAACGAACCAATGGGCCTCGTAATCATCTTTATCTTGCCATTGGCTAAGTCGTAGAGGAATATGGTGTGAAGTTCTGCGCAACATGAAGTTGGTTGACGAAAAGAAGCTTTGGCACCATCAGTTTGTCCATCAAGCCCAGAACCAGACATCACCTTGATTGCGGTAGAGTTTCCATCTATGACATCTAGTGACAAGAACTTAACCTGTCTTGCTGATACGTCTACAAGAGCAATCTGACGTGAAGGCATGATAGCCAAGCCATGTGCCTTAGAGCATTCAGAATTCGTCGTTTCCAGGCAGCTACCAGGTGCCTAGCGACCACAAGTGATCACTAGTTGTAGGTAAACAGGTGCACTGAAACGACCACAAACAAACGGCTAAAATTCCTGGACGTTCTTGGAGTTATTAAATTCTTCCATCTTAAGCTACCAAAAACTATTTTCAACGTATATCATATCAAACTCATGCTTGTCCTGGAAAGGCGGTAAACACGTCGCAAATTGTTCATCAGTATCTATTGCAAAGACTCCACCACGTGGAAAATCGAGTTCCGGCGTCAATCGCTTGCACTGAAATTTAAGTTTGTAATCCTGAATGGCAAGTTCTTTGGCTCGTTGATCTATTTCGATTTTTGTCAAAAATAATATCAGTCGCATTCGCAAGTTTTTAAGTCCGGTAGAGACCAAGACCCTTGTGCACGCATTTATCGCATCGCGAATCGACTATTAAAATAGTCTTATATATGGGTCACCTGCTTCTCACCTCCATAAAATACAACGCGCTTTAAACGCCGCAGCCAGGCTAGTCTGCCGCGCCCCGCGGTATTGTCATATTGCTCCGTTAATGCATGAACTCCACTGGCTTCCTGTCAAGCAGCGCATTCATTTTAAGGTCCTACTGTTCACATTCAAGGCGATTCATGGTATCGCCCCAGTGTATATTAGTGATCTTCTAAAGGGTTATTACTGGCTGCGCCCTCTCTCGGCGATAGGGCCTTCCAAGTAGCAGCTCCTAAGCTCTGGAATGCGCTTCCGCGCGAGCTTTGGACTATTTCAGATATTCTTACTTCCAAGCGCCGTCCCAAGACTTATCTTTTTAAAATAGTTTTTTTTTTACATTAAATGATATTCACATTTTAGCATTATATATATATATGTGTTCCTAAAAATGTGGTTGTTGTTCATCGTGGTGTGTAAGATAGGTAAACGATTTTTCGTTTGTCTCACGATGGAGTCACTTTAAGATGTTGATCGCGACGTTTCGACTGCTATTACTGCTAGTCTTCATCAGGCGATGAGGTCGATTGGTTACGTGTCGCTTATGTAGCACGTTGGCTTGTTGCTATTGGTGCATTTCGATCCTCATTATTATTCCGAAAAGATGTTGTTCCCTCTCCGGTCCGATTTGATATCGGTCGGCTGTTATGCTTCTTGATTGTAGGCATCCACGCTTCGGGAATTTCAATTCCACTATCTCTGTTGATGTTATTAGGATGAAGTCTTATGTGGATGACCTCTTTAACTCTACGGGTGTACCAGGGTGGGTCACGGTCAATAAACTTAACCTCGTCCCAAATAGGAAAATGCCCGGTCTTGTTAGCGTGTTCTGAAACCGCGGAGGTTTCAGTAGGAGCAAGCCGTATGTCTCTATCGTGTTCTTTTATCCTTTCATGCATAGACCTCCCTGTTTCTCCGATATACACTTTGCCGCATTCGCAAGGAATCTTGTAGACAACACCGTCCTGTTTATTAGAGTCGACGACGTCCTTAGGTCGTACTAAGTGTGACCTGAGAGTTGTGTCAGATTTGAAAACAGTGCGTACGCCTTGTTGTAGGCAGCGGCGAAGAACCTCTGATACACCTTTGATATAGGGCAATACTGCAGTAGATTTAAAATCCTGCGTGGATTCCTTCTTTGTTGTTGGTCCTTTCGTTTTTGTGATTTTTTGTACAAACGAGGAAGGATATCCGTTAGAAACAAGAACCGACGACAGATGTTTCTTTTCGTTGGAGATAACTGATGGTCTAGTAATGAGGTGTTTGGCTCGGTCATACAGACATTTCACAATACCACGCTTAACTGACTGTCGACATTGCTTTGATCTCATATGGTAAATGTGTCATCTACATATCGCTTCCAGATCTTAGGTTTATATGGCGAAGTTGCTATTGCCTGTTCTTCACATTCTTCCATGTAGATGTTTGCTATAACCGCGGAGACTGGACTCCCCATGGCTGCTCCGTCTTTTTGTTCGTAAATCGATCCATCGTACTGGAATTACGCAGATCTCAAAACGAAATACAAGAGGTCGGCAATCTGTGTGGTATTAGCGTTGTGCGGTCAGCAAGGCCGGGATCATTCTCTAGTTTTCGCAAGGTTGCCTGTACGGCACCTTCTATCGGCACATTGGTAAAGAGTGATTCTACGTCAAAAGATACCATGACTTCGTTGTCCTGTATTTTTACACGGCTAATGGTGGACACGAAATGAGTAGAGTTGGCAACTGCATAGTCTGATTTACCTGTCAGTGGGGACAGGATATCTGCTAAATAAGCAGACAAATCATAAGCGAAAGTATTGACACATGATACAATAGGTCTTAAAGGTATGTTGGTCTTGTGTATCTTAGGTAAGCCGTGTATTCTAGGTGGTTGTTTGTGTCTAGGTCTGATCTTGTTATAGACAGTTTCTGATATATCTCCACCTCGTTTCAAATTAAGGAGCTTGTCAGTTAGTTTACGGCTCAGACGCTCGGTTGGGTCTTTATTAAGGAGCTGATATGGACCTGTCTCAATCAGTGTTTTCATTTTGTCATGGTAGGTGTCAGTGTTTAGGACTACGCTAGCACGACCTTTGTCTGCTGGTAGAATCATAATAGAGTCCATGGCAGCCGACCGATATCAAATCGGACCGGAGAGGGAACAACATCTTTTCGGAATAATAATGAGGATCGAAATGCACCAATAGCAACAAGCCAACGTGCTACATAAGCGACACGTAACCAATCGACCTCATCGCCTGATGAAGACTAGCAGTAATAGCAGTCGAAACGTCGCGATCAACATCTTAAAGTGACTCCATCGTGAGACAAACGAAAAATCGTTTACCTATATATTTATATATCTTAATTAACTTTAGCTGTATTTAAAATATTACTTTATAATTATTATTTTAATAGAATTGTACATGTAATGCGCGTGTGATCATTTTATGGAATGTGCGCAATAGAAATTAATAACAAATTATTATTATTATTATTATTATTATTATTATTATTATTATTATTAACGACCTAGCCTTATTTTTATTCTTTTTATAAGGTGTACTCACAAGCTAGCCTCAAGCCTATTAGTTTTACTTTTTCTTCTCAGGCATCTTGCTCTCCCGGAACTTTCGAGAATAGGAAGCCATCGCCTACCTTTTCGAAGCCAGAGAACATGTGCTTCGTACGAAAATGTCTTTTACATGATCAGATTAATATAATATGATACGATACGATACGATACGATACGATACGATACGATACGATACGATACGATACGATACGATACGATACGATACGATACGATACGATACGATACGATACGATACGATACGATACGATACGATACGATACGATACGATACGATACGATACGATACGATACGATACGATACGATACGATACGATACGATACGATACGATACGATACGATACGATACGATACGATACGATACGATACGATACGATACGATACGATACGATACGATACGATACGATACGATACGATACGATACGATACGATACGATACGATACGATACGATACGATACGATACGATACGATACGATACGATACGATACGATACGATACGATACGATACGATACGATACGATACGATACGATACGATACGATACGATACGATACGATACGATACGATACGATACGATACGATACGATACGATACGATACGATACGATACGATACGATACGATACGATACGATACGATACGATACGATACGATACGATACGATACGATACGATACGATACGATACGATACGATACGATACGATACGATACGATACGATACGATACGATACGATACGATACGATACGATACGATACGATACGATACGATACGATACGATACGATACGATACGATACGATACGATACGATACGATACGATACGATACGATACGATACGATACGATACGATACGATACGATACGATACGATACGATACGATACGATACGATACGATACGATACGATACGATACGATACGATACGATACGATACGATACGATACGATACGATACGATACGATACGATACGATACGATACGATACGATACGATACGATACGATACGATACGATACGATACGATACGATACGATACGATACGATACGATACGATACGATACGATACGATACGATACGATACGATACGATACGATACGATACGATACGATACGATACGATACGATACGATACGATACGATACGATACGATACGATACGATACGATACGATACGATACGATACGATACGATACGATACGATACGATACGATACGATACGATACGATACGATACGATACGATACGATACGATACGATACGATACGATACGATACGATACGATACGATACGATACGATACGATACGATACGATACGATACGATACGATACGATACGATACGATACGATACGATACGATACGATACGATACGATACGATACGATACGATACGATACGATACGATACGATACGATACGATACGATACGATACGATACGATACGATACGATACGATACGATACGATACGATACGATACGATACGATACGATACGATACGATACGATACGATACGATACGATACGATACGATACGATACGATACGATACGATACGATACGATACGATACGATACGATACGATACGATACGATACGATACGATACGATACGATACGATACGATACGATACGATACGATACGATACGATACGATACGATACGATACGATACGATACGATACGATACGATACGATACGATACGATACGATACGATACGATACGATACGATACGATACGATACGATACGATACGATACGATACGATACGATACGATACGATACGATACGATACGATACGATACGATACGATACGATACGATACGATACGATACGATACGATACGATACGATACGATACGATACGATACGATACGATACGATACGATACGATACGATACGATACGATACGATACGATACGATACGATACGATACGATACGATACGATACGATACGATACGATACGATACGATACGATACGATACGATACGATACGATACGATACGATACGATACGATACGATACGATACGATACGATACGATACGATACGATACGATACGATACGATACGATACGATACGATACGATACGATACGATACGATACGATACGATACGATACGATACGATACGATACGATACGATACGATACGATACGATACGATACGATACGATACGATACGATACGATACGATACGATACGATACGATACGATACGATACGATACGATACGATACGATACGATACGATACGATACGATACGATACGATACGATACGATACGATACGATACGATACGATACGATACGATACGATACGATACGATACGATACGATACGATACGATACGATACGATACGATACGATACGATACGATACGATACGATACGATACGATACGATACGATACGATACGATACGATACGATACGATACGATACGATACGATACGATACGATACGATACGATACGATACGATACGATACGATACGATACGATACGATACGATACGATACGATACGATACGATACGATACGATACGATACGATACGATACGATACGATACGATACGATACGATACGATACGATACGATACGATACGATACGATACGATACGATACGATACGATACGATACGATACGATACGATACGATACGATACGATACGATACGATACGATACGATACGATACGATACGATACGATACGATACGATACGATACGATACGATACGATACGATACGATACGATACGATACGATACGATACGATACGATACGATACGATACGATACGATACGATACGATACGATACGATACGATACGATACGATACGATACGATACGATACGATACGATACGATACGATACGATACGATACGATACGATACGATACGATACGATACGATACGATACGATACGATACGATACGATACGATACGATACGATACGATACGATACGATACGATACGATACGATACGATACGATACGATACGATACGATACGATACGATACGATACGATACGATACGATACGATACGATACGATACGATACGATACGATACGATACGATACGATACGATACGATACGATACGATATAATATAATAGGCCGGTTCACACTAGGACCAAAGTGCACTTGAAGTGCACTTGATAATCAAGTACACTTGAGGTCTACTTAGGAAAGACAAGACAATAGATTTTCAGGCATGACTACGCACAGCGTGCGTATTTAGATGCAAATTACTTGCGATCGCAAGTTGGTATGCACTTGATTAGTCGTGATAAACAAATTTGAAGCACTAAAGTACGATATGCATAAAACGCTAAATCGATAGTAAAATATTTTTTCTTATTATGTCAAGTTTTATTTGAACTTAATTTAGCAAAACATCGTCTCAGAGCCTGGTGTAACGCTATGCTCACTTTTTGTTATAATAATTTTTAGGAACTTTTTCGTGCTCGTCATAAAAACATGTTTTTGTATCTTATGAGTATTAAATGCGCGCATGGCTGTAGTGTTTTTGATTGGCTAAACCTGAGAATTAGACTACAACCTTTTTATCTCAATGTAGAATTTTTTACCCTAAGTCGGCTTGAAATACACCTTCCAATACAACAGCTAAAGTAAAACTTGAGATCCTGCTTGAGAGTCTTTAAGAAGTCGTCCGTGACTGCGAATCGTAAACCAAAACGCAGAGAGCTCGTTCTCTGTGGAATTCAAAATTGCACGCACACGTGCTTTTAGCTGCACGGCTGCACGGCTTTACTGTCATTGGTCAAGTGCGCTCCCAAGTAAGGGGTAGACCTTACTTTGAAGTGCACTTGAATTCTTTTGTTTTACGCATATCGCCAGAGAAACAAAGAATCCAATAAGTGCGGTCATTAAAACGTTCACACTCCAAGTACGCGAGCTACACTTGGGTGATTCCGCACAAACCAACAGCACCTGCCATTCAAAAAGACGTTTTTGATAAAAAAGGAAGGGAAATATGGAGCGTTTCGAAAACGAACTACTGGAAATTATTTAACTTTCTAGTTACATTCAGCTGATATTAATTTTTACCTCTTTGATACATTTTACAATGAGATTTAAACGTGTAAATAAATCAGACGAGTGCTTCTATTGAAACGTAAGTCAGAAAACGAGTTCACACTACAAGTACGTACCAAGTGCACTTCAAGTGCACTTAAGAGCCCTAGTGAGAACCGGCCTAATATAATATAATGTAATGTGATGTGATGTGATGTAATATAATATAATATAATTAATATAACACAACACAACACCACACGACACGACACGGCATGACATAACGCACTGATCCAATCCAAGGTTTAACTTGATTCTTTAGTCTCTCGTTCTGAAAGAATCTATTAAATACGATTACACCTTTTGCTGTTCATTACGGCAAAATACGCATTCATTTGCGCCAATCGTCAGTCAATAAAACGAATCTACATTAATTTGCACGAAGCGGCAATCATTCACGCGAAACGTACACTCATTTGGGAATTTTGCATAATTTTTGGCATTCAATTGCATTTTTGGTCATTCAATTGCGCCTTTGGGCATTCAATAGAAAAAATGAACTTTCATCTGTATAGATATTTATATCATTGGCGTGAAACGAAGATTCAAGTGCGACAATCTAAAGTCAATAGCGTGAATATAACATTTGTTTACATTTTTAGCACACTGATTGACAAACAGTGTGAATAGACAACCGTTACAGCGGTCGTAACAAACATTAGCGCAATTGTACAGACAATAGAGCCTTTGTGAAATTCGAAAAACAAAAATGTACTATCAACTAAAAATGATCATGATGTAATCCTCATTATTTCTTGAAAATTTCTTGTCCGACCTTGTGCCTAGCAATACAAAGAGGGTTATATAACTTTTCACAACATTATGGCACACAAAAAGCACATAAAATGGCAGATAGTTTTTTCAGTTTGGTTGATCCAGTACAGTACTGTACATAGACTCGCTGCATCAGCCAGTGCAAGACGAAATGCCGCCCCGACGAAACAGAATCCCACTCGAGCACAGAGAACGCATTGTTAGGGCGTTCGAGGCTATCTCATGGTTGCTGATACCCTTGGGGTGAACAAGTCGACAGCCAGCGGAATTGTTGCACGGTATATCCGAGAGGGTAAAATTCACGAAAGACCACGAAGCGGGCAGAACCATGTTCGTGTGGACGATGAGATGAGGGATTGTTTGGGGGAGATTTTCAATGAGAACTGTTTTCTACCTTTTTACCAAATCAATCGAGAACTGCGGCAACGCCTTCCGGCCAAGCCAGTCATCCACTACCGCACAGTGGCAAAAACACTCGATAGGATGCTCTTCAATTTGAAACTGACGCGGCTCCTCCCAGCTGACGGGAACCGGTCAGATGTCCTGGATAGAAGACGGCAATATGCAAACTGGTTCATGAATCACGCAGTGCTACGCCGCACCGTGTTCGTGGATGAATGTGGTTACAACATTTGGACAGCCAGGAGTCACGGGAGAGCAAGACGAGATGAGAGAGCCTATAAGCAAGTTTGTGGCCAGAGAGGGCGTAACGTGACTGTTTGTTTAGCCATATCTCCAATCAACATGATCAACGGCCTAGTTTTCTATTCTGCGTTCCTTGGTGGAATGAATGCTGTGTGGTTTAGCGACTTCCTGGTACAAGCGAGGCTTGGACCCCGAGGAGACAGTCACATTCATATATGACGGCGCGAGAGCACACAATAATCCAGGGGACCCAGGTGCCAACACAGAGCTGGAAAAGCTCCCAGCCTATAGCCCGGTTCTTTACATTGCGTGGCAAGCAATAAGTGCGCTGAAAGCAGCTATCACGATGGACATTTCCAGGCCTGAGATACAAGCTCGAATGGGCAAAAGAGACGAGGCTATAGCAAGAGGTATCCGCCTTGGAGAGTTTCGCACCCAGCTGCTACTACACCTTTTGCTGTTCATTACGAGAAAATACGCATTCATTTGCGTGAAATGGCGACCAATAGCACTAAGATTCATTCATTAGCGCCAAAAAACGAACATTTGCACGTAACTCAGATTCAATAACGATTTTTGCATTTTAATCAACATTCAATTACATATTTGGGCATTCTTTTGCGTCATTTGGCAAACAAAAGAGAAAAATGTACTTTCATTTGCACTAACATTCAAGTCGTTAACACCATCTTGAAAGTCAAATGAGACAATCGACAAACATTGAAGTGGAAAGAACATTTATTAACATTTTTATCACACTGTTTGAAATTCAATAGCATTCCTGGACCGCGTTAGTGCGGATGAGACAAATATTAATGCGCTTGTACAAACAATTGAGCGTTCTTTACATTCAATATATAAAAATATATTTTCAATTAAACAGACTCTTTAAAGCATTATTTTGTTCTGAGTTTACTCTTCAATAAACTCTGTATTCAAACATCTTGGCAGACAGGTCTGCATGAAGCGGTACAATTGCGCGCTTTTTGCTGCGGTCACAGTGTCGATATTTCTGTGCAGAGCTTCAAGCAGTTGTGTTCGAAACTCACCCAGTGGAATTCCTCGTACTCTGGCCTCAGCTCTGTTACCCATACGTCTTTGAATTTCTGGACGCGAGATGTCGCCCTTGATTGCTGCTTTCAGACAGCTTATTGCCTGCTTCACGATGTTTAGGAAAGGACTATAGGAGGGAAACATGAAGCTCTGTGTTTGGGGTGGGAATGGCCGGGTTTCGGTGGGCCGGCGCGTAATGGTACCGCTTCATGCAGACCTATCTGCCAAGATGTTTGAATAAAAAAAAATAATAATAATATAGATGATTTTTGAATAGATGTTTAAATAGAGAGATAATTGAAGGGTAAACTGAAATTCAGAACAAAATAATTCTTTAAATTATATTGTACAATTGAAAATATATTTTTGTATATTGAATGTAAAGAACGCTCAATTGTTTGTACAAGCGCATTAATATTTGTCTCATCCGCACTAACGCGGTCCAGGAATGCTATTGAATTTCAAACAGTGTGATAAAAATGTTAATAAATGTTTTTTGCACTTCAATGTTTGTCGATTGTCCCAATTGACTTTCAAGATGGTGTTAACGACTGGAATGTTAGCGCAAATGAAAATATATTTTTTTCTTTTGTATGCCGAATGACGCAAAAGAATGCCCAAAAATGTAATTGAATGTTGATTAAAATGCAAAAATCGTTATTGAATCTGAGTTACGCGCAAATGTTCGTTTTTTGGCGCTAAAGAATATATCTTATCGCTATTGGTCGCCATTTCACGCAAATGAATCGTATTTTCTCGTAATGAACAGCAAAAGGTGCAGAGTTTATTCAACGCTCAATAGGCACTATAACGCCGGCTAAGTGTACGCAGTGGTATAGGTTTATGCAAACGTATTTGTCTCGCATGAACCGTGAGGTAATCGAGGGATAGTTTGGATGAACATTCTTTTTTTTCTTAAAAGTAACAATAAAATGGACTATTTAAATGAAAGTAAATTGTTGTTAATTGAATTTTACAAACCCGCTTTTTTTTGGAAAATCACCCTAGTGTTTGTTACGACCGCTGTCAAGGTTGTATATTTACACTATTGATTGTCAATCAGTGTGCTAAAAATGCAAATAAAAGTTATTTACGTGCTATTGATTGTCGATTCTCGTATTTGACTCTTCGTTTCGTGTTAATGATATAAATATTCACACAAATGAAAGTTTATTGTTCTTTATTGAATGCCCAAAAGCGCAATTGAATGACCAAAAATGAACTGAATGCCAAAAATTATGCAAAAATCCCAAATGAGTGTACGTTTCGCTTAAATGATTTCCGCTTCGTGCAAGTGAATGTAAAGTCGTTTTATTGACTGACGATTGGCGCAAATGAATGCGTAATGAACAGCAAAAGGTGTATTTGATATTTGAGTTTGGTACAGTTAAGTTAAAAATTATAGCAACATTAACCTGATTCATCTTGGTCTGAAGAACTACTGTCTCCGTCATCTTTTTCTTTTCCTTGTCTTCTTGTCTTCTTCTTTTCCATCACTTCAACTTCATTCACCCATTCCTCTAAAGTTTTTATCGCTGCTCGTTTTATTCGATAATCATCGTGAGGACCAGGTTTAAGTGGTTGTTCACCATCCAACCAGAACCAGTGACATGCGGCTTTTAGTTCTGCCTGAAAGTTGCACTGCTCAGGGATGATGGGACGGTGGTTTCTCAAGTAGACTGTAATGGCATGCACCAACGTACTAAAGTTCATTAGGGACATTCCTCTTCGGCATTTTTGGACAGTTGCTGGATACCATTGAAGAGACCTTAGTTGCTCTAACAGTTTTTCGTCGTTCATTCGCTTTGCATCCTATGGTTGCAAAGCGAGATAGTTAGACCAATAAACATAAATTCACTAATTCTTGTCCAAGGTGCCCACAAGTGTTTCAGTCCCACACGTTGTAAGCCCATGTGTTTTGTAGATGGAAAATCCTGAATTGGTCAATAATCAATAAGCAATGCTCTTCTCCATTAAAAGGCGGCACGGATGGTATTGTTGTAATCACTGGTTGTTTGGATTTGGATTCAGGCTCTCGTAACTACAAGAATACTTAAGCTATGGATAGGGAACGTGGCGGGACCTGGCGGGTTTTTATAACGTCATAAAACTATCTTAGTTACTGAATGTAGGTCAAGTGAAGTGGTGACGTCATAAAACGCAGGAATTGTGAAATCCTGCCAAATGGCCACCATCTTGCATGTTGGATTATTTTTGGGTAATCGTGCTCGTCAATATATGGTTGCCATGGAAACGTCACATGCCGATAGGGAAAATCTGTCATTTTAAAATTTTCCCACTCGCAAGTGAGTTTCAGAGTACAGAAAATCACGAAGTTTGGGTGGTATTGGGTAAATGCTTCCAACGTTATAAACGTTCAAAGTCATTGAGGGCGCTTCCCACCTCTGTTTCCCAGTCTGAATAGTTTAAAATATAATAGTAGCAGAACGAACTTTGAGACAAAGGCGTAATTTACATACAGTATTATAAAATTTCGGGAGATAGGCAACCCCTCCCTCCTAACTTCTCTCACTACTTTTCGGCCGGTCAATAACAATGAATACAGTAGAACCTCGATTTAACGAACCTCTATATAACGAAGTCCTCGGTATAACGAACGATATTCTTCAGCCCGGCAAAATTACAAGTAAAATGTATGGAACAGGACCTCGATATAACGAAATCCTCTTTGTAAAGAACAAAATCCGGCAGCCCAAACGTAAAATCTACCCCGATATAACGAATAAATGTCAACGCGCAACAAAAGATGAATGCAGAACAGACAAACAGTGTGATATAGGGCAAAGGTATAACCTGTACAGTTTTCCAGTGCCGTAGTTATGTTAACGGTGTTGTGTAGCTTCATACAGCCATTAAAGTGCAACTGTTATTTGGGCCGCGTCACGCGAAAAGAGCCCGGACGACATGACACGTGATATCGAGTAATTTGCATTTAAATCAGCTGCTCAAAATGGCCTTGCGGTACGTGCATTCAAGGGGCGATTTTTACCATTTTAATTTTTATTTTCGGACTGTTTTCACTTGCATCATATTATTTAGGGATTGAAGTGGGAAAAAAACTGAAAACTCAAACTCGAGAAAATATGTCGTCCGGGCCCTTTTCGCGTAACGCGGCCCATTTGTTAAGATCCAGAAATACGTCACACCACTACAAAACAATTTAAGGGCTCGGAGCATGACCAACCTATGTTGCTTTTGAGGTCGTTTCTTATTTTTCTCGCTCAGATTTGTCCATATTTGGCATGTGAACTACTGTGTACAAATTAATTGCAAAACAGTGTTCAGATTTTTTTCTGTTGTTTTTTTCTGTCGCTTACGAGAAGTAACGTATGCAAAATAAAAAAAAAAGTCTGTTTGTCTCCCGCTGAATCCCGATCGAAAAAATAAATCCCAAGGTTTACCCGAATTTCTCGATTTTACGCTGATTTTTCACTTCAGATGGCCAAGTTTGGGCCCGTATCGCTGAATCCCGTTCAAAAAAATAAATCCCTAAGTCCTTTCCCTCGAAATCGCTTCATTTTTATCACCAATAGTCAGCCACTTAGATTCATGCCATCTCCCTTATCCTTACGGACATCCTTTAGGAAGCACTCCCGGTCCTCCGCTGCCGGCTCCCCGATCATAGTCTTTGCCCGCCTTGCTGAATTTCACCCGGCCGCAAGAACTCACTTTGAGCTCCCCAAAGCTGTATTTCAACCTTCCGGCGACCTCGCAAAGCCGACCTATCTGCCACTGTCGCAAAGCTTGTCGGGATAACAATGACGAAAAATAAAACGGAATGTCCGCCAAACGAAATACAGAAAATATTAGAAGTCTCGAAGCACTTCGGATATCGGGCATTTCGACTACGGCACGGGATGGGAAATAGCCCACAACTCACAACGTTGCCCCTTTTCTGATCCGAAGTGGTTCCAGACTTTCCCGCCGGCTCGTCTTGTCCACCAACATCTATTTTCATCTTGAGCGCGAAATAGCGATTTAGACACAAGGTACGACAAGAAACACGAATCGTTCTTTGAGAGGTGCTTAGAGACTTACGGATTTCCGGACTTAATGATGTCCTTCAATCACCGGACGGGCCTTAAACATATTGGCTTACACGCACGCTACAGATGATGTGTTTTCCGTAGCGAGCTCGCAATCGATAAGCGAGCCAGGCGTGCGTAAATAACGGCATATTCGTTCATGTCGTTGGCGCGGGTCAGGGTTTAAGTTAGGGCTAGGGTTAGGGTTTGACGAGTTAGGGTTAGGGCTAGAGTTAGGGTTTGAGTTAGGGTTAGAGTTATCGAAAGTTGTTCGTTTCACTGCTTTAAAACTGTGAAGTTGTTCGTTTCATTTGAAAAAAGCGCAAGTTGTTGGTTTCACTGCCTTTGTACAGCTCAAGTTGTTCGTTATACTGCGGCTAAACCGCTTTAACTGTTAGTTCCACTGGCTTTAAATATCTCAAGTTGTTTGTTTCACTCGACAAAAGCGCAAGTTGTTCGGCGTTTTACTGCCTCTAAACAGCTACGTTTTCCGTTTCACTCGCAAAAACCGCTAGTTGTTGGTTTCACTGCCTTTCAACAGCTAAAGTTGTTCGTTATACTGCGGCTAAACCGCTTTAGCTGTTAGTTTCACTGGCTTTAAACAGCTCAAGTTGTTCGTTTCACTCGCAAAAAGCGCAAGTTATTTGTTTCACTGCTTTTAAACGGCTCAAGTTGTTCATTTCACTGCGGCGAAACCGCTTTAGTTGTTCGTTTCACTTAAAGAAAACACGGAAAAAGCACAAGTTGTTTGCTTCACTGCTTTTAAAGTCTCAAGTTGTTCGTTTCACTGTTTTTAAACTGCTCAAGTTGTTCAATTCACTTCACAGAAAAACACTAAAGTTGTCCGTTTCACTTAAAAAAAGCACAAGTCGTTTATTTCAGTACTGCTCAAGTTGTTCCTTTCATCAATAAAACTCAAACAAACCCTACAGCGTTTTGTCCTTGCGTACTAGATCTAGATGCCCTTGGGATTACTGTTATGAATAATAATAATTTTAGATAATTAGATTAGCGCTTGAAATAATATTATTAACTATACCTCGATATAAGGAATATTTTGGTTGTTTTCCCCCAAATTCGTTACCCTCGATATAACGAGCCAATTTCCCTAGTCCCTTGGCACTTCATTAAATTGAGGTTCCACTGTACCTACCTTTAGCTCAACCACGTAGACTCCCTCAAATTGAGAATGATCTTTGACGATTAGGTTGTCTGAGTCGGCAATGTCAGTTACCCATACATGAGCTGTCGAACTATCGTCTTGGTCAAGGGAATTATACAAGTCAGGATTTGTAACAAGCAAAACTGCAAGCAAGTGTAAGCAGTTAGAGTAGTAAGACTAGTTAGAGGACACGTTCAAGTTTGCCGCGCAATATCTAAAAATATTATTTAAAATAACAGCAAAGGTTTAACGAGCCGGCCAAACGAATTCAACGTCGTTGTTTAAACCTTGGAACATAAGAAATTTTGAATCTGATTCACGTCAACATTATTCACCAGCGTGGTCAAATAAGTTCAAAAGGTTGAATTTTGACCTTTTTGTATATAATTGCATAGTTTATACAAATATATTCTATGCCACGCTGCAGTCGGTTTTCTTTCGTTGTTTGGTTGGACCATCTTTTGGACCATTTTGGAAGTACTTACAAGGGTGCGATAATGAAAAGGATATTTTTTACCATCATCAAACCACGTGGTCGATCGTAAGAAGATTCATTTTAAACAAAATGGCGTCTTGTTTACTCACTGATCACAAAACGTGAATGTCCCATAACTGAAATGAAAACACAAGTTGCAAGACTTCATCAAAGGCTCCTTAGAGCCAACCCGTGAATTTGAAATGCGTAACGCGTTTAAACGCAATGCGGTAAGCTTATGTTTTCACTCTGTCACGGTTCAATATTTTTTTTTAAAATTAAACGTAAGGATTTTCGACAAACGCAAAAACTAAAAATACAGTACATCACTTTCATAATGTTCAGTCCGAAGAAGAAAGAAAAAAAAAACGAAAAAAAAAAATGAACGGCCCGAGCTAGATTCGAACTGGGGCCTATCGACTGTGAGTCCCACTTTACGCCACTCGACCACCGTGACCACTGAATTGGAAGAAAATAAATTTTATTACTTAAAAATAGATAACCATCAAAACGCGTGTCTCAGTTGAAAATTCCTTTTAGATCGATTTTAACGTTGCATTAAAGACTCCAAATGCGAAACATCTTTAAGCTTATTGTTGTTTATATTCGTTTACACCAATTCAGTTATTGTTATCGCTGGATTCACGCTGTTCTTGTTACAAAACGCATTCGTAACAAAGCATTACGTCACTAAAGGCTGGTTCTCATATAATCGTCCCGGTCGTCCCGGTCGTCCGAGTCGTTTCAAAACATTTTTGCAAACGACTCAGACGATCCGGACGACTCAAGCGATTTGGGTTCTCATATGATCGTCCCGGTCGTCTCGAACGTCAATAGCGCAGTCGTAAACTGTGTCCGACAACATGTTTTGGGCAATAATACTGCATTCTGGGGTAGATTTGGGTCGCTTCGATCGCCTCAGTCGTCCTGGTCGCCTGAGAGTAGTTCTCATATGATCGTCCCCGATTTTTCACGATCGTCCCAGTCGTCCGGATAGAACACAGTTCTATCCAAGCGACCGCGATCGTCCCAGTCGTCCGGGTCGTTTGCGGTCGTCCCGGGTCGTCTCAGACGTGTTCTCATATAATCGTCCCGGTCGTCTGTGCACTTTTTGAAACGACTCGGACGACCGGGACGACCGGGACGATTATATGAGAACCAGCCTTAAGTTTACAGCTGATGGAAGGAGTGAGCGAGTGACTCATTTGCATATCAGTCGCCGTTACCGATAACCCGTTCATTACGCATGCGCGTATATTCACGGGTTAAAAATGTGAAGAAAAAGGCTTAAAGAGGATTTGTTCTGGCTTTGAAAGTGGAATTTAGAAAGTTGAAAGTGAAGATATCGATCGAGTCGCGGGGCCATGTCTGCAGTCTAAGTAGCGAAGCGAAGAAGCGGAGTTTTTGAGAAATTTCCAGCAGTCTTGGGACTAAGGGTAAAAGAAAATTACATTTTTTTAATGTGAATTTATGCTGGTATGACTGTTTGATTGATCTTTTTCTTTTTGTTATTGTTAGCTTTTGAGAAATGTTTATAACGCGTGCCCAAACTCGATCAAATTTCGCCATGTGCTCAGCCTATTTCAGCTGGCGAGTACAGTTTCTCGATGTGTTTATTAATGGTACGCGTTTTGCTTTTAAAGGTAAACTAATTTACTTGGATAAAATTTGGTGGAACTAAATAATACTTTCTATAAATCTGCTACACTTTTATTTCTGATATCATGGTATACCTTTGCCATGTGTTACGTCAAAGACTGGATGCTCTTCTGTTCCAGCCCTGTAAACGGCTTTCTTTTTCGCAAGCGACATAGACGGTGGTAACTTGAGCGATACTGTATAATAAGAATGCATGAAATAGTCAAATTACGTTTTTTCACAGCAGATATATCAACAATGATAATATTTATAAAAATAAAAATAAAAGTTATTAAAAACACATAAAACATTAATCTCTATGCTGAAGAGTGGTTTGGTGCTAGGGTTGAAACTGACGGGGACGATTGTCTTGAGTTAAATTTCAGGGTCAACTCCACTGATAATTCCGTAAAACAATTTCATTGCTGTTTCATTTGTAATAAAGAAAGCTATCTGCTTTAAAAGCTTATGGTTATAAAATAAACTTACGACAGGCACATTCATTGTGTTAATTATAGCCTTAAATGGACATCGAATCTCACGAGGCTATGACAGTAATGTGCGACAATCATAGACAACTTTTATTTTTTACATTAAGTCAATAACTATTTCAATTCGTAATCATTTTTAATTACAGCTAATCTTAAATTTATACACTTCTAATGAAGTTTTATTTCTGTATCTTTTTTCTTTATTATTTTCGTGGCGTACCTGGAAACTAGCTCTTACGGTACAGTTTTCTGGAGACCATACATACATTTTTCAATCGGCTTTTAAGCGATCTTCTCCAAGTCTGATCAACTTGAACCGGTTTTGAATTGAAGTTTGGCATGGAGTATTTTCTGGTAAAATCGATATTACCATGACGACGATAAACAAGAAACTTCGAAATCAGTAAAAGTGAAATTTGCCGCGTTTAAGATTTCGCATTGAAAATCCCACATGGACATCTTAAAATAGGGTATATAGCATATAAATTTTGCAAGAATAAAAAATTCTGTATGTCTGATTTCAAATAAATCGAAAGTAATTTACTGGTAGTATACTGGTAATAAATTGGTCGAGAGATTAACACTGGTTTTGTGAAATAACTTCAAGATAGTGTCAAAAAGTAGCTTGATGTTATGTTTGCATACCATAAAATTTTAATTTACTTTCTCTTTTGCGATCTTGAGAACTACCTTTTTTCCTAACATCGCTCCATGTGCAATTTTTGGGTTATTTTCGATTTCAATCGCTTTTGCCGAAAAATGTGCGTTTCAAATTCTCTTTTTTAAGTTATGCTCAGTAATAAATTCAAATCGATGAGCAGAACATTCCTCCGAGATTGAAACTTTTCAATAGCTGCGGCCGCACTTGGTGAGTTAACTGGATTATTTTTTTTAGAAATCCGGTTAAAATTCCAAAATAAAATAACTCGGTGAAAAGGTGTTTGTTACGAAATAACCGAGTTTATATTTGTGAGCGGCCTTATTTCAGTAGGTTGAACTTTGAACGTGAGAGATCATGTTACTATTTGCTATATTATTTATACCATGCGTGATTTAGGGGTAACACTTAGGGTCTGGTCGCATTACAGTCAAAAACAAAAATTAACCCGTGCAAAAATTTCATAAATTTGAAACCGCAAACGAAAGTTTAAAATATTTGAGATCATTTTAGGATCGCAGTGTCCGTCCATGCTGTCGAAAACATACGCGTAATGACACAAAAACAAAAGCATTCTACAAAAAGCGTGTCCCTGCGAAAGCGGTTTCTTTTGTTTTCCTCGCTTTTTTTTCAAAATCGGCCTGCCCAACCCATACACAACGGCGTCTTTAAAGTTTAGCCGGAATTTTCATTTTTTTTTCTCAAATTGGCGAAACACAGGTCGCATTAGCAAACTTGATGTGATAACAGATTATTAATTTAAACAAAGACAAATTTGATCAAAATTTCCCTAGTGCGACCAGGCCCTTATTCTTTTGTTAAAACAATAGAACAGTAGAACACAAAAGAACGACAATACAATAGAATACAATACCATAAAATATATTAGAATACATAATTTTACCTAATAGAGCGTATGCACATGACGTCACGGCGGCCATATTGGTGTACCAAAACAATAGAACGGCGGCCATGTTGGTGTACCAAAACAATCCTGTGGGATTTGAACGCTTTTCTTATGTTAACACTTTCTTTTGTTCCAATAAATTTGCATAGCTGCTTGCCACGTGAGTGCATACGCTCTATAGACCTAATGCAATGGAGGTGCACAATGTACAATGGAGCTGACATCCTAAATCGGGTATCATATGATATTCTTTATTCTTTTTAGCGACATTGGCTGCGGTCACATCTGGGCTACTAACTATAGTTAAGACGGGGATAACTATAGTTAGCTATTTCGGTAATGTGACCGCTTCTCTGTTTGCTCTAACTATAGTTAGAAAACTGACGCATCGGTTATCCAAAACAATACAGACTAACTATAGTTATACACAAGCAGGGTTCATGGGTTAGGGCCTTGTCGCACTACAGTCAAAAACAAAAATTAGCCCGTACAAAAATCGAGGAAAACAAAAGAAACCGCTCCGGTGGGACACGCTTTTTGTGGAATGTTTTTGTTTTTATGTAAATTTGAACCTCCGTGTTTGGTTCCCCGAAAACGGATAAAAAGATTTGCGTCCACACTAGGAGCTGAAAAACGATGATCCAAAGATGCGTTTTCATCACCAGGCTCTGCTCGGACGTTTTTCTGTTCAATACGCATGCTCCAATAGCGTCAGCAATACTATGCGTTACTAGTTGTGACGTAAGCGTTTATGAAAAGCTCCGTATTTGCCGTCCACACTAAAACGATAGACCTGCGTTTTCAAAAGTCTCCACTTTGAAAAGCGTTTTCGAAAACCTCCGTTTTCATCGATTTCATTCTCCGTTTTTGATCGTTTTAGTGTGGACGATCGGTAAAAACGCATAAAAAAGTATGCGTTTTCAAACGAAAACGCATTAGTGTGGACGGGGCCTCAAATACACAGCAGATTACAACGAAATGTATTAATCACGGAGGAATGTAGTGCGCATTGATTTGAAATAATTACTGAACATAACTTAAGGTCGCGGGGGATACCTGCCATGAATAAATTCATAAGGCAAAATTGTAGTAGGGGTGTCATTTTGAAAAACGTTATATCGTGAACGTTTGGAAGCCGATTTCGCTAAAATTTAACAGAGATATTGGCGAATAATAGAAGTGCAAAGGATTGTTTTTTATTGAAGAGGCCGCGCTTTGCGGCAATGCTGTAAGCTACTAAAGTTATCTTTTTTAAAAACGTGGTTTTGTGTCCAAGTTTGCTCCTCGAGAAGAACACAAAGCAGGTTGATTTCACCACACACTGGTCCGTCAAAACGTCTAAATATCTGACTAAGATTTTTTGATTTCAACTTCAATTAAAAGTTATTAGCTTTTAAAGGAGTAAAATTGTCCATGTTAGAATTTGAAGCCTCATATCTTCGCTTTGAAAGCCTATTTAAAAATTTTGAGTCAGATATGACAATCTACAATACACCTAGTTTACCTCCCTGCAGTTTCAACTCATGAAATTCTCTATCCGCGCTGAATTTTTGGACACAAAATAGCTTGTTTTTACGCTTCCAAAGGCTTCCCGAGCAAACACGAATGCAAAAATATATAATTTTGCCAATTTTAATCCACGGGCTGCTATTGTCAACACTTCATGCAGAAAGAACAATGCGTTGAAAAATAGTGTATTTTACCAGACAGCGCTTTGCATGTGCAATTATTGATGCAGAAACATCACAGAGCCTGTTCGTGAATATTTCGCGCATTTTCGGTATCAGCCGTCGCACTTCGTGCATACTCTTTTCATAAATGCAAACTGATGAGCGGAACCTGTCCCCCTGACCTTAAGGTCGCGGGGGATACCTAGTCAAGAATAAATTCGTAAGGCAAAATTTTGGCAGGGGTGTAACTTTTAAAAGCTTTATATCTTGGGCCTTTGGAAGCGGATTTCGCTAAAACGTGGCAGATATATTGGAAAATAATGGAAGTTCACCGGCAATGTTTTTTTTATTCAATGAATCGCGCTTTGCGGTAATGCTGTCACAGGAAACCCAAGCGTAATGTTTGCATATTAATGATATTTGAAAATATAAGACATTGTATGGAATTTCGAATTCAACGTTTTAAGCAATATATAAAATCAAAATTGCTGAATAAAATCGTTGAAACATTTACTGGTGTCGTATTCTATCTTTATACAGTGTTTCTACGCTATTTAAACGATTTTTAATCCATTTATCTTACCTTGTATAATATAATGGAAAGGAAGGAGAGTTCGGAGCTTTCGGCGTTCGACACGTGTCCACAAATGGCTCATTTTTCGCACAAAAATAGGTGCTGCTCCTATTCTGACTGGTCGTCCTCACAGTAGAATAACGTTAAATTGCATTTCTTCGAACAACTTGAACATCCCTTGTTGATTATGACGAACAAGCTGCTCCACAAAATCACATAGCACTGCAAAATAGGCTCCAGAGAGCGTGAAGAACGGAAGAGACCACGGTGCGCGGTCAACACTGGGTACCGGAGTAAAATCAAACCCCACAGGGAAGGGAACGTTCAATTTCGTCAACCTGTCATTTTTGTTGCGCCTACCACCCGGTGAGGACCAAGTTGTCATTCTGCTGGTCATGCTTTCGACGTTAAAACGGCCTCTTGAAGAGGAGGAGACAAGGAAGAAGCGACGGAAAACGGACCGTGTATCTGTTTCCTTCTTTACGTCTATTAGTAAAACATTTACGAACATTTACATTTACATTGAGCTCGGTTCAGCTCTTACGCTTTTGCAAGACATTAATTTTTTTCTTTATGTAATAAGGGCCTGGTCGTACTACAGTCAAAAACAAAAATTAGCCCGTGCAACAATCGAGGAAAACAAAAGAAACCGTTCCGGTGGGACACGCTTTTTGTAGAATATGTGTGTGTTGATGGCCGTGTTTTCACGAACGATTTTTCAAGTCGCTGAGCGAGTGACAGTCGGAAATCTCGTGAAAACAGTTGCTTGTCCAACTCGCTTAAAGTTAAGCAAGTCGGCGAACTACAATAGAATTCTCATTAAATTTAAGCCACCAAACCAGGTCGCTTAAGCTTGTCGGCAATTAATTTCGGCCAATCACATTTCGCCAGCGTTCAAACAACAAAGAAGGGCATTGTATTGTCGTTCTTTTGTGTTCTAATTTTCTATTGTTTTAACAAAAGAAAATATATCGCGCATGGTATAAGAAAAATGAATAAAGTTCTGTCCGTGAAAACGCATAAATTTTTTAAGCTGCTTAACGCGGTCAGTAAACAAATCACCTACAGGAATGTTAAGCGAGAAAAACCGCCTCGTGAAAACACAGCCATTGGCCGTGTTTTCACGAGCGATTTTTCAAGTCGCTGAGCGAGCGACAGTCGGAAATCTCGTGAAAACAGTTGCTTGTCCAACTCGCTTAAAGTTAAGCGAGTCAGCGAACTACAATAGAATTCTCATTAAATTTAAGCCACCAAACCAGGTCGCTTAAGCTTATCGGCAATTAATTTCGGCCAATCACATTACGCCAGCGTTCAAACAACAAAGAAGGGCATTGTATTGTCGTTCTTTTGTGTTCTAATTTTCTATTGTTTTAACAAAAGAAAATATATCGCGCATGGTATAAGAAAAATGAATAAAGTTCTGTCCGTGAAAACGCATAAATTTTTTAAGCTGCTTAACGCGGTCAGTAAACAAATCACCTACAGGAATGTTAAGCGAGAAATACCGCCTCGTGAAAACACAGCCATTAGAGTGAATTCGTATAACCCGTGTTTTATATGCTAATGAGCCGCGTTATATTCTAATGAGCTGTGTACAATAAAACAAAGGGAGTTGAGACGGCTGACTTTTTATTTGTTATAAAATTAATTAAAATCTCACAGAAGCATTGCTAAGCGTATGCAAATTCAAACCAAGAGGTAACAATTCAAGCATTTCAGTAATAGCCTGTAAAAAAAACAAAACAAAGGACTATAAACATGTCAGGGCTCAAAATTCCAGCCTTAATTTAATTTGTGATTCTAGTCTAGTGTTTTATATTCAAACTCCAGCAAAGGAAAACGAAAACTGAACAATAAGATAAAACTAAACTGTAACATATGTTTTTGTTTTCCTCAGTTTTTTTTATCAAAGACCACACATCTATTGTTTTATTGTACACAGCTCATTAGAATATAACGCGGCTCATTAGCATATAAAACACGGGTTATACGAATTCACTCTATTATGTCATAACACGCAAATATATTCTGCCAAATTAATTTCAGGCACCCACGTGCAAATGCTTTTTGTTTTACTGATATAGCATTTTAATTACCGATATAAAATAACATTAATTTTTGTAAAGGAAAAGCACGCTTTTACCTCGAATAGCGTATGGCGTGTTTCACAACAGTGACAAAGCACAATTCAGTTGCACGGTTTACGTTTTCACAAAAAAGTAAAAACAATAAAATGTCAATTGACATTTTACCGTTTTTACTTTTTCAATCTTTTCTTCCTTGTCTCCTCCTCTTCAAGAGGCCGTTTTAACGTCGAAAGCATGACCAGCAGAATGACAACTTGGTCTTCACCGGGTGGTAGGCGCAACAAAAATGACAGGTTGACAAAATTGAACGTTCCCTTCCCTGTGGGGTTTGATTTTACTCTGGTACCCAGTGTTGACCGCGCACCGTGGTCTCTTCCGTTCTTCACGCTCTCTGGCGCCTATTTTGCAGTGCTATGTGATTTTGTGGAGCAGCTTGTTCGTCATAATCAACAAGGGATGTTCAAGTTGTTCGAAGAAATGCAATTTAACGTTATTCTACTGTGAGGACGACCAGTCAGAATAGGAGCAGCACCTATTTTTGTGCGAAAAATGAGCCATTTGTGGACACGTGTCGAACGCCGAAAGCTCCGAACTCTCCTTCCTTTCCATTATATTATACAAGGTAAGATAAATGGACTAAAAATCGTTTAAATAGCGTAGAAACACTGTATAAAGATAGAATACGACACCAGTAAATGTTTCAACGATTTTATTCAGCAATTTTGATTTTATATATTGCTTAAAACGTTGAATTCGAAATTCCATACAATGTTTTATATTTTCAAATATCATTAATATGCAAACATTACGCTGGGGTTTCCTGTGATGCTGTTAGCCATTAAAATTATTATTTTTTTTAAAACGTGGTTTTGTGTCCAAGTTTGCTGCTCGAGAAGAACACAAAACGTCTATTGTGTCATATCTGACTCCGATTTTTTTATTTCAACTTTAATTAAAAGTTATTAGCTTTTTATGGAGTAAAATTGTCCGTGTTAGAATTTGAAGCCTCATATCTTCCCTTTGAAAGCCTATTTAAAAATTTTGAGTCAGATATGACAATCTACAATACACCTAGTTTACCTCCCTGCCGTGTCATCTCATGAAATTCTATATCCGCGCTGAATTCTTGGACACAAAATTGTTTTTTTACGCTTCCGAAGGCTTCCCGAGCAAACACGAATGCAAAAATATATTTATGGCAATTTTGCTAATTTTAATCCACGGGCTATTGTCAACACCCCATGCAGAAAGAACAACGCGTTGCAAAATAGTGTATTTTACCAGACAACGCTTTGCACGTGCAATTGTTGATGCAGAAACATTGGCCGTGTTTTCACGAGCGATTTTTCAAGTCGCTGAGCGAGTGACAGTCGGAAATCTCGTGGAAACAGTTGCTTGTCCAACTCGCTTAAAGTTAAGCGAGTCGGCGAACTACAATAGAATTCTCATTAAATTTAAGCCACCAAACCAGGTCGCTTAAGCTTGTCGGCAATTAATTTCGGCCAATCACATTTCGCCAGCGTTCAAACAAAAAAGAGCATTGTATGTCGTTCTTTTGTGTTCTAATTTTCTATTGTTTTAACAAAAGAAAATATATCGCGCATGGTATAAGAAAAATGAATAAAGTTCTGTCCGTGAAAACACATAAATTTTTTAAGCTGCTTAACGCGGTCAGTAAACAAATCACCTACAGGAATGTTAAGCGAGAAAATCCGCCTCGTGAAAACATAGCCAATATGTAGCCTGTCCGTGAATATTTCGCGCATTTTCGGTGTCAGCCGTCGCACTTCGTGCATATTCTTTTCAAAAATGCATACTAATGAGCGGAACCTGTGCCCGCGACCTTAGAGACCTTTAGCATGGTGAAGCCCAAATCATACCGTCGAGAAGGATGTCGGACACCTTATTGAGACTTATATAACGGAGTAACTGGTTAGCTTTCAGTTGAGGTTGGGGGTAGCAGTTTATAGCGGAGCACTTCGGCCCGCTGCGGAGCCCCATACTCATAGAACCTATGCCCGTCATTTTTCATGGTCATGGCTAGCGGAATGTTTCGCGGGCGCGTTGTCTGCCCGCCGCCGCCCGCCGTACGTGTTTGGCTAGCTCGTGGGTGCGTATGACGTCGCAAAACATGCGCGTATGACGCCACACGCGCGCCTACACAGCCGTCAGCTTGGTAAACACTTTAAAAGTTGGATCTTTTCGCAGTGTTTAGCGGAGCAGTAAAGTCATTATTTCCCTGCATGTTTTCGCGGCTTGCTACTCAAGACAGGGATACTAATTAAGGGATACTCAGAAGCCGCTTTAGTGGAAAAAGAAGAGCTTTCAGGGATGAAATCTTGCTTCGAGAAACTTCATACGTTTTTATCAATGCAGGAGCAATGCGGGGAGATGCCTTTTTTTATTACGGATTTCGGAACCGACGAAGCGGAGTTTTAATGAATTTCCAAGCAGTCTATGTGGGGGCACGGTGGTCTAGTGGTTAGCGCGTCGGACTTTCAACCTGAAGGTCGGTGGTTCGGTTGTTTCCTTAGACAAGAAACTTTACTCCACACTGTCTCTCTCTCCACCCAGGTGTATAAATGGGTACCGGCGACAAAATGCTGGGGGTAACCCTGCGATGGACTAGCATCCCATCCAGGGGGGAGTAGAAATATTCCTAGTTGCTTCATGCTACAGAAACCGGGTTAAGCTCCGGCCGTGTGGGCCATCGTGGCTCGTGTGCGACTTTACCTAGTGACGTAAAAGTAAAATTAATCACATTTTTCGATGGGAATTATGCTGATATCAATTTTTGATTGACTTTTCCTTTGTGTTCTCTTTAGTTTTGGAGACATGTTTATGAAACGTGCTCAAATTAAGTCGTGTGAGGCAGTTGTTATCTTGAATTTCATCGAGGACAGCTCTGCCCGTAATGCGCTATAAATGGTACGTGTTTTGCTTTTAAACATACACTAATGGAGATTTGAATAAAATTTTTCGAAAGAAGATTGTGTTGTCCATTTTTATGTGTTTGTTCATTCATTACATAGATTGAAAAGCGATTTTATGTAAACAAAACAAGACTTAGATTTTCTGTCTTCACTCGCGTCGCCTTATGCAAATCTGTTTGTGTATTTTTGCAATTTTGATTTCCAAATCAGTTTCTCGGGCAATTTTTGACAAACAACAACTGTATTTTATTCGGAAAGTAGTCGTACTAGTTATTCTAGGCAGAGAAAAGTTGTTTATGTGAACTTTTGTACGGTCTAAATGTACTGTGCAGACGGTCGGGTAATACTGTGTTTGAGAATTGCTAAAATTGAAAAATAGCCCGGTCGTCAATCTAACTTGTACTTCCGACCTTTCACCTTAGTTAAGTTTCACCTTAGTTAAGCTTGTTCAAAGTGCGACGCTGTTAGGCTGGGCCTATCTCTATATATTATAGTTAAATTTAGGACTAAGCAACCCGAGAAGCTAGGTGGTACAGTGGTACGGTAGGCTATATAAGCCTAAGCCTAGCTGAGGTCACAGGTTGAATCCTGAGTGGGGATTTTAGATTTTCTTTTTTACACTTAAAAATTTACTGTAAATAAAATTCAAGTGTCGACATTACGTTATATAAGTCTCAATAAGGTGTCCGACGTCCTTCTGGACGGTATGATTTGGGAACAACCCTTTAGCATCGGTGGTTATGTGGGCGACGGCAACGCTACGAACCGAGAAGGACTAGGGATAGTTTAGTGCCGTTTCCGCTCGTTCTCCCGCCAAAAAACAAATACTTTAGCTGTCACTTTTCTCACGACGGTGACTACACAAATTTTGCTGAAGAAAGTCAACAAACGCGATTGTTGTTAGAGAATGGCGAGTTTTAAAGAATTTCGCGACCTCTTGGTGATTTCATATGACAGCAAGATTATCTCAGACGAAGAAATTCTTATATTGAACGAGACTTTTCAGTCTAAGAATCCTGATTTCGACTACGAGAGCTTTTCCTTTGATCTAGACGAAATTAGTTCAGCTGATTGTTATGCAGAGTTTCGTTTTGAAAAGCAAGACATACCCCTTCTCGCCGAAGCTCTACAAATGCCCAAAAGGTTTACATGCCAGCAACGAAGTAGAAGGGCTATGCATGCTTCTGAAACGACTCGCGTATCCGTTCCGGTACAGCGATATGATCTCGCGTTTTGGCCGACCAGTGTCTGTCATGAGTCTTATAACTAACCAAGTTATGAATTACATATTTGACATCCATGGACACCGCATAACTCAACGGAATCAGGACATTCTACGTCCGCCAACTTTGCAACGCTATGCATTAGCAATTTCCTAGAAAGGGGCAGCCCCTGACAACTGTTTTGGCTTTATTGACGGAACCGTTCGACCCATCTCACGACCAGGGGAACACCAAAGACTGGTTTACAACGGGCATAAGAGGGTCCATGCCCTCAAGTTTCAGTCTCTGGCCTTACCCAATGGGCTTATTGGAAATTTGTTTGGACCGGTTGGTGAGTATCAATGTGTATCTATTGCTTGATTTAAACCAGGTAAATAATAATAATAATAATAATAATAATAATAATAATAATAATAGGCCCAAGGAATGGGCTCGACTACTATGTTGTAATATGGCATAAAGTTAAAGGAGATATCATAATGATGATGATAATAATAATAATAATAATAATAATAATAATAATAATAATAATAATAATAACAAAAAACAAGGCACATAGCAATTTTATTCAGACCTTATTTCTTCAAGCAGGTCCTGGAGCTTTTTGTTATACCTCAAGCAAATGCCCCAGTCCTCATTTCTGTTATTTGTAATGTGAATATAACAAAAACAACATGGTAATAATAAAATATGCACATGGAGATTCTCGATTTTGATCATAACTATGTTGAAAATTGCATTTTTAGTACCACCTATTAGATTCCCCAACTTCTTAACATTTTTTTCTTATAACTCCTTACCACCTTCAAAAATACAGTTACATTGTGACAACTAAAACAGGAAAAGCAAACTGCAATGCTTTACAAATTAAGATGAGAGAAAAAAAAAACGATTTTTTTTGCCTTTCAGAGGGACGCAGGCATGATACTGGTATACTGGTAGACTCAGGACTTTTGAATGATCTTGAGCAATATGCATTTTCTCCAACTGGCCAACCCATGTGCTTATATGGGGATGTGGCCTACCCCCTGAGGGTTCACCTCCAAACCCCATTTCACCACTTGCCCCTGACACCCTTAATGGAGGAGTACAATGCATTAATGAGTGAGGTCAGAGTTGCTGTTGAATGGCTTTTTGGAGACATCATCAATTCCTTTAAATTCTTAGACTTCAAAAAGAACTTGAAAATTGGCCTCAGCAGCATTGGCAAGATGTATGTTGTTTGTGCATTGCTTCGCAATGCTAAGACCTGTATGTATGGAAATCAAACTTCTGACGTTTTTGAATTTGACCCTCCTACTTTTCAAGAATACTTTCTGTAACAGAAATTAATAGTTTAGAGTATACTCTAAAGCATTTCAGGGACTTCAACTTCCTTTTGAGAGTGGATGGGTGGGGTTGTGAGAAGTCAAGACAAACATAAATGTGTACAAGACCATAAGTGCATGCATTTTACATTGTTGGATTGGAACTAGCATGCAATGGAAGCTCATAAGTGCCTATCTTTATAAAAGAAAAGCTTCATCGCAGATCCCTTTAAAGTCTCCATTACAGGTACTTCCAGTCCAAATAACAAAAGCATATATGAAAATGTATCAAAAAGTGCATGTACACCTCTGTCTTACATTTTTTGTTATGCAATTGCAGTCCAACAACCATAAGGGCCTGGTTAAACTGGGAAACATTCAGTTATGGAAGTAAATGTTTTTCTGTTTAGCCACATTAGAAATAAACAACGCCGGTTTATGCAACAATGTTTCCATAGTTTAGCCAGGCTCTTTATTTGCTCAGACAAATATCTAGAGACACTTTTGTGTATTTGCACTGCCTTTGGAAGAATAAAACAGGTGGACAATGGATACACCATATAAAAATACATTAATTTATTGGCCTTTCTACCATGTCTTTTACACAACTTCAAAGGCATACGAGAACAGCTCAAGGTAGAGTGTGCAATAAAATTAAAACGGACTGTTAACAATTAATGTAGGCTTGGCTATAATCAACATGGCCTCTGTTAACGTTTACTGAAAAAGTAAAAATACTCATTCTAAAGATCAAAATCAACAGTAACACTTTTTAGTTGTCTATTAATAAAACAAGTTTTTTTTTTAACAAAAACATGCACTTGTAATCGGTGAAGAAAATCACTGCTTTGTTATTACTTTTTGTAACAAACGCAACAACATCATATGGTTTGGCTGTCAAAACCTTAAACATTATTTAACCCTACTCGGCCTGGGGGTGGAGGGGGGGGGGCGCAAAGTGCCTGCGCTAACTTTCAACATTCATAACTTCCTTAATATGTATTCAAACGCCATCAAACTTTGTGACTTTTCCTAAAATTTATCTGGCAACAATTTCACATGACAATTTTTTGATCACGTGACTTGATTTTTCCATGGCAACAAGATTTTGACAAATATGTTTTTTGAAATTTGCACATTTATACGTTCGAATGAAGAAAAACAATGTTTATTGCTATAACTTTTATATTTTTACGTCATTTTAGCGTTTATTTATTGGTTTTCATTAATTTTGGGTGAATTTGGACGGCTTTTAAGGGGTTTTAAAAAAAACTTCAGAAATCCAAGATGGCGGCCGCATAACTAATTACCTAATAACTACGTCATATGACGTCATCGTTCCATTGTGCGGACCGCAAGGGAGACAGTTTTGGACGTACTATGTACCCTCTAGGTTTCATTGTCTTAGCCGTAATGTTCTTGAAGTACGAAGGGGGGGGGGGGGGGGGGGGGGCAATCCCAGGCTCAGAAACTCAAAAAAAGCCCAGGCTGAATAGGGTTAACATCTTGTTAAACAAAATCACTATCGTGTGATTAGTTTCTGTAACAAACCCATTAACATCTGGTTCTGTTGCTGCTGTTGTTGCAGGGATTGCTCGTGCATTGCCTGCATTCTTCTGTTTTGCTCCTGCGTCTGTTGGAGTAACAGTTGTTGTTGCTGGTTGTGTTGCTGAGTCTGGCTTGATATATCCTGTTCCTTTCTTTTGAGTGCCAGCTCCTCTTGGTAAAAGGCTTGTTCCAGTTTCATTTTTTCAGATAAAAAGTCCACAGCATCAGTTGTGCTTTTTCTGGTTTCCTTTTCTGGCAATTCGCCCTCCTCTTTCTTTCTTTTTTTGCTTTCTCCTAGTCACTCCATGGCTTTTCGCCTGGTATCTTCAGCTGCTTTTTTGTCTTGTTGCTTTGTAGCATTGCTTTTTAGGCTGCATCTTCCAACTCGCACAGCACCTCTATCAGTAAATCGTTTGGTGTGGGCTCTTCTACTTCAATGCCACTAGCTCCTTCCTCTGCTCATCTCTTCCTTTTAAACCTTATTTGGAGCAAATTCCATCTGAGTGTCTCGCACTCCTCTTTTATCCTTAATACAAAATTTCAAAGTTTTCACTGAGTTGAGCGTTTCGGTTATCTTCTCCCAAATGCGGCCTCTTTCAGGGCTTCCTTTGTTAAATTTAAACAAGAGGCTGCAAGCAGCCTATACTCATGCGCATGCGTAAGAAAGTTTTATGATATATTTAAAACATGATAAGAAAATGTCCGACATGGAGAAGAGTTACTCCTTTCATTCAGTCATCGTTCCCGCAAACCACGTTGTTTACTGTTGAATGTTTTGTCAATGAAGGCTGTACCACAATGAAGCCAGTGATTCTTCTAAGCCTTATATACCTACAGTGAACATTAGTAATGTAAGTAGGCTTGTAGAAGACACTGTCGTGACACTTAAGTAACCATGTTTTACCGGAAGTGAGAGTAGCCGGAAGTCACTAAACAGGAAATGTAAATGGCAAAGCTATGAACCGGAACTACACAATTTAAAATATGCGTGCATAAATTTGCATGCAAAATCGTGACACAAAAAATAAAAATAACAAGAAAAACGGAGCCGAAACCTTACCTCATGCCGCTTCGCGCATGAGTAACAACTGACTTACTCTCATTTCTATTAGCAACTGAATGTCATCTTCTGTTGTCCATTCCATGTTAAAGTTGGTCCTAAGAATAAAGAACATTACCATAAGATGACAAACTAAAAACAAAAATGACAAAATGCAAAGAAACTGCACCAAGACAGGCTTTCACAAGTTATTCCCAAAATTATGAAATCACCCCTCCCCCCCCCCCCCCCCCCACAAAAAAAAAAAAAAATTACTCGTTAGCCTCCATATCCTATATTAACAAATAACATTAATTCAGCTCGCCCTCAGACCCAAATGGTCCTTCCTGGAAGCAAACGTACAGTTGTTTTCACATAACTTTACCGCGCCGTGTTACGACGTTCGTTGGGAAATTGGGTACTAGGTAACGAACTAGCCAATTACGTTGCGAGTTACACAATTAAATTGCGAACCGGAACTTCGGCGCGAATGAAGTTCAAAACTTTGAAGTCCAGATATTGTAAACTATGGCATATTTTCAAGTCGAAACAATGTCTGAGCTCTGGATACTTTTCTGAAAGATTTGTCTTAAAAATTGGATAATTGTGCCACTGGTCTTGCACGTACAGCACGTACATAAAAGCGATGTTGTTTATTTTTAAGTCAAGATGCCGCTTTTCCGTAAGTCGCGTAACAACCTATAAATGAATAATATTCTTGTCTCCTTCAAAGTACATTTACATGCACAATGATTTCCCACTCTTTTAGTAAGATTTACTGTCGGTTAAGAAAGGATTATTTTAAAACGATATTGTAAAACTTACGAACAGATGTTTTGAAATTCAAAGCCTCGCATCGCTCATCAAAGTTTGCTGTACATGTACGAAGCCAGTTGAGGAATTAAATAATTAGTTACCAGACAATTCAAGGCTTTCAGAAAAGTATCCAGAGCTCAGAAATTATTGTTTCGACTTGAAAATATGCCGACTAAACGTAGTTTGCAATATCTAAACTTCAGAGTTTATATGAACTTCGTTCGTGCTCAAATTCCGAAGTACGTTTCGAAGTTCGCAATTTGGTTGTGAAATTCGCAACGTAATTGGCTATTAGTAACCTAGTACCCAATTTCCCAACGAACTTCGCAACACGGCAAGGTAAAGTTATGTGAAAACAACTGTAATAACAGAATGGTATTGAGCACAACCACACATAATTTGAAATTTTCCTAGCAACAGTGATACAATATTCAAAAAGTATCCATCACTCCCTGAAAATTCTTCTGTGAATACAGGGAGCAATATTTACTTTGGATATTCAGCAAACAAACAAACTAGTATTCCCACCGATAAAGCCAAACCAAAAAAACGCCCTTCTTCACACTGAACGACTACTTAACAAACGGCAAGACGGGTCAAAGAAGCCACATATTAAGAGTGAATGTCACTAAAAATCAAAGATGATCATCAAAATCGCGGACACGGCTCAAAGTTCGATTTCCTTGATACTTTTTATATTGATACACTATTGTATCGTAGTAAACAAAACGAGATTAGTTTGTTCTAATATTCGTTTGTTTAAGAGTAATTAAATAAAAACCGTTGTGAATTGGGTCCGGATCGATTCAAATTTGCTTGTACGAAGGAATAAAATTTCGTATTGTTTATGGCGGTCTCACGTAAGTGAGAAATAGACAGTAAATCTTTTATTATAATTATGTTATAGTTTAGTCCTTAGCAAATGCAACGATGTTAAAAAAGGAAGTTATTTTCTTTTTACAGAGAAGTTGTGAGCCTTTATTCGAAGCCACTTTGAAGCTTTTTTTGAACAGCTCTGAGGTGGCCTAAAATACCTGCCATAAAACCCTGTCGGTACGCTAAAATAAATCCCCAAACTTTACTGTGGATACAGCTAAAGGATAGCTAATGTTAGTTTTGCTTTCATTTTCTTGGGATCTCTAATAGTTTTGCGCTGCGCCCTCCTTGAAGTTTCCTAATTTGACATATTTTCCGACGGCCGCCATATTGAAACTATAACGCAAAGCATCCAAACAAAATATAGACCGCTGTTAAAAAAATCATAAAAAATGGCTTGAAATCATAAATCCAAGTATGGTGCAGCTTTATAGAACATTGCTTGTATCTTACGTTTAAAATAACATAAATCGGAGTAAAGTAGTTTACACAACCCGGTGAACCGATGTAAAAGTGCTGCTTACACCGACCTTTAGAATTTCGCCGGCCGTGACTGAAACATCAACTACGTTCTGTTGAAACCGCCAGCTATAGACTTCCTCTCTGCCAGTTCAAATCTTTTGTTTCGCATTCTGGATCATATTATTTATGAAATCTTGTTTGAGGACTACATTCACTGATCACACGATAAGAATAAGTAATCAGCCTATATGCGCTGTGAGGCATCTGTGGTCATCTGTGTAAATATTCCAGCGGTCACGTTCCTACAAAAATGTCAAAGTTCAATCTCATTTATTACGACTCAGAAAAAGACAATATAAATTCAATTTGTACCAAAAATTCGAATTGATATTGTTTTTTGTTTTTTTTTTTCAATCGCGTCTGTAATGGTTACCTCCTTTGAAACTTAGATATCTTGCTCCAAATCTGTTTAGTATTATTTTTTTTAGTTGTAGCTTTAGCATTCCCTACATTCCGTATTTGATTCAATGCGAAAGATAGTAGTCCCTTGTAAAGTTAGAACAACCAGAGAAACAAATAAAAGTCTTGTAAAAGGGAAATTGACATCTAAATGGTGAATAAAAACACTTAAATTGGGTTGCGTTCAACGGGGAGTTGTTATCTCTTTTATAATTGAGATGCACTGAAATGGACAACTTTTTGAGCTGTCAATTTTCTTTCATGTTTACGGTAACAATTTGTTCGCTGCCTCAGTAAAACAGACAGTTTATGGATATTCCAATTCGGAAAATACGCACGTCTTACCAAATTAAGGAATGGTCTAGGTCTCTTTTGGTCGGTGGAGAATGTGGACCTGGTTCAAGATAAAAGACTCAGTCGTGTGAGATTGTGTCTTTTGTATCATGCAGCAAGAATATATCAAGCCACAAAAAGTTGCTAAAGTTTAGTTGTTGGAAGCGAAGTGCCCGTTTCCAAACGCTAGCAAACATCCAGGAAATAACCATCTGTCCTTTACTTACTGCGCAAGTTTGGGCATTGGCTGGCGGAGGTCTATTAGACTTTATAAAATAACTGAGATACTACGCGCGTTCTGATTGGTCAAAAACCTATTAACTATTGTGCCGGTAAACATATAGAAAACCGCGCAAGAGAAACAAAGTTCAATTTTCCATTACCGCATCACCACACGCGTGAGGAAAAAGAATTTCACAACTCGAGCCGGTTTAGTGTCTTATTGCATATTGTGGTCTGTTAGAAGATGAGAACAGAAGATATGTTTCTTGAAAACAATAAGTTGCTGCTGAAACCTACATGTAAGACAAAAATTTCCCACGCACGCAAGCAAAAAATGGCTTATCGCCAAAAGACACTAAGCTTATTTTAAAACTGATATCAACAACAGGAATATATTTTCATTAACATTGGCTTGGAAGACCTTGGAAAGGCTTACATGCAGCGATAAAGGACAATCAAAACAACCTCGATAATACTTTATGAAGTTCACTGAGCTGAAGGTTTAGTGAAAAGCTCAGAAATGGACCAAAGAGCAAACAATGGCTCTCAAACTGAGGAAATTTTCGATTGAAATTCAACTGAAGTTTATAAATGTAAGCTTACCTACAAATCCTAAGATAACTTCTACATAAGACGCATTTGCACAGCAGAAATAAAAAGTATAGCTTTGTTGTTTAGGAATGTTATTTTACGCCGATTCCATTTATACGCTTTATCGTGTTTTGTTTTTTAGAGCACTTTGCTTTCTATGGAATACTTTTGTACCGGATGCAGTTTAAATTCTGATTTAATATGTGGCCAAGCAAGGATGATCAATTAGCAAGAAGAAAATGAAACTAACAAAAATTATAGGTTTATGGTTAAACAAATTATTTGCATGAAATGATCAGTGTTTTCTATCAAACCAATCAAACTCTCAGAACTGTAGGCTTAAAAATAATGAGCTTAGTGTTCATTAAGCACTTAAAATGTAGAGAAGTACGGGCTTCACTGTACCTTCAAAGTAAGTAGATAAAGTCGAAAACATTTTCAGAAGCTGAGTTTCTGGAACTAACCTTTATTCCAATTGAAAAATTCTTGACAAAAAGGCAATCTTTGAATTCAAAATACGCTATAAAAATTGTAGGTTTTCAAACTTTCCTCGCACATTCATGTTTGCGGCGGCAGATTCCGAACACAATTCAGTCTGGATTTCCCATTCAAAGAACTTTTGAATCATTGAATATATTTTCTTTTTTCAGCTGATAAATTTCAACTGATGAATTTCAAAGCGTTAAAACTTTTCATCACTTTCGTTGAATCCGTGAATTTGTCAGTGCAGCGCTTTGTCAGTGGCATCGAGTAAAGTTCATTCTTTCAGCCGCTTTGATTGGTTCTCCCGCGTCATCCGATGAATGTTATGAGAATAAGCTACTTGATCGGCACAAAACTACAACAAAGTTCTTTCTTTCCAAACGCTTTTCATAGTTATTTCATAAAAGCAATATAACACATTTTCTATGAGTTTACCGGCGTGATAAACCCACGCGGGATGTTGGGAGAACACGAGAAAAGCTTGTAAATCACGAGCCGCAGGCGAGTGATTTACAAGCTTTTCTCGTGTTCTCCCAACATCCCGCGTGGGTTTATCACGCCGGTAAACTCATAGAAAATGTGTTCTATTGCTTAAATAATAATATTAATAATGTCTTTATTCTTGGATGTAGATACAAAATTCCGGGATTTTTTTTTCAGAATTTTAGACATCGAAAATAATTTTAGAAAATCTCGGAAATTTTAGACAATGAGTAAAATTTGGTAGGATTTTAGACAAATATCAGCTTCCAGGTGACACCGCTGACCAACTTGAGGGCTCACCCTCAGTAGTGTCTACAGTGCAGTTAATCAGCGGTTTCCCACTCAAATTATGATTTCCACATCTTTGTTCAGTCTGTTGGTAGCAAATATGGCTGATTCCAGTGAGCCACCTACCAGCTCACAGTCAGAATTTTCGAGAATTTTAGAAATTTTTGAAGAATTTTACAGCTTTTTTGTAGAAATTCCGGAAAGAATTTTATTCCATTTCTCGAGAATTTTGTATCTAAGCCTACTTTATGCAATCGATAAACAAGGCTATGTAGTGTTTCACAGAAAATTTCGAAGCAAAACGAAAACTCGAAGAAAAACGCTCAACGGGGCTGTAGCTTGTGTCAGTCTAAATTCATATTGGAAGTCACTGGACTCCCGATATGAGATTCTTCTAATTCTTCTAATTCATTCCAGATGGTATGGTTCAGGTAAATTTAAGTAGGTTTATTTTTAATTATTTGGAATGGTTGTGTCAGAGTCAAAAACATAAACAAAATGGTTTACAAAACGTTTGGGCCCGCAGCCTCCAGTACGATGTCCACGTAAGGTCTTGGTGACGTCATGAATTGGCGTCAAAATCGCACGAACGGGATGGGAAAGCCTGGACACTAGGCTGAAGTCCTGCCACCGACCACCACCCACCCACAAACATACACACGTGAAATTACCTGAACTGAACTAGAGTGTTTAATTACATGTATTTAGTAATGAAACAATTCATTTTTTCGAAAAATATGAGAATAATGAACAGTATAGATACGGAAAATAGTACGGTTGCGGACATACATTGGCCACTTGAGATGGAATGGGCGCTAAAAGCAACGAAGAGGCGAACTTAGATCACTGAGGAACAAAATAAATTAATTACAGAACAATTTGTCATTGGAGAAGAACGAGGGAATAAGGCCGATCCAAAAGAAGTGTCACAAGACATGCGAAAAGTCAGGGGTGAATCGGGGGCTCGATTTTTCGATTTTTGGGAAAAGATGTTATTTCGCCACAACAAATCACAGGTTTCTTCTCTCGACTGGCCGCAAAGATTCGGAAGAGTCATTGATACAGCACGAAGAATCTGAGAGCGACGACGACGATCAGAATAATCTGGTTAAAGTTGAGTCTTTGCATTCAAGGCTCCGGATGTAGTTGTCGAAGAGGAAATTACTTTACGACACCCTAGTCCTATCCCGTGAAAAGAGTATTGACGTTATCGGTAGCCATGCTGAGGGAGATTTGCGAGTATCTTGGGTTAAGCATGGATCATATTACGGAGAGAAAGAAAAAGCCAGGATGTTGGGGAGTAAGTGACAGCTGTAACCGTTATGAGTAATGTTGCAATATTTTCGCTAAATAGAGTACCAAAGACCAAAGTGTGACGTTACAAAAACTTAAACTTGTGCAATTATAATTACGGGATTTGATGAGATATTCGTAAAGAGCATGACGAAAATTGTCTGCTTGCCAATCATTAGCATCTTATAGCTTTGGGGGTGATCGAGTTATTGGCACTTCAGTATCAAATGCTCTGATGACTCCATACAAAAGATACAAACCCTTCAAATTTTGTCTCACGTTTGGAAACTGAGGAAAACTTAGAAAGGTTTCGGTATGGAGTCATCAGAGCATAAGAGTGACATTAATTCGCTCTGATCTTGATTAGAGTATCTTAGCATTGCTGCTTATAGCACACGCGATATTGTCCTCCGCGTGGAAGATGCGCAATTACGTGCGCGTTTGCTTGCGTGTTTTGTTTCTAGCGGGAAACATTTTTCAAGAAACAGGATTGGCAGTTAACTATAGCATAATTATTACTAAAAAGTTATAATTTGTTTGCTTAACTCAGTACAAGTATAATAGCCGTAATCTGGTTTTTGATTTTCTTTGGAGCCCATACCCAGGGTTATGATCTCCTGATTTTCTACATGTCATTAGTAGCGCTGCGGGAAGCTGGTGGTGGTGCTGGTGTCTAGGGGGCTGGTGGGGGGTGGGGGAGTTGTGGCCCTGGGGTATATCATTGGGGTTAGTGAACATTCTATCACGCTACACGCTCGCTTGACCTCGCGCTCGAGTTCTGCGCTCGTTTGATCGTGCTCCGCGCTCCTATAAAGCTCGACTTGTGGGCAAGTAATTTTGAGCTGTGTCCGCGATATCGATGGTCCTTAGTGACATTCACTCTTAAACTTCATGCACATCATTTAGTAATCTACAAATAAGCCACATGTAAAAAAAACGTTAACCTCCAAAATAACATGTGCAGATCGAGGCGTGAAATAAAATCAATAAATAATCATCGTACTAAGCAGTCATACACTTTCGAGCAAAACGAGCAACAAAATGTACCCAATTTACAAAAGTAAAATAAGCTTATGCAAAGAGTACTTACTGCGATTTTCCTAAAGAGCCTGTCTGTCCTGCCATGGCGGGAAACGAAAATTTCTGTCAACATGCAAAGGAGACTAATATTATCCACAAAATTAAGATAACGAGACCTCAGCTGTACTTAAAAAACACTACGAGAACACTAAAATAGTTCCCAACCGATATCAGGAACGAGAAAGGCACATACCGTAAAAAAGAAACGAAATAAATACTCACGTTTTCCGAAAACTTTCTTCATGTTGGCGCAGAGTGGACGACGGCGAGCATCGAAACCCCGTCATGCGCAGACTATTCCCGGAAGTCTTTTTTGTTTCCGGTAGCCGTCGCCGTCAGTTCCCGTCTTCGTTGCTAAAGGTCCCTCTTAATAGTGAATTTGTAACGCAAACTTTTCGGCCGGTTCGTATGTCGTCTAATTTGAAGGCGTTCCAGTGAATCAATGTCAATGAAACTTTGAGCTAATATTTCTACATCGGTAAGCATGCGCAGTGAACGTTTTAAAAAATCCATCGAGCCGTTCCTCAGATTTTTGCAAAAGCGATTGAAATCAAATCAGATTTCCCAAAATTGCACACGGAGCGATGTTAGGAAAAAAGGTAGTTCTTAAGATCGCAAAAGAGAATGAAAACAAGACTTTTATGGCGTGCAAACATGATATGAAGCTACATTTCGACACTACAGTCGACTCCCGATAACTGGAACCCTCGCTAACTGGAATCTCGCGCTAACTTGAACCAAAATCGATTTCCCCTGGATTTCCGTCATACATTTACTGTAATTTTACCCTCGGTAACTCGAACCCTCGATAACTCGAACCTCCCGCTAACTCGAAACAATTTTCGTTTTCTTTCGAGTCATTTTCTATATAATTCTACCTTCGATAACTCGAACAACGTTTGTCAAGACGTGGCAAGTCAAAACATACAGTATTGTAGACCAAAACATCGGAATTTATTTTAAAGCAGCCGTGCATTCTATCCTTTTTTTGCATTACATTGCACCACCGTATATTAACGCTGAAACTATAGCTGAATGTGAAGACGAACTCCTAAATTTCGGCCAGATGACAATGAGTTTTGAAGAGGAGGATGAGGTTGTGATTGATGAGCCGCCCCCGAAACGCCCCTCAAAACAAGAACTGTTCTACGCCATTGACGTGCTACAGACATTCAGTTTGTTTGTAGAGGATCATATCGATTCTTTCAAATTCAACGTTAGAAACATTGCAAGGATATTCGATAGTAATAGATAAGTTGAGAAGCGTCAGGGTGTATTAACTGACTATTTCTCGAAAAAGAAAATCGCATAAACTCTGTAGCAGTAGCCCGACGTTGTTCGCATTGGGGAGTACCTAGTCTTTTCCTGCTGCTTTGCTTTGTTTTGTTTTACGTTACGTTACGTTCTGATTGTATAATATTTAGAAATATGGTTCCATTCCATGCAGTAATAAAATTTGATTAAAATGTACACTGTATGAACAAAAATGCACATTAAACACCATTTTTTCCATATTTCCGGCCATTTGTCCTCAACTCCCGATAACTCGAACCTTTTCTATTTTCCTTGAAGGTTCGAGTTATCGGGAGTCGACTGTATCTTGAAGAAGTAATTTTACAAAACCGTTGTTAATATCAAAGTCCGTTTATTGTTACTATACAAAGCAGTAAGGTTTGATATGTTATTGCGATTTACTTGAAATCAAACATACAGAAATATTATATTCTTTCAAAATTTATTTGCCACATACCATATTTTAAGATGTCTGTGTGGGATCTTCAGTGCGAAATCTTAAACGCGCAAACTTTCACTTTTACTGATTTCGAAGTTTCTTGTTTATCGTCGTCATGGTAATATCGATTTTACCAGAAAATACATCTTGCCAAACTTCAATTCAAAACCAGTCACTGGTAAAAATTTTACGTTGATCTGACATGGAAAAGATCGTTTAAAAGCCGATTGAAAAATGTAGGACATGGTCTCCAGAAAACTGTATCAGTGAAACAGCTAAAGCAAAGCGTACTGACCACTTAAATAAAGGATTGATCGCTTGATTGGTACTTCGATAGAAAAATGCGCATAGGAAATTTTGAGTTTAGCTTTACTTCAAGATATTTTTTTTTGGTATTAATTTCTGTCATCCAGTGTGACGTCAAGATGCATTTGTATTTAAGTTTATGTTTATTCATGCAGGGCTTACGCACTAGTTTCAGAACAAAGCAAAGCGCCCTATACCGAAGGCGGATTTGTGTTGATGTCTCTTATAACTATAAATTTAAAGTACTATATACAATTAAAAATATTAAATTTTACTCTGTAAAATGGCAAAAATTCATTCTGCTAGTTTCATTCAGGAACCATCACTTCCAGACTACGGAGCTCGAATGTATGAACCGCTGTGTACTTGTAACACCCGGGAATTGCTCCTAAAATATGCTTTTGTCCTTTATTCACTCAACAAAACGATGCACTCGATGCGATCGCTACACGTGTCTCAGAACTATCCCGCACTGCGCATGTCCGCACTTAGACTAAAGTCTTACTGTGGGGGGAGACCACAGTTCTGTACATCTTACATATACTCCCCCTCTAGAAAAAAAATGTTTTCCACAACATTGAAGGGACAAAAAGTGTCCAACAAACAAAGTTTGAAACGGCAGGAAAAAAATGACTAGAATATCAATAAATATATATGTCCAACGAGGTTCATGTCAAGCACTATTGCAGAAACAAAGTCTGTCACTAGTTCATCATGGGTACTCTCCAGGGCATCCAGCTTGGCAGCATGAATGGGGCAGGGCAAGGTGTCACCCAGTGTGCTGAATAAGGCCACTGAGGGTGTGGTGGAACAACTGGAAGTGGCCAAGTACTTGAAACAACACTATATGGCCACTCAACCATAGGGTTTTGCTGGTTGGGATCAGTTGTGCAAGCATACACCGGTGGCTGACCAATGGTATCATACGTGATGCGTCTAGGCGAATGTCACGCTCGCTGGGGTCGCTGTCGTCCTTGTTGTGCTCCATCTGCTGCACTGGAAGCGGTCTGTCCTCTCTGCACATCAAACTGATTTGGGTCTAGTTCGGGCTCATCATCACTGTCGCTTGAATCACTGGCATCATCCAGTTGGTCATGTCTCTGTGGAAGGCTACATGTAGGCCCTGAATTAGGCAGGTGAACGACAGCAGGGGCCGAGTGTTCCACTGGTAGGAAATTGCATGGTAGGAGGAGGTTCCTGTGAACCGTTCGTGTCCGACCGCGCTGGTTCTCTGGCTGAACTTCATCAACTGGCAGGTCACCAACTTTCCTTCTCACCACATGAATATGGTCTTCCCGGTGTGCCCTGAGTTTTCCAGGCCCTCCCCTTTCGCTGAGGTTGCGTACTAGGACCCTGTCGCCTGGCTCAAGAACAGCGGTTTTGGTTCTTTGTCATACAACTCCTTATTCTTGGCCGCCAGGTGTTGTGAACGTTGTTGTGTCAGCTGATATGCCTCAGTCATAACTGTTTTCCATCTCTTTGCATATTATGGGTGGCTTGTAGGCGTGGGAGATTCATTAAGGCCAAGCATCAGGTCCACCGGGATTCGTGGGTGGCGGCCAAATAGCAAGAAGAAGGATGAGTACCCTTTGCGTCATTCCTTGTACTATTATAAGCATGCACCATCTTGTTGACATGGTCCTTCGACCTGTATTTCTGTGATTCTGGAAGAGTGCGTAGCATGGCAAGGAGGGGTTTGTTGAACCCTTCCGCCTGGCCATTACCTTTTGGGTGGTATGGTGTTGTGCGGGTCCGGATGGCTCCACAGTATTTTTCTAAACGATGGAATAGTTTGTTCTCAAACTCACGGCCCTGGTCATGGTGAATCCGATGGGGGATTCCAAAGCGGGGGATAAAATCATTGAACAGTTTCTCTGCAGCAGTTCGAGCTGACTTGGTCTTGGTACAGTATGCTTGGGCATATCGTGTAAAATGATCAACAACCACGAGAATATATTCATGTCCTCCACTACTTGGCTCCAGATGTAGGAAATCGATAGACATCAGTTCATATGGAGCAGAGGAAGTAAGGTGATACAAGGGAGCTTTGTTGGCACAGTTGGGTTTCTTCTGTTTCAGGCAACTACAGCTTCTTCAAAATTGCGTGAATTTCAGTTCAAACTATTAAACAGGTACCTTGCAACAAATGACTTTTTAAATAAAATCGGTGTTTTGCCTTCCCCAGTATGTTCTCTTTGTGGAAAAGAAAACGAATCCCTCGAACACTTTTCAATCTCTTGCAATTACACCAAAGAATTCTGGAAAGAGGTTATAAAATGGCTCTGCAATTTAAAAGTCAATATATGTAATCTTAATAACAGAGAAATCATGTTTGGAATGTCAAATTGTGAAGACGAGTTATTTGTTAATCATGTACTAATAATTGCTAAACAATATTTGTATTCATGTCGTTGTAATCACACCTCTCCTCTAATTAAAGTATTTAAGGCTAGAGTAAAAAAGATTCAAAATCTTGAACTAGAGATTGCAAAGTCAAAAAATAAGTTATCTAATCATACTGCGAAATGGGGGAAATATATAGAAAAGATTGACTTATAATTCGTGCATTTAAATACTATACTCTATATATAAACTACGCGCATTAGGTCTGACGACATCAGAGTCAGTCGTGTGTTTGTGATGTAATGTGGGTGTGTGTGCTTGTAAGTGTAAATTGCATTGTATAGTCTATAGTTATAATTATAAGTAATGAAATGAAATTATTTTTCGGTTATATTAGTGATGTAGTGAAATGCAAAGTAGTTTAATGTAATGTAACGTAAACGTGTAAAGTGTTGTAGATTACTAGCAGGATGCTGTAAAAAAATAAAAAAATTACAAAAAAAAAAAACCTACAGCTTCTTGTACAGTAAAGTTCTATATCTTGTTGCATTCGTGGCCAGAAAAATCTGTCTTGAGCAAGTTGAAACACCCGACTGGAACCGAGGTGGCCCATGTCATTATGGAGGTGTTCCAGGACTGTGTGCCGATCCTTTTGTGGTAATACAAGCTGACGTTTATCTCCCTTGCTTCTTCGTAAGATCTGATCTTCACCCAGTGTGAGTCGTTCCCATTCGCGCATGAGCACTCTCGTGCCTGGTGTTTCTCCTCTGCGTTCCAGTCTTGTAGGTCGTCTTCCTTTAATCTTGTAGGCTACTACTCTTCCGATGTTTCGATCAGCTCGTTGGTCATAGCGTAGTTGTCCATCATCTACTCTCTGTATGCCGGTAGAACTGAGGGCTTCCGTGTCCTGAATATCCTGATTAACGAGCTCAATGTTCATTGTCACTGAGGATATCCATGTTATATCCCCTTTCAGCCTTGATTTCACCATGTTGATGCAAGTTCTTATTATTTTTTGAGAGGTGGACGCCGTGCACTGGTTCATAAAGCTGTCAATGTCTTGTGGCATTCTGGACAAACCATCGGCATCACCATTGGCTTTCCCAGGCCTGTATTTTATGCCAGTTGAGCCACCCAGCGATGACCGGTCGCATTTAGGCGTGCTGATGTCAATATACATGTCAAGGGATTATTATCTGTATAATAATAATGTCGAAATTGTTCACATACTGCCCACTAAAGAGCAAGAAACTCGAGTTTGCCCGCGTGTAAGTGATAGCCCTTTTCTGCTGAGGTCAAAGTCCTTGATCCATAGCCAATAACACGCATGACTCCCTTTTGTCGTTGATAAAGAACAGCACCCAGTCCCTCAGCAGAGGCATCAGTATGGCGAATAAATGGTTCTTTGTAATCCGGGTATGCTAGGATGGATGACTGTACCAAACAGGTGATGAGGTGTTCTAATGCTTGTTGGTGTACATTAGTCCATACAACCGGTGTCTTAGATGACTGCTGGCCCTTCGTATGCCCTTCAGTCGAGGATGGGTGGGTGCATTTGTCTTGTTACCATTTTCATTACCATCCTTTAACAGGTCAAACAGTGGTTTGGCAACGCGAGCAAAGTCCAGTATGTAACGACGGTAGTAACCCATTTAGCCTAAAAGTCTGCGAACATCACCAAGACATTCTGGTGACGAGTCCTTAAGTTTGGTGACTGCTTCCACGTTAGCTCGGTATGGGCGGTATCCTTGTTCCGATACAATGCGACCCAAGTAGTGCACTTCCTACGAAACAACTTGCATTTCCGAGGCTTCAACTTGACACCCTTTGATTTGAGGCGTTGTAGTACCTTTCTGATATGCTCAATGTGTTCTTCAAATGAACGACTAAACACAATGATGTCATCTAAGCAGGGAATACAGATTTCATCGCGTAGTCCATCTAAGCAGCTCTCCATAAAGCGTTGGAAGCAGGCTGGGGCATTCATTAATCCAAACGTTATTCGGATCCACTCATACATTCCCCATGGTGTGATGAAAGCTGTAAGATGGCAACTGTCAGGACTAAGCGTTCCCTTGATCGAGAGTAGAAAACCAGCTGTTACCTCCTAAGTTATCCAATGTCTCCTGGACACGGGTCAAGGGGTGTCGAGTTCCCGAAAGTCTACGCACAGTCTGAGTTCACCGTCTTTCTTGCGTACACACACTACAGGGGACGAATATGACGACTTAGACTTCCACATCCAATTTCGATTCAGAAGCCTTCACTTCAGGAAATAACGGACGTGGGATGGCTGTGTATGTCTTCTGAACTGGCCTGTCATCTGATAGCCTGATGGGCATTTCAAGGTCATAAATACAGCCAATATCCTCCTCACTTGAATAAAATGCTTCAGCCTTTTCTTGTAGTAATTTAGTTGCAATGTCACGCTGTTGAGGAGACAGTCCACACAGGTCAACTTCAGAGATCCATCCACTTTCTGCAGGTGGAACAAAATCTCTTGGTTCATCAGGTTCACTGTGGAGAGGGGCAACATGGTTGGCGATCTCACTACATCGGCTAATATTGGTTGATTGATGATCCTGACAAGACTCTGGAGACTCTCGAAGTCTGACTTCTAAAGGAGTGACAGACCGCACCATCTGGAGTCTTCCAAGGACGGTATGCTGCCTCAATATTATTTGATGGTTGAAAAAATTGAACACAGGAATGCGGACTTTGGAAGAGGAACCTTGTGAAATTGAGAGCAGGGTTTCTTGGAGCTCTAACCCTGATGGCTATTGGGACTCTTCATCAGGCTCGAACGTCACTGGAGTTTGTCGTGCAATGTAGCCTGTATTTGCACGGCAGGGTACATACACAGTACAACCCTTTGGGATCACAATGCCACGTTTGTACGATCTAATGCTGCACAGTTCACTAGCACTCGAGGAAGATAGAAACTTTACCAGTGTTTCAGCTTTGGTCTCATCAACATTATCAAAGCTGGAGACAACACACTGTATGTCTGCATGCTTGCCTGCTTCAGTGGGTGATTTCAAAGTTGCACCTGTCACTACCTCTTCTATGACATTGTATCCTATAAGCGGTGACTCCAGTTTCTCTTTTGTGACTAGGAAAGGAACAGTCAGATAATGGTCTGCCTCTGAGTTTAGCAGGTGGAATTTCAGTTCCATCCAGCCCTCATATGGTATTATCGTACCATTTGCTGCGCGAAGTTCAATTCTTTCATCCAGCAAGTTCTCAATTGGTTGAACATTTTCATCTGGTAAATTTTGAGCTAACCAAAGGGTAGCAATGATGGAAACTTGGGCTCCCGTATCCCACAATGCATCAGTTTTGACATCATTGATATAACAGTGTACCATGCATCTCTTGCCCATAAGTCTTGTAACAGTGGCATGTTGCTTTGGAGTTGGGTGACTTCCATAAACATGTTCATCTGTACTGTCTCCACTTCCATATTGGAGACCCTGATCATGTGACATTAAATGATTGATTGCCTTGCATAGAGGTTTATGCTCCAGCCACTGCGACCGCTGACAAGTTCTTGAACAGTACTTAACGGCATGACATCCTCCACATTCATTAAATTCACTCTCTGATTCGACAGCTTGACAGGTGTTGCAAAGACGCAGGGACGAATGTTGATCTGAAGGCCCGGCTACTCCCTGCCTCGTGGTCGTAGCCCCCACTGGTCTCCCGACATTAGCCCTTGGACATTCTTGCGGCATCCCCTTGCACAGTGTTTTGTACTGCCACAACGAAAACAGTGATCACACCGTGTGAGGTTTCCAGTCCTCCAGTCCTCCTGCACTCCTGACACATAGCCAGAAATTCCGAACCATAGGGGGCGGAGCTTCGCGACGGCCTGCCAATAAAAGCAATGTTCAATCTAGGCTGTGATTGGTCAATTCATAAATATTTCCGACTTAGTCCCTCGCGCGCCAATAGTCAAAATTCAATATGGCGTCGCGGGATCGTCCCGAGAAGGGCTTTTTCTCCGTTTTAAATGCTATTTCATCTGCTGATCTGGAGTTCATTCAGCCTTGGATAGAAGAAAAAGAGGCAAAGAGAGTAGAGGACGATACTGGGAGGAGGAGAGGCTGGTTCAACGGTGGGAAAAGGATGGAGCAGTGCGTATGTTGTTGTGAAATTATAGTTCTCAGTAGGTGTTTTGCGGACTTTCGTTTTGAGGAAAATTTTGATTTGGAAATGTTTCTTCTTTCTTTAAGGTGGAATACCTTGTCCTATGGAAGGGATACTCGTCTTACGAAGCAACGTGGGCGCCAGAGCAGAATATCACCGCGGAGGCTCTACGGTGCAAGAAAATGTGGTGCGGTGTAGGGTGGCCCTAGAGAGACACTTGAAATCTAAATTACGTTTGCCTGTAACTATTTTTTTTTAGGAGAGATGTTTTCCGGTTTTTGTTTTATAACAAGGGTGTACAAAGGGAGAACTGGGTTTTTTAAACAAAGGGGATTTTCACGATCAACATTTTCCTCCTGGTTGGGATTCCTGGGTGGACAGCCATGGCAGGGGGTTAAAGTATTTTACCCCGTCAAAGTGAAAACCTTTCTGTCCTTTTCCCCCAAAAATATTTTGTTAATAATGATGGGGTTCCTTGTGTTTGCCCTCGGGCTTTCCAAGAAAATTTATCTTTTAATTTTACCAAAGTTGCCTTTCATGATTCCTAGATTCTCAAGAGTAAATTTTAATGGGACATTCCATTTTTTAACTGCCACCTCCTATGGAAGGTAACTTCTTGAACAGGGGGTGGTCGCAATACATTTTCAAAGAAGGCGACTGAATTTGGTACCCCTTGGATACAATCTTCAAAGGTTCCAACAGTGAAAAAACGGGGTGTCAGAATGAGGCCTTCCATTGGGGGTGTGCAGATAAAAACTGAAATGTCCCAATACATTTCTAATATCTCGGGGCAGTACGCAGCTCTTACAAGGTCTTCTCTGATTTGCGGAGAAAATAATAGAACAAACAACACAACAATGGACCCTAGCCCTGAAAACAATAGAGCTGCGTGATACCCAGGTCCAATAAAATTAGAGGTTGTTAAGAGCTGCGTGGTATCTGAATATCTCAAGTACTCTGTCATGTCGAATTCCCTTCGTTATGCTTAATTATTGTTTTTCGTTGATTTACTATTGGCTAATCCGGCTATCTCAAACTCGGTTAGCTTGTGTTTTTCTTTAGCAATCCAAGAAAATTTATGTTTTAATTTCCCAAAAGTGACTGATTTATCAGAAAGCTTTAATGACAGTATTGGCAGTAGTATTAGAATTTCTGAAGTCACAATGGCTCAGGTAGTTTTATTGAGCTATCATTTGTTTCTTGAATGGAGATATATTTTTGACAAGGATAATCTCTCTCAATGCCTTTTCATATTTCTCTTAAAGCGATGTAATGCAATGAAGTTAAGTTGCAATATAATTTAACATAATGTAATATAGTGTAAAGAAGTTCAGTTGCTCAACTTTCAACTTACGCTAAACAAAATTGAGCAGCACAGTTAACAAAAAAATCCTTATGTTTTGCCCAGTCTACTACATTTCATGCAAAATACACTGTAACTGCACATACTTCTTTGTTAGTGTACATAAATATGTGAATATTTACATTTGCATTCAATGTTGAATGTACACTTACAGAGGAATGTAAAACTTATACTTACAAAGATGTAACATTAAAGTAATCTGTTTTCTTTCTCTTTTTTTTTTTTGAGGTTTTCTTTGTTTTTCTTTAGATTTTTTAGATACCTTTTTTTGTCAGTTTCGGGGACTGCTGATTGAGGTACAGCTTTAAGTAGCTTATTCCCCTCTCTTTTCCCCTTTTTGTTTTGATAAGTTCATCCCAGTATTACTGAGCCTTTTTGTGTACTTTCGATGTTGTCGCTCCCTTTGCTTCATAGCTGCTAGTCTGTGTTCGGTTCGGAGAACCTCGGCTGAATCATTGCTGTGATTGGTCTTCCTCTGTATGATGCGCCTTGCGTCACTCATCGTTCTTTTCACCCCTAAAACAATTATCATTAACAGAAGGGTAAATGTAGCATAATGTCACTTACAAGGCAGCTATTTCAACTGCTTTGAAAAGTAAACAGTTTTTCAAGAATTGTTTTTACCTTGACCACTGAACTGTTTGATATTGTCATTTTTTCTACCATTTGTGGTATTTGATATGCAGCTGCATGCGTGTAACAGGTGACCTGTTCTTTTCTGTAACCTAATTGTTCCTATTTCCCCAAGTTTGGCAAAATTAGTGATCCACTCCTTTATCTGTAGATTTGAACACATACATTAATTTATTGAGATACAAATTGTGTCAGTTTATTTTAATGGATTGTTTTGTACCTGTGCTTGAAATAATTTTGTAGAGAATAGCTCCCATGAGGAAATGTATCTGATTTAAGTACAGCTCTGCAAAGTCCTGCAGACAGAACATAAAAACAAGGAAATATTCAGATCAGTAAATAGTACAGCAATTTGGCTCAGGTTGTCATTAATTGGAATGCAATAATTCATAGGGCTGAATTGAATACTTGGCCTGAGATGTTATCTCACTTGATTACTGAACATAAACAGATAAATTGCAGAATGTAAACTGTACCTTCCATAGTTGTACGACCATGTGGCAGGTGTTATTTTGTATGCAGTTGAAACTGGCCAGCCTCTTGTGAAGCTCTTTTTTTCCTGTCATCTCCCATTCTCTTCTCCCATATTGAAAAAGACACACCACAGTTGTTTATTGCATATGTGAGCTTTTTGGCATGCACTGCTTTTTCTACTGATCTCTTTTCTGTAGAGGAATTGCTCTCCTTGTCATCCCACTGCATTGCATCTTCAATTAAGTTTTGTAGCAGAATATCTGTTATTCTTAACATCTGATGTAATTCATCCAGAATGATGTGGTCCAGTGGGATGATAAGGAGTGGCTTAGTAGTTTCAACAGTTAATTAAATAAAGAAAGATGTTTATTGCTCATTGTAATTTGACACTGAAAAGCCCTAACAGGAGTATTGGGATAAAGTATTTATTTTATTTATTTATGAAAACAGCAGTAATTCTCTCCACTCTTCTTAGTTGACAATTTAAAAATTTTCTGTATTTGAAATTCGTCATCCTGGATCCAGAGGTCCTTTCTCTGAATATCACGAGTGAAATTAACCGCATAAACGGTTAGAAGAAGCTCGCGAGACGGACCTCTGGTCACTCGAATATACAACCTCATTTCCATGTGAGGATCTAATACAGAATTTGAATTAGCTCGCTGATTGGTTACTCCTACTCGTTTCCAGACTCTGCCGGGAGTTAATGATGTAACAGCAACTTTGATTGGCTAGACAAAAACATTTCGCCACGGGCGCGTGAAAAACCGGTTTTCCCAAAGTGTAGCCACGCAAACAACAATGGCAGACGTAGACAGAGATTGCGACTTTTTGCGATCTTTTAGGTTGTTATAAAAGGTGACAGGCCTAGCACGAATCCTGCTCGTTACTGAAAGCATTTTAACCCAGCATTAGACCAGGTCTACCCCAAGTACGTGCCTGAGAGATTTTGCTTTTAGATCAAAATAAATATATAACAGTGTGCAAGATCAGTAGTCGCTGCTTTGGATCAGTTAATTTACAGTTAATGATCTGTGAGCGCAAGTCTGCGGTTAGCATATTAACTTGCGAGATTGTGTTGTTCACCACGGCTAAACGAGTCTATAAAGATTCAAGTCTTATACGATAGTCGTGGTCTATATTGGAATAGTGGCATCTTGCAATTGTTGTCAGCTCAGTCCTCAGAGTTTATTCTGCGTTTAATTAAGTTGACGTGTTTCTCGAAACTACCTTTACCTCCATTGTCAGACTTACGTCGTTATTGCATCCGATTTGAAATATTTGAATCTCCAACATGATAGCTGATTTGTAATTCTTTAAGAATTAATACGGATGCAAGTGTATAGTCTTTAAACAAGACCAAACGCGACAAAATCGTCTACTGATGTACGCAAAATTTTCACCGGAGTTTCCAAAACTCCGGTGAACGAACTAGCCTTTTCGTTCACAGTCGAAAACAAACAGTCGAAAGCCGCTAAGCCACGTGCGTTTTTAAAAACATGTCAGCTGTCAAATTAATGCTTAAAACCGGTTTAGTGAGATATCCGATCCACAAGTCGCATGGAAATGAGATTGTGTACTCGAGTGCCCAGAGGTTTTTATTTTTTCTCGGCGCGTTGCGCCTCGTTGTCGCGGCTTCGCCACTCAAACTCGCCTTTTACCACTAAAAAAATAAAAACCTCTGGCACCCAGGGTATCAATTCGTTCACTCGTTTCTTTTTTCAATTTGTGCCACTGTATCAGTGCAGCATTCTTAATTGCTCTCCAGAACACAATTTCATTACCACCTTCACGTTGTTTTGTCACATATTTTAACTGACGTTCGGGTGGATCGCAAATAGGGACTTTAAGATACGGCAACTACGGACTACGGACTACGGTTGGACGCCGTTTTTCTTTCCAAGGAGCACTGGGCCGAGTACACAACGAGTGGCGTGAAAATACGAAGTTAAGAACGCGGACTACAGACAACGGACTACGAACAAAGAGCGAAGTAAACACCAAACAAAGTCCGCTTTGTTTTTACATTTTTTGGACAAAATATGACTTTTAGAAAGGTACAAAATACCCTGGTTTACGCTTCAGCAGATGAAATAATAGACGAAGAAGAATTTGTACTTCTGTTTGATGCCTACAAATCATACTGGGAGTACGATGGTTTTTGACTCGACTCCTTTGATTCAAGCGAATGCTTAATTGAGTTTAGAGTGAGCAACGAAGATCTTCCTCGTTTGTGCCGAGGTTCTTAGAGTTCCGGCACAGTTCAAAGAGAGTGTTAACATCGTAAGTTTTGTTGCTTGTGTGAAAATAGTTTATAAATAATTGGCGGTCAAAATTAGTAAACAAAAGTTAGCCGTAGATTGTTCGCTTTTCTGAGTTCAAAAGCACATGAAATTGCTCCAGATGTGGTTTTTAGTCTACGTGTTAGAAAGCAGAAACTCCTCAGTCAATATTCTAACTTAAAGCTTCCTTTTTCATACATTTTTCATGACTCTGTACTCCGTACTCCGTACTACGTGAAATTTGCCGACTACGCACCGTCGTGAACTGGCGACGGTAGGAAGCAAGAGCAACTGTGTCTCGTTCCAGTCCTAATTTTCGTCCCGTCCGTAGTCACCGTATCTTAAAGTCCCTAATATCCACGAGGGAATCACGGACCGGGTAGCGATCAGACATTTTTGTTTTTGTTTTGATTGTCATTTTTTTTTTGCGCGAACTAAAGAAATCTGTAATTCCCTGCCAAAGAAAGCTGTGTTACCGAGCCTCTAGCCTCTTAATCACCACTCGTAGTCACCAGTCTTCTATCTGTCGTTCTGCTGAAGGTATCAAAATGGCGATCGTATTTTGCACGGCATTTAGTGCGAAGAAAAGCCATCAAGAATGTTTTTTTCCGCGCGACTGAAGTGAGATTACTCTTCGTGGATGCGTTGATTTTTGCTGGAAGTATGCTTGTTTTCAGGGTTTACAAAGTTTTCTTTGCCTTGAATGTGTACGGACATTCTTAAACTTAAAAAAATTTCATTGGGATGGATCGATCCGTGGAGAGGATTGCAGCTTACTTGAGATGGGGAAACTTGCATTTACGAAGGTAGACGCCATTTTGTGTGTTGTAAAGGGCGTTGATTCGGAGTAAAACTTTGCACTTAAAACCGAGAAAACCGCAACGAGTGTTTGATTTACCAAAACAAAGTAATTTTGCAATGAAGGTACTGATGAGTATTGTTCGAACTGGCATTGGGATGGCTGTGTTACGCCCAGTGTATGTTTTTTTATAGACTGCTTTTATATGAATCCCATACAGTTCCTTCTATTCTTCGGCAAGTTTAAAATACCGTTAAAATTCTAAGTCTCGCGCTCTATTGCGCACGCGCGGTTCAGAATTTCTGGCTATGATGCAGGCAATCGCCCTCTGTCCTGCCTTGGGTGAGAATATGGCTTCTGATTGGCAGCCATAGTACTCATAGCCTCTCGTAGTGGTGCAACTTCGGCTTGCTTTGTGGCGACCTGATAAACAAGCCCTTTCCCCCGTTCCTTTGGGGTGTCCTTTGTCTGTTGGTCACCAGTATCTGGAGTAAGGACTTGATTGCAGGTTACTTTGGACCCACGCTGCTTTTCGCCCGACAGAAATTTTATTTTGCGTTCTTGTTCCGCTGAGGCAGCAATGTTCAGTTCTTTGATCAACTCTTCGTCGGATACAGATGGTTTTTGAAGTAAGGGACGCATTTTGATCCTCACAACATCATCCTGTAGGCCAGTTTCAAGGCAATGAAGGAGTAAACTCTGCACTAATTGACGATCATACTTGATTGTCACATCAGCCTCTTTTGAAGCAAACAAGATCTTCTGACGCATCTCCAGTGCTTTCATTAGAAATGTTTGTGGCTCCTCCTTAGGGGACTGGGTGAGAGAAGTAAGTTGCTGGTATAACTCTGTGGCATTGCTCTCCGGGAGCGTAAGATTTGTCTGAGTCTGGCCAGTGTAACCTCTGGAGTTGACTCTAAATAAGACCTCAGTGGCATACCAGGGCTGATAGCTCGAATTACAGCATCAATGATTTCGTTCTCTTGATAACCCTTTGCGAGTGCTAACTCGATCTGCCTAACAAGGCTGATAAACGACAATTTGTCTTCACCCCCTGGTGCACCAATTTGGCCCCTGATTTTGAATTCCCGGCGAAACAGTTTATTCATGTCAACTGGGACACTACCACTAGCTGTCTTACCCCACTGTTTCCCTCTGGGTTGACCAAACTAGAGTTGGATGCATGCACGGGATGTGAAGCCAATGTTTCTGTATGTTCGGTTTGATCTTTCGAGTTGGGGGGATTGTTATCATTGTGTTCTTTTAGGCTAGGTGTATCCTGTGACTTGCTTGGCTCCTTAGGAGCAGATTTTTCCGTACCACTTTCCAATAGGGGGAGCGTGTCGTTAATGAAATTATCCAGTCCAGAAAGGAATTCCATCGACTCTTCGGGGCTTCCGTGTGATTCGATAGTCTTGTTTATCTTGTCCCGTAACATTCTCGTGACAACCAACCTGCTTTTGTCGGTATATTTTCCAATAGGAGTCTCTAAATGTTCCGCCAGTTCGGTCAGTTTTTCAGGCGATAGCCTACAAATTGCAATTTCCAACTCCAACTGCTTCTCTTCGATCGTTACCGACGACGCCATATTGGTTCTTGAATCTGTTCACAACGAATCAAAACAGCCGACAGCAGAAACCAATTGAAGATTTTTGAGTGCCTTTCGTTGTGTAAAAAAATATCCTGGTCGCGGCACCAAATGTAACACCCAGGAATTGCTCCTGAAATATGCTTTTGTCCTTTATTCACTCAACAAAACGATGTACTCGATGCGATCGCTACACGTGTCTCAGAACTATCCCACTGCGCATGTCCGCACTTAGACTAAAGTCTTACTGTGGGGGGAGATCACAGTTCTGTACATCTTACATACTGAATTGAACCCCCGATGCAACGCCCGAAAGGGGTACCTTTTTGAGGCTAGAGGTATATAAAAGGGTAGGGATTTTGCGAGTTGAACTAAAGAAAAGGGTAGCGAAAACTGTAATTTAGGTATATAAAAAGGGACTTTCAAAATATCTAAAACACAAGACGCACGTTATGGCTAATTCTTCGATTGAAGTACATGTATTTGAATGTTTCAGATACTGAAGTGAAAAGTTAGTAAACGTTGCTTAAATCGTGTTAGCCAAAACCATATCGTACCATATCGTACGAACGGAGTTCATCGTTTGAGACATCATTTTATGCCGCAACGTGCGATGGAATACTGTTAATTTTCGGCAACATCCAGCAACAACGCCATTACTGAGGTAGACACACCGCATTTAGGGTGCTGTTTCATTTCAGGTCGCATTCACTGATGCTGCGGGAGATTTTCGCTGTCTCAACTCATTGTCAACTCCTTAAAGAAAAAAAACCTGAGTTTCTTTGTTTATTAAAACTGATATGTCAGAAAGAAACATCACGTTTTCGTTTGAAGAAACATGGTGATAATCGATACTTTAGATCGATAAATCAGTGATAAATCTTTCCCAGGACAATTCCTGTGTAGCTGCCCGCGCGGTATCAAATTACCAGCGTGTACTGATGTAAAACAATAACTCTGTTCTTATTGGGCATTTTAAAGAGTGCGCGGGAATCTGAGAGCCCTGCGGAGTTCTAAACATAAAAAGATATGGAAGAAGGGTTGACTCATAGGCTTTATAGCGGAGCCCGCGGGCGGAAGGCCCGGCGGAGCACCATACTCATAGAACCAGGGGATAGAACCTATGCCCGTCATTTTTTCATGGTTTTAGCTAGCGGAATGTTTCGCAGGCGCGTCGGTCCGTGTGTTGGGCAGGGTTAGATCGCGGGCGCGTATGACGTCGCAAAACATGCGCGTACGACGGCCGAATGTCACGTCAACTGGGAAAACACTGTTTTGCTGTGCTTAATACTAAGCGAAGAAAACATTTCCCTGAATTTTTCGCGGTTTGCTACTCAAGACAGGGATACTAAGTAAGGGATACTCAGAAGCCGCTGTAGTGGAAAAAGAAGAGCTTTCAGGGATAAAATCTTGCTCCGAGGACCTTCATACGTTTATATCAATGCGGGAGATGTTTGTTTTTATTACGGATTTCAGAACCATCGCGGAGATTTAAAGAATTTTCAAGCAAGCGAGGGACTTAAAGGTAAAACAAATTACATTTTTCGATGGAAATTTATCTTGATATCAATCTGTGATTGACTTTTCGTTTGTGTTCTCGTTAGTTTTGGAGAATTGTTTATAAACGTATAGCTTAAATTCAGTTGTATTAATTTCTTGAATTTCATCGAGGATACAGCTCGGCCTCGATGCGCTATAAATGGTACGCGTTTTGCTTTTAAACATAAATTAATGGAGATTTCGATAAAATTTTTCGAAAGAAGATTGTGTTGACCATTTTTATGTGTTTGTTCATTCTTTACATAGATTGAAAAGCGATTTTATGAAAACAAAACAAGACTTAGATTTTATGGTCTTTTATAGGGATGATATCTGTTTACAAACATTCTTTTTGTTATTCAAATGTGCCAGCCAATGGAACAAAAGAACCCTTTGTTTCGGCTGCCAATAAGGCACTGGTTGGTACATTAATAACAATTGGTGACGTCATTGATATCTTCCCCATACTCGCGTCGCCTTATGCAAAAAATCTGTATAATGTATGGTATTTTTATATTGCCAAAGGCAGTCTATTGTTTTCTTTATTGTTCTCTTTTATAATAGCGCGTATGCATAATTAATGTATGGGGTTACACGGAAATCTTACCGTGCAGACGGTCGGGTAATAAGCTTACTGTTTTATTTTCTTACTGTTTTCAATCTTAATTCTTGTGCTTCCGACCTTTCACCTAAGTTAAGTTTCATCTTAGTTAAGCGTGTTCAGAGGGTCTTCAGAGCGCGACGCTGTTAGGCCAAGCCTAACTATATATATTATGGGAGAGGAAGCTTCCGGGAGTTATTCAAAACAGACGCGGACAACCCCATAGACCAATTAGAACTCGAAGCAAATACATGTCGGCTGGGATTGGCCAAAATTTTCGGAACGTGCTGATATTTTGTTGAGAACGTCTTGATTTGGTCCATTTGTTTATACAAGAAGCTATCTTAGAACATTATTAACTAAATAAGAATATTTAATAAAGACCTTTTGATTCACATTTACAAATACTGAGATTACATAGTTTCATTTAGCCTCAAGGAGCAGTTGACTGTTATATCGTGAACGAGAGCGTCCTATAAATACAGGATATTTTACTCTAATTCACGGTTATTTGAAAGTATTGGAAATAATTCGAACAACATGTACGTGGGCATAATGCGTCATATAGCGAAGAAAACAAATGCGCCTTGACAACACAATACATTGTTGTATTTGATATGTCGAAAATTATCGGCTTCGTTTTGGTGTTATGTACATCGTTTTTCAATTCACAAAATTAAGGTTAAGTCAATAAAATGTAAAACATCACATTTAGTTTCACTGTCTTATTCTAGACAAAGCTTGTAAATAAAATCCTATTCTTAGGTTAACAATTAATGCACCATCAAAACTTTCTGTAAAGCAATGAAAGAAAAGTCAACTGGAGACGGCTGAACAATTATTGTGATCGAATCATATTTTCGTCAATGATGATGGTGACCCTTATGATTCACATTCACGACATTCAAATGATAAATCCGACCGCAAGGGCATGTTTATTTCAATCAATTATTCAATCAATTATTCAATCAATTATCAATTATTCATCAGAATTGTTAGCCTCCTTGTTAGCACAAGCATCCAAACAAAGCGCAGAAAGCGCTTTCGGCGCTTCGCGCCTTAATGTGGGCGAGAAGCGAAAACAACCCCACTGTTTTGCAGTCTATATAAAAGTTTACTAAAAAGACTAAAAATGTCTAATACTCGTTCGCCTATAACCCTCGAACGAAATGCTCATTAAAAATAAACATTTTGGAATCGAAATCTGTTTTTGATGCTTCTGAATTTTGATATGACTTAAGAGCAAACCAAGTTTAAGAATATAATAAAATGTATATTGAACCAGCTTGTTCGGTCCGTATTGGGAAAATGTTGATCGAGTATTTTTTTGCAAGTCAGTTATGGACATCTGCTCGGTCCCACAATATTTTCCAAATACGGACCGAACAAGCTGTATTTCAATCACTGCCGTACGGTGTCCTTTGAGGCTCAGTAACACAATTACCTACTTTTGATTCTGTGAAAGAACCGTGACTTGACCTTTAGAAATAAAACTTGATAATTTAAACGCAAACTTGATTCTGTGAAATGCAAACTTGATAATGTGAAATGTAAACTTGACTATTTGAAACGCAAACTTGATTCTTTAGAAATAAAATTGATTCTTTAAACGCAAATTTGATTCTGTGAAATGCAAACTTGATTCTTTGAAATGCAAACATGACTTTTTAAAATCACAAACTTGATTGTTTAGAAATAAACTAGAATCTTTAAAAACACAAACTTGATTTTCCAAAAGATAACGATGTTTTTTAATCTTAACATGTTTCGGATGAAACATCATCCATCTTCAGCACGAGTAACAGAACTCGCTAGTGGGTGTGATATAACATGAATGCAAGAGGATACAATGGTGTGGAAAATATAGCTAATTATAGCGTGATTAAAAAAATTGAAACATAAGACTAATTTCAACTTGACAAGAAATATTGCCCTGATTTGATATAAAACGTGTGCTTGATGTGGGAATAAGACGACGTAAAATCAACATACATGTACGTACGACTACGTACGTGAGTAAAGGTTCACTTATGCGTACGTTTTTAAATTTTACGTACGTTACCGTGCGTAAAAGAAAAACAACGAAACTGTGAAAATCCAGCTTTAGCTAAAAAATTGGACATTGGTATATATTGTATAAAAGAAAGTGCGTTTAGCCTATGTCTAATTGTGGACACTATACGTTTAATATATTTACAATACTAACACGGAATGGAGATTTTCAGTCACGGTGATTGCTTTCAGAATTGTTAGCACGAGCATCTAAAAAAATTGACTGGTGTAGAATAAGCTTTGTTGGGGGACGAGCAACTTATTCTACACTCAATTGTTCGTGACCCAGTAAAGCAGACTTCAGTAGTTGGCTCTGGCTTTAACTCTTGATTAGACTTCCACAGTTCTTTACAGTTCAGTTACTACACAATGTTCTACTTAGAATTTGTCTCACATAACTTTTATCTGGGCTGAGAATTAGCTATCAATCAACGTCAAAAACAGATCAAAAGGTAATGCAGGCTAACGTAAGCCTCACCGTGATTGGTTAGGACAAATCATTAACATATATTCCTTCGACATGTTTGTCAGTGTCGAAGCTGACTTCTATTTCAATATTCACTAACATTTCGGAACTACTCAGCCAAAACAAAACAACGAGAGAAATATAAAAATTACAAGGTACATTCTTATTGATTAACATTTAGGAGTTATAGTAAGTTCACAAATAAAAGTTGTTGTTAACAATTTCTACACAATCATTGATTACCAGCGCAGAGTCGCTTAATCACAATTTCGTGGGTCGGTCATTAAGTACCGCCCTTTCCATATCATTAACGGCTATAAATAAACAAGCACATCCATGTGGTGTACGCAGATGGGAATCAAGCACGTTGAGTAAACACGAACAGCACGAATTTCCAGTTCATTATGTCCTTTAATATTCGTCGGCTCATTCAGCGCTCACCACGAGCGGAATACATCGCCTACAACTTTCCATTCAAAACATCTGTGCCGCCGCAGCAGAAAAGTATAAAACAGGAAAACATCTAAGGACTACATCGCTAGAATCGACAAGAACTTAAAATTTGGATATAGTTTTACGGAAAAATAAGACAGAGAAATAAAAATAAGTCACTCTAACTACAACTACTATTTCCAGATAGCGCGCTTAGAAAAACTTGACCTGAGCTTTATTTAATTAACCTGATCAGATACCTATCGCTATCAGAGCACAAAGTCCATTAATACGTAACTGGAGACGGCTGAACAATTATTGTGATCGAATCATATTTTCGTCAATGATGATGGTGACCCTTGTGATTCACATTCACGACATTCAAATGATAAATCCGCAAGGGCATCCTTATTTCAATAGTCATTCATCCGAAAAACAAAGTAAAATTAAACAAACAAAAACGTATGATCTAGATCTTCATTACAAGGAAATCTCCTGGTGTTTCGGGACAAATAATTTAATAAATAGTAATCATGGCATATCCATGTGAAACATCAAGCACTGATCACCAAGATGAAATTATATTTTTGTTATTAGCAGACGACGCATAATTAACGTCGTTGTTTTGTTTTTATCTGCAGTGTTTTTCCACCAATTTACGGAATGTGGGCGACTTCCTTACAAATATTGAGATTACATTTCAGAGTTCAACAGGGCCGGCCGGCCGTAGCCAGAAAAAAATAAGGACTGAGGCAATATCCATGGTTAAATTCCCCGCCTAGCTATTTAGGGTCTTTATGATGACTACGTTTAAACAAAACACTGGAATCATGACTGATTCTGCTTCAATTAATTTAAAGCAATAAATTATTCACCAATAAAATAACAACACATTAAAAATGTCAAAGAGAGTAAAAACATTTCGGTTTATTTTACTGGTGAGGGACAAGTCCCATTGGTAATAGAGCTCTGAGTGCATGATGGCTGATCCGCAGTCCACGGTGCTTGAACCGCTAGGAGATCTAGAAAATGAAAGACAGTTTCCATTGGAATACAAGAAAAAGATAAAGTTGAACCAGCTCATAAGGCTTGGAGATGAGCTAGAGCCGATTAATCGAGAACTTAGATGGGACCGTAATGAGCGTGCTGATAGTGAATCTCGCAAGAACGGACCGATTGACTTTCGGTGCGATGAAGATGACAATATCATTCCCAACATGTCAACAGGTAAGAAATGGTAACTCTTTCCACACCACAAGATGTCGATTACATGAAAGATCAAGATCTTTTATATTTCTTTTGTTTGTATTTTCATATAGCTTTGGCAAAGATTAAAAAAACTTAAAGAATACGCTTTCTTCTTGGCATCTTGTTATTTCAGATGCTATGTCAGCAACTGTACCTACTGATTTAAAGGTTGGAGCGGGAAATCAGAATCATTCGCATTTTGAAATACCATGCTAACATATTTTGCTTTGTTACCTGATCGCTTTATTCGCCGGCTGCCGGTTCGACGGATAACAGTTTTTCGGCTTCGCTCGATCGCTACTGAACACAAAGAGTGCCATAAAACCTCTGCATATCTAAATCCTTAAGCAAAACCTGCCCAGTTTATGGACTAAGAGAACACTGTGCGAGCCATCATTTTCACCGAAATTACTATTAATAATTATTTCTTACAACACAAATTGATGACGGAATCGTTTTGTTTATCTTTAAAGGCCCTGTCACACTATTGCGTATGAGAGAAACGTACGAGTTGCGTATGAAAATTCATAAAATTTATTTCATACGCACAAAATGCCCTTGAAAATACAGCGTATGACCAGCGTACTTGACCTATCAGTAACGAACCTCTAGCGTAACTCTCGCGTATTCAGCGTTTGCCTAGCGTATGCTTTGCGTATAAACCATACGTCCGAATACGCACAAAATGTTTAAGCATGCTTAAAAGAAATTTCTGCCTCGCCGTATGCCAGCGTATGCCACCGTATGCAACCGTGCTTGAAACGTATACAACCTATGCCTGACGTACCTCTAGCGTATGTCAGCGTATACCAGCGTGTGAGTGATATGTTTCATATGCTAGAATACGCTAGTACGATTTACGGGGCTATTACGTCTTTCGAAATACAATTGCCCAACGAGTTCTAAATCATAAAAAGATATTAAAAAGTTGACACTGGCTAAAAATGTTATGTTGGACGTTTCGGCAACTACTGTTGCCTTCTCCAGCAAAAGATAAAATACAAATGTCTAACGGCGTCCTGATGGTATACAATATATGCAAATATTAAATCGCACCTCCAAAGAATATTCTCTAGAGCATTCTTAATTATTTCTACAAATTCTTAATGTTGTTGTAAACGTTTGGGAGCGCTATGTGTTCGTTTATAGCGTTCGTGTTACGCCAGAATGCCAAGCCTCCAGAATTAGTCTTTGTCGCCATGCCGATGATCTGTCAACAATTTCGACGCTCGTCAAATCTATTTGGTGACTGTGGAGCATGTGGTGTTTGGCCAACAAAGAGTTTTTATCCAATGTTGCTGTAGCCTTTGCGTGCTCTTTCACGCGTGATTTTAGCGCGCGCGATGTAAACACAATCACAATCTTTACATTTGATCTTATACACGATTCCTCTGGTGGCCTCTTTCTCGATCTTGTCTTTCGGTTTTTTAAGTATGTTTGAGATTGTCCGAATAGGCTTATGAGCGACCTTGATGTTGAAGCTTCGAAGAACTTTTGCGATTCTCTCGGAGCATCCTTTGGCGTAGGGCAGGATAACCATGCTACGTTGGTCGGTATCGTTTACTTCTTGTTGTCTATTCGGTTGGTGACCATTGTGAATGAAATTGGTAGGGTAGTTATTAGCGGTAAGGGCTTCCACTACTCGCTTAGTTTCCCGTAATGCTTCCTCCTCGGTGAAGGGAATGTTCTTTGCGCGATCCATAAGGGTGCGTACGACCGAGTGTTTATGCTGGGTATGGTGGTGTGATTTGAAATCAAGGTCGCGGTCAGTGTGGCTTTCCTGTAGACAGACACGGTGATCGAGCCATCATCTTGTATGGTTGTTTTTGTGTCAAGGATGGCAATGGAACCTCAGTTTCCTGCGTTTTCCAAGCTCTTGGATCTTACCATAATGGCAGGGCACTGAAAAAGGTGGTATAAAGGTATAAAGGTAGCTACCCACAAGCAGCTTATTTTACACAGACGCCGCTGAGGTTTTAGGTCAATTGGTCATTTCGGAATTCTTTCAAAAGATTATACATTTATTCTGTTCACCTCTATAGAATATATTCTATTTTGGGTTAAGGTATCAGCCACCCTTCAGGACCGTCCGCGCGCATGCAGATCGCTCTAGCGCGAGTTGATACTTGGGCGGAGGAGCCCAAGTTATAAAATGCAGTTTTTATCTCGTTAATGCGCATGAGCATTAAGCGAGATTTCGGAATTACCACGAAAAAAGGGGCAAAACCTGTTAACAAATTTTTGTGGACTTTTTTCCGGGGGGGGGGGTTTCTTCTTTCTTCTTCATAGAAGCTATATTAGGGCATTGAGGATATGGTTGGTTAAAGCGGTTAGGATTTCAAGAAGGGCGTCACATACCGTCACTAAAATATTTGAGGAACACCCCCGGTCCTATTGTTAATTTCCCTAGGGTATTGGGATGTCAGAACTTGTCATGAACTTGTCATATTTCACATTACGTCACCACAAAGATATTAAAGTTCTTAGTTTCGATATCTCACGTTACGTATCAATATTTAAAATTTTCAATCATTTGTCGTAAAACCATTCAAGCTGCTTTCGAGAATGGTAAAAGTAGGTCAAATGCGTTTTCTTGGGAAACATAGTTTGAGAATTTCACGGTCTATTTTTACGAATGGAGACGTTTTAAGAAAGTTAAATTGGACGGGAAAGTTTGTGTTTTAATATGAGCGATATGGCAGAGCAAAATAGCATGAACTTTGCGTTTGTATGCAATAGTATGGGAAAGACGTCATAGTTTTATTGGTTTAGCTACCGTGCACAAGGAAATTTTGCGGATTGTGCGACTGAATTTGTTTTGCGGGAGGAAATTTTTGCGCATCGGGACAGCTAAAATTTCTGCTGGGAGGAAATGTTTGCGGATTTCTGGTCAAGTATAAATAAAATCCAATGCATCGGTATTAAACAATTTTACTTCCTGACCGGAGGTTTGTATAGTTCTCCTAGTTATATGGTTGCTGTTCTGGCGCCAATATGAACATAATCAACGAGAAAACTAGTGAGTGAATTATTGTACGTTGTTGTAAAAATGTATCAGTATTATGATAACAGTCTCTGGTTCTTTTGAGGACGTGTGTGGAGTTGAATCGGGAATACAGATGACTGTTGTGCCGGTCGCCTCGGAGTTATGATAGCAATATATTCACTGTTGAAAAGTTCTTGTTAAGCCGATATACATCATTAAAACAAGTAATTTTTTCTGCGCGAGTATATTTCTGCGGTGGAAAATTTAATACAAAATAAAGTAATACTGCATAATAATGCGACAACGGACAACCTTGCCCGATCTCGGATCAGAAAAAGGTTTTGAAAAATACTGCGGTCAGGAATCCCGCATGTTTGATTACTTTAGTACAAATTTTATATTTGAGAAATTGGGGCGCTAAGTTTCATGATGTCACTTTCCGGGAAACTTGATAAAGAGTGTACAGCTATCATGCTGGAGATTCAAATATTTCAAACCGGATGTAATGATGCTATACTTCTGACAATGGAGATACTGCCTAGCTCCGAGAAACACATTACACTTACACGCGGAATAAACTCTGAGGAGCTATTAAAAAACAATTGCAAGATCCCACTATTCCAATATATGACTATCACATAAGACTTGGATCTTAATAGAATATTTTACGAAATTTTACTGCGGTCGTGACCCCGGGGGTCGTTAAGAAAAGACACTGTCAACACTATATTTTGAGGTTTAAAGCAGACCCATTTAATCTCTAATAGTTACTAAACACATGATACCGGAAATAGAAAACTCTCGACTTTCGAATAAAAAAAGACAGAACTACTATATATTCGCAAATAACCCATTCATGTATAACATTAAATTATGCAGCCATTTTTTTTCAACTCTCCACAAAAGAAAAATCAATGTCCGCTTCACTTTCCAAAACATTTCACATCGATATCGATAACAACATACAACTGCGTGAAATATTTCCTTTAACAAGCATTGACAACTAAGCGGAAAACAGATATTTCAGCCCACCCACATCTGACGTCTGAGTTATCAAAAGTTTCTTTGCTTTTGTTGATAATTTTGTCCGATGGATTATAAATGTTCTGCGATACCTTGTTATCTTTGTGGAATGTCCGGTTTCTGGAAGATTATAAAGAACAGGAAAGAGCGAATCTCAAAACTGTCTTAAAAATGAAATTAACGTTGGAACAATATATATTTGCTTAATTCTTTCTTTGAGGAATAGAGGAATTCTAAGGATATGCACTTTTTTGTCTTGACTTCCTGACTGAATTTATATATAAGTCTTAAAATAGCAATGAATATGCGTGAACGGACTCTGGTCGATCAATGACGGACATTGTAGCGACCATAGGTCATGGATCAGTTCTTTTCTTCTTTAAAATCTCCGTAAAATTCTTAGATGTTTATATCTTATATATAAAGATCTACAAACGCGGATAAGCGTAAACATTTATCCGATGCGTTGTGGCACACATCAAAGATTTAAATTGGATGATCCCACAGGCAGACCAATCGTGATGTGAGTCACATCAAGTTAGGGACGGACCATTTAATTTTTTTTTTTTTTGGGGGGGGGGGGGGGGGTGGGCAATTACGAAAAAAAATTCCTGCAGAAGAAATTTAAGAGAAACAAGAGGCTACCAGCAGCCTTTACTCATGCGCTTGTGTAAGAACGTTTTATGGTTTATTTTAAATGTGTCACGCACCGCTACCCCTCAACGAATTTTGCGTGACACACATTGCACCATCAGTCAAGACACGAGCAAGACACGTTGATTAAAGCTACCATTTTTCTTACTCGCTTTGAATATTTAATTTATTGATTCCCGATCAAACCAGCATTATAGTCTGATACTTCCCAAACCGTGAATTATTTCTATTACATTGGGCATTGGGTTATTCCAGAAAGACTCCCCCCCCCCCCCCCCCCCCCACCCCACCGACGGATGGCAAGATTGTTTCGTTTCATGCAAACTTTGTGTGGAATGTAATTCGATCGCGCGCTCCACAATATTTGTTCTGAAGGTCAAAACGTTTTAATGAAAATCATATTTCCATGAATGAAAATGTCATTCCCTTGAATAAAAGAGTCAAACGCTCATCAGAATTCATTGATTTTCTGCTTCCGGAAGGCTTGGCGATTTATTTAGCCTAATTGCAGCGAGGAGCGCTAGGGTCTGCGAATTATATTAGTCTCAAGAGCAAAACGCGTTAAATTATCGCATCGAGGAAGCTCTCGGCAACGCAAGCAAATTTGTCAAAGAATTTCTCGTGCGGCCGATATTTCGCAAAAATTCTCACTGATAACAGAAATAAACAGTCCATCAAAGTAAATGGACATTCAAAAATGTTATTTTCTTTACCGTAGTTTTCCAATTCTTAGTAAAGTCTGCCGCTTCGAGCTTCGAGTATGAATTCTGTAGGAACACATGTCTCGCTTTGTGCCGGGCTTTGTGTCTCACTTTGTGATCCTCACAGGACGATTCCATCGCTTTCAGCTCTCTAACCGCCACTTCAAAGGCATACAAATCGTCTTTAGGACATTTTCTTTCCATTTCGAAGTTCTTCAAAGGCATGTTTACATTTTGGTAATGGAAAATGAACGTCTGACAAATTGAAGTGTAGAGCACAGAAGAGGCCATATTTGTTTGAATCTGAAAGTCTTCTCTGAGTGACAAACCGATTCTCTCAAGTTCCCCCTAAAACCCAGACCCAGACATGTGCTCAGTAGACGGATTCTGATTGGTTTAACCTTCCTGAAGCCCTTTATAACAATAGGGGGCAAAAATAACTTTCTAGGGTAGGCAGGGGCGAGTTCGCGTACACTAAACGTGATTACGGGCACGCCACTCGGCACGCCGAAATCACGAGGTTGCGTGTCAACCAATCAGACCAGTGAAAGTCGTCCCGCGGGATACGGGAAACTTTAAAAAAACATGGCAATTTGTGACTATAAAAAGCGGGACGAAAAGGAACCTTACCGAAACCTTGACTCATGCCGCTATGCGCATGAGTAAAAAAATTCGTGCACAAGAAAGCACGTGAAAAAAAAAAAATTCAAGCATTAAGGTAAAAAAAATTCTTGCAAATAGTGATGCTGGAAAAAAAATTCATGCTCAGAAGAAATTGCCCAACCCCCCCACAAAAATTAAATGGTCCGTCCCTTACAGATTCGAAGCCAGTACACAGTAATGAAATATACTAGGTAATAATACGATTTGTCACGGAATTGATAAGCGATAGAAAAATCGAAAATATTACACACTTAAGTCTTCTCACCTTTACTTTATTGTCTCTTGATGTATCCTGACCGGTTTAAATGCATTTTTACAACTTTTGTCACTCGCCCCACTATCCACTATAAAAGAAGGGAAGGCTGGAGACCTCTGAGCGAACCCTCGCCACGCGAAAGCCAATAAATTCTAAACAATTCAACTCAAGCTCCCCGAATTGCCACCAGTGAGGCCGCAGGTTAAATGTCTACCCGTGCGATTCGTGCTAATTTCCAAATTCCCTTTCACGGGCTCTAAAAAAGCTCCGTTTTGGAGCGATTCTGGCTATCTTCGCTTCGCCATTGTCCGCGATCCAAACGGCTGTACCATGCTTAGCGACCGCGTCACAGAGACAAAATGACATTCACCCGAGGGGAGGGTCGTTACTTTTGCCCTCGCGGAAATTGACACCGTCGGGGGAGCCGGTGCGTGTAATTCGAACGGAAACCACACGCGTGACCTGTCACTAATTTGTCTTTATTTGATAAAGTGCAATTTTTCATCAAGATCAAAAGAAAAGTCTCTTTTTAAAATAAAAATGCTCGAAGGAAAATTATTAAGCTTGTTAAAACCAATTTGCGCCAAAAAATCAAAAATCAAAGGTCACGGATATGTATGTGTGTACCGGGAGTCTAGGGTGTACTCTAACTGCACGTCCGATCCAAGAGAGAGGAAGATAAGGGAATAAATAGACGTGACGAAACTCATTGACATACGACACCTTGTCTCCTGCACCAATAATAATCTATTGTTTTTATTTTCATAATTTCAAACTCTTATTTGTAACGAACTTTTAGTTTTAACTTCATTTTTCATTTTTCTGTTAGCCCCTGAAGAAGGTTTGTTTTCAAACCGAAATATTGGGCAAATTCGTTTAAATATAAATTTTGTTTTATTCTTTTATTTACTCCTTCATCGCCTTGCCGTAAGGATCAGTTTACCGTTTTCTGATTTTATACAAGTAATTATTGTACTGATCCAGGTCTACAACTGGGAGATCCGGCACCACTCAACGGTTTGTCGCTGTGGTCTTGCTGATATTTTATATTTTGGAAGATAAGGGCCTTGGGAACGAGGTTGGTAGACGTTTCAATAACAAATTGATCATTAAAACAGACCGTTGGCCGTCGGGTGTTGATATGAACGATATCAGCAATAATGTTTAATTTTTATTGGTAAATTGATGCACAACCTTCTAAAGTCGCTGTCGTAATTTGTCGTATTTTTGAAGCGGAATCGAGCCGCTTCTCGCTGTTCAGAACGTCTCATGTCGGCAATTTTCGGGGCCACGTCGCTTGTCGTTTTTACCAAGGCTTCTTTAAGCCGAGATGTTTTGAAGACAGCTTGGGCTATAAAAGGAAACGAAATCTAATCACCAGCTCTATTCCTACGAGAGACACCATTCTGCTCGAAGGTACACAATTTTTTAGTTGACGGAAAAAGCGACAATTAAGTAAAATATTTTCATTTGCCTTTTTTACAATAGTCTACCTTAGTAAAGTATTTAGATAAAACATTCCTTTTTTACTGAAGTCTTTTTACTGAAAAGAAATTAATTCTCCTTCGCCATCGTAGCTTAATAAGAAATAGCACACAAACTGCAGTGACAAACATGACAATAAAACGCATGTTGGAAAACAAAATATTAACTTGACGTTTCGTATGTTACAACATACATCTTCAGAAGTGACCGTTTAGAATACAAGTAACAACTAAATTTAAATGAATAATAAGTAACTAATTAACAACAACTATAACATAAGGTGAGAAAAATTTGCATATAAAAGATGGAAACTAATAAAGAATTATCTTTTCGCTGCTGACATTATCGTTAAGGGTAGGTCTGAGTTCCTGAATAAGTAGAGTCTCCTTAATCTTACAGTGAGTATCAGACCGACCTTTTGCCAATATCTCAAAGTGGTCCCATTTGAAGTTGTGACCAGTTGATGTGACGTGGTCTGCGATAGCAGATGCATGACAAGTACTAGTTAATTAGTTACTTATTATTCATTTAAATTTAGTTGTTACTTGTATTCTAAACGGTCACTTCTGAAGATGTATGTTGTAACATACGAAACGTCAAGTTAATATTTTGTTTTCCAACATGCGTTTTATCGTCATGTTTGTCACTGCAGTTTGTGTGCTATTTCTTTTTACTGAACTTTTTCACATGCACAAAGTTCTTGTTTTGTCTCATATATCCACACATACACTGCACATATGAATTGGCTGTTTAAAAACATTGCTAGTAAATCAATTTTAATCCCAAATGAAAATCGTTGCAATATGTTTTAGTTTTGTTTAAATATCAATAAATAAAGATAGTACTGAAATATTTTTTAACCTTCGTACATCTTTCCCAAATTTCGATTGATAAGAAAATCGCCATTGTAATGCCATACAAGCCATTGCTACTAAAATACTGTGACTGATACAAAACATAGAAAATTAACTAAGTAAAAGGGCTCTCTAAAGATAGATTGAATCTAAGTAGTTTTGCCACCCCCATCCCTCCTCATAATTTTCCCCCGTAGCAACCAAATTGGCCTCGGCTCATTCGCTCAATATAATCAAGTTGAAGTTTCCCCTCAGCTGTAAAATGAAGACTATTTTGAACAAATACGCTAAATTAACGTGAAAATTCATGTTACATTCATACTCGTGATTATTTTGTTGCTCATGACTTTTATTGATTTGGTGGCTCCTAAAAGAGCCCTTAAGTCCTCTATGACTGCAATGTCTAACTCTACGATTAGACCTACAGGTATTTTCAATCTTTCAACTTCAATAAACCATTTAGCAGCTTTACACATATTACCTATCACGTCTTTACTACATTTACCTATCAAAGGCACCCAACTTTTCCAATTCTTGTTGTTGTTGTTGTTGTTGTTGTTGTTTTTTATTAACCTTACATTCTCTCGCATTAACGAGATGGCTTTAAGAGCCCTTTGATTGCAATAGCGAAGCGCACAATTACTATTTATAGAACCAAAACTCAGACAAACAAACCAAAAGTGTCTCTCAGGGGATTCCTAATAACGAATTTCTATTGTCAGAAATGCAAGAATAAACAAGAATAAATTATAAACTCAGACAAACATGAGTACTGACGTCATTTGTGCGCTTTGCTATTGGGCTCTAATGCACTTGCGTCAAACTCAGTCAAGCGTAACGACGAGAAGAATACTGGTCAGCTGGCGTCTCGGCTAGCTTCAACGCTTTCTTGATAAGCTCGCCGGCGAAAATTAAATTTTAGTGGCAGATAAATTCTGATTTCTTGATCGCTTACTCTTTAGCCGTTATTCAGTCTTTAATTCAATTGAATCGATGGAATGTTATTCGAGTTATGAATTCTCAAAGGTACGTGTACATCTTTAGACTCTTGAGAATGGAACGGTCCGATTTATGACAATTTCCCATCCGTGCGCTATAACAGGCGGACAAATCGTCACTTATATAAAATCGTCCATTACAAAAATACAGTTTCAAACGACTAGTTCTTCTAGAAATAACAATAAAATAACTTTCGCACTGCATCGGGAAAGGTGCAACAAGAAAGAACAATTTCTTCACGTCAGATTTTGATCACGTGCTAGGCAACGAGATCTGCCAACAGATCGAATTTCATGTGAACGCCTGAAGAATTATTTTGAACGGCTTGCAGTGAACGACCGAAACAGAACAAAAATTTCGAACGGCTGGCTGTGGACGGCTTTGGAAAAATTTCGAATGGAGTGAGTTTTCAGTCAGAAAGCTAACAAAACCAAAATAGGTCACTTTATGTAAACAAGGGCCCCAAGTGCCAGTGCGTTAGTCACGCAAAATTCATGTGTAAAATTCTTTCTGAACTTCATGTTTACCAATTGTGAAGATAAATCTTGAATGAAACTAAATATAATAATCGATGTCATACAGCGGGGAAAGAAAGGTACGTAGCAGAAAAGACAGAAAACAAATTTAGCCCATTCTTCTTCGTCAAAAAATTCACTGGTTTTCCACCTCAAAATCTTCAGTTAGTTCGATGACTCTGCAAGAAAGCTTGCGTCCGTCATATTGACTGAAAAGCAGAAATCAGTGGAATTTCCAACCTCGTTCCCAGGGTCTCTCATCTTCCCGTCCCCTGGAGCGAGAGAAGAGAGACCCTGGTCAACTCTGGTCACGTGCGTCCCAAAATCTGGGATGTAAGAAGTAAAAGATTTGAGGGAGGGGCGGCAAAGTGTGAAATTTGTTCGCTCTAGCAGAGCACTGCAAATCAAAAACAAATCCGAAAAGCGGTTGGCAGCTTCCGATAAATGTCAAGCGGCGGTCATCCGTAGACTTCAAAACATATCCACATCGACTGGTTTTGAGAGTGCAAGTTTCTTTAGGATCTGTAAATTAATAGTTGGGGAACTGTCACGGCGCTTGAAGATTTGTCGGCAGTCTTAAAAGCTAATTTTGGGCTCGCTATACAATTACAGTCCAATTTTATTACTGGACGCAACCGCTAAGCTCGGTCTCGGCAGAAAATGCTTTTGATTTTATATGGCATTGTTCCGAACTGAAATGAATTATCGCTACATACTATTTAGCAGGCGATCTTCAAGCTTCATTCGACAGGCACATTAAATTGTCGCCGTCTGTTCTCGGACGAGTGGTGAAGTGGAAAAATATTTTGACATGCAGATCGACTCTACACTTTTATAACAGGAAACGAGGTAGAGAGGGTAATGATAGCTTTTATTCTTCGTAGGTGAGGCACGTTTTGCTCAACGTTTACCAGTTCCAGTCGTTTGAATGTCTATAGAAGATTTTTGCATTTCATTGTTTCATTATACGCTTGTAAAATTATTGAACGATAACCATTTTAATCCTTGCGCATAAGGCCCGGTTCAAACGTCGAACTTTACATGTGCCGAACCTAATAATTAGGTTCGGCACATGTAAAGTTCGACGTATGAATCAATTAGGAACGGCACTTTTGTATTTGGGTCGACTCTGCCGTTCTATTCGACTGAGCTTGTCGAATAGAACGGCAAAAGATCGACTTCGATTCATACGTCGAACTTCAAATGTGCCGAACCTAATGTATAATTTATGTTAACGTGTTTTTCAATATAAGCGCGCTTCTGATTGGCTATTTAGTGGGTTTTCGCGCCTTTGCAGACAGAACTCACAGAAGCGTGACGACGGTTACTGGCATTCACGTTGTAGATTTTTAGACTGAAACTGGACAGCTTAAATCGGTCTTCTAAAAAGTTGCTTTTCTTTATATCCATAAATAAATCGTAATGTATTTTAAAATTTATGGCGTTACTTTATTTTGTCCAAATATCACGATCACGATCTCCTCAGCTGTTTCCTTGCCATAACAGAAAACAAAGCACACTAAAATCAAAACAAGAATTTCCAGGCTTGGTGAATTTTACTTTTTTCGGTTTATTTCCCTATTTTAAGCAGTAAGGATGATATTTCTTTTCGCCACGAATTAGGTTCGGCACATGTAAAGTTCGACCGTCTGAATCAACAGTCGAACTTAATAGTTTGGGTCGACCTAAATAGGTATTAGGTTCGGCACATGTAAAGTTCGACGTTTGAACCGGGCCTAATTCATTCGCTTTTGTTTGAATCGTTTGATTGAACCGTTTCCGGACATCAACGGACTCGCGCACAGCACGAGCCACTGTGAAGAAAACGAGACAAAGTTACAAACACTGTCGACCCCTCCTTAGGAATATAATTGTCCAAAAGGCACGTCACCAGAGTTGACCAGGGTCTCTCTTCTCTCGCTTCAGGGAGCGGGAAGATGAGAAACCCTGGGAACGAGGTTGTGGAATTTCGTGCTATTCTTGGCTTTCACTTACGTCATATCAAAATTCAGAAGCATTAAAAAATAGATTTTGAATCCAAAATATTTATGGAATTGTAGAGAGTTTAAAACTACACATCTTGGCCAAATTTTGAAGCGCAAAAGCATTTCGTTCAAGAGTTATAGGCGAACGAGTATTAGATATTTTTAGTAAGAAATGTATGGAGCGGCCATCTTTGTGCCCCACTCAGGGGCACAAAGATGGCGGCCAAAAATTCAAAGTCTTAATTACACCAAAAATCACATCCAAAAATATTGTATTTGCAATAAGCTCAATTAACTCGGCTTAAAAGCACTTATAATACAAACAATAACTTTCAGCTGATTCAATTTTGTTTATTTTCGCGGCTTATCTGAAATAGCGTGACGCATTGCGTGACACATTTAAAACCTTTGTAAATCGGAAGCAAAACATCGTTAAAACCTGAAACTTTTTGTGAAAGATTATAACACTTGTATCCACATACCATGTTAGAAACAGCTTTGTAGGACGTTTTCTTTAGATTTTTTAATTTTAATGACGTCATGTGAAAGCCAAGAATAAATTGAGTGAACGGCCTGGGTACCAGGATAATCTCATCGGTTGGTCGGTATATTTGGAAAATCAATTACCATTATGTAACGGTCACCCTAACCGGTTTTTTCCTACAAATGGTAACTGAAGGGCTATTTTTACAGGTTTACATGCTGGATCTAGTACACAACTTCTTTCAAGACATTTCTTACTTCTGCTTTAGACATATAATATAGGTGAATATTCGAATATTCTGACGGGTCATGTGGCTTGTGAAACAGGTAAAATAAATTACTGAGACAAGGTTTAGTCTGCCAAAAATATGTTTTTTATTTCAGGCTTACAGCCACAAAATAAAGGGGGAAGTTGTCATTGAACATGTGTATGGCTAGCTTTTCTTCAAAGGAAGGGCGGCTGTACGCTATACTGTCATTGAGTTAACAGACATCCTCACAGACACCTCAATAAAACAGGAACAGTTCATAGAAATACACACAACAGTTCATACAAATGATAAAGATATGGACACTCTGTTCTGTCCCTTTTGTGCCCTAATAAAGTGACACTGACAATTCAGTTCCCAAATCAGAAACATACCCTGCTGAATTATTTTGTATTTTTTATATGTGCAAATAAATAAATTAAAAAAAAAATACCCTGCTGAATTCAATGAATTGTTAGAGGAATACAAAGTTTTCTTCAGTAACCAAAACACTGGTATCAAGGGTTTTACTGGCACTCTTACACTCAAAGAAGGTGTCAAGCCGGTCTTCATGAAAGACAGACCCGTGCCCTACTCAATTGTTTCACAAGTTGAGAACATGACCGACTTGTACAGGCAGACATTTTGTACCCGGTATCACATAGCAAATGGACTAGTCCAGTGGTGCATGTCCCCAAAGCCGATGGTACACTGAGGGTGTGTGGGGATTACAAGGGAGTAAATGCATGCATCAATGATGATATATACAAATTGCCTAACGTACAGGATGTGTTTGCTATGCTATCTCAGGATGGTTTGATCCCAGACACATTTTCAGTTATTGATTTAGCCAGTGCTTTTAATCAGTTGTTTCTAGATGAAGAGTCATCTGAGCTATTAACCATAAACACATACAAAGGTTTGTTCAAATCTCAACGTTTGTGTTTTGGCGTCAAAACAGCCACAGCTCAGTTCCAGCGAGTCATGGATTCAATTTTGTCTGGAGTTCCAGGAGTGATGGTAAGAGTTGATGATCTTAGTTGCTACTTCTGGGGGAGCAGGTGTTTAGCAGGTTGGCTAAACACAATGTCAAGCTAAATGGAAAGAAATGTCAATTCTTCAGAACTGAGGTAAAGTATATGGGACACTTTTAAGCAAGCTGGGAATAAGTCCTGTAAAGAGCAAACTAGATGCCATACAATTGGCCCCAAGACCTAAAGATGTCTCTGAACTGCGATCATTTTTAGGAATGATTAACTACTATTCAAAGTTCATCAAAGATGTTTCATCTAAGTTGCATCCACTGTATGAACTTCTTAGTAACAAGACTAAATGGTTTTGCAGTGAAAGTTGTGAGGCTGCCTTTCTGTGGGCCAAAGAAGTTCTTTCCAGTGAGCAGGTCTTGGTCCACTATGACCCAAACAAACCCCTCATACTAGATGTTGATGCCAGTTCCCATGGCATTGCGGCAGTTTTGAGTCACCAGATGGAGGATGGAACTGAGAGGCCCATCGAGTATGCTTCTCGCACTCTGAATAGTGCAGAAAAAAATTATGCCCAAATAGAAAAGCAGGGTTTAGCCATAATCTTTGGTGTCAAAAGGTTTAATCTTTACCTTTATGGGAGGAAATTTAAGTTAGTGACTGATCATCAACTTTTGACACGCATCTTTGGTCCTAAATCAGGTGTTCCCCCTTTCGCCGCTGCTAGACTGTAGCGGTGGGCCTTGCTGTTGACTGGTTATCACTATGACATCGTTTATAAGAAGTCTTCAGACAATGCTAATGCAGATTTCTTTGGCAGATTTCCTGTGCCAATTGGTGAGATGGAGGATCCTGACCCTGATGAGAATTATGTTCACCGTACGGTGGAAAGTGATCTGCCCGTAACTGCATTGGAGATTGCTCAGAATACCACGAAGGACAAAGTGCTTGTTAAGGTATATGAGTATACGTCCTCAGGTTGGCCGGGTCAGTGCCCTGATCCTGAAATGAAACCTTATTGGAGTCGCAGAGAGGAACTTTCCCTAGACAATGGATGCATCCTATGGGGTGGACGAGTGGTTATTCCTGTCATCCTACAGGAACGGTTGTTGGAAGAGCTGCATGAATGTCATCCTGGAATGTGTCGCATGAAGGCACTTCAACAGATTTTGAAACTTTGTTGGCCACATGTGAGATTTCGGATTTCCAATTTAAATTTTCATCTACGATTACTCCCAAGAAAACGGTTTCTTTTACTTGATCAAGTTTATCGCCATTTATTAAAAGCTGAATTTTAACACTTGAACGTTTCTGACTTGGTTTAAATACCATAAATTTAGTTTTTTTAAGATTTAATGAGAGTCTGTTAGCACTCAACCAAATTGACAACTTATTTAACTCAGTATTCAGTATGTTAGCCAAGCAATCTGCATCTTTGTGAGACAAAAAAAAACGTTGGTATCATCAGCAAATAAGATTAATTGTAATATTGTAGATGCGTTGTTTATATCGTTGATGTAAAGCAGAAAAAATAAAGGTCCTAAAATAGAACCTTGTGACACTTCTTTTGAATCGGCCTTATTCCTGCTTTCTTCTCCGATAACAAATTGTTCTATGAGAAATTTCTTTTGTTCCTCAGTGATCAAAGTTCGCCTCTTCGTTGCTTTTACGTCCATTCCATCTCAAGTGGCCAATGTAAGTCCGCAACTGTACTATTTTCCGTATCTATACTGTTCATTATTCTTTTCGAAAAAATAAATTGTCTTATTACTAAACACATATAATTAAATACTCTAGTCCAGTCCAGGCAATTTCACGTGTGTATGTTCGTGGGTGGGTGGTGGCAGGACTTCAGCCTAATGTCCAGGCTTTCCCATCCCGTCCACGCGATTTTGGCGCCAATTCATGACGTCACCAAGGCCTTACGTGGACATCGTACTGGAGGCTGCGGGCCCAAACGTTTTGTTAACCATTTTGTTTATGTTTTTGACTCTGACACAACCATTCCGAGTAATTTAAAATAAACCTACTTAAATTTACCTGAACCATACCATCTGGAATGAATTCTCAGAATTAGAAGAATCTCATGTCTGGAGTCTAGTAACTTCCAATAATATGAATTTAGACTGACACAAACTACAGCCCCGTTCAGCGTTTTCTTCGAGTCTTCAATTTGCTCCGAAATTTTCTGTGAAGCACTACATAGCCTTGTTCATCGATTGAATAAAGTAGGCTTAGATACAAAATTCTCGAGAAATGGGCTAAAATTATTTCCGGAATTTCTCCAAAAAAGCTCTAAAATTCTTTCAAAAATTTCTAAAATTCTCGAAAATTCTGACCGTGAGCTAGCTCACTGGAATCAGCCATATTTTCTACCAACAGACTGAACAGAGAATGCAAAGCATAATTTGAGTGGTAAACCGCTGATTAACTGCACTGTAGACACTACTGTTAGGGTGAGCCCTCAAGTTGGTCAGCGGTGTCACCTGGAAGCTGATATTTCTCTAAAATTCTACCAAATTTTACTATTTTTCTAAAATTATTTTCAATGTCTAAAATTCAGAAAAAAAATTCCGGAATTCCGGAATCTGATCGAAGAATAAAGACATTTTAATATTATTATAGCCTAATAGACCTCCGCCAGCCAATGCACAAACTTGCGCAGTCAGTAAAGGACAGATGAGCACAGGTGGCTATTTCCTGGATGTTTGCTGGCGTTTGGATACAGGCAGTTCGCGCTAAAATAAGTTCAACTTCGGTTTCGCAGCAACTAAACTTTAGCAACTTTTTGTGGCTTGATATATTCTTGCTGCATGATACAAGAGGCACAATCTCACACGACTGAGTCTTTTATCTTGAACCCGGTCCACATTCTCCACCGACCAAAAGAGACCAAGACCATTCCTTAATTTGGTAAGGCATTCGTATTCTTCGAATTCGAATAACCATAAACTGTCTGTTTTACTGAGGCAGCGAACAAATTGATACCGGAAACATGAAAGAAAATTGACAGCTCAAAATGTTTTCCATTTCAGTGCATAATTCAATTATGAAAGAGATAACTCCTCGTTGAACGCAACCCAATTAAGTGTTTTTATTCACCATTTTGATGTCAATTTCCCTTTCACAAGACTTTTATTTGTTTCTTTGGTTGTTCTAAATTTACAAGGGACTACTATCTTTCGCACTGAGTCAAGTAGGGAATGTAGGCAGTGCTAAAGCTACAGTGTCACGCAAGCCAGCTAAAAAAAAATGATTTGAAGCAAGATATCTAAGCATCATCTAAGTTTCAAAGGAGGTAACCATTACAGACGCGATTAAAAAAAACAACAACAATATCAATTCGAATTGTTGGTACAAATTGAATTTACATTGTCTTTTTGTTTGAGTCGTAATCAATGAGATTGAACTTTAACATTTTTGTTGGAACGTGACCGCTGGAATATTTACACAGATGCCTTACAGTGTATATAAGCTGATTACTCATTCTTATTGTGTGATCAGTGAATGTAGTCCTCAAACAAGATTTCATAAATAATATGATCCAGAATGCGAAACAAAAAGATTTGAACTGGCAGAGAGGAAATCTGTAGCTGGCGGTTTCAACAGAACGTAGTTGATGTTTCAGTCACGGCCGGCGAAATTCTAAAGGTCGGTGTAAGCAGCTCTTTTACATTCGGTTCACCGGGTTGTGTAAACTACTTTGCTCCGATTTATGTTATGTTAAACGTAAGATACAAACAACGTTCTATAAAGCTGCACCATACTTGGATTTATGATTTCAAGTCATTTTTTTTGATTTTTTAACAGCTGTGTATATTTTGTTTGGATGCTTTGCGTTACAGTTTCAATATGGCGGCCGTCGGAAAATATGTCAAATTAGGAAACTTCAAGGAGGGCGCAGCGCAAAACTAATAGAGATCCCAAGAAAATGAAAGCGAAACTAACATTAGCTATCCTTTAACTGTATCCACAGTAAAGTCTGGGGATTTATTTTGACGTACCGACAAGGTTTTATGGCATGTATTTTAGGCCACCTCAGAGCTATTCAAAAAAAGCTTCAAAGTGGCTTCGAATAAAGGCTCACAACTCGTCTGTAAAACGAAAAAAAATTCCTTTTTTAACTTTGTTACATTTGCTAAGGACTAAACTATAACATAATGTCAATAAAAGATTTACTGTCTATTTTTCACTTAAGCGAGACCGCCATAAACAATGCGAAATTTCGTTTTTTCGTACAAGCAAATTTGAATCGATCCGGACCAAACGGTTTTTATTTAATTACTCTCAAACAAGCGAATATTAGAACAAACTAACCCCGTTTTGTTTACTACGATACAATAGTGTATCAATGTAAAAAGTATCAAGGAAATCGAACTTTGAGCCGTGTCCGCGATTTTGATGATCATCTTTGATTTTTAGTGACATTCACTCTTATTTTGCTAAATTTAGAACACCTCTATTAAGCGGTCAACCTCTATTAAGCGGTCAGTTGGCTATTCCCCGAGGGTGACCGCTTAATAGAGGTTTCACTGTATATTTATTGACAACAAACGATTACACAATTATACAGGCTATTTAAAACTTAGATGGAAAGGAACAGACAGAGTTGGTTTTTTAGTCTCTTTCATCGGGTTTATACAAAGTGATTCATCGTTTCAGGTGTAATTAATCCACTTGATTCTCAGAATACTTGTAAGGTTCGGCTATATTTCTATAACGTCAAGTTCACCTTTTAAGTTTATCATCCAAGAAATATATTATTCGAGGCTGGTTTTGCAAATCTTGATCATATATAAAAAAGTAACTGGATAACCGTGTCAGAGAAGACCTTGTTAGAGCTGCGTACTGCCCCATAGACAATGCTTGTTTTTTATGCATGCCATTCGCTTAACAATTGAAATATATAAAATCTTGTGATTAATTTTGAACAGAAACATGTACATGTGTTTCATGATATGGTTTTTGTGACTTTTCAACACCTTTTTCTTTTTGTACCTTTTTGCAGGTTTAAGTGTCTACACTGATGAACAAAAACTAAAAGGAGTCCTTCGTAATGTAAAGAATTTTAAACTTTGGAAATTGCAGGAAAACACTCCTTTCCCAAACGAAATGGAAATATATTACATTAATGACAATCACTATGGAATAAGGCCTACGGATGGGGAAAGAGTAACACCACAAAAATTTAAAGAGGTAACTCAATAATTTTCCTAAAATCTTTCCTTATTATTATGAAGAAGAAGAAGAAGAAGAAGAAGAAGAAGAAGAAGAAGAAGAGAGAGAGAGAGAGAGAGAGAGAGAGAGAGAGAGAGAGAGAGAGAGAGAGAGAGAGAGAGAGAGAGAGAGAGAGAGAGAGAGAGAGAGAGAGAGAGAGAGAGAGAGAGAGAGAGAGAGAGAGAGAGAGAGAGAGAGAGAGAGAGAGAGAGAGTATAATATCCTTAGCGAAGTTAGCCATTAAGTATAAATTTCTTACTTCAACCACATTTTTTCTCCCTTTTTTCATTTAAGATGTTGAAATGTCTCCCCTGGAAGAAGTATTCTAAATAGTACTAAAGCCGTCGGGAGTCACAGGAAGGCCTCATGGTTAATGAAACTTGTAATCTCAGTTCTAGTTTTCTAGTTGCAACTAGAAAATGTACATGGCGGACAGTCCAGACTACCCTGCAGTGCAGGCGGTTTTTTTTTTGGTGGGCGAGTGATAAATTTAGTGTTTAGTCGTCATTTTGGTTTTGCACAGCGTCGGGGGCTGAGAGGAGTGAAAGGGGTGGGAAGGGGGCGGGGATTAGAAAGAGAAAAACGCCTGCCCGAAAGGCCTTTGATATTCGGAAACACTCCCTCTTATTCATGTGATCACATACCGCTTTATCCCCAAGGACGCATGAAACGACTGCGTTTGATTTCTTTATTACTTTTAAGTTTTAAGCTTTCAATTTCATTGCCGCCGTCTTTATGAAATTATAGAATAACCAAGACATTATTTGAATTGCCTATGTTCGCAAAGGAGAAAATTGTGGCTTGCCATGAAATTAATTTGTAGTCCGTTGTAATTTAATCAACTTTTTTATTTGTGCAATTGCAACGAAAGTTAGACAAACAGCTGCCAGCGCCTGAGTAGACTATTCCAGGCAGAGAATCAGTAAAATTGACAAAATTGTATTACAAATGCGCTTGTTAATAGATTATAGGATTTTCGTAAAGTCGTAATTGTGAACTAGGTTAAGTTCAAAAGATCTAAAATACCAAAATATCAACTAAAACGTTATCAGCGAAGGAGAATCATAATGCTCAGTGCTGTGGCGTCTCCTAGGCTGCCGATCAAAAACAGCCCAACATCGATTTTATATTGAAACTCTTATCACAACGTTAAAAAAAAATGCTAAAACCAATTTTTGTTTAAAGCTTTGTCCGGGTGTCGTCCGATCTCGATAAATCAAACTTGCTGCAGAGTAAAATGAAGAAGAAACATCGCCTGCGATACAAATACAAATATCAAACAAGCTAGAAGTTGTATCGGTGCGGTGGCAGTCTTGAGAATACGCCAATTCACATACTATTTTTTTCGCGATAAATGCTTTATGCGGCTAATTTCATTCTTGATTCTCTGGAACCCATTCTTCGCCTCGCCTTCCAGCCTGACTCCGACACCCTTGGTTGCGTCTTTTGACTCGCCTCAGTCCGCGGTTTTTAAAACGCAGCACTCGTTCGCCCCCAAATACGCTTGCTTTGCAGGCTACCATTGTGTCAACATGTAATTTCTCTTTTAAAGGCCCAGTATCACCCAAAATGCATTGCGCGCCCAATGCCTCGACGATTGAATTTAACGCAGTCGAAAATTCCCGCAAGAGCCAATCACGAGCGAGCTCGTCATTTGAAAACAAAAACAAACGACTGCAAAGCCGAATGGGTGATACTGGGCCTTAAAAGGACCCAAGTCAGCCACACCTTTGTTTTTGTTTACATACGGGAGTTTCGGCATTATATTACACAGGCGCGTGACCAAAAGTAATGAAATCGCCGCGAAAGGTCAGAGGCGAGATATTTATAAAAATATCGTTATGAAAGGTGACGGTCCTAGGAAATATCCTGTTTGTCACGAAAAAAGCATTTCAGCTCATCTTTAGAATAGGGTTACCCCAAGCACGTGTCTGAGAGATTGTTTTATTTTTATAGATCAAAATTAAGATATAACAGGACTGTTGTTCTCAATGTTGCCGAATCTTTGATCTTAGGAAAGTCTCTGATACTGACGGGAGATATTTACACTTTCCAGAGTCGTTTACTATGAGAATATTTAGCTATGCCATCGTTTGTTTGCTAGTTCTCGGCATAACAATATTGTTTCTCGCTTTGGCGCATAGTTTGCAAGATTAGTAGCAGTCGCTGAATGCTAGGATCACCGAGTTAATTTCGCAGTCGGCCGTGATTTTGTGTGATAAAAAGTCTGCGGTTAGCATGACTTCCGAGATAGTGTTTCTTCATCAATGATTCCATAGAATAATGGCATATTACATTTTTTTCGACTCCTCGGAGTTCATTCTGCGTTTAAGTTGCGTGTCTCGGAGCTACAATAGGCGACAATATTGTTGACACATTGTCATTTTGAACCCCATTTTGTTCGGGACGAGAGGCATTTCAGCCCCACCCCCCTAATTCCCCACCCCACCCCCCCAGACAATGTTGTGTATCGTTTCGTCAGGTCTGTCGCTACAATCCTACAACATTGGATGGGGGGACGGGGGTTAATGCGGCAGAGTGTAGTAAAAGGAAAGATACAGTGATAAATATGTCATGAAAACTGTTTTTGTTATAGTGTGTCAACTATTTTTGTCGCCTATTGTCCGATATACAAAAATTGTTATTTAGACATTCATGGTAAGGCAAGGGCGCTGTCTCTTGCTTAAATTATTATTTTGGGGACTTTCTGCTATATCACACAACAGACTTTTATAGATGACCAAATTTGACGATTATTTGTAGAAATGAAATTCGGTGTGTTATAAGTAAAACACGCAAATGCGTCAAGAGCCTCACTAATGTCAAAGCGAGAAACAGATACGTAACTATATGGTATATGCGTAGCAGATGTGTTGCTTAGTTGCCAGTTGCATGTAACTGAATTTATTAGCATTTTTCAAACAAGATAAAAGATAACATGGACTTGCGAATTCCTTCTCTTTTTTGCAAGTGGCAAGAACACCATTGTGTTTATTACGGAACGGCTTGCTTAACGGAAAGGAAACTGAAATGATGACGGTTCTTTTGAAGATCTTTCGGTTTCATGTTGAACTTTCGCAATAACAGCAAAATAAATGTCTTCTTGTGCAAAATTTCCTTAAACAAGAAAGCAGTAAAGAAGATGTCTCGAATAACCACGATTTACCACGCTTTACCACGCTTTACCATGTTGAAATAAAAAAACTGCTTTAGTAATGTTCTATTGTTTACCATGGTAAATCGTGGTTAATTGTGGTAAAGTGTGGAATTTCAAAAGATAGACACATATTTCCCCTTTTAAAGGCTGATTTTATGACAGAATGAAAGATTGAACATATTTCATGTTCTAAATTCGGGTTTGATACATGAATTTTGCGAGAAATGAATAAGAATTTGTTGTAAATGCCACATCAAGTGGCAGTAATTTGATATGTCACGCGCGCGTGTCACGCTGTGTTACAGCGTTGTACTCAGTCTGCAAGAAACTTTGGTAAATTTTTAAGGCGGCCTCTTCCATTGTTCGCTTTACGGTAAAATTCCCCTCTTGTTTCCTTAAAGAGAAAATCTGTCGAAGGAATGGCCGCTCTACACGGGGACTCAACTTTCTTGGCCGGCCTGGTCGCTCATTCTTGTGGTGGACTTTGTTACATTGGCCCTTTTTCAGACTTTTTAGAATCTGATTTTCTGAAGACCTTCAAACGTATCATTCGTCGATCATTTACTTCAGTCTTAACCCTTTGTATTTTCGTGCAATGCACCCAAAGGCACGAGTTTCTTCGTCAATTTTACCAGCGAAGACCATTTTGCCTCGCTTTATTCACGTGCTTAAGACTGTTATAACATCACCATAAAATTCGATAAACGGCTGCAATTAGAATGTAATTAATCAGCTATTAACGCCGTTCGCATGAATCAAAACATTGGACAGTGCAGATTAATATTTGTAATAACCGATTAATTTCCTCGCACTTTTGGGAAGAAATAGCACATTTCTTACTTCAGACAATAGGCGACAATATTGTTGACACATTGTCATTTTGAACCCCATTTTGTTCGGGACGAGAGGCATTTCAGCCCCACCCCCCTAATTCCCCACCCCACCCCCCCAGACAATGTTGTGTATCGTTTCGTCAGGTCTGTCGCTACAATCCTACAACATTGGATGGGGGGACGGGGGTTAATGCGGCAGAGTGTAGTAAAAGGAAAGATACAGTGATAAATATGTCATGAAAACTGTTTTTGTTATAGTGTGTCAACTATTTTTGTCGCCTATTGTCCGATATACAAAAATTGTTATTTAGACATTCATGGTAAGGCAAGGGCGCTGTCTCTTGCTTAAATTATTATTTTGGGGACTTTCTGCTATATCACACAACAGACTTTTATAGATGACCAAATTTGACGATTATTTGTAGAAATGAAATTCGGTGTGTTATAAGTAAAACACGCAAATGCGTCAAGAGCCTCACTAATGTCAAAGCGAGAAACAGATACGTAACTATATGGTATATGCGTAGCAGATGTGTTGCTTAGTTGCCAGTTGCATGTAACTGAATTTATTAGCATTTTTCAAACAAGATAAAAGATAACATGGACTTGCGAATTCCTTCTCTTTTTTGCAAGTGGCAAGAACACCATTGTGTTTATTACGGAACGGCTTGCTTAACGGAAAGGAAACTGAAATGATGACGGTTCTTTTGAAGATCTTTCGGTTTCATGTTGAACTTTCGCAATAACAGCAAAATAAATGTCTTCTTGTGCAAAATTTCCTTAAACAAGAAAGCAGTAAAGAAGATGTCTCGAATAACCACGATTTACCACGCTTTACCACGCTTTACCATGTTGAAATAAAAAAACTGCTTTAGTAATGTTCTATTGTTTACCATGGTAAATCGTGGTTAATTGTGGTAAAGTGCGGAATTTCAAAAGATAGACACATATTTCCCCTTTTAAAGGCTGATTTTATGACAGAATGAAAGATTGAACATATTTCATGTTCTAAATTCGGGTTTGATACATGAATTTTGCGAGAAATGAATAAGAATTTGTTGTAAATGCCACATCAAGTGGCAGTAATTTGATATGTCACGCGCGCGTGTCACGCTGTGTTACAGCGTTGTACTCAGTCTGCAAGAAACTTTGGTAAATTTTTAAGGCGGCCTCTTCCATTGTTCGCTTTACGGTAAAATTCCCCTCTTGTTTCCTTAAAGAGAAAATCTGTCGAAGGAATGGCCGCTCTACACGGGGACTCAACTTTCTTGGCCGGCCTGGTCGCTCATTCTTGTGGTGGACTTTGTTACATTGGCCCTTTTTCAGACTTTTTAGAATCTGATTTTCTGAAGACCTTCAAACGTATCATTCGTCGATCATTTACTTCAGTCTTAACCCTTTGTATTTTCGTGCAATGCACCCAAAGGCACGAGTTTCTTCGTCAATTTTACCAGCGAAGACCATTTTGCCTCGCTTTATTCACGTGCTTAAGACTGTTATAACATCACCATAAAATTCGATAAACGGCTGCAATTAGAATGTAATTAATCAGCTATTAACGCCGTTCGCATGAATCAAAACATTGGACAGTGCAGATTAATATTTGTAATAACCGATTAATTTCCTCGCACTTTTGGGAAGAAATAGCACATTTCTTACTTCAGACAATAGGCGACAATATTGTTGACACATTGTCATTTTGAACCCCATTTTGTTCGGGACGAGAGGCATTTCAGCCCCACCCCCCTAATTCCCCACCCCACCCCCCCAGACAATGTTGTGTATCGTTTCGTCAGGTCTGTCGCTACAATCCTACAACATTGGATGGGGGGACGGGGGTTAATGCGGCAGAGTGTAGTAAAAGGAAAGATACAGTGATAAATATGTCATGAAAACTGTTTTTGTTATAGTGTGTCAACTATTTTTGTCGCCTATTGTAGGCTGTACTTTCGCTGTTAAACGTATGGCGTTTTTGCATCCATAATGAAATCAGTTCGTGAAATCATGTGAATCTCCAGCATGTTTGGTGTTTCATAATTCTCACGGCCGCATATACAAGTGTTGTACATTCTTTAACAACAACAATTCGGCGAACTGCGTGGCTATCTGTTAGCCGTGCGATTCCTACCTCACTTTAGCTCGCATTCTAGAGGTCGAAAGTCGATTCGCGAAGAATAGTTTTCTTTGCATTTCCTGGCGTATTCGGTCGTCCACGCTTGAGAAACCGTGAGGCCATAAGACCATTGACTTTGGATGTCAAAACCTTGTCCATCGGTAACGCAAAACTACGAAAAAATCATTCAAACCGATAGACTAATAATTCAAAAAAGCAACGATAACAGTTACAGACTTTCATTTATACAACTTGGGACGATGCAGTAAGATTCCGATTCACTATGCAATGTTTGGTAATTTCCGTTTGAGCGCGCAGTGCATTTTGGATGACTAGGGTCCTTTAAGTATGATCAAAACTACAGATCACACTGGTGGAAATTATTTCACAAATATACAAGATTTACATGATGTTTTAATTAGCATTATTTGTGAATGAACAGTGAGCGAAATATACTTTGTATAATGTATCTTGAGTTTATGGCATTCCTTGTAAAATAGTTCAATGAAAAACAATATCCAAATGGTTTAGTAAGAAGAATTTCTGTTAACAATTTAGAGAAAAAAAATTTTGAAGGAAAAAAAATTTTTCTGTTAGCAATTACCAGCTATTGTGAAGCAACTGTATAGGTAAACACATGATTGTATGTATTTGATGTGAAACATCAACATTTATTATTGGAACGGTGATCAGTATCTCAAATCTCCTCACAATATCAGTGTACGAGCAAGTACATAGATTATGGGAATCGAGAACCTGGTTACCTGCAACATGATTGAGTTGTCTGTGGATATTGAATAAAAATTCACTGTACTATGGCTATGTGAACTGTATTGACACCAGTAAGGAGAATGTATATGTTAAGATTAATTTTGATTTTGAGATTTTTAAAGGGGTTAACTGGCCATGAAGGCCTAAGTCCTAGTCTTAACCTACAAATTCTCCTTCCTGATCTCTATACATTGCTAATGGTATTTGCAGAGAATTTGTTGCTTCATCTTGAATTTTCATGTTTTGTGGTCAGTTTCATAATTCTCATGACCTGTATTCAAAATATAGTATTGTTACTGTGGGGAGAATCTCATGCCACTTTTTCAATCAATCGGAAATGAAACCAAAACCAATCATGACTTGCTCGCACGCGTTTTTCCGCGCTTGACACGAGCTACCTGCAATAATGCACCGAGTTCTGATTGGTTCATTGGATTGACTGTGTGTGTGTGTGTGTTGTGATTGGCCAAAGTAATAACTTTGGTTTTGCTTTTATGACACTTGATTGAAAACCAATCTATGATAATGTTACATGTAATTACTGTTATGGTACGTTAGTATGTTTTACTATTCTATGCTACTGTAGTATCATTGCAGTTTTTGGTAAGATTAAATGTATTTGCATTCGGCAGAGCGAAACTGCAAGTGGCAGTGACGAAGAATTTAAATATTTTTCCATTGTTATGTAACGCAGGTGAGCCGCGTCGGCGTTAATTGACTCTATTGTTGAAGAGTATATAAGGCTTGGATGGTTGTAATGTATTCATCTCAGCTCTCGAACCTTTTAAACAACTTTTAGTTTTTTTATTCGCTAGACTTTTTTATGATTCTCGGGAGACAAGGAAGAAACAAGGCGAAGGTCACGACGCAATCTGGTCACAGTTAAACCGCCGACGCCATGTAAATGAACAATGGCGTCCTTCGAGAGGCCAAAAGTCTCATCACCACGTGAATCGAACCGTGACTGAAGGTCAACGCGTAGCCTTCGAATAAAAGAATGACCTAAAACAAGGGCTGTGGGAGGAGTGGAAGCCATCCAAAAGAACAATAAACCACAACAGAACAAAATATGCCACAATTATAAAACAGTGTAATTGAGTCGATAACAAAGACAACACTGATTACGGGAAAAAACGGCCTGAGAATAAAAACGAGATGATGGAATTGCTAAAAGGTTACAAAATAAACCTTAAGGTAGACAAAATTGTGGCTGAAAGAGAGATAAAAGGCACGAAATAGTTAAACTCAACTCGCCACAAGTCAAAACAAACTCCTTCACCGTGACCTACGCGCAACCTGGGAGGGGGGTTCGCATAATTCTCCTCCCCAAGACCCAGTGCTACTCGTCTATAATGACACAAAGCATGAGAGAGGAGACGTAAAAATCCTATTTGCCGGCAAATATTTCATTTACTTAACCTTTAACCCCCAGAGGTTTGTGCGACTGCATTTGGTTGGGGAGAGCATTCCCATTTTGTTCCACTGGGTGTTTGGGTTTTCGTATCAGGCGGCGCACAGGGTTCTTATATCCTGGGTGGCATTTTTCAGTTTGCTGTTCTATTATTTGTAATTAGTGGGTTTTGTAAAGACTTTTGTTCTTAGGCCATCCTAGTTTGATGAGAAATAGAACACAAACCGCGGTGATAAACATATTGAACTTATTCATTTTTGATAAAAACTTGACGTTTCGTATGCTACTACATACATTTTCAAAAGTGACCGTTAGTGTTAAAAACGAAACTAATATAGTAGTAAAAAGGGACTGGGACCGAGATTAAGTACAAAACTTAACAGTTGATCTATAAAAAGAAACAGCTAATTAATAAAGCATCAGCTTCTCGCTACTGACGTTTGCATTAAATTAAAGCTGGCTTCATTTCTTGTATAAACAATGTTTTTTTGATTTTACAGTGGAAATCAGTTTTGCCCGACGCTAAGATATCAAAATAATCGCACTTGATGTTGTGTCCAGTGGTGTTAACATGGTCAGCAATGGCTGATGTGTGGAGACATGGTTGTTTGACTTGTTTTGATGTTTCTGTTTATAACATCATTAATGTGAAAGTTGATTATCCCTTCACTGTTCCTAAGAAAGATATTATTATCCTGCTACCTTATTTAGGTTTTCATAGCAACCAAATCTCTAAACGTCTTAAATCTTGTGTATACAATTTTTACTCTTGTGTCAACCTTAAAATTATTTTTCAAAACACTCGCCGCATCAAATCTTTCTTCCCGTACAAGGACCGCTTAAATCGTTCTCAACAGTCTAAAGTTATTTACAAAGCCAGTTGTTGGGATTGTGAAGAATTTTACATTGGTAAAACTAAAAGACGGCTTCATGATAGAAAAACTGAGCATTTTAAGGCCCTCGCTAAGGATGACCGCACATCAGCCATTGCTGACCATGTTAACACCACTGGACACAACATCACAAGTGGGATTATTTTGATATCTTAGCGTCGGGCAAAACTGATTTCCACTGTAAAATCAAAGAAACATTGTTTATACAAGAACTGAAGCCAGCTTTTAATGCAAACGTCAGTAGCGAGAAGCTGATGCTTTATTAATTAGCTGTTTCTTTTTATAGATCAACTGTTAAGTTTTGTACTTAATCTCGGTCCCAGTCCCTTTTTACTACTACATTAATATCGTTTTTAACACTAACGGTCACTTTTGAAAATGTATGTAGTAGCATACGAAACGTCAAGTTTTTATCAAAAATGAATAAGTTCAATACGTTTATCACCGCGGTTAGTGTGTTTTACTCAGTAATTGTGCTCGGACGGCATGCAATAAACACCCAGGCTCACAGTTCGAGCTTCACA